>JAMXBC010000006.1:41524236-42229236 GCA_024138005.1 Lumnitzera racemosa | reverse complement strand
ATAGCCTTAGTCCTTCACTTAATCTAACCATAATTTAGAAAAATATGATAAAATTTGATTGTTCTTTACTCAAATCTCCCCAAATTTTTTTGATCTTCTTATTCATGACCAATTTTCACTCATGCATCCTGAACTTTTGCTCAAGGGAGCTCTTTATTACTTACGTTTCCCTCGAGTAAACATTAGGGGCTCATGAACCCATTCATAAATTTATCATTCCAAAATATGTGCCAAGCACTTATTGGGCGCCCCAGATGTTCACTCGTGCTCTCTTTTTCTTTTCTTTTTCTTTTTGATCTTATTCTTCTTCTTTTTTTTTTTTTTTTTGGTGGGTTGGGTTTACCCCCAACTTTAGAATTTTGGCCTATTTTCATTCTATTCTTTTTTTTAATTGGGAAATCCTTTTCATGACCAAAATAATTTTAGCATCTTCTCTAACACTTATACTTAGCTACTTGGAAATTCAAAGAGCACAATACATGAAAATCAAATTTCTAAAACTAAATGCTTAACTCTAACTAGTGGCATCATCTTATTCTCAGCTCATGAATCTAAAGTTAAATACAAAGGGTAATAACTTAATCCAAAGATTTTGTTCATTAATTCTAGAGTAATGTAGTAAGTTCACTCCATTTGATCCTCATTCATGAACATCATAAAAACAAAAGTTACTTTCTTTTTTTCATACAATTGAGAGATTTCAAGAAAATAAAATAGACTTAGTAACTAAATAGTTAACAAAAATGTAATATTAATTCAACAAAACGTAGCCATAACTTCAATTCACTCCATGTAATCCCTACCTCGAACTTTTATTTCTCCTATCATCTCATCTCATCATCAAATGTAAATTAAAAAGGTAAGGTTAGAACTAAGCTGCCCTAGGAATTAAGTTGAGCTGCTTTGTTTTCCTTTCACTCTTTAAGCCCTCTTGGAGTTAAACTTAAGCCTTTTTAAAGATCTACATGAACGGAAATCGTCTCGAAGTATCTTATTTAGCCATTTTCTTAAAATGTAAAACAAAACAGAAAAAACTTAATGAAAAGTGCATGAAAATTAAATAAAACTCTTGTGGGTTACCTCCTACCTGGCGCTTAGGTTTTATATCCATCAACCGAACCCTTCGCATAATCATCATGGTGGATCTTTCAATTGTAGAATCATTTTGTCTTTTGCCACACCTTCTCCTTCATGAAAATGTTTTAAGAGTTTCCTATTAACCTTCAATGCTTCTCTAGTCTCTCCTTTTATCTCAATAGTTCCATAAGGGTAAACTTTAGTTACAACATAAGGGCCTCTCCATCTAGACCTCAATTTCCTTACAAAGAGTTTCAACTGAGAATGGTATAATAATGGCTTCTCTCCTTCTTAGAATTTCCACTTAAGAATTCTTTTTATCATGCCATCTTTTGGTCTTCTCCTTGTAAATCTTAGCATTCCTATAGGCTTCATTTCTGAATTTTTCCATCTTGTTTAGCTAGAGTAACCGATTTCCCATTGCTATTTCATGATCGAAGTTCAAAAAATTTATCGCGTAATAAGCCTTATGCTCTAATTCAATTGAAAGGTGATAAGCTTTACCAAATACCATATGGTATGGTGACATCCTAATGGAGTTCTTATAGGCTATTATATATGCCTATAATGCATCATTAAGCTTCAATGACCAATCCTTTTAGGAAATGTTAACTGTTTTTTCCAAGATGCGCTTTAATTCTTGATTTGATAACTTGACTTGACCACATGTCTGAGGATGGAATGAAGTCGACTTGGCCACTTGTTTGAGGATGGTATGGAGTAGCTATCTTATGATTAACTCCATGTTTGGCAAGTAAGTTGTCCAGTTGCTTGTTGCAAAAATGAGATCCCCTATCATTAATGATTGCCTATGGAGCTCCAAATCCAGTAAATAAGTTCTCTTTGAGAAATTTAAGCACTCCTTGTAAACCCTACAAAATTTTGATAACCCAAAAGTGGAATTGAATGAAGGAGTCCTTGGATAGTCCCTAAAACCACCCAAACATGATAATAATACCTAAGTAAAGGAATCGAACCCTAAGTGTTCAGCTAAAACCCTAATTAAAGTAAGCTTTAAAAACCTAGCTAAGTAAGCATGAACCCCAATACTTGAAGAACCTTAGAGTGATATTGAAACCCTAAAATGATCATCTAACCCTAATTAAGTGATCAAATACCTTAATGTCACAAATAAATACTAATAGGAAGGTTGAATCGATTAATTCAAGTGATCGGTAGTACTAAATGATTGAAACCCTAACTTTTGAGCTCGTACGTGGATCAAATTACTATAAATAAACACCAAACCCTAAGGAAACCCTAAGTACATGTGTAGGGCATTTAGATTAACTAAAGTATAGTGTCAAAGTCCAACAAAACCCCAGACGCATCCTAATTGCTCTTAATTGGCCTAATCATGCCTAATCACCACTAATTACCCTAATCAAACCCCAATCCTTAACTAACCCCATTACATCTTAATTAAATACAAGCTAAACATGATTAATGACCAAAATAAAAGCTCTTAATCCCCTATTAAAATATCTTGTACCTTAAGAGGACAAGATCTTAGTCAATTTGGCAAAAAGCATAATAGTATATGGTCTCTACTTTAAGCCTAGTCCTTGATTTCCCTAAACAATTAAAGTTTATCCCCCTACTGCCTCTCCATTTCCATGTTGACCACCCTCTCCCTTCCTCATTTCTTATTGTTTCACAAACCCTAAAACACATCTAAAAACTCTCTTAAACTTCCTCTTAAAGATCAATCCATAAACCCCTTCATTCTTCACCTCTCGGCCACACCTATCCACTACACCGCCGGCCACCATAACTCTCTCACCACCACTCCAAATCACTCTATACTAATTCACATGCCTCACACATACTCTACCCTAACCCTTCACCCTCAAACATACATTAAAGCTCATGGCACACAACCACCAAAGAGGGCCTTATATACTTTACTTCGGTAAGTACTTAGGCTAGGTTTTCCTTAGTTTTCTTGCAAAATAATGTTAGAAACTAACATTTTTCTTTTTTGAAACTTACTTTACAACAACTCCTTAGGAGTCTTAAGGAGTGACAAGAAAGGTAACAAAGGTTAGTAAAAAGAAAAACCACTTTTAGTAGAAGATATGACACTAATAAACTAGGTAGCGTAGAGTAATGTAAGTTTTGATAGAAAATCATCAAGTTGATAGGACCCTTATTCCCTATGCATGTCGCCCCATATATGTCCTGTCACACACATTTCCACACACTTTTATGAAGTGATAATGGTCTTAGATGAGTGGACACATAGGTTACTAGAGTAGAAACATCATAAAAATCAAGTGTTGCATGAAAATGGAAGATTGGATCAATGAATGATTATAGGCTTAAGAATGGTGTTAATAACCCCAAGAACCATAATAACCAGACTTGTAAACATATTAAAAGTGGGATAAATTTAAGTCCAATGTTGGGCTTAAGTCTAAAAAGACAAGTGAGCTTGAGCTCAAGGCCCTAAATAGTGATTTAGACATATTAAGCCCAAAAGAACCAATTTTAGAGCCCATATAACTAGGTGAACAGATTTGAACCCTAGGTTAAAAGGCTTAGGAAGAGTTATTTAAAAGGCCCATAAAACCTAAAGACTCATCCAAGATACTTACCATAGGCCTCTTAGTGATTTAGGGTGCTAAACTTAGTAAAAAGGCCTATTTAGACCTATAAGAGTATCACCAAGGTCTACTTTAAAATTTTAAGGTATTGAGCAGTAAAAGCCCATTTAAAATACTTAAAAGAAGACCTAAATTATTAAGCATAAAGCCCAAAGAAAAAAAACAAGCCCAAGGACCAAAACTAAGCCTAAATCCTAAAGTGACCCTACTGCCCATTTAGGTCCATGACCTTGTAGGGCCCAAAGTGAAAGTTTATTGATCTAGAAACTTAAAAACAACTTCGCCAAATGAAAGAACTTTCATAAACAATGAAAACAACTATAAGATCACCAAAAAATGGAGTTAAAATGAGGAAGATATGTTTGAATTACGAAACATTAACTCTAAGATAGCGAGTGGTAAGTCCGGTTAATTAATGCAAAAAGAATACTCATAGACCTTAATTATCTTCTTCAAGGGACGAGGATTTTGACTTAGACATGGTAGAGGATTACTAAGACTGCTGAGCATCATGACCGAGTGAGTATACTACCCCCTACTTTGCTTGTTTATGCTTGTAGTTATCAAAATACTTAATTATATCCAATAACTGAAATCGTTGCATGTTGGGGTAAACGAGAAATTCGTATGTACTTGATATGATTGACCTTTTTTGAAAAATATCCTAAGTCGATATGAATATTATATGCTTGCTGCATTAGAACTTAGGATCTTAGAGTGTTTGCATATAATGATTAGTCACCTATGAACCAGAGCTAATAAATACTTGACTCTTAATTAAATCGAACATACATTGCATCCTATAACATGATATCATGGGCATCAGCATCACATAGTAAAATGGGGGATCATGCTTGGTTGGATTCACATTGTACTTTGAATATTGAAAATTGTTATTGTACAATGTATTTTGTGCGACAAGTTCCTACCTCGACCTTGGGAACTACTTGGCTCCAGGATTGCCACCTTTTGCTTGAGGCCATGCCATGTCTATTGCTCGGGGTGATATCGATAACAAGAGACTTCATATTAGACATAGATACTTGGATCTTGACATGCCAAAATGCTTCCTAACCTAGGCAACGGTAGGCATTAAACTCGTACTATATATAGTTACTAGAAAATTATATATACTACTGCATTACATATGTTTGACCATGTATTCATACCCTAAAATAATAACTTGCTTATTATTGCATGTTGTAAAGTAGATAAGTTACTCACTAAGCAGTTGAGCTTAGCTCCCCTACAATTTATAGTTGCAGTAAGACTTGTAGCTAGAGTTAAGCCGCAGGATGCTCGAGGTCAGTAGCACTAGTGGGGATATGGGATATGAAGAAGACAAGAACTCGAGTGAACCCTTTATTTATTATTGGACTTTCTTTATTCTCAATTATTAAGTATTTTTAGCTTGCTGAGTAGCTTAGACTACCTATGATGATTTATCTCAGTACTATATGACTAATTTAAGGGAAACTTGATATTCCCACTTATCTGTGTTATGTTAGTAATTAATTAGATAGTTTAACTTTAATTTATATGCTTTGCTATTACTTAATGCTAGTTATTAGGAAAAGGTTGTAGTTGTAAGATGCCTCGTATAGTATGCCAAAGGCCTTTGATCAAGGATGGTACTTAATCTTGAATCTTCATGTATTACATAGTGGTATTGCCTTGACTTGACCCCCTTCTGAGTTGTGATACTCCTCTTGAATCATTTGTAGGTAATGTTGCAACTTCTATCCATTTGCGCATATAATCTACCATAGCCAGGATATATTTGTTTGAATTGGATAGGGGAAATGGCCCCATGAAATCAATTCCCCATATATAAAATATCTTTACTATTAGATTCCATGCTGTAGCATATCATACTTCTTAGTGGCATTTCCTATCATTTGACATTGTATGCACCTTTTAATAAATTCTCTACAATCCTTAAATAATGTGGGCTAGTAAAATCCACACTGAAGTACTTTTGTAGCTGTTCTTGCTTCCTTAAAGTGTCCTCCTACTTCTCAACTATGACAATGAGGTATGATGTTAGTTATTTCATCTTTAGGCATGCCAGTATGATGTTAGTTATTTCATCTTCAGGCATGGATCTCCTCATTACTTGATTAGCACAACTTTTGAACAAATATGTTTCATCCTAGAAATCTGACTTAATGTTTGCTAAGAACTTTCTTCTTTTGTCTTTTGAGATCCAATAAGGTAAAATCCCACTCACTAAGTAATTGACAATGTCCATATACTAAAGTACAGTTATTGCTGAGATGGAGTACAATTGCTTATCAGGAAAGAACTCATTAATGGTTAGCTCTTCTTTTCTATTAACAGTTTTAGACAAATGATCAACTACCAAATTTTTAGTCCCCTTCTTATCTCTTATTTCTAAATCAAACTCTTGCAAGAGCAAGATCCATTGACTAAGTCTTGGTTTCGCATCTTCCTTAGAAAGAAGGTATTTCAATGTAGTATGATCGGTGTACACTATTACCTTTGATCCAATGAGGTACAAGTGGAATTTATCACAAGAAAGTATCATTGCTAACATTTCTTTTTCTATTGTTGCATAGTTTTTTTTTTTTTTGTAGTTGAGTGTTTTGTTGGCATAATAGATTGCTTCAAATAATTATCCTTTCCACTGTCCTAATACATCTCCTATAGCCATATTGTTTGCATCACACCTTAATTTGAAGGGAAGGTTCTAATCTGGTGCTACCATTACTAGTGCTATAGTCAATCTAGCTTTTAACTTCTCAAAAGCTTCTATACAGGATTCATTAAAGTGAAATGGTGTATCTTTTTCTAATAGCTTGCATAATGGTCTTGAAATTTTGGAAAAATCATGTATAAATCACCAATAAAATCCCGTATGTCCTAGGAAACCTTGAACTCCTTTGTCATTCACTAGAGGTGCTATCCTTGCTATCACTTTTACATTGGTAAGATCTACTTCAATGCCCTAGCTTGAAATTTTATGCCCTAAGACAATGCCTTCCTTGACCATAAAATGACATTTCTCTTAGTTCAAAGTCAAATGCATCCCCTTACATCTCTTGAGAACTTTGGTCAAATTTTCAAGACATCTTTCAAATGAATCCCTAAAAATAGAGAAATCATCGATAAATATTTCAATGCTTTCCTTAATCATATATGAAAATATGGCTATCATACATCTTTGGAAGGTTGCTGGAGCATTGCATAATCTATAAGGCATACGTCAAAATGCGAATGTACCATATGGGTAGGTGAAAGTGGTTGTTTCTTGGTCTTCAAGAGCAATATGTATTTGATTATATCCTGATTAACTATCCAAGAAACAACAATATTCATGTCTAGTAATTCTTTCCAACATTTGATCAATAAATGGCAATGGCAAATGATCCTTCCGAGTAGCATCATCTAGTTTTAGATAATATATGTTCATTCTTCATCCGGTAATAGTTTGAGTTGGTATGAGTTCATTCTTGTCATTATTCACTATAGTCATACCGCCTTTCTTTAGCATAACTTGAACTGGGCTCACCAATTTACTATCTAAAATAGGGTAAATAATTCCTACATCTAAGAGTTTCAAGACTTCCTTCTTAATTATCTCTTTCAATGTTGGGTTAAGCCACCTTTGGGGTTAAACTGTTAGCATATAATTGTCCTCTATAAGAATTTTGTGCACACATAGCAAAGGGTAAATACCATGGATATCTATGATTGTCCATCCTATGGCTTCTTTATTCTCTTAGAGAATTTGCAGTAATTTCTCTTCCTTATCCTATGGTAATTTCGCAGCCACAATCATTTGTAAAATGTCATTTTCTCCTATGAACATATATTTCAAATGTAAAGGAAATTTCTTGAGCTCAAGAGTTGGGGCTTTTTAGATTGAAGGGAGAGGTCATCCTTCGCTGACTCCTACCTCTTCAAAATATTGTTCCTATGATCGAATCTCTTTTACTTGATTGAATTACTGTTCTTCATTTGACTCTAACATCAAATCTTGTTGCCATTGTTGTTCTTCTTTCCACTTTTTCAACACTACAACATCGATTGAGTCCATAGTGAAGCAAGTATTTTCTTCCTCTAGGTATTTCAACCCTTTGTGGACATTAAAAGTGACTTGTTCATTCAAAACTTAGAGTGTTAATCTTCTATCTTTCACATTGATGATCGCATTTCTTGTAGCTAAGAAAGGTCTTCCTAATATTAAAGGAATCTCTTTATCTACTTCTATGTCCAAGATGATGAAGTTTATTGGAAATGTAAATTGTCCACTTTCACTAATACATCTTCTGCTACGCCTCTTGGTTGCTTGATTCTTTGGTCAGCTAGTTGCAATGATATTGAATGGTTTACATTCCCTTAATCTTAATCTTTTGAAGATTGCATAAGGCATAAGATTAATACTAGCTCCCAAATCACATAAGGCCTTGCCAACATATGAATCCTTAATCATACATGGAATTATAGAGCTTTTGGGATCCTTAAGTTTGGATGGAATGCTGTTTGAGAGCATGGTTGAACCTTCTTTTGTGAGCATCATTGTTTTTGAACTAGCCACCTTCTTTCTCTTTGAAAGGATATCCTTCATGAATTTGGCATATGAAGGATATTGCTCCAGTGCATCAAGAAGAGGAATATTTATCTCTAATTGCTTGAAAAGCTTTATAACTTTTGCAAAATGATGATCCAATTGCTACTATTTGAGTCTTGTTGGATAAGGTAAAAATGACATGTATGATTTCACCTTAGAGTTTAGCCTCTCATATGCTTTTGTTTTACCCTTTTCTGATTTCTCTAATGACTTTAAATTTTGAGTAGGAGCTAAATTGTTTGTTTTCATTTAGGTAACTACTTCCTACTTCTCAAATGTACTACTTCTAATGGCTTCAACAAAACGTTTTTTTTTTTAGGGATCATAAGCTCCTACATTCTTCCCGAAAGTAGTTGTAATATATGATTTAACCAATTCTACACATCAATTATAGCTGCCTCTTAAGCATTTAATCTTCTCTTGGTATCATTGTTATCATTTCCTTAGTGTTCTTAGGAGATAATGGCAACTAAAGAAAGCTTTGTAACATATGGAAACCGTGAGCTAACGGTAAGCATACCGATCAATTTAGAGTATATGGTGAGCACCAAGGTTATATTTTGTGGTGAAGGAAAGAATAAAGTTTAGAAAGATAACTAAGAACTATATCCTCTTATTTCTACTCTAACCCAAGTAACCTATTAAGCAATTTTAAGGGAAAGAACATGTAAGTTATCTAAATAGAAGTAAAAACTACAATTGAATTAAGTGTAGATTTTAGTAATTTCTTGGTATCGTGTAGGTTTCTTTATAAAATATGTATGAGCAACAACTAAACAATCGTCTAAGATTGTTGTGGCCATGTAATTAGAGTATTTATGATAGTTTAAACATGGATTTTAGTTACACTCATATAATTTATCTAACTTTCGTTTCGTAAATTCTATTATGTAGCAGGAGTATTGTATTATCAATATATCATCTACTATCAGCTAACTATTCAAGTCCCGTTACTACTTCAATAATTATGTTAGAATTGATTTTTTATTTTAACCAATTTTTAGCACTAGGTAAGTACAAGGATTTAAGCCCTAATTCTTAAATACCCATTTGAATTAGGAGCCTTAGGTTTCATTCAGGGTTTTTGAATCTTATTACGGTATTTAGACCTTATTAGGATAACAAGGGGGGATGCCCAATATGCAGGAAACACTATCTAGCTCGACATTAACCTAATACTTAAGTTATACCTAATTACACCATTGAACTAAGTAAAATTTCAAATTTACACTTTCACAATACAAAAACATTGATAGTTACAACTACTTCATCATGTTTACACACTACCCATAAGTATGATAAGCTCTATTTATCATATTCATGGAGAATAAACATTCAACACGTAATACACATGAATATGAAAATAAACATTGCATTGAACATTGAAAAAGTATGAGAAATATTATAAAATTGAGCTCCTTAACCTCAAAAATGAAGTTCTTTAAGATTTTCCTAACAATCTCCATGGATACAATGGAAATTCACAAATGCAAACCTTAAAAAGAGATAATATCCACTAATGGTTTATGTTATGATTATGAAAATAAAAGAAAATTCCATGGAAATGATAAAACTATGCTAAAAGTAACCTAAGATAGCCTAAAGAAGACTAAAATGGCAGAAACTAGAACCTTAAACCTTAGAAAATTCAAAGATAAATCTGTAGAGAATGAAGAAGAAGAGGTTTTTATATTAGGTAGGTATCGGCATGATGGTAAGCAAGGGTATTGGTATGATGGTAAGTAAGGGTATTAGCATAAGGTGGACACGTGCTGCGTCCTTCTCTTCTTTTCTTTTAATGAAATGGTGCATTTTTGCTTCAAGAGTCAAATATACCGTAATGACAATAGTTGGGTACCGTCATGTTGGTATACTCTTTTAGTTTTGCAACTTGATTCGATTATGTTCAAGGTACCAGCATGATGGTAGATGAATCGTCTTAATGGTAGATGGGCTTACCATCATGTTAGTAGTTCTAACTCCATGTTTCCTTCTTTTACTTTTTTCTTCATTCTGGCTTCTTGAATTGTGGTTACCCTTATGATAGCTTTGGGACCTATAAGATCAAACATGAAGTACTTAAATTCTTTAAATATATGCTGCTTTGGAGCATTAAAATAGAAAAAATATGAATTACACTTATGTTGAGAAATTGTATGTGATTTTAATAAAAATTCATACACCTTTGCTAAAAAATCTATTGAATCACATATAATTGTTAGAGAAATCCTTTAGATAAGTATGTGGTTTCACACACTTATAAGTTTCTTCCAACCCTTTACGCATTTACACACCTCACATCTCTCTAAAACTTTATGAAGGTCCTTCATCATCCTTGGCTAATAGAAGTCCTCTTTCAACAATTCATGCATCTTATTTTCCCCAAAATGGTTAGCTAGGCGTCCTATATGAGCTTTACGAACCAATAGTTCTTGTGCTGAACTATTTGGCATGCAAACACATCTACCCTTCATTAGAAACCCTTGGTCTAAATAGAACTTGTCCACAATACCTCTATATCTATACTTGACTACTATTGGTCTAAAGTAAGGATCTTGCTCATATTGATCTAGGAGAGTACTGAACCCGAGTATTCGAGCTTATAAGGTTGTGATAAGTATATGCTAACCTAACAATGCATCAGTTACATTGTTAGAACTCCTCTTCTTGTACTTTATCATGTAGGAGAATGTCTTAAGAGATTTTACTCATTTCACATGACATCATGAGATTTTTTGCTAACCTTATAAAAGGACTCATGGTTGGTATAAATAATGAATTCCTGAGGTAGCAAGTAATGTTGTCAGCTCTAGAGAGCTCGGATAAGGGCATCAAACTCTTTGTCATATTTAGAATACTTCATACAGTACCACTAAGCTTGTTGCTGAAGTATACTATGAGTTGGTGTTCTTGCATGAGGACGGTGCTAAGCCTACTCCAGAAGCATCATATTTTAATTCAAAGAAGTTGTCATAGTCTGGCAATGCTAGTATGTGGTGGAAGTCAACTTAGACTTGATCTCCTCAAAACTCTTCTAAGGTTTCTCCATCCATATAAACTCAGAGTTCTTCTTGGTCAACTTGGTTAATGGTGTAGCTATCAAACTAAAGTTCTGAATAAATTGTTGGTAGAATAAAGTTAGACCATGGAAACTTCTAACATCGGTAGCGCAGGTTACCGTAGGCTAATCTAGAATAGCTCTGACCTTCTCACCATCTACTTAGGTACCTCCATTAAACATAACATATCCTAGAAATACAACTTCCTTTTGGTAAAACACACATTTCTTCATATTGCCAAGTAGGTGTTCATCTTAAAGAATGTCAAACATAGCTCGCAAATGCTTGACATGAGATAGGAGATTGGTACTATCAACAAGAATATTATCGAAGTAAATAATAGCACATTTACTAATCAACGTTCTTAATACATGATTCATGAGTCACATAAAAGTGCTTAGCACATTTATAAGTCTGAATGGCATAACCAACTACTTGAAGAGACCATTATTCGTCTTAAAAGCTGTCTTCTACTAATAACCCAACCTCATTTCGATATGGTGATAGCCATTCTTCAAATTAACTTTTGAAAAGATATGCCCACCATATATCTTGTCAACATGTCATCTAGTTAGGTATAAGGTGTTTGTACTTAACAGTGATCTTGTTAATAGCTCAGATATCAATATACATATGCTACGATCTATCTTTTTGTGGTACTAAGATAGTTGGCACAATGCATAAACTCATGCTTTCCTTGACATATCTACAATCGATCAGCTCGTCAACTAGCTTCTTAAGCACGGCTACTTAGTTGGGATTAAGCCTATAAGCAAGTCAGTTTAGCAGATCTCCTCTAATTTAGAAGTTAATGTAATGCTGAATGCCTCTAATTAGTGATAATCCCTTGGGTATCTCATCAACGAACAAGTTGGCATACTCTTGAAGTAGTGGTTACACATCGGCTAGCAACGCTTTGACCTCTTTCATCTCAAGTAATCTCCTAACCAACACGAATAAACACTCTTTAGACTTGATGGATTGAGAAAATCTTGCTTAGGAAATCACTAAGGACTTTTTTTGTAAAGACTTAGAGATCTTAGCCTATGATTCTTAAACTTCTTTTGTACTCATCAGGATCAGTACGACCTTCTTATTGTCATTTTAATACATATAAGTATTTTGATACCTATCATGGAGTACCCTTAAACTAAGGTTAACCATGAAGTATGAAAAATGTGTACATAGGTAGGATATCACACATCACCTCGTCCTTGTATCTTTCCCTTATAGTGATTGGCACTTTGACCTACTCAGTGACTTGCAGTTTGTCTTTCTCATTCAACTAGTGTATCTTATAAGGTCAAGGGTGAGGATAGGTTAACAACTTTAGGGCACTACTCCTTATGCTTCCATGTTGATACAACTACTCCTATTAGGGCACACGAGTTGCCATTTATTCAACAATTAATATGGATTATGTTATCTCTCTATTCACTCTCATCAGTAATAGTAGTGCTAATAACTCTTCTAACAACCATGTTAAAATATTTCCTAGGTTCAAGTCAAGCAAGTGCTTCAAAATCCTCTTGGAATTCTTCTATTAGGTGTTGGACATCAACTTCCTCTTCTCCTTCACTAGTATTTCATACCTTAAATTGCTATTCTTTACCCTTAACAATCATTATACATCGATTCGTACATTAGTTAGCCATATGTCCAAAACTAAGGTACTTGAAGCAATTGAGTTATCTAGTCTTTTGTCTTGTGTTCAAGCCTAAGTCTTTCTTAACCTCAAGCCTAAGTCTTTTCTTAACCTCAAGTTCTTCATCCTTTACTTTACTTTTGCCATCATTAAGTCCAGCTAGAGATGGGATCACATTAGTCTGTCTCAGAACTATAAAGTGGTTAACTAGAACTAGGTTGGTTTAGTATAATAGGTTGGTTAACAAGAGCTCGGTTGAGCTGACTTTGCCTTTGTCTCTCAACCCTTCGAACAATATAGATAGCTTCATCTAAGGTACCAATCCTCTTTACCTTTACTACACTTTCGATCTCATGCCATAACCCAAATAGGAATCTGGCAATGGTCCCAAATTCAGGCTCCTCAACATCATATCATATCATTAATAGCTTGATGTGTCTCTGGGGTTGGATATACGGAGAAGCACTACAACGAAGTGAACCAAAAACAAATAAGGGAAAAAGTTAGCATAGTCCAGGCAGCTGCCAAACGAATATGATGCACTGCTTAATCCTACTCGGCTTACAATCCATTGGATATAACATACCGGTCTAAACTGAAGGGTCACTTGCCATTACTCTTTACTAAAGGCAATAGATAAGAGTTGAATGATAATAAGAACACTAAAGTTGCTCAATGTGAATAATTCTATATTGATTAGTTATTTTTTGTATACAAGAAAGTTGGGGTTTATATACCCATCCACAATGTTTACTTTACATGTATGAAAAGACTAAAGGGTATTCTACAATTAGGTTACATATAAAGAATATTTAGTATGGAAAAGAAAGAATTAATCTGAAATATTGTGTTAGAAGACATGTATCGCTTGTTGGCTAGATGAGAGAAATATGATATAAGGTAGGTGGAAGCAGAGTAATGCTTGCAGTTAGGGCCAACTTGATCTGGATCAGGTTGGGGGTCAATCAATCATGTAAAGAAGTCAGCTGCATTGGTATCAAGTGTCTATGGTTGGTCTGCTAGCTCGGCTCAGATAGTCTTGGGCTATCTTCTAACGTAAGGCATCGTTGTTGGGCAAGAGTAGATCTAACCCAATAAGGATTTGACAGATAGGTCAATAGGAGATTAGTTCGACATAGGGTCCCCGTTTCGGCTTTGGTTTTGAGCTATTATTCTCTATGCAAGTCTATGGAATCCTCTAGCTAGGCTATGAGTGATTGGTCTAGCGGCCTGATTTCTATCATTTGCTTGGGGGTTGGAAAGATTAGCCCTTAAATTTGGAGGGGTTTTTGCTTCCTCTTCTAGGGCACCTATAGGGCCTTCTTCTACTGGTTGGTATGGGATTAGATTGGACACATTGAAGGTGGAAAAGACACCATAGTCATCAAGTAACTCGATCTGGTAAGCATTGTGGTTAATCTTCTTTAGGACTTTAAATGGACCCTTAACTTGAGGAGATAGTTTGTTTTGTATCAAGTATGGGAATCGTTCTCAATTGAGGTGTATCCATATTAAGTCTCCTAGGTCGAAATAAACACTTCGGCATCCTTGACTACCAATTTCTTACTATCTTTGATTGAATTTGGTGATCTTCTTGGTTATAGACTAATGTAGTTCATGTAGTTCTTGGGCTTGGTCAATTTTGGACGAACTCTTTTTAGTAGCTGTTGGAGCATCGATCATATCTAGGGGAATAGTAGGGTTAAGGCCAATGATGACTTTGAATGGGGTCTTCCCAACAGTGCTATGGACAGTTTGGTTGTATGCGGCATAATTGGTAAGCATAGATCTTAATCCCTTAAATTATTTCTCAAGATAACTCTGAGTAGATTGCCTAGCGTCTTGTTTACCACATCAGTCTGCCTATCAATTTGAGGGTAGCTACTGGAGTTGAATACAAGTTTAGTTCCAATTTTTTTCTTAAGAGTTTTCCAAAAATAGCTTAAAAATTTTGTGTCCCGATTTGAGACAATAGTCTTCAGTATCGTATATAGTCGGAAAACCACCTGCAAAATCAAATCAACAATATATAAAGCATTGTTAGTCCGATGGCATGGAATGAAGTGTGCCATCTTGCTGAAGCAGTTTACTACAACAAAGATAGAATCTTTACCTCTAGATGTCTGAGGTAACCCTAAGACAAAGTCTATGCTGATGTCTGCCTAAGGTAAGGTTGGTGTGGGTAGTAGCATGTATTCTCCATGAGGTTCTCTCTTCCCCTCAACTTGCTTGTACACTTCACAACTACTAACTATCTTATAGACATCCTTGGCCAAACCTAGCTAATAAAAATTCTCCTTTAACAAATTGGTTATCTTGGTCTCCCCAAAGTGACTTGATAATCTGCCATTGTGAGCTTTCTTGATCAATAGCTTATATATAGAATAACTCAGTATGCACAGCCTTTGGTCTTTGAACAGATAGCTTTCCTTAATATAATATCCCTTAATAGCAATTCCATCCTTGCATTGTTCTAAGATAGGGCCAAAATGAGGATCATGAGAGTACTGTTCAATAATGAGTGAGAATCCTAACAATTTTGTCTATAAAGTGGTTATTACGGTTTGCCATTGGGATAAAGTGCGGCGACCACATTTGTGCTTCCTTTCTAATGTCAGATGATGTACGAGAAACCTTCCATAAATTCCAACCACTTAGCTTGCATCTTCAAAAGCTTGTTCTAACTCTCTAGATGCTTTAAGGACTTATGGTCCATATAATAACAAACTCTCGTGGCAGTAAATAGTGTTGCCAAATAGTAAGAGCTCGGTAAAGAGAGTACAATTGTTTTTCGTACACAAAATAGTTTAGGGAAAGACCACTAAGCTTCTCGCTATGGTAGGTGATAAGTCATTGCTCTTGCATCTAAATAACCTTAATTCCTACTCCTGATGCATCACATTCCAATTTGAAAGGTTTGTAAAAAATTGTTAGTGAAAGGACAGGCGTCGAGGTGAGCTTCTCCTTGATCTCCCTAAAACTTTGCTTAACTTAATTGTTCCACTTGAATGCTTCATTCTTCTTTGTCATCTTGGTCAAGGGAGCAGCTATGGTATTGAAGTTTTTGATAAATCACCTATAGAAAGAAGTTAGGCTATGAAAGCTTTGAACCTTAGGGACATTCTTTGGCGTTAGCCACTTAAAAATAGCTCGAATCTTCTCCTCATCTGCCGGGAGTCCTTTTCCTGATACCACAAAACCTAGGAAGATCACCTCCTTCTAGTAGAACATACATTTCTTTACATTTCCATACAACTTCTTAGTTCGCAAAATGTCAAATACTTCATGGAGGTGTTGAACATATTCATTTAGGACAGTACTGTATACCAATATGTTATCAAAATACACGACCATACATCTTCCAATTAGAGTATATGGTTCATCAACCTCATGAATGTGCTCGGTGCATTAGTAAGTTTGAATGGCATAACCAACCATTCGTAAAGTCCACACTTAGTCTTGAAAGCAGTCTTCCATTCATCACCTAACCTCATATGAATTTAGTAGTATCCATTTCACAGGTCAATCTTCAAAAATATCTTGGTGCCATGAAGCTTATGTAACGTGTCATTGAGCCTCGGCATCCAGTATTTGTACTTGACAGTAATTCAGCTGCTTGCTTGGTTGTCATTGTACATACGTTAAGAAACATCTTTCTTAGGGATGAGCAGAGCTAGTATAGTACAAAGGCTCATGCTCTTTCTCACATATCCCCACTTTATTAGTTCGTCTACCTATCTTTTCATCTTGATAGCCTCCTTAAGGTTCATTCTATATGCAAGTTGGTTTAGCAGGGTAGTACCTAGCTACAAATCAATACAGTGCTCAATGCTTTAGATCTGAGGTAGTCTTCTAGGAAATTATTTAGGGAACAGATTGGAAAACTCATTTAGCAAGCTTTGGATTTCATTAGGGATATCCTCTAAATCTCTCATTTCTAACAATTTTCTGATCAATAGGAACATAGATTCTTCAGTCCTTTCGGTAGCTTAGAGTTCTCTTCAGCTCATTACTAAGGCATTCTTCTTACTTGATTGTGGGTTTCATTTACTTAGGATGGGGTCAAGGGTTACAATACAATCTTCTTTGCATCCTTAACAAAGGCATAGGTATTCTTATACTGGTCGTGAATAACACGTCGGTCAAACAACTAAGGTCATTAAAGCAGCAGATGTGAAGCTCCCATAGGCACAACATAGCATACTACTTTGTCCTTATACATACTCCTAATATTGAATGGTATAGTTACTTATTCAGTGCAAAGCACCCTTATCATGAAGCTAATGTAGCTTGTAAGGTTGGGGATGCTTTGAGGTTGGTAGACCTAACCTTTGCATAAAGGACTATGCAACGACATTGGTACAACTTCTTCCATCTACAATGATTATGTACAATTGGCCTTTGACAGTATACTTGATATGAAATAGATTCTCCCTCTAGTCTTCCTTAGAGTTTGGTAAGGAACTCAGTAATCTTCTCAAGACTAGGGTCATCATTTCTCCCTAGTTGGCTTAGATACAGGTCTCCTCTTCCTCTTCGGCTTTGGGTTTTCCAACATCTTGTTTCTTGGGCTCACTCTTGTTTGTGCTGTCTACTACATCTCTTAGAAGCACTATGGTGTATTGGTTTGGACACTCAGCAGCCATATGTCCAAAGCCCAAGCATTTAAAACATTTCACTTCATTGGTCTTCTATTCGAAAGTCTGCCCTTTCTGATATATCCTCGGGGTCGGCCTAACCTCGGCTCAACTTATCTGACTGGCTCGACCCTGCAGACTTGCTTGATTGTCATCAAAATGGTCAATCTTATCCTCAGCCTTATATGGCCTCTTTAGCTTAGTTTGAATAGGTCATTATAGAACTAGGGGTCGGGAGAATGTTGGCCCAAGTCAGCTTAGAGCACTTCTCCTCTGTTTTTCAACCCTTTATGCTATCTTTATTGCCTCTTCCAAGGTATAAAACTTCTATACTTCTATAATGTTGTGAATCTTGTTCTTAAGCCTAGAAATGAACCTTAATACTGTACAGGCCTTTGGTTCTTCCATGTTGGCTTAGATTATTAGCATTTGAAACTCTCTTATATAATCATCTACAGATTGGCTTCCTTAGTGAAGCTCCTATAATTTTGCAAACATATCTTGTACGTTGGTCTTGGGTATAAATCTACCTTTCAATAACCTTTTCATCTCATCTTAGGTTCTAACACCTTGTCTTCCATCTCTTGTTCTTGCTACATTCAGATTCTTCTACTGCATAGTGGCATACCTATTAAACTCCAGTGCAATAAGTTGGACTTTGACAGCATCCATATAGCCATAACATTTAAACACTTTCTTAACCTTCTCTTCCCATTCGAAGTATTCATCTGCATCTTTACTTCCACTGAAGGGTGGGATTTGAACCTCCACATTGTTTAACCCTTGAGGGACTTGACATCCTCATCCCTACACTTGGTAATAGTTAGCTCCTTCTTCTTCCTCCCTAAATTCTTCAAGATCTAGCTCTACATCATCTTTCTCAATCTCCTCCAACTCAATTGTTTATCTAGCAGCTAGGTTTGCTACTCCTTTAGCTTACTACGGTTGAACTAGGCGATTAATTCGATTACCTTGGCTATGGTATCTCTTAAGGGCATTTTCTTGTAGGTTATGGTGCTGTACACCATAGGATTGTTGTCCGTTAACTTGCATTGTTGTGACTAGACTCTCAAAAAGGTTGATAAGTCTGTCAAGTTTGTTATGAACTGACCTTAGGGTATTACTACCATTATGACCATAACTAGGTTGAGCACCATTACTTTAATCACCAATAGCTCCTTAAACACTCGAATCTGACATGGTGTGATATTTTTCAAACAAATTAATAACTTACTAACAACTTTAATACCCAGTAATCACTTGAACAGAACAGTAGCAAACTTGCCTTATTTTTATAATGAGAAATAAGTAAAAATAGAGTAATAATGAAACCATACTTATACAAAAACATACTACAGTAGCTACTGAGGGAACACAACAACCACCAACAACAAAGTGAACAAAAACTTCACTGTAACTTCATACACTCGTTTGTGAAACCGTACCTTGATATAAATGAAGCTAATGCATCTCCAAAGTCGGACACATGGAGAAGCACCATAACGAAGTAAACCAAAAACAAATAGGGAAAAAAGTTAGCACAGTTCGGGCAACTACTAAATGGACATGACATACCACTTGATCCTACTTGGCTTATGATCCGTTAGATATGACACATTGATCTGAAATGAAGGGTTACTTGCCACTACTCCTTACTAAAGAAAATAGATAAGAGTTGAATGATAATGAGAACACTAACATTGCTCAACGTAAATAATTCTGTATTGATTAGTTGCTTTTTGTATATAAGAAAGTTGGGGTTTGCATACCCATTGACTAGGGTTACTTTGCATGTATGAAAAGACTAAAGGGTATTCTACAATTAGGTTACATAAAACATACTAAAAGGGGTAAAAGAGACAAAGAATATTCAGCACGGGAAAAAAGAATTAGTCTAAAATATTGTGTCAAAAGACACGTGTTGCTTGTTGGCTAGATGGGAGAAATATGATACAAGGAAGGTAGAAGCAGAGTAATGCTTGTAGTTAGGGGCTGACTTGATCTGGATCAAGTTGGGGTGTAATTAGTCTTGTAGAGAAGTCAGCTGTATTGGTGTCAGGTCTATGGTCGGTTCGGTAGCTCGGCTCAAATAGTCTTAGGTTGTCTTCTCGAGTAAGGCATCATTGTTGGGCAGGAGTAGCTGTAACACAAGTGAGGATCTAATAGACAGGTTGGTAGGAGATCAGTTCGGCATAGGGATCCTCGTTTCGCCTTTAGTTTGAGCTATTATTGTTTGCATGAGTCCTTAGAGTCCTCTAGCTTAGTTACGAGTGATTGGTCAAGGGAGCTGATTCCTATCACTGCTATTATTCTTGGGCATATTCATCTACAATTCGACCGCCCTACTTAAGCTCTTAGAGGTATCCAAAAGTGTCTTGCTCATAGTGCTTAGGAACAAATCTGTTGCTTAAGAATTGTTTCATTTCATTCTAAGTTTTGATCTCTCGTCGAGCTTGCTAACATGTCACTTATGCCTTCTTCCACAATATTGCTGCATACCCTAAGAATTCCAAAGCAACTAATTGAATCTATATAGCATCTTCATAGTCATAAAAGTCAAATATTTTTTTTTATCTTCTCTTCCTAGTCCATATATTCATTGGTACTGCTTGCTCCTTTAGTGTTTTCCTTCCCTTTAAGAGCTCGAATTTCATGTTTGCCAAATTCATAAAAGTGGTCATCCTTATTCTCCTCCTCTTCCATGTCTCCTTCATGCTTGTCCTTTAGCCTGGAAGGATTGAGTTGGTGGGGCATCATTAGCTCGGAGTCCCACTCCATGCACTTTCGATCTATCTTGTACATTGTGTCCATACTCAATGTTCTTTTCATGGGGTCTAGTATCCATAAACCTTTGAACTAAAATAGCTAAACTAGCTACAATGGTAGTAAGGTTTTGTATTTGCTCCTTTATAGTTTGTAGAGTTTGTTGTTTAAGATGACTACATCTAGGTACCTCATTCTCAACATCTACATATCCCCTTGCATAATTGGATTTGACATCCCTTCAACACTGTAGATCCATAACAACAATTACATCTCTATACAAGATATTTCCTACAATATTGCTATGCACTACTCGAGTCACGCACTACAATACTCTGCTTTGTTTTTTATTATGAAAATAGAATAAACAGAATACTCACAACAACTCATAACAATAGCAACAATATTTCTACATTACAACAAAACTACATTGCTCTAGTTTGCAAACTGAAGCTTTAATACTAGGAAAAGGTAAATATGATGTCCCTAAAAGCTTAAGTTATCACTAGGGATTACATTAAAGGGGAAGTGGGTCCTTCAAAATATCGAAGAAAGAGTAATGGGGTTCAAATTCTAGTAGCTTTGTGAAGCTGTCTTACAGATATGACTTACCAGAGAATACAATATGCTTAACCTCCACTTAATATGACTCATAAATAAAGACTAAGGTCTACTCACCACCAATCTTGAGCTACTAGCAAGATTAGATAAGAGTGTAAGGATGTAACTTAGAGAGGGTTTATCATAAGAACAGGAAGAGAATATTCATTAATAATCAAATGATGATTCAGGCTATAAGAATTTAGGACTATTTATATTAAGTCCTTAAGGCAACATATGTTCTAGTGAAATTACAAAGGGTAACAGAAGAATAAATAAACGTAATACATACTAAAAGGGGCAAATAAGACAAATGAAATAAAAAGAATATAGTATAGTGTTAGAAAAGTGAAGATAGATGGCATGCTACTGTTGGATTCGTAATTTGGGGTGGTATAATTCTAATACCGAGCTATTCAAAGGTGAAACCAAGTCAACAAAGAAGAACTTGGGCTTTATTGAAGTGATCTTTATCTATAGCTGGTCTAATCGATAATTGGGGGCTTAGGATAGGGACCTTAAAAGTAAGGAAGCCAAACATGTTAGTCAATGTTGTAACTTGGCATAATGCAAGGAGTTAAGCCATAGGTTGTCTAGATATGGAAGCTTATCCACAATAGGCTAAGAAGTGAACATGCATTTGACTAAGCCTTGGAGACCTTAGAGGTGAGCTCGATTGATTAGCCCTAAGGTGGACAATCCTTCATTTAGTTAGTAGTGAATCAACATGGAAGGTTTTAATTGGGAAAAAGAAGAAGAGGGTATACATAAGGGTTTTGTAGCATTTTCCTCTAATTTCACAACTATAGTGGAGTTTAAGTGTAGGGAAATTGTGCTTGAAATGACATGGTATAAGAAAAGCCATATTATCTAGGAAAAAGTCGCAATGCGTCCATCTGACTCTAAACAATGGAAAACCCTGGATGGTAAGTTTCATAGATTCTTTTTCTAGCCCCATAACATAAGATTAGGTCTTGCTACAGATAACCTATTTAGCAACCTAAGCACTACGTACCATGTATAGGTGGTTATCGTATTCATATACAATCTTTCTATTTGTAGATTCAAAAAGAACCCATATATAGAGATATTAGTCTTGATTCTAAAACTAAGGTTGTAAAGGAAAGACATCAATGTATACCTAGAGCCATTTGTTGAAGAGTTGCAAGAATTATGGATGAATAGCATAAGAACATTTGATATGGTCATTGGTTAATCATTCCATATGCATACAACCTTTTTTAGATAATCTAACATATAATGATGCAATGGGATGTATAAAAAAGGGTACAAAGCATATCTAATATATAATGTGAATGTTACCAATAAGAATGAATATAAAATTTTTTACTAAAATTGGTTGCAAATAGTTTCTCCCCATGATGCATCAATTGTATTGTAACAGTGAAAAGTTTGATAGGAAAAAGGAGAGTAAATCACCTCTAATGCAATTGTTAAATGAAGAAATTTTGGCTTAAGATTTTGTTTAGGTTGCCATATTGGCAAGGTTCAATATAATTTTGATTTCATGGACAATAAGAAGAACATAAGTGATAAGATGGTGAAAATGCCTTTTTGTATCAAGGTGAAATCCAAAGACACCTAGTAGGCTAGACATACTCTTTAATGAGATGGGTATTTGACTTATGTTGCGTCTCAATCCTCAACTGGTTGAATCATAAAACTACCAACCTTATTCACATTGGCCACTATTTAAGTGAGTGAGGTGTAGAGCCTTATTAAGGACATAAAATTGCTAATGGATATACATCAAACATCTTGTCATATTTAGGTCAATACAGGGCAACTCTTAAAGATTTGAAGAGTCACAACTTCTATGTATTGATGTATAGACTTCTATCGATAGTTTTGCATGGGTTTCTAAAGGATAAGCTTTATGAAGTGAAATATGGGGAATTTTTTTTAAATAATTTCATCTAGATGAGAAATGAAACCTTTGTTCCTCATTTTGCCAACTAGTAAGCTAGGTGTAGAGATATTACTACTTAGCGCCATGCTAGCAAACAAAAAGAAAAGGTGGGTAGAATGTCTAACAATGGACTGAGTTGACTTGTGACGTTTCTTCATCAAACCTAAAGAATTGTTGCATCCATAAACAGAAATCTTAGCTTACTCCTTCTTCTCCTTTCTTGTGTTCATCAATTGTAAAAGTCTCTTTAACCTATCTTCTTCCTACAATTTTTTGCTAATTCTTACTTTGTGTTGTTTTCTTTCTTTCATTTTGAGCTGACAAATGATTGTTTTATCTATAGGAATTAATATGTAAGGCAAAATCACACAAATTTGATGGGATGTATGAACCATTTTTGTTTCAATTTGATTTTCAATCACCAATTACTTATTTTATATGTATATGTTGTTTTGTCTTACTTTATGCTAGTAATATGTAAATGTATGCTAATATGAGATGTTGTTTGTGTGGGTTATTTAATTTTTAGAAATTTTATTTTAATGGTTCTTTTTTTTATATATTTATTTTTTTGTCTGTTGAATTGTTATTTGTAGTAAAATTGATGCATGAAAATGAAGGGGTGAAATTTTGAACAAAAACTTTAAACTTTTTTTCCAATTTTTTATACTATTTTAAATAGAACGTACTTTTAAACTATATTGCATTTGGTAAAAAAAAAAAATTCATAATAATGGATATTTCTCTAAAAAAAAAGGGTACAATGTGGTTACTTTTTTAAAAAATATATTGCGTTTTTTTTAAGATCATTTTACAATCTAAATATATGAATACTTTATTAAAAGATCGAAAACTTATTAGATAATTTTTTGAAAAAAAAATTGTTAGTAAGTTAATAGATATTTTAGGATTAAGAATGATATTATTCACAATTTTTAAATTTAGTGACATGAGTAAAAACAATAAATGATGGTTTATTAATTTCATAACTTTGAATATATTTATCAATGATTACAATTTTCTCAGGGAAAACATTATTATTTTTTTTTTAGAATTTGTAGCATATTTTGAGGTGGCTAAACGTTCTATAGGAAAATTCATAATCCTTAGATTTTCACAAGTATTGATAGAATAATTAGAAATCTAAAGTTGAAATATAGTTAGCTTTTTCAATGTATTTGTTAATCAATAAAATCTTATGATGGATATTTCTTAATATTTAGAATTTATGTAGTTTAATCGAATGATTTCAATTTTATATTGGAAATGTAGTGTCCTTATATTCCATAGTACGATTATAGATATAAGTGTAACTTTTTAATTGAAATTTTATGATATTTGAAATTTCTTTAACTTATCATAAACACTTTTAACAATGAATTGGAGAAAAATTTGTTGGTTATGTATAAAACAAAAAGGAGTAGAAAATGTTAAAAGAAATTACTTATGCAAATAAGGTGTATGAATATAGGATGCAAGAGCCAATGTAACATATGGCACACAATTGAGCCACAATAGAGTATACTAATGGAGAAAAGGGTTTCTTAGAAGTCTTGTTGTAGCAAGTAAGAAGGGAGATGGGTTGAAGCTAACATAGCTATAAGTTTAAGAAGCCCAAGTTGAAGATTTGAATCAGTTTCCAAATTATAACAATTTAGCATATTTTTGGAGTCAAGTTGATCAAGTTTGAAGCAAATTTCATTTGATTTGTTTCCTTTTTTTTATTGAATTCTAGCTTTTATTTCTAGATATTTTATTTTGCTTTTGTTTCATGATATGTTTCCATAGTAGTTAGATACTATTTAGGATCTTATTTTCCCACTTTATAGGTATTATTTAGTTTTATTTTGATGTTATTTTCTAGTTTATGAGGATTTCATTTTGTTTCCTTTTGTGGAGATACTTTTATATTTCTTATTCTTAGGGAATGAATATAATAAACAAATCAGTTTATGGAATTATGAGATAATATTGAGTTGAGTGTTCTCTTATTTCCTTCGAATTTATCAAAAAATTTAATTTAATTATATATCGTAGTGTTTATTCCCACAATTGCGAATGAGGGCATTCTTGTTGATGGGGCTTTAGCATTTGGTGAAAAATTAAATAATCATATATTAGAAGACATGACTATCAATGATGGTGATTGAGAGGAAGATGATACAAAGAGGCTATTTATAATACCAAACCAAATTGAATTGCACCAAAACTTAAGAATACGAGTTTGATATTTCTTGAACACTTATTTGATGTCTTTGAACATTTGTTTGACATTTTCCTCTCATTTTGGATAAGATTTCCTTAAACACTTGTTTATTGTCATAATCAACAATATATTTAACATGAACACCTCATTTAACAACCTTAACACTAACTGCATAAAATGATTAGCATTCAGAGGACTAATTTACTTATAGCTAATCTGTTTATAGAGAGATGATTTTAACTCTTCTCTTTTCATTTTATTTATTTATTTATTCATTTATTTGTTCATTAAATGCTATTTTATTATCAATTTCAGGAAAGATTATTTTCTTATTATCCTTAAAAGAGCTTTCTAAACATCATGCCACATCATAAAGAAAACCATCACGAATAATTTGCTTCATGTCTATAATAAAATCGTATCAAAGGAACCTAAATCCAAATGTCCAATCATTATGCTATTAAATTCTTCTCTCTACATATTGAGGAATGATTTTTCCATGTTGTTGAGATTGCCAATAACGGTCTTAGACTAAGTGTTTAAGGTGATAATGGAGCTTACAAGGGATGTATACTTAGCTAAAGCTCATATCAAAGCTAAGTGTTAAGTTTAGAACATTGATTAAATGTGATTTCAAGTTTGAATCTTATAACCTATGGGACTTGAATCGAATCTCATTATGAGAAATTTGGTTGAAGTATTACTAAATGAGAGAGAGAAAACGCGATTATAACTTCGTCTAGATTACTCTAAGTGAGATTCTAACAAAGTCACACCACAAGAGAAAATTGTCCGTTAGAGATATTTGGTCTAAGCATGTTGGTGAGTGATCAAAATGAGGTGATTGTCCTATAGAATTTGGCAAAAACATCATTACATGTAAAAATTATGGCTAGCAAAAGCAAGTCTTCATAGGACAATTGTCACTATGCTTATGACTCAGCCCATCTCTAGTGGATTTGCTCTCGGAAGTACCCCAAATCGAGGCTAACTTTGAATAAGTATGTTCTTTTAAATTTTCAAAATGTGTTATTTTATATTAGATGGTCTAAATAATTTACTAACTAATTTAAATATAATATAATGCTTAACATTTAACATCCCAGTTATGAGTATGAAGATGAATTGTAATATTTAAATCATACTTATTGTGTAACTTTGGGGAAAATTCAGCACTAATTTCTCACAAGTTTCTCTTACCCTTTCTCACTTAAAATCTTTTTAAAAAAAATCATTTCCTAAGTATAATTTAGGAACTTAGAATATCAGTATTCTAGTTCCATGTGATCCAATGTATGCTATAGTAATCTTATTGTTGAAGTCATCAAATTTTATAAGGAAAGGGATTTGTTGTACCTTCAAATAATTCATTCAAAATTTCATTTCATATTTTCTAAGCAACTTCTTTTTTTTTTTTCTTTTGCAAAACCTACTAAATCTAGAATAATTATGTAAAACCTAAGTTGATGGGAATAATGCGATGGAAGATCTTGTTTTCAATACAAGGTAACACAACAAAAGATGCAAAGGAAGATCTTGTTTTCAATACAAGGTAGCACAACAAGAGAATGATCATCAATGAGAAGTGGCTACCAAATAAATGTTCTTCCCATAAAGAAAATGGTGGATTTACAAACTTGACCTTGTAAATCCAAATATCTTTCTTAGGAAAAATTACATTTTTAGTGTGACCACTTTTTCTAATTGAGTCATTGAACTTTTATTCTTTTTATTCATTTCTCAAACTTTTCAAAAGCTAGTAAAAAAGTCCTTCATAGTCAACCGTTAGTTTTTTTGGTTAGTGAAACATTCTTTTACAAACTTTTGAAAAGTTTGAGAATTGACTGCATAAAATAAAAGTTCAAGGATTCAATTAGAAAAAAGTGATAAAGTTTGAGGACTAAAAGTAAAAGAAAAAGTTATTTTGCCCTTCTTTTTTTCCTTTTAAGATCTATATTTTATTTGTTTTCATTTATGACATTTGCTTACACGCACACATATATACATACGTATGTATATTTGTTCTTTTAGAATATGGTTTCCAATGGCATTGAAAACAAGAATCTTACTCTTGCTTATTTTTAAAAACCTAGGCCTTGAAATGGAGAAAAAAAAATTGAAAACATAAAATCTTAAAATGAAAAGGTAGGGAAAAAATTTGTCCATTCAATATACTTTTTCCATTTCAGTTGACAAATACTTCAAACAATTGATGATCCAATCTAGCATTCTTAATAAAATCAAATCACATTTATTTTTATAATTTTTTCGATTTACATATAATAATGATTTTTTTTTTGGCTAACTACATTACATATTGCAACAATTTAGGATCGGATGGATGTTATATCCTATAATTTTAGTAACTAGAATCCAATGCCTAATTTAGGATATATTCTATAATTTTGCGATTAAATTTCGAGTAGTCGATTTAGGGTATTCATAAGGGTAGTCCAATTGAGCTAAGATTTTACATATGGACTAGGAATATTAGTGCATAAATTTCAAAATTATAATAAAATAAGATACTTAATAATAATTGATTTTAATACGTTATAATTATTAGAATCGCATGGATTAAGCCTCAATAGTTAGTGATATCTCAAAGATAAAATTGTATGGGTATAATATATATATATATATAATGACATGTAATAATATATGGATGATATGCATATAAAATAATAAAAATATAGCTAATATAGTAAATTTTACTCTATAGTTATATGAATTTTGAAAACATGTGGAATTAGCACCGATAATAAACAAACTTTAAGAGATAAATAATATGAGTAATAAAATTATTAAATGGCATAAAATAATATTTACAAAATGTGTATATGCATAGACTATAATTATTATGTATATATATACTAGTAATTATTTGATTACTCGAATTTATACAAAAATACATCAAATTATTAAGGAAAAATAGTAAAAATTTATAAAACAAATGTGGCATCATGAAAAAAACTTGTAGTAGGCATGGCATGATTAGGAGATTACCTTGAGGGAATTAGTGGATTTAAAGCGCAAGAATATGACACCTAATCTTGCAGTTTTAGCATGTGTTAGCAGGAGAAAATTCAATAGAGTACAGTAATCGTTCTTATAAAAACATAAGCACCAATCTTAATTCAAAACTTTAGTTACTAGTGATATTCAGAAAAATCATGAGAGGCAGAGTAGGGGAGAAGTGAATTTTACAAAAAAATTCTCAAGAAAAGAGTGAAATTTTGGGCATTTTCAAGTTCCCATACTTGGAGAGTTTTTGGAAGCAAACGAGGATAGCATTTTGAAGGGAAGTACTATGTTTAGCTTGATATATAAACCCTCATCCTTCAATGGTGGTCAAAGAGTATTGTATTGGTGAGTGTTTAATATTTTCATTTTTATTTAAAATTTACTAAAAATAGCAAATAATCTTTAAAAAAAATTAAAAACTTGATTTTCTATAGTATTTTTGTGTGAGAAATTTAAATAGTAAATTAGATTTTTGAAATTTTGAGTACTAGTATAGGGTCCTTAAGAAAAATATCCTAATAATCGATTTTTTCTCACATTTTCAAATACCCAATTTTTATGCTTTCGATTTGATTTTTTATGAGTAAACTTGTAAAAAGGTTGTATTTTCATGCTATGTAGTTGGAATTTCAAAATCATAAAGTTAGATTTTGAGAAAATTGTGATTTTTTCCAAAATAGTGTATTGTAGGTCAATTTCCTTAAACAAGTATACTTAATCTTATATATTTGAGTTATACTATTGTTTTCCTATTGAACAATAAGTAGAAATGAGAAATTTTAAGCCTTAAGTTGAAGATTTTGTATTGCAACTAAAGTTTAAATTCAAAGTTTGATGATTTATAAACTTAATCTTATGTTTTCTTAAAATTTTGAGTGAATAAAGTGTAGGGAAGGAGTGAAATATGGGTTTATGGATTTAGGATGACTTTGATGCTATAAGGAGTGAAATGAATATAATTCTATAACTCTGGATAAGCTACATTTAGGTGTAAAATGGTGAAAGATAAAAGTAGTGGTAGAGTAAGAAATTCGATCAAAAACTCAGTCAGAAACTCAATCAAAAAGTGCTTTGATGAAAGAAGCTTGATATGCAATACAATAGAAGCAATTAGAAGTTTGGTCAAAAAGTAGGTTAGTACTGAATATTATATCAATTGGAGTTAGAAAGTAGGTTAGAAAGTAGGTTAGAAAGTTGCTTACATATAAACTCTAAGGGCTTATTAGAGTTAGAACCTAGGATAGAAACTTCTTAGGCAATAACCTACACTAAAATAGTATGTTAGGACTTTAATCAGAACTTATATTACTTGACTATTACTTAATAAATGGTTTAGAAAACTTACTTAACTCAAATGAAGAACATGCCTAAATGTCAAAATGAAATCTTATTTTATATCTTAGATGGAAATTAAAGAGGTTATATTAAATATTTAGGGATAATAGAGGAAGATCGAAGCCATATGCAAAGACAATGAGCATCAATACTTAGGTAAGTAGGATCAATGCTTCGTAGCATTTTAGAGTATTATTTTAAAAATACTTGGAGGCTTTGGTATGCTTTTGGCTTGTGGTTGTAACTTATTAGTTTGTGCATGTGCTTATATATTGTCTTGCTGTTATGGGAGCTAAGCTCTATGTTGTATTTATTTAGTATATATTGTTTTGCTTAGGTTTCTTGAAATTGGTTAATTACCCCCCCCCCCCCCCCCCCCCAAAAAAAACCACTAACTTAAATTTGGCCAAACTTCTATCCTAACATGCATTGCAACCCATTAAGGGAAATGACTAAGATTATAGAGTCAAACATAGACTTTTTAATGAGGATAGCTAAAATGGTCCTTTCTCTATCCTTAGTTGAACTAAGTTACAAAAGAGGAGGTTATAAGAAGGTTAGGGACAGTGGTTTGATGGTAGTCTTGGGTGAAAGGCATTCTTCATCGTATAAACCCTAATTTGGCTTTGATTTGTGAATGCATGATGTCAAACTCTTTAATTTAGATTAAAGCGAATGTAATTTTTCTAATTTCACAACAGATCAGATAATGTCATGTGATGACATTTGCTTATACATAGATTAAATATAGCTAACTTAGTTGAAAACCTTATTTGTCTTGTATTGAATGCATACATCTATTTTTATCCCACTTACTAAGCAAGTTATCACTCATTTTCTTATAGTCGTTTTGCAAGTTCAAAGTAAATTTACAAGCACACTACGTAATTCTAAAAGATTAGAAAACATGGTTGAAGAGTGAGGACCAAGAAGAATTAGATGAACTCTTACCTTGTTTATCAATTTTACTAACTTTTAGGAAAACTACTAGGGTCTTCTTAAGTTACCCTCTAGTTTTTCCATTATTGTTGTATATACTGAATATTATAAACTAATGGACTTTTATAAATTTTCTTCTTTGACTTGTTATTTTCCATGAAAATATATTGTAAATACTTGTCGATTTTGAAATATTTTGCCAAGTATCACTTATAAAACTCAATTCTTTTGGAAAGATTTAGTTACATGTGTTCATTTTTAATGATAATTTTTAAAGATTACACGATATGTTATAATAGATAAATTCTAAGTTGGATGCTTTAAAGAGGTTGAGTTGAGTTTGCCTTATGTGAACTAATTCTATAGTAATAGTTGTGAGGGTAAGGGATAAAACTACTAGAAATTTCCTAATTTTTATATTTTTTTATTTTAGTATCTAAATTCTAAATTTATTCATTTTAGCATCTTAACTTTTTAAATAAATTAGTATTTCTATTATAACAACTATTATAAAGAATACTTATTTGTTTCACCTTAAAAAGTTGAAGTACTAAAATGAAATAAAAAATAAAGTTTAAGCAGTAAAATGAAAATAAAATGAAAGTTGATATACTTATATTATTATTCTGCATTTTTATAATAATAGCCGTTATAATAGAGATATCAATTTCTTTCATTTAAAAAATTAGAGTATTAAAATGAATAAATTTAAAATTTAGATATTAAAATGAAAAAAAAAGAAAGTTTAAGTATTTGTATTGGCTTTATCCCGTAAGGTTAGCTTCTCTCTTAGGATGGTTCATATAATGGGGCTGTTGTTACTCTACCTCATTAGGGTATGACAATAGATTCAAATTTGATCCTTCCTTTTAAAAGACTAGTAATAATTAACTAATTTTGCAACTCATTTGATGCTTATTTTAATTGTTAAACTGAATAAACAATAGTGAACTTAATTAATTATAATATTTAATTTAATGATATTATTTAATATAAGTTACTATATTATTATATATTTGTAAATTGAAAATATAAATAGAGATTTTATTTATAATAAGATAATAATTTTTTACTAATATTTTAATAATAACACAATTAACTATTTTGATTTATCATTTGTAACCCGTGTTTTTTGTTGGAATAATTAATAGAGGATGAAAAAGAAAAAATGGAAAATTATATTTTTAATCTTCAAGTTCTACCACATTTTTTTTTATTAAGTCCTTAAACTTTTATTGTTTTTTCTTTTTGTAAAACTCCACAAAATCAATCAAAGAAAATCATTATTAAGATGATGGCATAAAAATAATTAGTTTATAAAGCTAAGGGTAGTTTTAGAAAATAAAAAGGGATGGAAAACCTTATATATAATTATTCCCTTTACACTATTAACTATTATGTTTCCCTCCATTGGCAATGCCAAAACCTTCACAATAGTAGTAACACTAAGGTAAGAATGAGGAATTCAAAATGTAAGACACGATTCTTTAATTATAGATTCATAAAAATTAAAATTAATTTTAAAGATCAATTCTTTTCAAGGTTTAATTAGAGTTTTGTCGAGTAAATCATTTTGGTGACTACTGATTTAAGCTAATCAATCTAACAAAGTAAGAAGCATTTTTATAAGAAAGGACTATGGTGAACTAGATCTAATAATGGATTTATTCCTTAAGATCTTTGAAAGGAGCACCAAGAATCAATTTTTGTGTGATTTGACAAAAATCAAACCCTAAAAATTGAGGTATGCAATCTTAATCATTCATTTGTTGATTATCAAATTGTAGTGTTGAGGACACATCTGAGTGTTTCATTATCATAAACAAATTGATAAAAGGATCAAAACAGGTAATGATTTAGGTTTTTAAGATGAATTAAAGTTGAATCAAGAGGAGTTGTAGAGTTGTGAATTGGAAAGGATGAGGAAATTGTCGAATAAGAGGATTATAGGGTTTGATCCTACCCATGAACCCTTTAACAAGTTTTGTATTGAAGAAATTAAGATTAGAGAAGATTATGGTCAAGATCACGAGTATGAACCTTGGGTGTGATGTTGTTACATTCCCTCTTTCAATTGTTTCTTATTTCCATCCTTCTTCAAATCTAGTATTTTCTTTTTAAATGCCTTAGAAGATTTAAAACTATCTTTAAACTCGGTGTTGTGATCACCTTCCATAATGTCCCATAAAAATATAAAATTTACTCCTTTTTAAAATAGTGAAACCGCTATACAATAAACCGAACATGCTTTCAATCTTTTAAAAAATATTTATGGAAAAGCTAATGGTAAGCATAGCTGTCGATCTATAGTTTATGATGAGCACTAAGGTCGTATTTTTTCGTAAGGAGGAAAAGTATAAAAAGTAGAACTAAGTAGTTGACTATTTCAGTCTTATTATAATATAAGCGATGCAAAAACGAGTAATTAAAATATGTAAGTACATTAAATTTGATAAAAAGAAATGAAACAAAGTAAATGCAATTTTGGTGAATCAAAATTATTAGGTGAAGTTCAACAAATATTTAAGGTGGGGTTGTGCTTCATTAATCATTTGAATTCATTATTGCCATGTTTTAGAGATATTCATGTTGATACCAAAATGCAGTTTAACCACACTCACTAGGTTCACTCTAATTTTGTGTTGTGAAACCTATAATGTAGCAATGGTATTAAATTATCAAATCTCAATCTATACTATTTGCTAGTTATTTAAATCTTGTCACCACTTAAATAACCATGTTAGACTTGATTTCTTATCCTAATCAATTTTAGCTTATGGTGGGTACTAGAATTTGAATTATAATATGCAAATATTATTTTGACAATATTAGGAATCCTAGATTCTATTAGAAGGTTTCAATTTTATTAAGAATACATGAAGCCTTAGCTAAAAAATGCAGGAATTGCTAATTAAGCTAGACATTAACCCTACATTTATGTAAAATCTTAACTATCATAGAACTAGCTAAACTTCCACGTTCATACACAACACAATATCAAAAACCTATTTATAATAATAAATCCATCAAATTCCACATAATCTTGATATTACATATTAGCTTATATTATCAAAAGGTGATTGGAGGCTTGTAATGTGGTTAGCTAAGTTGAAATGAATTCTAAGGTTGCTTAGCAATTGCAGGATCCTGCTCAAACGAGGTTAGAAGAAAGCCAATAGTCAAAGTGGACTTGGATTGGTTCAAGTAAGAGCTTAGGTATTAAAGGGCATTCTAATATTCTTTGGTCAGGTGTCTTAGTAGCTAGCTTGGATAGAAGTCTAATGTTGGTCAGCTTAGGATTTGCTTAGATCATGGTATGAGCTTAGCAGTAGGTATGGTGGCTCGACTGGTCAACATATATGCTTGGTAGGTCGACATGATTGCTTAGTAGCTTGGAAATTATGTTGGTACTTATGAGAGCTAGGCACTTAGGTCAGTAGTATTCTCCATGTGAGTCCTAACAATCCTCTAGCTCGGCGTATAACTGATCAGAGGAGTTGATTCCTATCATCTACTTATGGGTTAGAAGGATTTCTTGTCAAATTCGAAGAGGTTTCTGGCTCTTGCTCTATCCTAGCATCTATTAGGTCTTCTTCTGCTCAGTGAATAATCAAGTCAAACACATTGAAGGTGGAGGAAATACTATAGTTCTTGGGTAATTCAATCTAGTAGGAATTAAGGTTGATTTTCTTTATGACTTTAAATAGACCATTAGCTCATAGAGATAGATTTCTTTTATCTTAGGTGTGGAAATCTTTCTGGGCTGAGGTGAATCCATACTAAGTCACTTGGATTGAAAGAAATAGTTCAACAACTACGACTACCAATCTCTTGTTGTCTTTGATTGAAATAAGTGATCTTCCTTGCTACAAACTATTTAGCAACTGTAGGGGTATCGATCAGATTTAAGGAAATGGTGAGATTGAGGCAATAGATGACCTCGAAAGGAGTCTTCTTAGTAGTACTATGGACATTTTGGTTGTATATGAACTTTACAATTGGTAGACATAGATGCTAATATTTTAAATTCTTTTCCATGATAGCTTAGAGTAAATTGCCTAATATCCTGTTCACTACTTTAGTCTAGTCGTCAATTTGAGGATAGCTATTAGAGTTGATCACACGTTTAGTTCTAAGTCTTCTCTAAAGGGTCTTCTAGAAATAGCTCAAGAATTTTATATCCTTATCTAAGACAATGGTCTTCAGTACTCCATGTAATTGAACTACTTCTTGCAAAAAATAAAAAAAAAAATAAAAATTAGAAGTATATAAATTATCATTAGTTTGGTAGTATAGGATGAAGTGTACCATTTTACTAAAGCGATCTACTACAACAAAGATTGAATCTTTTCCTCTATATGTCTAAGGAAACCTTAAGATAAATCTATGTTGAGGTTAGCCTAAGGTGAGGTCGGTGTAGGTAAGGGAATATACTTTCCTTATGGTTCTATCTTGCCCTTGACCTTCTTGCATACTTTGCAACTACTGACTGCCTTATGGATATCCTTAGCCATGTTAACAGCCTCATGTGTGGAATAAGGTAGTGTGCACACCCTTCTTTTCTTGAATAGATAGCCATCCTTGAGGTAATATCCTCCAATAGCAACTCCTTCCTTGCATTGCTTAAGAATTGGACTAAAATATGGGTTATCAGTATACTGTTTGATGATAAGGGAAAATCTTAGTAATTTCTTTTGCAGGATGGTCAGCAAGGTTAGTCGATGTGATAAGGCATCTATGACCACGTTGACACTACCTTTCTTTTGTCAGATCATATTAGAAAAACCTCCATAAATTTTAGCTACTTTGCCTATCTTTTTGAAAGTTTGTTCTAACTTCCATCATGCTTCAAGGACTAATGGTCCATATAAATCACTTTCATGGTAATAAATAGTATTGCCAAATAGTAAGAGCTTGGAAAAGAGAGTACAACTCTTTATCATATATAGAATGGTTCAATACGACACCATGGAGCTTCTTACTATGACAAGCAACTAGTTGACATTCTTACATCAAGATTACACTAATGCCAATGTTTGATGCATTGCATTCCAATTCAAATGGCTTGTTAAAATCTGGTAGGGATAAGATAAGGGCAATGGTGAGCTTCTCCTTAATTTCCTTAAAGCTCTACTCAGCTTGGTCATTCCATTGGAATCCATCATTCTTTTTTGTCAACTTGATCAAGAGGGTTGCAATTGTACTGAAGTTTTTAAGGAATTTCCTATAAAAAAAAAAAAGCAAGGCTATGAAAACTTCGTACTTCAGTAATATTCTTTAGCATCGGCCAGTCTAAGACAGCTTAGACCTTTTCCTCATCTACTTAGATTCTGTCTCCAATTACTACGTGCCTAAGAAGGACAACTTCAATTGGAAAGAACATATCCTTCTTTAGGTTTCCATATAACTTCTTAGCTTGTAAAATGTCAAAAGTAGTTTGGAGATGTTAAACATGTTTGTTCAGGTTGGTATTGTGTACTAATATGTCGTCAAAGTATACAACCACACATTTTTTATTAGATAACACATTACATGGTTCATAAGCCACATAAACGTACTTAGTGCATTTGTAACTCCGAATGGCATAACCAATCGCTCATAGAGACTATGCATTATCTTTAAAGCAGGCTTCCATTCATCACCATGCCTCATGTAAATTTGGTAGTAGCTACTTTACAAATCAATCTTCAAGAATATCTTAGTGCTATGAAGCTCAATGAATATGTCATTGAACCTTAGTATTAGGTATCTATACTTGATTATAATATGATTTATAGCTTGGCTTTCAATGCACATTTGCCACGAATTATCCTTCTTTGGGAAGAGCAGAGTTAGTACAGCATAAGGACTCATGTTCTCCCTTACATAACCTCACTCTATCAGCTCATCTAATTACCTTTTCAGCTGGTAGCCTACTCAAGATTGATTCTATGGGCAGGTTAGTTTGGCAAGGCTATTCCTAGTTATAGATTAATAGTGTTCTATGCTTTGGACTAGGGGTAGTCCCTTAGGCAACTCTTTAAGGAAAAGGTTAGAAAATTCATCAATCAATCTTTGGCTCTCATCGAAGACATCTTCTAGATTTCTCATCTTTGGCAATTTTCTAATCAATAAAAACATAAGCTCATCGAGCTTCTTAGCAACTTGAAGCCATCTTCGGCTCATCATTAAAGCTTTCTTCTTACTAGCACAAGTGAGTTGGTTATGGGTCTCATTTACTTAGGTTAGCATCATAGGTTGTAGTACGATCTTTTTTCCTTCTTTGACAAAGGTATAGGTATTCTTATATCTAACATAAGCAAGACGTCAGTCAAACAACCAAGGTCATCCAAGTAACAAATGTGAAACTCCCATGGAGACGACATCACATAGCACTTTGTCTCTGTACACATTTCCAACACTAAAAGGTGTGGTTACTTGTTCAAAGTCCTGTAGAGCACCATTATCATGAAGTTAGCGTAGCTTATAAGGTTGGGGGTGCTTAGAGGTTGGTAGTCTTAACCTTTGCATGAAGGATTGTGCAACAACATTGGTATAGCTCCCCTCCATCCATAATGATGGTGCACAACTATCCCTTAATGGTGCACTTGGTGTCGTACAAATTTTCTCTTTGGTCTTCTTTGGAGCTCGATAAGGAGCTCACTACTAGTCTCAATACTAGTGTCATCACTTCTCTTTGGTCAACATAGACATAGGTCTCCTCTTCCTCCTCAGCTTCAATTCTTCCAACATTCTCCTCCTCTTCTAGCTTGCTTTTGTCGATGCTATCTACTATATCTCCTTGGAACACCATGGCACATAAGCTTAGATGCTCAGCAACCATATGTCTAAAGCCCAAGCATTTGAAGCATTTCAACTCATTCATCTTCTATTTAGAGGTCTATCTTTTCTCATATGTTCTCGGCATATGTTCTTGGGATTGACCTATAATTAGCTCGGTTCTTTTGGCTTGCTTGGCTATCTTTAGGTCGGTCATGTTTTTCCTTGGCTCGAGATGGTCTCCTTAGCTTGGCAGAAGTAGGTTAACGTGGAGTAGGAGCTGGAGAAAAACTTAGCCTAGGTCTATTCAGGGTGTTTCTTCTTTGCTTTTTAACCCTCTACACTACTTTAATGGCCTCTTTTAGTGCATAGAACCTTTGTACTTCTACATTGTTATGAATCTCATATTTAAGTCCATATATGAATCTCGATACTGTATAAGCTACTGGTTCATCTACGTTTACTCGGATCATCAACATCTAAAATTCTCTCTCATAGTCATTAATAGATCAGTTTCCTTGGCAAATGTATCCTCTAAGTAAGTCTTAGGTACGAATCTGCCCCTCATTAATCTCTTCATCTCTTCTCAAGTTCACACACCTCATCATTCATCTCTTGCTCTAGCCGCATTCAGATTCTTCTACTATATGGTAACATATCCAGAAAATTCAAGTGCAGTAAGTAAACCTTAACTGTATCTATATACCTATAATAGCCAAACGCCTTCTTTACCTTCTTTTTCTATTCTAAATATTCATTTGCATCTCTACTTCCACTAAAGGGTAGGATTTGGACTTTGACATTGTTAATGCTCAAGGAGCTTGGCATTCTCACTCTTATGGTTGGTAGTTTTCAAGTTATTTTTCTTCTTCTCTATTGACCTCTACATCTTCCTCATCAACATCCTCCTTTATCTCCTCTAACTCCAGCCTTCATCTAACAGCCCGATCTACTATTCCTCTAACTTGATGGGGTCGAATAGGGTGATTAGCTTGGCTACCTTGGCCATATTGTGTCTCAAGAATATTCTCAGGCGGGTTACGATGAGGCATACCTTATGGTTTTTACCTGTTGGCTTCCCCCGTTGTAACTAGACTCTAAATAAGATTGGTGAGTCTACTGATCTTTTCATTGATTGACCTAAGGGTATTACAATCATTTTGACCTTAACTTGTGTAAGCACTACTACTCAAGCCTCTAATAGTACTTGAGCACTTGCATCTAACATAGTGAAATACTTCTCCGTAAAATGCTTGACTCACTAAAAGTGTGAGTGTGAACCGACAAGTGTATCGAGTCATAGAAGTAGTAAGAATGGTGAGTTAAGGTCATAATCCACAGGGAGCTACGTACAAAGTACTAAATCACTTAAGTTTTTCCCTAAGCTAAGCTATTGATAATTAAACTATAAGTGAGTGAATGCTTAAAATAACAAGGTGAACAATAAACCAAATGTCCTAGCTGTACTATGAGGGTCTTGGGTTTAGGAGATAAAAAAAGGATCAAATTGGGATTCACAAATATATTCTCATTTGAATGAATGTGATGCCTTAAATCAATATTTGAAATTGACTAAAAGGGATTTAACTAAACTCACCAGAACTCACCTACCTATTAGAGTAATGGAATTCTAAATATAGCATAAATTCACCTACCAGGATAATTTATCTATAATTATTGAATAAATAATAATCCGCTCATATTGAAATTATTATTCTAGGTAGAAATATGGTTTGAGAATGTCCCCATAACCCGAACCATATTTCTAATTGCATTAAGTGCGGGAGTTCATAAATTGAATTAAAACCTGCATATCCTTATGATGAGTTTTTTCAAAAATTCAAGTTATGTTCAACACTATTTATCGAAACCCTCCCGGATATTTTATAACTCTATCTAGCTAAAAAGTAATGGTTAAGTACTAAATAATTAAATGATAAAAACAATAGAAAAATACCTAAATACTTAATGTCGATATTGAAGCAATATACAAAACACATCAACTTATCAAATCCATCAATACAAAACCTAAACAAATTAAGTACAATATCTCATCGTAAAACCTAAATGAATCAAGATACATATAAATTGAAATAATAAGGAAAAAAAAAACCTCGATTGGTATATTTAATCTTGAAACCTAATACAAAATTGGCATATCTCGATACATTTGAAATCAGGGGTAGTCTTCTAGTGTGCTGGAATAAATTGATTTAGAGACATGAAATTAGACAAAACATAATCAAATTAATAAAATAGAACCAAACATAAAGTATATGTTCTTCAATATTATCTCTTTTATATTATCCCTAAGCCATTGTTTCTTTCCTTTCGTAAACTACTATTTTCTAAAAAAAACCTAAGCTATTGTATTCTCCCTCCTTGTATTCGGCTTTCATGATTAATGCTCATGTAATTCGTGTTAAGCTTGGAAACTGCATGAAGACTAGAATTATTGTTAAAATCTGTTCTACACAAAAGAGAGTGCAACCTTCTCTTAGATTGGCTGATCTATAATGAAGTTATAAATGCTGAATAGCTATTTACAATTGTAATAACAACATTATGGCAAGAAAAGACAACAACTCAAAGTGCTCTAAATGATAACGATGCACTTGAAAAGATAATAGTCCTAGATATTGGAAGTATGGAATTGTACTGCTATTTTCATTCTAAAAGTTATTTTACAATTTGAACTCAAAACCTGTACGACATATAGACCACTTAAGAGAAAAAATACATTTGTTTAATTTTATCTTAAGTATTAGGTATCAAACCAAAGATAAATAGATAAAAAGAATTAAATTAGAATATCTAACTAAAATTTAACTTAAGCTTTTACACATAAATTTTTAATCTAAAATTTATTAGTTATTAATAGGCCAAAACATAAGAATTAGTTTAGTGTTTTGTAGTAATCTTAATCATTAAAAAGTGGGAAAAGGTTTAAATTTTTGAAAAATCGAGTAATAATCAATAATACTAATTGCTTATTGGGACCAATAGTAGGATAAATATAGCTCCACTTATCAAATTCACGAGGTTTAGATACTTTAATTAGATTTGAAAGCTTAAATAGAACATTAAACTCTGAATTGACACTTTAATAATTTACACATTAGGGCCAATATTCTAGAATTTCATGCCAAACTTAATGCAGTTGAAATTGTAGTTCTAGAGTCTGCCTTTAAACTACAAATTTAACTAAGGTATTTTGAGTTAAGGAAAAAATCAACTATTCTACCATAGAAGTGTAAATTGATTACTTAAAAGGATGTCCTTCCTATATTATAAAATGTGCAACTTGAAAGAAAAATGAGTTCTATGTGTTTGGTCGAAATCTACATTAATACTAACAAGAATGTCTCTAAGACATTATAGCTAAAAATTCAAAGGATAAGCATAACCCTGCATTTATATGATTTGGTAATCCTTTAGTAGTTTAGGGATTCATAAAATTGTAGTTAATTTAGAAGCAATATAAAAATAGTTTAATTTTAGAAATTATCTTAAAAGCTATGTTTGATTTGCTATACTAATACAAGACTAGTACACTTGCTATACACTTTCTATATTAATATAAGACTAGAATACTTGCTATACACTTGCTAAATATTTTATGAAATCACGAGTGTTGTTTTTATTGATTGTAAGCACTAGTCATAGAGTAGTGTTGATTCACTATAAAAAAAAAAAGGTGATTGAGTATTCAATTTGTATGTTATGAAAAGGGAACACTAGAGAAGCTTTTAAGTCTTATTGTTAAGAAGCATAAGACGTTGAACAAGCATTAGAGTCGTGACTCCTTTTAAGATTAAGCATAGCATTATATGGTATAGCGTAGATCTTAGTTGATATTTTTTTGTGTTTTTAGTGCTTGCATGTGCATTGTGTAGATGATGCTTGGAAGAACTAATTAAAGCTCACTTTTTGAGAATTTTATTGAAATATTAGGACTTTGACAAAATTTGTTGAGCAAAATGATTCTTGGCAATGATTTGTACTTGAAATAGCCCATTTTCTAGGTGTCTGCTCAACTTATTCATGTACCTCTCAAACATGGTACTTAAAGGAGGAAACTTTATAAGATGAAGCTTGCTTAAAAATTTCAATCCATACCTATTTTCATAAATCATTTATATTGCCCTTCATCTCAACAATTCTACTTAAATAAGTACTTCTCATAATCATTAGAGTGTGCTATTGACATATCTTTACCTATATCTACTTTCTTTATTCATAAGTATTTCAAATCTCAAAAGAAAAGTTTCTAGCATGACCATTCATAACTAGTAACTTAACTTCACATACTACTCTTACCTAGCATACTAATACATGTTTTATCACTTTAATTTTATATCATCACTTACTAACTTTACATTTTACCTTTAATAATAAAATTATAAAACATTTTGAACATAACATCACTAGTTGCATTTGAATTAACCTAAATATAAATGTAAAATTACTATTATGGGTATATAACAACTCACATCAAAACTTTAATACCTAAAAACCTAATTTTTAATATTCTCCTTCCCAATCTCAAGTATAAGTCCCATTTTAAGCCTAATCTATAGTACTTGAGGTTAAAAAACAAACTCCTCAACTCATATTTATGCTAAGTGAGCAGACAAACGCAATAAAGAATATATAATATTATAACAAAATAAACAAAACAACTTAGATATCATATGCACAAGCTTTGTGCTAAGCAAATCTTGTGATTATGTTCACTTTCTCATCAAGTTCTCACTACTCTATTTTTCTGTCTAAGCATTGTATTCTCTAAGGTAGTGATCACAAACATTTTTAAAATATATATCCATCACATATAAAGGCTCATCATAGTGTTCTCATTACAAAAAGCATGCTCTACAAACAAAGATAGAGAATTATGTAGATAAGAGGATTAAACAATTAACTTTTCACAATGTAAAGGTATGCTCCAATGCTTTCACAATATTAAGTCACATTTATGCTTTTTCATGACACAAAAGTATGATCTAATGCTTTCACAAAACTAAGTCATTCTGATGCATTTTTACAACATAAAAGCACACTCACTTCCATCAACCCAAAGCATTATTGTTACACCATATTCATCAAATACCTACAACTTATCCTTTCGCTCAAATATCTATCGCTCAAGTAAATGCATTCACAATAGATTATAAGATGCTATGGTTAAATTACATACTCAAGACTTATATTATTACACATTTAATAATATACAACTACATCACTATCCTATGAAATAGTGTGATAATAGAATCAACAAACTCAACATTTTATACACATTATAATCATGTATTTTACTGTGATATTCACAAAAGTGAATCCATAGATATATAAATACATATGAGTGGCTTGCATTATTTTTTACTACCTCGTCACATAAGTTATAAGTTATGGGATAGTAGAACTCACTTGAGCAAGCCAATACTTTAGCTCACATAAGTAAATAAACTTAGATGCAATTTAATAAATTAGTAAACAATAGAGGTATTATACACAATATGATTTATGATTCCTCACCTTCTACTTTTACATTTTTAGCTTCTAATCATCACAACCTTCTCATTTCTTATTTTAACAACTTTAATTTGATTTTATGTTGGTTAAATCATATAGAATATTAATAATAATCCATCTTAAAAACTTTCTAAGATCAAACTTAAATTTTCTCCAAAATTTTTCATCTCATCATAATCAATAGTATAGCTCATATATTAAGACCTCCATAACCAAGCATCATCTAGTGATGGAATCAATTGGTTAACTTAACTATACACTTTAGGATAATGTCACTAAAAGTATCTGAACTTTCATATTTTTTTTATTTTAATATCTAAACTTTAAATTTATTCATTTTAGCATGTCAACTTTTTAAATGAGATAAATTAGTTTCTTTGTTATAACGGTCATTATAAATAATACTTATTTGTTTCATTTTAAAAAGTTAAAGTACCAAAATGAAATAAACAATAAAGATTAAGCACTAAAATGGAAATAAAATAAAATTTAATATACTTATAATATTATTTTACCATTTTATAATAACAACCATTGTAATAGAGATATTAATTTGTCTCTTTTAAAAAATTTGAGGTACTAAAGTGAATAAGTTTAACGTTTATATAATAAAATAAAATAAAATAAAATAAATATGAAAGTTCAAATACTTAGACTAGGTTTATCCCATACACTTCAATTGGATCATCACCTATGCACTATCCACAATAGCAACACTAAGTTCACAAACTTTCAATTTTCTTAGCAAATATATAAGTTAGGGTTTCCATTTCTCAAATTTAATTCATTACAAGAGATTTATATCAACACATTAATGTGATAAGATAGGTAGATAACCCTAAATACTATACTTTCACCACCTTCTCTTGCAATATAATCTTCCACTGCTTCATAACCTTAAATGAATAAAAAAAAAAAAGTTCTAATTAAGCCTATAACTCATAGTATAGTTAAACCTAAGCATATAATTACTCACTACCTTAAAAAAAAATTCTTTACATTTCAAGAGAATAAGTAGAGAGAGTAAAGAAGGGTTGTATGTGCATGTGTGTGTGGCAATCTTACATTCTCTCTATCTTAATAAGAATCCAATTATGGGCTAGATCATAAAATATGCATTTAAGGACTCTTGAACCTTACTTAGAGAGTCCTAGCCAGCCAGGCAGCTAGTTAACAAAGGATGAATTTGCTTTTGTACACTCCTACAAAATATATCACCTCGCATGTTGGAACCTCATTTTATCAATTCCTTAAACCAAAGCAGACTAGGAAGTGTTAAGTAAGCAACTTTGGGAAGTATTAGAGTAACAACCATTAAGCCAAAAGTTTAACCAACTAAACCAAAGGATTCGACTAGCATCTAGTGACTTGACCAACCTTTCCCCAAAGCACCTTCTACCAGGCAGTTGAGAAGCACATGTAGAACTTATAAGTAACATAGAGTAGAGCAAATAACATAAGGGATACTTCTTATGAAGAGAGTACACTCGACTAATCTAGCTAGCATGTTCCTTTACTAATCAAAGCAACTCTTGTCACTCTATTCCAATAAGTAGAATGCTTATCAAGTCACATAAGATACAAATATCAAATGACTGTTATCTAGATTATGTCGACCAGCCATTTACACAACCCTTATTGTAAATTAGTGTATCTTTTGATTACCTTAAATCTTTTACTTTGAACTCTAATGGTGTAATATAAATAGTATTAAGGCTTGCATAACTAGTCAACTATCGATTATCATCTTCTAAAACCTTAGTTATTAAGTCTTGTTACTCTCATTATCTACACTTATCAATCCTTTAGTAGGACCATGATGAGTAAACTCTTAATTCTAGTTTATGAGTAAAGTCAAATTGGATTAAGATAATAGGTTGTTTCATGGTGAGTAACATCTATAGAGATTAATTTCACATAATTGCTAAAATCTTTATCCTAATCTTCCATATTTGGAGAAGTCTTATTTTAGTTGTTCCAATATATTTGCTTAATGTTCTAATGATTATTCTTCCAACAATAGAGGTTAGGATTTCTATTTTTTTTTTTTATATATCTTTTAAGTTAGGATGAGGGTCTATAGTAGCTCCTTTAAGGAGTACATCATCATGCATATATGTGCTTAGCCTAATTATAAAATTAAGCAAATCAACCAATTAATTCATTAATGATATGCTATGTGGGTTAAATTAATCTATTACCACTTTTTTGAGTTTTAGACAATTTATCATTTCAAAATAAAATTATAAGATGATAAGATAATGCTAGAAAAAAAAAAGTATCATATTGATCTTTTTTTTTTCCCTTAATTAACTACCAGAATATTACAAATTTACATTAAAAAAAATAAGTGAAAAAGAAAAGAAAACTTATTGACTTTCAAAGAGGAAATAAAAATTACAATATTTATAGAATGAAATAAAATAATAATTATTATTGTAAACTATACATAACTTAAATAAAACAAAGAAAAGAAAGTAAAATATAAAATAAAAATAAAATTTGCATTTGAAGAAGGAAGGAGGACAAGAAGAGAAGAAGAAGAAATTTGAAGGAGAAAGGCCACTAAAAGAGAGACACAAAACATAGATGAAATAGTAGAGAAAAGTTTATATATATTCATATGTTTTGCAAGTTTTTACTACAAAGTGCAAGCAATTGGTGCATAAACATGACAAATAATGAAGATCTCACTAAATAAAGTTAAAGTTGCAAATTGCAATAGTTTAATCATGTGTTAATACATGTTTAATTATAATTAATACTTATCAACCACTCTCCCCACAAAAGAAAAACATGTGGTAATAAATATTTTTTTAACAATATAGTCAAGTTGTTCCAATGCTCATGAGACAAGATAATTACAAATTTTGGTTTAAGCATTATGATCCTCATTACCTAAACTTTTTATCTTTGCTTAAAGAAAATACCAAGAAAGTTAAATGCTTTTTATCTATATTTTGAACAGAAAGATTTTATCTTTTTGATAAACATTTTGAAATGAGATGTATGCTCCATAATGTAAAAATTTACTAGCTCATAGTTATAAGTTTTTTCACTATAAGGACTTAGCCATAAAATGTTAAAACATTTCAACATAGTGTTATGAGATTAAATGAAAAATTTTTCACTTGCTTATTCATTTATTGTATATAAAACAAGTAGTAAATCAATAAGAGCCTTTGACATGTGTGTCTATGGATCCTATAAATTACATTAAATAAAAGTTATAAAATGAATGATTGAAATAATTTATATATTCATGAAGATTACTTAAAGCACTTTAATTAGTATGGTGATTAGCTAAATATTCATGAAGATATACTAATGCACCGTACATAGAACTATTCAACTCTATTCAATATTTCTCATGGATTATGACCACAATATATATCAACTGAACAAAGCAAAATTCAAATGGAGATCTATGCCATTTTAATTTATGTATGGGTAGGTGGGGAGGGTTGGAGAAAATGATTTTGTGGATTGATGATGTATATTGTATGATAATGTTTAATAACAAAATTTGATGTCATTATGATTTGAATCACGGCTCTTCATTATAGGAAATGTTTATAGAAGAGAATCACTATTTGAGGGTTTTCTCTTCTACCCTAAAGGTGAAGCTACTTATTAGAATGTTTGTTTTTATTTTTTGGTCAACTATCATATCACAAATTCGAAAGAGGAAGAATGAATGTGGTTCACCCATTAAAAAACTATGTTTATGCTATTAGGCTGCTTTAGCCTTAGCGGTTAGAAAATGTATTGAAGATAGACGAGTTTGCAAATAGATGTTGAGATCCTATAAGAAATTTGTAAATCAAATATATCAATATTCACACGTTAGGTTGAATCGCAACTAGCAGTATTCTTTTCTAGGACAAGGAAGGCTTCAAAGATGATTATTAGTCAATCTGGGAGAAGATTAGTTGGGGAGAGGAGAAGTTAAATGTGAATTCTGTGAGACTATTTGTTACACCTCGTTATATAGTCTTCATTAGTGATAATACCAAGGAAATATCAGGAACTATCAATCAATGTACAAACATGCAATTCCTTCCAACTTCCTCTCTTTCTATATGTTTTGGTTTTCTATATCAATATAACAATTTCATGTAGCTTCATATACATGAGTTTCTTCCTAAAAACAAAGCTACTAACACTTTGTTAACCAAAGCTAAAGAAAAACAATCATTTAAATTATTTAATTAGTTAACCTTTTTAAACAAAATACTTTAGAGAAAAACAAAATTTGTATTATTGAGGATTTGTAATACATTGTGATATATATTAGCAAAGTAAACTTAATCTTTATTAGGTTCACAATATATTGTTGTATTATCCTAAAAAAAAAAAATCAACTTCTTGTAATTATAATTTGTTATAATGCATTCAATGATCATTTTTCATATTTTATATGATACAATACCATGATATGCCTTATAAATGCAAAAAGCAATTATTGAATGCTTTTGTAAGGTAAAAAAAACAACTTTAAAAATATTTAATATTTACAAGGAATTTCATATTTTAGGTAATATCAATAAGTTTACAAGTATATTGCTTGATGAAATATCACACAAAATTTAGAGGGTGGAATTTGTCAACATTTAGAGGCAGTAGTAGTTGACTTGTAACATAAAACGATATAGCAATTGCAGGCAGGCTTATTACGATTATAAGATAATGCGATAATCAAAATTTGCCACATTAGGGGCAACTTTTGTCATCTTAGACCTCAAGTGGTAAAAAGACTTGCCACAAATTTTCATCGCATATGGGTACAGGGTTGCTTAAACTATAAGTTGAATAGTACAATTAAACAAATTTAAAATTTTATGAAGTTTATCTTAGTTAAATGAACAAATTCATTCAGATCTAAAAATGTTGATAGAATCATAAGTTCATTAGATGTATAATCTCATGAGTTTATGATTATGTAAATGTAATACAATTCAACTAAAAGAACTAAATACAATGACATTTTACTCGTGATATAATAAGCTTATTTTATGAATTCAAACATATGATTTTATATATTCATGATTCTATAAATATGATACAATTATAAGAGTTTGTGACTCTACAATGCTACTTCTTATCTTAATTTAGCTCTACTAGGCTACCAAAATGCAAATATAGAACCGGACTTCTATAACATAAAACAAGCTTACTATATCATGAGTAAAATGTCATTGTATTTGCTTCTTTAACATAAATTAATTGATGTATTAACCATACTGTTGAAGATCTCTCGTCTCATACTAAATGTATAGTTGAGGAAGAAAATATATATAATTCATCTAATGAAGATTGGTTAACTATCCTTCAAGCATAAAGGATAAGGAAAAAGATGAAAATGATTTCACGGAAAAAGTTAGACAATATACTAATTCAATAAGTTATAAGAGTAGGACTCTAGATAATTTGGAGGTTTATGTTATTAAAGTTGTTGAGATAAAGTATGAATGGACACTTAATAATGAAATTGGGAATGATAATGATGATGACGGCAACAACAATGACGATGATGATGATGATGATGCCATGATGGGAGAGCTAGTGATAGTTTGGAAGATAAAAAGGCAATTGATGATTAATGACTTATTTTATTTTTTTATTTTAGCATAGTGATTTATATTATAATATAATTTGCATTAGCAATATATTATCATGCCCCCAAATGGGGCCTAGTAGTAACATCCCTATAAGCCATCATTTAGTATGTGCACCCGTTGTTTGATAACCATCTCATGGTCAGTACATGAGATTCTACCTACAATGCTTATATCCTATTAGAATCTTATTGTCACACTTGTAAATAGTTATGCATATATAAAATTTGTAGTTAGTGCATCTAGTTTGTCATTATAAGACTTGTGGATATATGACCTCTAATTACACATATTATATCGGCCATCCAAGACCGTAGAGGGTTGATATCCCTTACCAAATAACGAGATCATGAAACCATTCAGCACTAATGATCTTAAATGGATTGAAAATCTACTTCGATTTGTACACTTTGAACAATGTGCTTTTCTTTCCAATATATAATTTGTCTATTTTGCTATCATATCTACACCTATCTTATAAAACTTTTGAAGAAAAAATAAGTTCACTCTTTAGATGAAATCCTAACTTACCCAACTTTTGATTAACCTGTAAAAGAAAACTATAAGGGAATGAGCAAAACAATAGCTCAATGAGATCAACTCTCAAATCAAACCACCAAGCAAATATCAAGCGAGTTACCAACTATTAAGGATGCAATGCAACAGTACGTAAACCATATGCAATGCAATAAGCTTACAAGACGATCCGAATGTCTTGTAAGGTTAAAATTTGTACCCTCCAAGACAAGAGGTTGAGAGACCATTCCTATACGTTAGCTTCGGAGTTCCGAATCCAAAGAATTCATTGGTGAGTATCGTGGCCATCAATAATGACACACCTATGGAACAACACCGACCTCATTCACATATTGGAACTACTCAACACAAACAAATGTTACAACTCCAAAGCTAACTAGATGGGCCATTTATGTACTCCATTTAGAGGGTAATGTATCTTGATGTAGCAGTAGCTCCCAAAGTTTGGAGCAAGGTTACATATAGAGAAACACCTTCATATGGCCTCCCTGTTATGCTGGGTAATGCTGATGGCCTTCTCATAAATGCAAGGAATAAGCTATGCATGACCAGGTTATCCTTTTAGCCAAGCCAATCTTAGGTTGTTTTTATAGGTGGCAAAACAATAGGGTAAACACTCCAATAGCAATAACAATTATAATAGACTAGAAATTAAGCATTTCTAATTCTATGTGTCTTAACCTCTAATGTAATAATTTAAAAAAGCAATTCAATCACATACATGGATACCCTTTATCCCCACAAACATTATATAGCCAAATAATTAATAGGTCAAGTTAAATATCTATGCTATCAAGTACATGCAAGTATGAAAATCCTTAAGTATCACTCACCTAGGCTTACTGAGCCTTAATCAAGATGATCTTAAAGGGTAATCTTTGTTTTGCTCAAGTAAATTACCTAGTCAAAGAGTATAAGCAAGTGAGATTGAATCCTTTAGGAGAGAAATCCTAATTCTAGGTAGCTTCTATGGCTTGCATAGTGGTTTTTTATAGCTATCTTAACTAAATTCGTGCTATCATTTCCTAGTTCGACAACCTAACTTGTAGAAGTCATGTTCTAGTTACTTCCTTATTGAAATTACACAAATGAATAGGAGTTTTGAAGCTATTCCATCCTATTTCCATTTAGTACTAATCTCATTTAGGTTTGAGGTTGGTTGGTTAAGAAAATATGAGTAAATAGAACATAGCAGATGAGGAAGCAATTCTTTCACTATTATTTATTTGCTTTAGTATCATAACTCCCTATTTTGAGGCAATTGGTTAAGAGATCCTTAAGAGTCATTTCTTGGGTTCTTAAGCTCTCTAACTCAACTTTCAAGTCCTTCTTATAGTCTAAAGAGTTTCGACTTTAGTTAACTAGGTCTGTTCATTTTATTGTTGTTGTCTAGGTACTTAATTGAGGCTTTAAGCTTTATTAGTATCTTTCTCATTTGGGGGGTTATTTCTTGTAGTCACTTCTAGTTTTCTCTCATTGCTAAGATCCTATTATGAGCTTCATCATTTCATTCTTACACTTTGTTAAGTTTGATAATAAGTCCTCTCAAGCTCTTATGCTAAGTTCTACCTACGACTTTCATTATAAGTAGTAAGCTTTTATTTAGGGTGTAAGCTTATCTTAGCTTTTCCAAGCATCTCACTAAGATCGGGTTATACACTTAGTTAGGAACTCTTAATTAGTTACAATCCAACTCACAAAATGAGGCATAAATCCTTAGCCCCAATTCAATCCCAAATGCACTTCTTGTGGTAATAATTAATGGCTTGTTTTCCTAGCATAAGTCCTTAAGGCTAGATTTTTAAGATGAAATTTTTCCACGAAAAATTTTGAGATTTTGAGGTTCTTTAGGATTTGCTTTCACTCAATTGGAAGTCGTATGAGGAGCTAGTAAGTAAAACAAAATCAAGCATTAGTGAAAACATAACAGAAGACAGTTTTGCAGATGCTATTTAGAGAGGTTGGTTTAAGACCTTAATGATTGAGTGTTTACATGAAAATTTATGAGGATATACTTTGGTATGTTATTGAAATTTGAAAGGTAGAATCTCATCATTCCAAGTTTTGTACAAGTTACAGAAAATTCTATAATTTTGGTCAACGATCGACAACTCATAGATGATAGCACAAGGATATTCCGATCTAGGGGTACTTCGTAAGCCTTACCAATTCAATTTTATGATGAAACATGAGTGGAGTAAACTTTAAGATGTTGATGACATTAGAAAAGTGGAAGCTTGGTGTTTTGATATTCCTAGAAGTTGTAGTAACTGAGGAAAATTCGGTTGATAGGATCAAACTATTACTACTAATCTTATCTAACGTATCCTAAATTGTTTTGACCATATCTTATGCGTTTCTTATTGGAATTACGCAAATAAATAGTTTTTGTGAAGCTTATTAAATATAGTGAATTCATAGGTCACGGATGCTATAATTATCAAGAAAATTTGTAGTTTTTATTAGATGGTCTGCATTGGATAGGACATGCTTCTAGCCATAATAACCTAACTTAATTTAGCAATATCTTTGTCGTTTCATAATAGAATTTTGCATACAAATAGTCGTTGCGAAGCTTTTTAAATGAAGATTATGTTTTTGTAGGCCATGTACATTTAAGAGGTTAGGACAAAATGTAGTAACTTAGAATAGAACAAAGGGTTCTATGTATATGTGTTGCTAAGAGCATCCTATCTTATCTTAGTCATAACTTAACCATTTTTTATCGAAACTTCGCAAATAAATAGTCATTGTAAAGCTCATCTAATGTACTTTCAGTTTTTAAGGTCTAAATTGGTTTTAGAGTATAGGGGGAAATGAAAAAATTCAAAATAGGTCACATCAGAACAGAGTTTGCAACTAATCATTCATGTGCATTAAGGGAAGTAGCTAGTTTAGGATACCATACTAATTAGGGTGTTCTAACACTTAGAGTTTATCTTAAATTATCCAGGGAACCTCATGTATAAAGAGTTTGGGCTTGAATAGGGCATGATTAGCAGCATGCCACAACACATCAGTTTCCTACTAAGTAAATTATGCATAGCAATGAAAGAATTAAAGCTTCAAGTACCATATCTATACATAGAGCTACTCTAAACTAATTTTTATGCCATAGATCACTTGGGATATTGAAGGAACTCAACACATAGAATATAAAATGAGAAGAACTCACGTTAAAGGATTGGATTTTTGCGTAATGTGGCGAGAATAAGAGCTACATTTTACAAAAAATAATGTCCAGTACTAATTCATTACCATTGTTGTTTGAGTTGTGAAAGCATGAAGAGAAATCTTCTTACCCACACTTGGAATGATTCAAATCCTTGAAAAATATGGTATGGAAATGCTTACACGTGAGTTTCCCTTAAGGGTTTTGAGAGGAAATGGAGACTAAGGATGGAGGAAATAGGGGAGATGAAGGGGAAGGAGTGAAATCGAGAGAAAGGATGAGAGAATGGGGGTGGGATGTCTTAACAAGGAAAGAAGAAAGGGGAGAGGGTCAACTGATGTTTGTATCTTTTATTTATTATTTTTTCATTTGTTTGTTCTTTTAGTGAATAGTAGTGCCTAAGTTAATCTAGTTGTAGTAGGTAATGGCTTTAGGTAAGGGTAATTGAAACATTAGAAAGGACCTTAAGTTTTCATTGGTTGACTTAACAAGTTTTATTGACATTGCCTTTTTAATCTTATTTTAATTTTGAAACAAAATAAGATGAAAAGGAATTTAGACACTTGGATAGCTACTTGCTCCTATATGGCTTGGATTTCATAGTTATGAAGAATTGCTCAATTTGTTAATTAGATCATATTTAATAGCTTCAAGCATAAATAATAGTTTTGTGGTATTATCCTTGATTAATTGAATACTATATTTTAAATTATCAATGAAGTTTTCGCTGCTCTATTCCATTTAATATTTTTTTAAATCTAATCTTTTTATTTTAACTAGTTTTGGAAAATTAAGGCTTTACAAGGCATATTAATGGTTTCTTAATTACTTATGGCTAATATTAGTGTTATTCTTAAAATTAATCTATTTATTTGGGATTGTCTAACTAGATACTCTAAGAAAATTTTTCGATGCTCACATTAGTCTCAAGCTTTCATTAGATCCTTATTATAAATGTTCTATTGATTCACTGATGCTATCCTTATTTTACTTGATGGTAATCTTGAACTAACTAATAATTGCCTTGTCTTCAATAACATGGGTATCACTTTCATTTTCAGATAAATATGTCAAATTTTCAAGGCCTCATATATATATATATATATATAACTTAATTTTTTAGCATAATGATTCATTCTTCATTATTTACACTATAACTTGTATTATAGCCAAAATTTATGCATATTTTTTTTTTAAGTTTCCATTATGTATTTCAAGTTTTATAACTATTATTGCAAGCATATATGTTGTTTCTAAAAGTCAGTTCACATAGGTTTTATGAAGTTACGCCTTTATGTTTCGATTCTAGAGATATTCTAGCAATTCTACCTAAAATAGAAAGATAAGGTTTGCAAAGTTTTCCTAATGTAGCCAAAATCTCACCACTAACATGCAACTTGCATTCAATTTTATGCTTTATCCCAACAAAAGAAAGGATATTACCGCTATATATCATGCCAAATGGATCTAGGGGGGCTTTACGGCCCTGACTATATAATTAAATATGGATGAGTGGTTAAGTTTTTATTTTTATTTACTTTTTTAAGTTGCATTTATTGCCTATCATAAATAGCTTTCATTATCTTTTCACTTTTTTATTTTATTTTACAATAACTATAAAATTAAATTACACTAATAAAAGTGATAGTTAGTTAAATAACCTTTCTTAAACATTATTTATTCACTAATAACTCTATCATAAATAATAATTACATTGTCAATTGTAAAAATCTTTCAATAAAGTCATTACAAAAAAAAAATAATAATTGAATACTATTTGTCATATTATGTTGTCCTTTTCATTATACTAGTAATTTTTTGTATAAATACTTTTAGCAATTTAATTTTCTTAATAACAAAGTTTATATAAGTTTTACGTATTGATTTTATTTTTTTTATAAATTGACAATGCTTTTTTAATTGATATATATGCTGCAAAGAAAAAATAAAAGGTTATTCTTCCAACCTTTTAAAAAGTAAACAGAGTAATAATAATCAATCCATAAAAGAATTTATAGTTTTTTTAATTTCATATTAAATTTTATTATAGGGTTCACCTTTTTAATAAAATACCTTTATGTATATTAGATTATTTGAAATTATAATAATAAGTCGATTTTTTCATCTAAATTTTTAATATTTATTTGAATAATATAAGTTCACTCTTCCCCTCCTCCCACCCCCGTCCTTGATACTAAGGGACTCTTAATAGGTAGGATCAATATAGATATAAATGAGCCGAACTACTTGAATTTAACTAGCTTTAGGCTTGACTCTGCTCAAACTCGATAAGTAAACGAGTCAAGCTTAAGCTCAGGAAGAAGCTAATTTATCTAAATGAATTGAGTTCAAGTTCTAGTTTAGGCTAGGGAGCAGGCTAGTTTGGGCTTTATGTTACAAATATTACATATTATTAGAATTTAAAGACTAATATCTATATAATATATATAAATATATAGCATATTATAGGATAATATATCATTAATAATCTAATTCTTATCCACTATTCATTAATCTATTTATTTACATATTTTTTCATTTTATACACTTAGGCTCGTAAGTAAGCTCGAGATCATCTCACTTTAGGCCCTAACTTAGTTCAAGTTTGATTAGTAAATGAATTGAGTTTAAGCTCAAAACAAAACTCATTTATTTAAATAAGTCAAGCTCAAGCTTCAATTGCATGGTTGATAAAAAGCTTGACTCAGCTCATTTATAGCCTTAAGGATCGGCGATTATCTCATTGTTTTACTTTATTTTCTTTTTAATTTATTATACATAAGTTTCGTTGAAGTAATTTATTAGAAAATAAATAAATTAAAAATAGGGAATAAAATGGAAAAGTACCTAAAAATATATTTTACAAAAGAGCAAGAAAAATATTTTGAAACTTAAGGGTAACAAATAATTATACAAATGTTTACATCATAGAAAAAAGATATAAGTAAAAATAAATTTGATATAGTAGATAATTGAAAAACGAAAATACAATAAACAGAGCTCCATTCAAGAAGAAAATATCCAAGACAGATAAACTATATAAACTAGGAATTACCAAGAAGTTTTAGGCTAAGGTAGCGAATTTTGATATGCTGAGCGACCATGATTCATTCAGAAATTTGCATTTGGTTTATTGTATAATAGATGAAGCAACAAAATGACAAAAAGCATTCGGTGATGCATGTCATATTGAAGAAGCCTGTCATTAACCAAAATAAGACGACAAAATCCAAGAAAATCTACGTGGACGTTAAACAAATCATTCAGATACGTTCACCCCTTTTTTGCCTTTGGCCGAAGTACGTTCACCTAGTTAAACACGTTAATAATATAGTTATAACTTTGTTAAAAACATTTTATCTCTGATCTCGATAAAAAATTTTTCATTGGTTTAAAAATAATTATAAAGCTGCCATCCCACAGGTCATCACCATCCATCAAGGCATACATAATAAACAGATGGCGACTTTGCTGGATTTTGCTACATAACATTTAGGAGATCCCCATTTCGTTCCTTCACAATTATTAAATTTTAAAGTGAAATTCCGTTTGAGTTGTATGGTTACTAAATATTGGATATAAAAGTTATATGGGATATGAAACTATCATCATAAAATATTGTAAGTGAATCTTTTCGTTACGTTCATTTGTAACAAGTAGTCACACCATATATATATATATATATATATACATTTATATGTAGATATGAATGTATATAGTAGATATATATATTTACATATATAAACCCCTGTCATCAAATCTTGTTATGCCTTATGGCTACATTTTTCAGATAATTTATTGGAACACCTATAAGAATTGAATAGAAATTCAGATTGCCCCGAAATCTTTCCATAAATTACTCTTATTCCTCTAATTTGTATAAATGGGGATAAAAAATGTATTATTAAATCTCAGACTAAATTAGGGTATGCATATGTTTTCTTTATAGATTTATGATGACAGATTTATAAAGTTTCAGCAGACAAAAATTCAATCCAACTTCCACGTATCATGATTGTTTTCCGCATAAAAAGCGTCAAGAGAGCTTTTCACATAATAATCAATATCTAAGGGGTAGCTATAATTTTTTAGATCAATTGTGGAACAATATTTTTTCTTAAACGCACTTTGAATTTTCTTTCTTTTCATGATACTTTGAACAAATCCTTGAGTGCACTCATCAAGGAAAACCATTTTATTCATTACAGAAACGCTGGTTATGGTATATATGTATATTAGCTAGGTGGAAGTCACATAATGATGCAAATGCTTATAGTATATATTAGAAAACAGCCCATAACGTGTGTGCAAAAATAAATATTTTAAAACAATCTTATAGTAAAAATATAAGACAACAAAAATTTATGGATATCATTTTAATTAGTAGCAAGATAAATACTTTTCGAATTGAATGCCTCTATTGAACGTTTTAACTCATAATATTTAGGGGATAAGAAAACCTGATAATATTTTAGTATTATTGAAATAATAAGACATGAAAGTGTGATTTAATTTTGAAAATTTGGTGATTTTGTTGTCTCCATAAAACATGGGATTATGGAGATCATGTGGTTAGATGTTAAGTTGTTGAACCTATATTTTTTACTCTAATAGAAATGACTTATGTCAAGTTTAGTACGCTGAAATCGTCTAAAGTTGAATAAAATGAAATGGATTGAAATAGAATGAATTGAAATGGAATGGAATGGAATAGAATGAAGGTCAGAATCATAAATCCTTTTCTATATTTGGAAACATAGAATTAGATGGAATCACATTAAATGCTCAAATAATATTAATTGTCATAAATTTCCTTAATAATTACATATCATAATTTATTTAAAGGTTAACTAAGTGAATTTAATTCAATGCAATTAATAAAGATGGAATGGAATTATGATCCATCCCTTCAAAGGAGAAATCAAATTTCCCCTTAAAAGCAGAATGAACAATTCCAACTAATGGTGATTCGACCTTCAAATTGTATATTGGAACATTGGAAAAGAAAATAGAACTTGGAATTGCAATTGCATTCCTATTCATTCCCGCATACCAAACTCGACATTAATTGTACCATAATTAACTATTATTAATAATTTTAAAGGGAAGTGCAGAGTTTAATAAACCCATATTAGTTTAATATGATAGAAGAAGAAGATATAGATATAGATAATAATATATAGAATATATAAATATAGATATAAATATATAACATAGATGAGTTGGAAATTTAATTTAACTTAAATAGAAAGGGCATAGTAATAATTTAAGTGCTATAAATAATTTTTAGGGGATATGGCATCAAATAAGATTGTATTGACTTAATAATATAGAGATATAGATTTATTTTAGCAAACGTGTACTTGTGTTATATGTGCTAAAATATAATAATTACTTAAATAAATCAATCACATATAGATTGCTTAAAAAAAACAATTTTTTTTTTTTATCAGTGAAGAGTGAGTATATGTATTTCTGTAACTCTCTTTATATAATTGCCCTAAACATTTACTCTATCATAAAAAATATAAATAATAACACGTTTTTTTAGGACCTATACATTAGACAACACTTGTTATGGAGAAGAATACTCAAGGCGGAAAGGATGTGGAGAGTGATCGATTTTGTCGAAGTTGGAAAATGGTGGCTATTGAAAATGAATCAAACCAACAAGAGTTTATCACTCGCTATCTCAAGGAGAATCCAAGTAAACAAAAAAAATTGGGGGGCAAATTTTTTTTTAAGGATACGCATATGAAATATTCTATTTTGGAAAGATACAGACTAACATGACAATGGATCATGATTTTGAGACAAATCAAGCCAAAGCCGAAGAGGACCCATTGAATTTGGAAGCAGAAGATGGTTGGTGTTATGTTAATTTCTTGAACATTGAGAAGGACATTTTCAAGCTTGGATTTTATCAGTTTTTATTTTCCTTAATCAAATCAATATCAAATTGTACCTATTTAATATTAACCATTGATTAAGAATTAAAGAAAATATGGTTTTTGATATATTTTGAACAATATTTAGAGTCGCCACCCGGATCACCATATGAAAATGAGTTAACTTATAACCAATTTAGTATATTAGTTATAACTTAGCTATCCATTTTTGATAAAACTAATGTTTGAAAAAATGATTTCGAAACCAAAGATCTTACATTCAGAGTTTAACTTATTAAATCTTAAACAAGTATCACCTTAAATTTTCAAATTTAAATTCATTTTTCAATATACTCTAACTTATTAAATCTTAAACAAGTATCACCTTAAATTTTCAAATTTAAATTCATTTTTCAATATACTCTTATAATTTGAAATAAAAATTTCTATTTTACAAGTAAAGAAAGTAACCAATTAACTACAAAAAGGAAAAAAAATAATTATTTACAAAAGAGAAAAAATAAAATTTTCTGTATTTTAAGTCATCCCGTAATTTTCTACGAGTTTCTATATACTCCCTATTTTGGATCAAATTTTTATAGTTCATTCCAAAAACTTTAGTAGGTAATTGATTTTAATTTGAGAAGATAATCAGGTTTAAGTTTCTTACTTTTTTTAATCTTGTTTCAAAAAATTGTAAAGAAAAGGGGGCCTAATTTTTTTTTAGCATTTATTTATTTGAAAAATTCTATAAAAATCCTATTTTTAGAAAGGGGTTTATTTATTATTGTTATTTTTTTTAATTATTTTCAAAGTGATAAAACAACTTTTTTAATTTATTTTCATTTTTTTGTTATAAATTTTTTATCTAAATCATATTTTATTCTAAAAATGAAAATCTTTTAAAATAAAATAAAGTAACAAAGCTTTCATTTCCTTTCTTCTTTTTTTTAATATACATACATATATATAATATAACAAAATAAATAAAATAACCTGTTGAAGGATACTAGACATGGGTCAACTCTTGGGGTAGAAAATAAGTCGAACTTGGGTCAGGTTGGCACATATCGCATGAGCAAGGAAGAAGAAGATGAAGATGGTAACTGAAGGTGCTCCATGGGTGAATCAAAAAGCCAAAACAAAGGGGAAAAAGTGGCTTTATGTGAATTTTATTGGGGAATATAGGGGTAGAGAAGATGCCACAGCCAAAAGATGGTGTTTAGGTGGTAGTTAAAATTGGCCACTAGTTGTAGTAATCATTGATGTGTGGAGGTGATTGTTGGGGATGAGTTAATGGTGTGGCCTCAAGTTTTTGGGGGTAGTGAAGTTGTTTGTGTGTTTGGTTTAGTGTTCCAAAAAGTGGTGGTTCATGATGATAGTAGTGGGTCCAAACCTTAGGGTGTTAGAAGTGGAGCTAAGAGGCATAGTAAGGGATGGCATTGAGGTCTACTAAGAGATTAAAGCTTAGGAAGCTCAAATATAGTAGTGGTTTTATTCAAAAACCGCCAAAAACACACCACCAATTATAGAGAGAAGGGGCAACTTCGATAAAGAGAGAGAGCTCAACGAAGTTTTCCTTTGTGATTTCTATTTGTGGTTGATGCTAGAAAGGCTTCCTCAATCCTCAATTTATACTAGTCAAACTCTATATCAATAGGGAATGATCAAATCCATCATTGAATTTCAAAACCATGATTTATTCGGTCAATCCATTATTGATGCGATTAGGCTTGATATTTGCTTAAATGAATAGTTAAAGATGATCCTTAAACACTTGTTTTTGCACAAAATAAAAACATTAGAAGTTTCGAATTTCAATACAATATCTTAAATCATGGAAGTTATCCTTGGTAGGAAAATAAATTTTTTCTATCTTTAAGTGTTGAATTGACATAATAAATGGCCAAATCTAGATGAGTTCTTAAGTTCAATCCAAAGTACTCCAAGCAATCTCAGTGATTTCACTATTAAATTGGTGAAATCATAAAGAAAGATTAATAAAAAATGACCACAAAGTGAGCACTTCCTAATTTCGTGTGAGAAAGAAAGGGAAAGTTGGAGAAAAGATAGGGAAAGAAGAGGAAAAGGTTGCTGACATAGCTCCACATTGGCGCTACGTTAGTAATGTAGCCCAATCATCAAATGCCAGGTGTCTTAATAAAAAATTGTGGCACAATAGGCACATGATACGTGTTTTTGATAGCTACAAAAGAAATAAAAGGCATAAAATGATGTTCGAAACCTTAACTTCTCATATGCAAGCTCAAGTATTATACTAAATGGGCTATTAGCCTATGCCCTATTATTACATCTAAATAAAATGTACTTAAACTAAATCATTCGGGCTCTGAAAGTAACTTAACTTAATTCCTAAAAATAAAAATAAAAATAAAAATAAGCAAAAAAATAAAAAAAATACTAGAAAACATATTTCTATGGCAAAAATTTTTTTTATATTTTTTCCAATTTTCAAATTTTTATATTTTTCCTTTTTCTAATTTTAAATTTTTTTATTACAATTATTTTTTCTAGAAATACAAATAAAAGGAAATATGCCAAATCTAGTTTTAAGCCAAAATTAACCAAGTTGGATACACACATGATAAATAAATAAATAAATTAATTAATTAAGATTTCTTCTTTAAAACAAAGCCTTGTTCTAACAATTGTGTGCACTAAAATGTATTTGATCCTAAAAATGAAATCACTATGTCCATGTCATCCAACAACACCGAAAACAATCTAAATTCTAGTTTTCCTTTTTTTTTTCATTTTTTTTTTTGTTTCTATGTATTTTCTAATTTTTGAAATATTTTTTAATTATGACCATTTTCCTTTATTCTTAAAATATATTACAGAGATTCAAAAATAAGATGTCTATAGATATGATATATAAACCTTGGAGATATGCCCTAATCGCTGTGGTTATGGGGTCCAAACTTGGTTATAAGGTTATGAACATGAGATTAAATAAGCTTTGGTCAGCAATTCCAGGGTGAAAGTTAATTCATGCAGGTGGAGGGTACTACATTATAGCTCTAGCCAATTCTAATGATTATCAATGAATAATTAAGAACGTTCTATGGTTCGTCAATGGCTGCTATTTGGCCCTTAAACAATGGGAACCAGATTTTTGTCTAGGAATTTCTACGTTTAATGCTACGGTTGCATAGGTTCGTATAGAAGGGTATCTACAGAATTGTTTTCTTCTATGGCCATCAAAAGAATAAGCGAGAAGATTGACCTGATCCTTCGTCTTGACTTGGTCATAATCAATATGGAACGAGGAAGTTTTGCAAGAATCTGCGTCCCAGTACAGATGAATAAGCCCCTAAAGCACATTGTTATGACCAACAATGCACCTTATAAAATTTTGTATGAAAGTCTTCCAAGAATCTGCGCTGAATGTGGGTGTATTACTCATTTGATTATTGGGTGTCCAAAAAAGGTTCAAAAGATAGAGGATGCCAAATGTCCATATGATATCGAAACATCTAAGGCTAATGATATGCTGGAAGGTGATAGGTCTAATTTATCGAGGGAGGGGTAGCAGATTAAAATAGGAGCTGAAGATGGGAATAATGATGAGATTGGAGAATTAGGCAAGGCTAGTGAACAGGAGTCAAATTACAGTCGCGGGTAGACTGAATCTGTGCCAGACGTAAGGAATACAAGGCATCACAAGCAGGGAAGGGAGACAAGAAGCAAGCGGATATGAGAGCTAGAAAATTGAAAGGAAGGAGTAATAATTACTCATGACATCGGTTGAAAAGGAAATAAATCCTCAAGTTATGGATAATGGTACTTCCAAAGGTAACTGCATTCCATTGCAATAATTAAAGGACAACGAAGGTGTCTATTTCCCAAACGAGTGCAAAACCCAACCAAGAAAATAAAATTTTGGGCAAAGAAAATAGTAACCCTTCCTCTCCAGGTTTTGTCTTTGGGTAGTCTTCGTCTTCGTCTTCATCAAGAAAACCGTCTTTAAAGCAATTGGCGCGCCAACATGGAAAGAGTGATCAAAGTGGAATTGAGCCTCCTGCTACTCCGCGACCAGGGGTTGCTGCCTGAATTGCACATGGATTTAAGGTTTTGCAAGCAACAAGTAGCCGTGGAATGCTGAGACTCTATGTCGAGGTGATCCGCATCGAAAATACACAACTCCAATGGAGAAGGAACAAGGCACTCGAAGAAACATATCGACCAATGGCACATCGTCGACTGGTGTACATGACTCGGCAGTGTCCGGCAGTAGGGAGGAACAAGTATATAGCACTCATCCCCTCTTTTAGTTTTTCAAAGCTTGTTGGTGGGATGTAGAAGAATTGGTCCAAAATGTCATTGCTGAAGCCTAGAAAAGTGGTAAGGTTCCTAAAGATATTAGGCAAACTCTTATAGTTTTGATTATCAAGAAAGGAGGAGCGAATAGGCTTATGGACTTTAGGGTTATTAGTCTCTGTACGACCCTATATAAAGTTCTTGGAAAGATTTTTGTCAACCGACTTAGACCTCATCTCCCATGAATTATTAGCCCAGATCACGCAAGCTTCATCCCTGATAGGGCATCGAGAATTATTACTCCAAGATGCTGCCCCTTCTACGGAAAACTTATTCTCATTTAGAACAACTCTATAGGAACTTCAGTTAGGAGAGTGTAGAAGGAGGAAGAAAGACACATTGGGTAGTATGGAATAAGCTCAAACAATTAAAGGAGCAAGGTTGTGGGTGGGTGGGTGGGGGGGTGTATTTATGATCTCCCGAATAGAACTAACTTTATTAAGCTTGCATGGCTCATGTGAAGGAGGATGCACCTTTGGACAATGTTAATGCGAGACAAGTATAAATATCAAGGATGGCAATTCCAAATCAAGCGAGGTTCCAATACATTTAGAATGCTCTAAAAAAAAAAATGAATGGTTGGGTAACCATGTCTAATTACTGCCAAATAGGACTATTAGTGCCAATTTTTGGAAGGACAGGTGGAATAAGCATGGGACCATCCACTAGCTATTGATAGGTACGCTTGTCTATGGGGGTGAAGATGTAAAGGTCGTAGAAGTTTAGGATCAGAGTAGAGTATGGGATGAGGAGAAGTTGGGATTTCCTATACTAAACAGCATCGGAAATCTCCTTAGTCATTTTAACCCTGCCCTAGGAAATTGAAACCTTGATGATCTTATAGATGGGGTTGATCTATTGTGGCTACTTAACCCAAGTGGTGACGTGCAAGTGTGAATTGCCTACAAAATGCTACAGGCCACAAAATAGGTCGAAGGGTTGGAGGGGTGATTAACTTACATTTGAAAGACCCCAACTATACGCCCACATTCAGCATATAGAATGGGGGATTATTCACAATGACCTTCCAATGAAGGACAATCTCTGTAAGTGAGGAATAGCGGTTGATAAATAGTGTATATTTTGTGACCAACATGGTGAAAATCTATAGCATCTTTTTTCTAGGATGTAAAGTGATTAACTAATATGCCTAGAAACTCAGTTATCACTAGCACTTACCATAAAAGGTAAGGAACCAATGGGTCTTTCAAAATATGAAAGAAAAGTGAAGTAATAAGTCGACGACTAAAATATAATAGTTGACATAAAGCTGCTCGAAAGATGTAACTTACCAACGAACACAATACGACTTGATACTTTACTTAATATAACACATAAGTTGATATCAAGGTCCATCCACCACTAATTCTAAGCTACTTGTCAAGATTAGATAAGAGTGTAAGGAAAATGGACTTAGAGAGAGTCATCTCGCATGAACATGTATACTCAATGTCAGGAATCAAAATGTAATCATTTCGGCTACAAAAAGAAAAGACTATTTATAGTAAGTCTTTAAGGTAACATTACAATTAAGGAAAATTACAAAAAAGGGCATACATAAAAAGGTTCCTGGTATATATGAAAAAATAAGATAAATGACAAAAAGAGAAAAATAGTACAGTATCAAATGAGATGGATAGGTGGTATTGCAACATTGGTTCTGTACAAAGATTCTTTGATTACAGCAGGCAAGTAGAATCAAGATGTTGCAGCAACAAGAATGCTATGAAAATTGGAAAGAGGCTGAAAGAGAAGTACTCGGCCAGTAAAGAGGCTAGCTCTCATTACTCGACAGGAGATTCTTAGTTGCTAAAGGTCAAATTACTCGATACAGAGCCTTCGGCTAAAGAATAGTCAGCATTGGTACAAAAGAGAGAACTAAGCATAGTATAACAACCCAGAGGTCTTAGGGAATTTAGCTATCCACTCTCTGTATAGGGTTTCTTGTCATCGGCAGGTTGATAAGAGAGAATTTTTTGTGGTGAGGGATTTAAAGCCTTTAAGGTATGCGTAAGTAAGTAGGTCAATGGTCAATATCCCATTAGCTCCCCAAAGTTGTTGGAGATTAGCCCTTAAATCATGATGTTCATCGTCATCTGGCGTATAGGGAGTTAAATTAGCGACTTTTGAATGTGGTAGACATATCGTATCCTTCGGGTTGCTTAATCTCATAGGCGATATCGTTAATGTACCTAAAGATCTTATAAAGTCCATCTGTTTTAGGAGATAATTTGTTTATCTGCCTTCCAAGGAAGTGTTACTTACTAAGATGGACCCAAACAAGGTCTCGAGGGGTATAAGCAACTCATCTCTTTCCTTGGCTTCCTTGTTCCTTTTATTAAGCCACAGTCTTGGCTAGTTGTTCGACAACCCTCTAACGCAACTTCTAAAATTCCTCAACTTACTAAAGGTCGGGTTAGCTTTCCCTTTATGTAGTCAGACTAATAATTAAATCCAAAGGTAAGTTTGGGTTAAGTCTATAAATGACCTCAAATGGTGATTTTCCTATCAAGCTATGAGATGAACACTTGTAGGCAAATTCAATGATAGGCAAGCATAAATCCCAATCATGCAAATTCGTCCTAATAGCTGCCCATAGGAGGTTGTCAATTGTCTTATTCGCAACTTTAGTTTAACCATCTATTTACGGGTGGCATGAAGTAGTGAACATGAGCTTCGTGTGATATTCTTCCACAAGGTCCTCTAAAAGAAGCTAGTGAACTCTAAGTTATAGTCAAATATAATACTTCTTGACACTCTATGTAGTAGCACAATTTTATGCAAAAAGAGGTTAATGATAAATAAAGCATCACTAGTTCTATAGCAAGGAATGAAGTAACTCATCTTGCCGAACTGATCGACTATTACTATGATTAAGTCATGTCTTCTTGGTGTTCGGGGAAGGCCAGCTATGAAATCTATGCTTAGGTCAGTCTACGGCCGCTCTGATACAGGTAAGGGTGTATACTCTTCATACAAATCTCTCTTTCCCTTTGCATGTTTGCATACTTCACACCTTTGAAGAATTTAGCATACGTCCTTCATTATCTCAAGCCAATAAAAATGTTCTTTCAATATCTCAACCGTCTTCTTTTCTTCGATATACTCACTCGGTACGCAAACCTACTTACCCTTCATCAGGAACCCCTGATTCAAGTAGTTGTACTTGGCCACTGAGGGCCCAAAATGTGGATCATGCTCATAATGATCAAGTAAAGTGCCAAACCCAAGTACCTTAACTTACAAAGTTGTGATAAGGGTGTGACGATGAAAAAGAGTATCGACTACTGTGTTTGTACTCCCCATTTTATACTTTATGACATAGCAAAAGGTTTCTAAGTACTCAACCCATTTGGCATGATGCTAAGAAAGTTTCTATTGTCCTTGGAGGTGCTGGAGAGATCCATGATCTAAGTAATGATGAATTCTCTCAGTAATAGGTAATGCTGCCAATTCTATAGTGTTCAAGCAAGGGCATAGAACTCCTTGTCGTAGGCCAAGTAATTCAAGGTAGCTCCTTTGAATTTCTCATTAAAATAAGCAATGGGTTGGCTCTTCTACATAAGGATAGCACCAATACCGACTCCAAATGCATCACATTCAACCTCAAAAACTTTCTCGAATTCAGGTAAGGCGAGTACTAGGGCCGATGTCAATTTAAACTTTATATCTTCAAAACTCTTCTACGCTTTCTCCAACCTCTTAAACTCTAAGTGCTTCTTGGTCAACTTGGTCAATGGCGCCATTATGAAATTGAAGTTTCAAACGAATCTCCGATAGAAAGAAGTAAGGCCATGGAAGCTCCTCACTTCGACAACATTAGTCAGCATGGGCCATTTAAGAATAGCTTTGACTTTCTCATCATCAACTCGGACCTCTTCCTCTAAAACAACATACCTAAGGAATACAACCTCGCTTTGGTAAGACATGTATTTCTTTAGATTGCCAAATAATCTCTCGGCATAGAGGATCTCAAATACTAATCTTAAATGCTTTATGTAGCAATGAGGTCAATAGTGTAGACCAAAATGTCATCGAAATAAACCACAACACATTTTCTAATCAATGCTATTAGGACATGATTCATGAGCCACATAAAAGTACTCAGCACATTCGTTAAACCAAACGTGATGCGTCTCTAAGGTTGAATACATAGAGAGACACCATAACAAAACAAACCAAAAGAAACAAGTAAAAAGGTTACCAAGTCCGAGCAGTTACCAAATGGATATGATGCACCACTCGACCTATAATCCACCAGATATGACACACCGACTTGAATTGAAGGGCCACTCGCCACTACTCTTTACTAAAGGAAATAGATAAGAGTTAAGAGGTAACGGGAAACACTAAGGTTGCTCAACTAAATAATTATGCTTTGAAAGTTTGATGCCTGCGTACAAGAAAGTAAGGGCTTATATATATGTCCACTAAGGTTACTTTACATGTATGAAAAGATAAAAAGGGTATTTTACTCTTAGGTTACATGAAACATACTAAAAGGGATAAAAGCGATAAAGAATAGTTAGTACGGAAAGAAAGAATCATTTTGGAATATTGTATTATAAAGACACTTGTCACTTGGTGGTTGGTTGTTAGGAATATGTTACAAAGTAAGTAGAAACAAGGGGGCGTTGCAGGCAAAGGCCGACCTAATCTGGTTAAGGTCGGAGACCAATTAGTTTTGAAAAAAAGTTAGCTTACTTCAGGGTTGAATGCCTGTAGTTGGATCAGGAGCTCACTTTAGCTATTCTTAAGCTGTATCTTGGAGTAAAATGTCGCTACTGGACAGGGGCGGATCTAACGCATGTAAAGATCTAATAGTCAGGTCAATTGGAGATCAGCTTGCGGTAAGAATCCTCGTCTGGGCTATAGCCTAGAGCTAGAATCCTCTGAGCGAGTCCTTAGAGTCCTCTAGCTTGGTTGTGCGTGATCAGTTTGAGGGGTTGATTCTTATCATCTGCCTGAAGGTAAAAAAGATTTGCCCTCAAATCTAAAGTGGTCTCTACTCTTTCTTTTAGGGCACTTGCTGAGTCTTCTTCAGTTGTTTAGTAAGGGATCAGATTAGACACATTAAAGGTGAAAGAAGCTCTATAGTCATCAGGCAACTCGATTTAATAAGCATTGCAATTGATTTTCCTAAGGACCTTGAACTGACCATCAGCACAAAGAGATAGTTTATTCTATCTTAAGTATAGGAATCGCTCTCAGCTAAGGTAAATCCATACTAAGTCTTTGGGCTAGAAAGAAATAGTTCGACGGCCTTAGCTACTAATCTCTCGTTGTCTTTGATTGGACATTAGCAATCTTCTTCGTTATAAACTAATGTAGCTTATGCAATTCTTGGGCTCGGTCGACTTTCAATTGACTTTCTTTAATAGTAGCCAGCGTGCTAATCATATCCATAGGAAAGGTAAGGTTAAGACCGTAGACGACCTTGAATGGGTTCTTCCTAATAGTGCGATGGATAGTTTAGTTGTATGCGAACCCCATAACTAGTAAGCATAGATCCCAATCCCATAAGTTCTTTCCTATAATAGCTTTCAGTAGATTACTTAGCGTCCTGTTTATCACTTTAGTCTAGCCATTAGTTTGAAGGTGGCCACTAAAGCTGAATACAAGTTTAGTTCCAAGTCTTCTCCAAAGAGCTCAAAAATTTCGTGTCCCAATCTGAAACAATAGTCCTTAGTACTCCATGTAATTGAACAATCTCCTACAAAAACATATCAGCGATATATAAGGTATTGTTAGTCTAATGGTACAGAATGAAGTGTGCCATCTTGTTGAAGCGGTCCACTACGACAAAAATAGAGCCCTTCCCTCTAGATGTCCGAGGTAACCCTAGGACAAAGTCCATGCTAAGGTCGGGCTAAGGTAAAGTAGGCATTGGCAGGGGCATGTACTCTCCATGGGGTTATCTCTTCCCCTTATCATGTTTGCACACTTCACAACTACTGGCTAGCTTATGGACATCTTTGGTCAAACCAAGCTAATAAAAGTTTTCTTTCAATATATTGGTTGTCTTGGTCTCACCAAAATGACTAGATAATCCTCTGTTATGAGCTTCCCCAATCAACAGCTCACACGTAGAATAGTTTGGCATGCACAGCTGTCGGTCTTTGAGCAGGTAACCTTCATTGAGATAATATCCCTTGATAGCAATTCCATCCTTACACTATTCTATGATAGGGATAAAATGAGAATCATGAGCATAATGCTCAGTAACTAGTAAGAATCCCAATAATTTTATCTACAAAGTGGTCAGCAAAGTTTGCCATTGTGATAGAGCATTAGTGACCATATTTGCGCTTCCATTCTTATGCTGAATAACATATGAGAACCCCTCCATAAACTCTAACCACTTAGCCTATCTCTTTGAGACTTTGTTCTGACTCCTAAGATGCTTCAATGATTCGTGGTTAGTGTAAATGACAAACTCTCGTAGTAGTAGGTAATATTACCAAATAGTAAGGGCTTGGAAAAAGGGGTACAACTCCTCCTTGTATACAAAATAGTTCAAGGAAAGACCACTAAGTTTCTCACTGTGGAAGGTAATGGGTCATCGTTCTTGCATCAAGACAGCACCAATTCCAACTCCCGATGCATAATATTCTAATTCGAAGGGCTTATCAAGATCTGGCAATGATAGGACAGGTGTTGAGGTAAGTTTTTCCTTAATCTCTCTAAAGCTCTGTTCAGCTCGGTTGTTTTACCTAAATCCTTCACTTTTCTTAGTCAACTCAGTCAATGGGGCAGCTATTGTACTGAAGTCCTTAATAAATCGTCTATAAAAAGAAGCTAGGCCATAGAAACTTCGAACCTCAGTGACATTCTTTGGCGTTGGCCATTGTAGAACAACTTGAATCTTTTCCCCATCTGCTCAGATTCCTTTCCATAATACTATAAACCCTAGGAATATCACTTTTCTTTAGCAAAACATGCATTTCTTTACATTCCCATTCAACTTCTCAATTTGCAAAATGTCAAATACTTCACAAAGATGTCGAACATGGTCGTTCAGGTCAGCACTTTGTACTAATATATCATCAAAGTACATGACCACATATCTCCCAATTAGAGGGCGCATTACATGGTTCATCAACCTCATGAATGTGTTTACGCATTAGTAAACCTAAATGGTATAACCAACCATATGTAAAATCTGTACCTAGTCTAGAAAGCAATCTTCCATTCATCATTCGACCTCATGTGAATTTGGTGGAAGCCACTCCGTAAATCAATCTTCAAAAATATTTTGGCGCCATGAGGCTCATCTAACATATCATCGAGCTTTGGTATTGGGTATCTGTACTTGACAATAATTCTATCGATTCCTTAGCTGTCGATGCACATGCACCATAAACCATCCTTCTTTAGAACAAATAGAGTTAATATAGCACAAGGTCTCATGCTATACCTCACATAGACTCGCTCTACAAGCTTATCCACTTACCTCTTCAACTTGGCAACCTACTCAGGGTTCATCCTATATACAGGTCAGTTTGAGAAGGCAGTGCCTAGCTATAGATCAATACAGTGCTCTATGCCTTGAACTAGAGGCAATCCTCAAAGCAATTCTTTTATAAATAGGTTGGAAAACTTATTTGGCAAGCTTCGAATCTCTTTTGGAACATCCTATAATTCCCTCATCTCCAACAATCTCCTGACCAACGGGAACATAGGTTCATCAACCTTCGTAGCAAATCGGAGCTCTTTTTGGCTCATTACTAAGGCTTTCTTCTTACTAGCTCGGGTAAGCTAATTATGGGCTTCAATTACTTAGGATAGGTTCAGAGGTTGCAACACAATCTTCCTCCCATCCTTGACAAAGGCATAGGTGTTCTTATACCGGTCACGAGTGACACGTCGGTAGAACAACTAGGGTCGTCAAGCAATAGATGTAAAGCTCCCATGGGGATGACATCGTACACCACTTCATCCCTGTATAAATTTCAAACACTGAACAGCACAGTCACTTATTCAATTACATGCAAAGTACCCTTATCATGAAGCCAATGTAGCTTGTAAGGTCGAAGATGCTTTGAAGACGACAAACCCAACCTTTGCACAAAGGATTACGTAACCATATTTGTACAACTTCCTCCACCACTATGATAATACATAATTGGCTTTTGATGGTACACTTGGTGTGAAACAAATTCTCTCTTTAGTCCTTTGCAGAGTTCGGCAAGGAACTCAGGACTAAGGTCATTACTTTTCCCTAGTTGGCATAGACACAACTTTCCTTTTACTCTTTAACTTCGGGTTTTCTAACATCCTCTTTCTTCTTTGGTTTGCTCTCGTTGGTCCCATCTACTACATCTCCTCGGAGCACCATAATGTATCGGTTCAGACACTTAACGGCTATATGTCCGAAGCCCAAGCATTTAAAGAGCTTTACCTCACTAGTCTTCCATCTGAAAGTTTTCCCTTTCTCATATGTCTTTAGGGTCGGCTTACTCTCGACTCGGCCTTACTATTCGGCTCGGCCCTGCTGGTTACATCGGCTATCTTTAGGTCGGTCATTCCTATCCTCGGTCCTATATGGCCTTTTCAGCTCGGCTTAAATAGATCGACACAGTACTGATACCCGCGATAATATTGGCTTAGGTCAACTTAGAACACTTCTCTTCTGCTTTTCAACCCTTTATAATATCTTAATGGCCTTTTCCAATGTATAAAACCTTTGTATTTCCACGATATTGTAAATGTCATACTTAAGCCCAAAAACAAACCTTAATATTATACGAGCCTCTGAATCTTCTACGTTGGCTTAGATCATTAGCATCCAGAACTCCTTGATATAGTCATCAATAGAACAGCTTCCTTAGTGAAGCTCCTGCAATTTTGCAAATGTATCTTGCAGGTAAGGTTCGAGCATAAATCTACCTCTTAACAATCTTTTCATCTTATCCTAAGTTCTAACACCTCATCTTTCATCTCTTGCTCTAACTTCATTCAGATTCTTCCACCACATAGTAGCATACCCAGTAAACTCTAATGCAGTAAGTTGGACTTTGATGACATCCTCATACATATAACATTTAAATACTTTCTCGATCTTATCTTCCCACTCCAAGTATTCACCTACATCTCCACTTCCACCTAAGGGCGGGATTTACAACTTAATGTTGTCTAGCCCTTGAAGGACTCGACATCCCCATCCCTGCGCCTAATAATAGTCTACCTCTTTTTCACCAAACTCTTCAACATCCAGCTCTTCAACATCTTCCCCAATCCCCCCCCCCAACTTCAGTTTTCATCTAACAGCTTGGTCTACTACTACTCTATCTTATGGCGGTTGAATTAGGTGATTGGTTCGATTGCCTTGGCCATAGTATCTCTCAAGGGTGACTTCCTGTTGGTTTTTTTGCTGTATACCTTAGGGTTGTTGTTTGTTAACTTACATTACGGTGACTAGACTCTTAACAAGGTTTATGAGTCTATTAAGTTTGTCGTCAACTAATACTAGGGTGTTGCTACCATTATGACCACGACCAGGTTGAGCACTACTGCCCTGGTCACCAATAGCTCCTTGAACACTCAAATCGAACATGGTACAATACTTCTCAAATGAATTAACAACTCGCTAACAGTTGTAATACCTTATAGGCACTCAAATAGAATAGAAACAAAATTTTCTCTGTTTTTGCAATGGGTAATAAAGTAGAAACTAAGTAACAATGAAACTACACTTGCTGCCATACAAACATACTATAGTAGCTATGGAAGGAACATAGCAGCTACTAACAGTAAAATAGGCCAAAACTTCACCGCCACTTTACACACTCCCTTACGAAACCGTGCTCTAATATCAACGAAGTTGATGCATCTCCGAAGTTGAACATACAGAGAGATACCACAACCAAACAAACCAAGAGAAACAAGGAAAAAGGTTAGCAAAGTGTGGGCAACTACCAAATGGATATGATACACCACTCGATCCTACTCGGCCTATAATCTGCCGAATATGATACACCAGTTTGAATTAAAAGGTCATTCACTACTGCTTCTTACTAAAGGGAATAGATAAGAGTTAAGAGGTAACAAGAAACACCAAAGTTGCTTAATTGAAAAATTCTATATTGAAAGTTTGATGCCTGTGTATAAGGAAGTAGGGGCTTATATACCTGTCCACTAGGGTTGTTTTACATGTATAAAAAGACAAAAAGGGTATTTTACACTTAGGTTATATAAAACATACTAAAAGGGCTAAAAGAGACCAAGAATATTCAGTATAGAAAGAAAGAATCATTCTAGAATATTGTATTAGAAGACACATGTCGCTTAGTAGTTGGTCGTTAGGAATACGTTACAAAGTAGGGCGTTGCAATTAGAGGCCAACCTGATCTAGTACAGGTCAGGGACCAATTAGTTTTGAAAAGATGTTAGCTTGCTTCGGAGTTGGATGCTTGTAGTTAGATTGAGAGCTCACCTTGACTATTCTTAGGTTGTATCTTAGAGTAAAATGTAGCTTCTGAACAGGGGCAGATTTGACACATGTAAGGATCTAATAGTCAAGTCAATTGAAGATCAGCTCGGGGTAGGAATCCCCGTTTCAACTAAGGCCTAGAGCTAGAATCCCTTGAGCGAGTCCTTAGAGTCCTCTAACTCAGTTGCGCATGATTAATCCAAAGGATTGATTCCTATCAAAACTACATCACCATCCATTCGAACAAACCATCTCTTGTTTTGAAGGTCGTCTTCCATTCATCTCCAAGTTTCATTCATATGTGGTAGTAGCCACTCTTTAGATCAATCTTTGAAAAAATGTAGGTATTATGCAACTCATCAAGCATATCATCCAGCCGTAGGATTAGCTATCAATACTTAACAATAATTTTTTTGATGGTACAATTATCAATGTATATTCTCCATGACCCATCTTTCTTCGGTACTAACTCGGTTAGGATGGCACATAAGCTCATGCTCTTTCGTACATATCCGCAATCTACCAACTCATCCACTTGTTTCTTCAACTCAGCAACCTATATGGGGTTGAATCTATAAGTAGGTTGGCTTAGTAGGGCTGCTCCAGGCTGAAGGTCAATGCAATGTTCAATGCTTCTTAAGAGTCATAAACCTTTTGGCATCTCGGCAAGAAATAAGTTAGCATACTCTTCTAGTAAAGCTCTTACCTCAATAGGTAGGTTCTAGACTTCTCTTAACTCCAGTAGTTTCCTAACTAATAAGAGCACATACACTTCCTCTTCAGTTTCTTGATAAAATTGAGCATAGGAAATTACCAGGGATTTCTACTGCACAGATTGGGCAAACTTCTCTTGAGACTCCTAAACTTCCTTGGGGCTCATAGGAGTCAATATTACTCTCCTTCCATCTTTTTGGAACATGTAAGTGTTCTTATACCCATCGTGTAATGCCTTTAAGTCAAACAACCAGGGTCGACTAAGTAAGATGTGCAAAGCACACATAGGTAGGACATCACACAATACCTCATCCTTGTACCTATCGCCAATGGTAATTGGTACTCTAACTTACTCGACAATGGGTAAACCTCCTTTCTCATTTAGCTAGTGAATCTTATACGGCTTAAGGTGCAAAAGGGTCAACAACTTCATAGCCATCACTACTCCCTATGCTATAACATTGGTACAACTTCCTTCGTTAATGATCAGGGAGCATAGTTTGCTATCACTCAGAAATTCGTATAGAAGAGATTCTCCCTTTGTACATTCTTGTCGACTACAAAAGTGCTAAGAGATCGATGCACAACAAAATAATATTCGGCTCCTGCTTTAAGACATATAAGGGCATCAGGGTCTTCATCAAACTCCTCTAGTATTAGGCTAACTTCAACCTCTTCTCCTTCACTAGCACTTTCCACTTCAAATTGAGGCTTGTCTCCCTTGATCGTCATGATATACTAGTTCAGACATTAACTGGTCACATGTCCATAGCCAAGATATTTAAAACATTTAATCTATTAGGTCATTCTTCCAGAGCTTTGACCTTAGTCTCTTTGAATCTTAGGTTCCTGGGTAATGCGAGCAGTTATCAAGAACAAATAAGGCCGGTCATTGAATGAGTCCAAGCTTACAAAAAGCTCAAAAAGGGTTAATGGAGGAAAGGTATGAAAGGGTAAAAATGACGAATGAAATAGTTAGCAAAACCTACAAACAGCTCCAAAGAATATGACGCACCAATGGAACTTCTGAAGACTCACGGCACAATTCAATATGATGCATGAATTAGTCTAATTTGGTTACTCAATACCTAAACTTGCTTAAAGGAAAGGATAAAAGTGGTGCCGAAAGTAAACAAATAGTGTTTACACAAGGAAGAAAAGACTCAAGTATATTGAAGGTAATTTGCCTATTATAGCTACATGTACAAAGGTATTTATACCTATAAGTTAGGGCAACTTGCCCAAAAGGAAAAAGACAATAAGGGCATTTCCTAAAAAAGTACATGATGCAAAAGGTAAAAATGAATATACAAGAAAAACAATCATTGGTGCTATAGATTTTACATATGATACTGTATACATGGCAATACTGCATTAGCGAGGTTATTAGGAGATGCAAACAAAAAGTATGGACAAAAGGGCTTATTCGAGCAGGGATGGCTTTGTCAGTCCAGATTCTCTATCTTTCGGCTTCTCGGTAAGGATGATGCCGAGTGATAAGTCAACTCGGCACTAGAGCATAATCATCAACTCAGCATACCATAGAATAATAAGTGGTCATACAGCATAGCATTGAAGGTAACTCGGCAAGGAAGTACTTGGCCTCGGTAAGGGTTGATTGGAACATAAGGATTCGTCATGCCAGCCCCTCTAATCTTCGAGCTCGGCTATGAGTCAGAGGTCCCATAGCTTGATCCCCATCATTCGCTCTATGTTGTTTTGGATTTCGGATCAAATCCTAATGGTGTTTGGTCAGTTCTTCATCAAGGTGATATGGACTAAAGTCAATAATGTTGAAGGTGTTGGAAACCCCATAATCCTCGACAGTTCCAACCTGTAGGCATTATCGCTGATTTTCTCGAGGATTTTGAAAGGTCCTTCTGCTCTTGCAAATAATTTATTCTTCCTTTTGTTCAGGAATCATGTCTTGTGTAACCATACCAAGTCTCATGGCTGAAATTGTTTGGCTAACCTACCTTTAGTCTTTTCTCCCATTCTTCTAGCAACTTAGTTGATGTGCCAAGTAACCTTATCATAGATGTACTGAAGAGATTGTGCTCTGGCTGAGGCATCAAGGTCCTCTTGCATGGGTGATGGTATAAAAGCATGGTCGAGGGGCAACTCAGAATTGAATCCATAGACCACCTCAAAGGGAGTCTGCTTAGTAGTATCATATATGGTTCAATTACAAGTTAACTTGACCACTAGCAGGCAGACATCCTAATTAACTAAGTTCTTGCCTATTGTAGCTCAGAGCAGTAACCCCAAAATACGATTAATCACCTCTATTGGGCTGTTAGTTTGGGGGTGACATGAGGTACTGAAGAGTAATTTAGTTCCCAGCAAACGCCATAGGGTCCTCCAGAAATGACTGAAGAACTTCGGGTCTCTGTCAGAGACTACACTCCTTGGCATACCGTGTATCCACGCAATCTCTTGTAAGAAAAAAGAAGCAATAGCCAAAGCATTGTTAGTTTTGCCGAGAGACTATTCAACAACTTGGTCTAACTTCAGAGGTGCATCGGTGATTTATGGTCAATATATATAACAAATTCTCTTAGTAGTAAATAATGCTACCACACGTGCATTGCTCGAATCATTGCTAAAAGTTCCTTATCATACACCTGTAGTCCTCAAAGCTTCTCACTGTGAAAGGCAATTGGTTGGCCTTTCTACATTAAGACAGAGCTTATTCCAACACTTGATGTGTTACATTCCAGCTCAAAAATTTTGTTGAAGTCAGGTAGTATTAACATAAGGGCGAAGGTCAATCTTTCTTTTACGTCAGCAAAACTCCTCTCCTCCCTTTCTCCCCATTAAAAGTCGGTGTTCTTCTTTGTTAACTCGGTAAGTGGCGTAATGATAGTATTGAAACTCCTGATAAACCTTCTGTAAAACAAAGCCAGTCTGTGGAAACTTCTTACGTCGACATAAGTAGTAGGAGTCGACCACTCAACAATTGCTTTGATCTTCTTATCATCGACTCGCAAGCCTCCTCTACTAACTACATACCCCAAGAATATCACTTCCTCATAGCAGAAGCAACATTTCTTCAACTTATCGAATAGGCTCTCAGTACAAAGGATATCTAAGACTACTCTGAGATGTTTATAGTGACTCGGCTTGTCGATATTATAGACCGGGATGTCGTCAAAGTACACCATGACATACTTCTCGATGAGATGTCTTAGAACATGACTCATAAGTCTTATGAAAGTGCTCGGGGCATTTGATAAGCCGAAGGGCATGAGCATTTACTCATAAAGTCCATGTCGAGTCTTGAACGTAGTCTTTCACTTGTCTCCTGACCTCATGCGAATTTGATGGTAGCCAAACTTTAGATCAATCTTGCTGAAAATTTTGGCTCCACTTAGTTCATCCAACATATCTTCTAGCCTTAGGATCGGATACCTGTATTTAATTATAATTTTGTTCACGGCTTAGCTGTCAACATACATCCGCCAGGTTTCATCCTTCTTTGGCACTAGAAATGCAAACACAACACAAAGGCTAAGCCTCTCTCCTACATAACCTCTTTCTAATAACTCATTGACTTGATGTTGGAGTTCAAAAGCCTACTCAGGATTCATCTGATAAGCTGGCTTTTCAGTAGTGTAGCGCTTGCTACTATGTCAATGCAGTACTCTTTACCTCAAGTTGGGGGTTACCCCTTAGGTAATTGTTCTGGGAACAGGTCAGCATAGTCATCAAGCAACTCCTTAATTTCTTAGGGAAGCTCACCTCACTCCCTCATTTCCAATAGTTGCTTGACCAACAATAGGGTTAGCTCATCAGCATTAATGACCTTTCGGAGCTTGGCTCTACTCATCACTAGAGCCTTCTTCGATCCATGAGAAAGTTTCATCTGCAACTTGTTAACTTCTCTCGGTGGCATCGGATTCAGCGTGATCTTTCGATCATTCTTCTCGAACATATATGTATTCTTGTAACCGTCATGTATAACTCTCCTATTAAACAATCATGGCCTACCCAACAACACATGGGAAGCATACATACTCAGTATGTTGTCGAGGATCTGGTCAAAGTAATTCTCTATAGTAATCGATAGTAGTATTTGCTAAGTGATATATAATGCTCCTTTTTCACTCAACCAATTCAACTTGTACGGCCTAGGAGGTGCAATAGTTACCAGCTTTAGTTTAGAAACAAGATCAGTTAATGCCATATGGTATGAAACAAATTCTCCCTCTGCTCCTCCTCCTATAAGGGTTCCACGCTCATTGTGCATCAAACAATCATGACTAACTGGTCTAAGTCACCATGAAACATGTCCTCCTCAATCAATTCTTTCTCGACAAGAACCTCCTCCTCCTCGGGTTCCTCATCTGTACTCTCTACTTCTAACTTCGGGATTTCTCCCTTAATGACCATCATCCTTTGGTTCGAGCACTGAGTAGCCATATGTCCAAACCCTTGATATGTGAAGCACTTGATTTAGCTAGTCTTCCTACCAGACCCCTACCCCTTCTCATACATTCAAGTCAATTCTACATCTTCTGGTCAGCCTTTCTTCTTGGCTCTAACATCAACTCTTGTGCTTGGCTCAATACTAGACTGAACTTGGTGACTTGCTTGTCCTAGTCGACTGGTCGGTATTTTGGTCGTTACTTGGCTCCTTCTTTGCCTCTCCACTCGTTGGGCAATCCTAACAGCCTCATCCATTATGTCAAATCATTGGAGCTCTACAATGTCTCGGTTGTCTCCTTTCAATCTAATAATAAATCTTAAGACTACTCAAGCTAGTGGTTCCTCTACTTCACATCGTATCATTAGCATTTGGAATTATTGAACATACTCATCAACAATTCAACCTTCTTGTCTCAGCTCCTGAAGCCGAGTGAAAGTATCTTAGAGATATGTTTCCGGCACGAATCTATTTCTGAGCACTCCTTTAATCTCAGGCCAAGTGTTAATCTCTTGGTACCCCTCTTCTCTTCTCATAGCTTAAAAATTCTTCCACCACATAGTGGCATATCTAAAGAATTCAACAACAGTAGTCTTCACTTTCTCATAATTCTCATATTGATAATAATCAAACACATGCTCTACCTTCTCTTCCCAATCTAGATACTCGTTAGCATTCCTAGATCTATTGAAACTTGGAATCCAAAGCTTCACATTGTTAGATGCTCTAGGACTCGTACATGCTCCTCTTTAAAATACTCTTCTTCCTCTTCATCAAGCTCTCTCAAGCCTATCCTTTACCTTACTCGTCTGCCAAGTCCTCCATCTCGAACGGGTCAAGCTAGGTTCTAACCTCTAATAAGTTGAGTAGCTTGTGGAGTGTTTTACACAGCCTCAGTGGGACGACAAGATAGGGCATGAATAGCTCGGGTCAGATCTACCAAAAGGTTAGCTACCTCATTAAGTCTCTCATTAGTACTTCTAAGAGTTCCCTAAGATTATCGTCCATGGTGGATAACTCCATTATCATCACCGATACTAACATTCATACTTGGGTCTGTCATTTTTCCTTGCAGCTTCAAAATTCAAATAAACACTTTAGAAAGTGAATAGCTAATAACACAACAGTCAAATAAACATAATAACTTGCTCTGTTTTTCATACGTAAAACAAAGTATAACAGAATTCAAAAAGTATTAACTACAGCTCACACAGAATCTCCACTCTGATACTAAGATGGTATAAACCGTAACCAAGAACAGATAAGACCGGTCGCTGGATAGGTCTAAACTTGTAGAAAGCTCGAAAAGGGTTAATGAGAGAAGGTACAAAAAGGGTAAAAATGATGAATGAAATAGTAAGAAAAACCCACGAACGGCTCCAGAGGATATGACGTACCATTGAAACTTCCAAAGACTCATGGCACAATTCGATATGATGCACGAATTGGTCCAATGAGGTTACTCGCCACCTAAACTTACTTAAAGGAAAGGATAAGAGTGATGCAGAGAGTAAACAAATAGTGTTTGCGCAAATAAAAAAGGATTCAAGTGTATTGAAGGTAATTTTCCTGTTACAACTACAAGTACAAGGGTATTTATATTCATAAGTTAGGGCAACTTGCTAAAAAGGGAAAAGACAATAAAGGCATTTCCTAAAGAAGCAAAGTACATGATGCAAAAGAGTAAAAATGAATATACAAGGAAAATAATCATTGGTGCCATAGATTCTACATATGATATTGTACACATAATGATGCTGAATTGGTAAGGTTATTAGGAGATGTGGACAAAAAGTACGAAGAGATGGGCTTGTCTAAGTAGAGATAACTTAGTCCGGATTCTCTATCTCTTAGCTTCTCGACAAGGATGATGCTGAGTGATAAGTCGACTCGATACTAGAGCATAATCATCAACTCGGCATACTACAAAATAATGGGCGGTCATATGGCACGGTATTGAAGGTAACTCGGCAATGAAGTACTTGGTTTCAGTAAGGGTTGGTTGGAACATAAGGATTCGTCACGCCAGCTTCTCTAATCCCTAAGCTTGGCTATGGGTCAGAGGTCCCATAGCTTGATCCCCATTACTCAGCCTTACCTTTGCCTCGAAATTGTTCAATGTACAACCATAATCTATTCTGCTTAGCATGTTGCTTCAACTCGGTAATCCTAATTGGCTAGTCTGGCTCTATCTCTGCCTCTCAACCCTCTATACCACTTAGATGTTCTCAGCTAAACTTCCCAGTCTATATAATTCCATAATATAACTAATCTTAGTTCTTAGTCTAGAAATGAACCTTGCTATAGTTCATGTCTTAAGTTCGTCAACATCACAACGGATCATGAGTAACTGAAACTCTCAGACATAGTCGTCCACTAACCTGTTACCCTGTCTTAAGTCTTAGAGACGTCGAAAAGTGTCCTTCTCATAGTGTTCGAGAACGAACCTACTTCTCAAAACTCTCTTAATCTCATTCCATGTTTAGATTTCACATCGGACCCTCAAGCAAACATTTTGCAGCTTCTTCCACCACATTGCTGCATATCTAGAAAGTTCTAACGCGGCCACTCGAATACAAATAGCATCTTCATAATTGTAGAAGTTGAATATCTTTTTAATCTTCTCCTCCCAATCCAAGTAGTCATTACCACTATTAGACCCGTTGAAGCTCAAAATTTGTACCTTAAGGTGCTCGGCTCCCTTAGGAGCTTTAAACTCACGCTCATCAATTCCAACATACTACTCTTCCTCCTCTTCTTTATACTCCTCCACTTCATCCAACTCTAACCTTCTTCTCGTGACTCTATCAGCACAATGGAGTAGTACTTAGTTCATAAGAAGGGCTTCTGGTGTTCGTTGTTCATTCATCTACCTTCTTGGCCTATCCTTCATTTCTTAGCCCTGTTCAGTAGCAATCCTATCTCATAACCTAGTCTCTAAGACTCTTTGAACCAAGACAACTAGATTAGCCACAATAACGGCAAGGTCCTGTATCTACTCATCAATAGTACGTAGTGAGTGTTGGGTCACATGACTACATCCTTTAGAATCATTCTTAACATTGTTAATTTATATTTGAATACTAGGATTCGACATTCTCAAAAAGAAAATCTTTAGAACACATTCTTTACGCAAGAACTTACTATACAAAGAAATTACCAATCTAATAATGAATTATGGACCTACTTTATTTTCTCAAATGAAAATAGAGTATACAAATAACAGACCAGTAGGAACTATTACAATACAGCTCTCAACTACAACCTCAAGCTTTGATACTAGGAAATTATATGATGTACCTAGGTGATTAGTTATCAATAGGGCTTACCATAAGAGGTAAGGAACTAATGGGTCAATCTAAATATCGAAGAAAAGCGAGGGAGTAAGTTGACAACTGAAATATAGTAGCTAACGTAAAGTTACTCGGAGGATGTAACCTACTAACGAACATAATACGACTTGACACTTCACTTAATATAACACACAAGTTGATGTTAAGGTTCACCCGCCACTAATCTTGAGCTATTTAGCAAGATTAGATAAAAGTGTAAGGAAAATGGACTTGGAGAGGGTCATCTCACAAGAACAAGTATATTCAATGTCAAGAATCAAAATGTAATCATTTCAGTGACAAAGAAAAGGGATTATTTATAGTAAGTCCCTAGGGCAACATTATAATTCAGGGAATTACAAAAAAAAAGGCATACATAAAAAGGGTTCCTAGTACATATGAAAAAGGGTAAATAGGCTAAATGACAAAAAAAAAAAAAGAAAAATAGTACAGTATAAAATGAGATGAACAAGTAGCAGCGCAACATTGGTTCAATACAAAGATTCTCTTATTATAGCTAGTGAGTGGAATCAAGATGTTGCAGTAATAAGGATACCGATACGAGAAAGGGATGTTGTGAGAATTAGAAGGAGGCCAAAAGAAAAGTACTTAGCCAATAGGAGGCTAACTCTCGTTACTCGATAGGAAACTCTCAACTACTAAAGGTTAGATCACTCAATACAAAGCCCTCAACTAGAGAATAGTTAACATCGACACAAGAGAGAGAACAAAGCATAGTATAACAACCCGAAGGTCTTAAGGAATTTAGCCATCCACCTTCCGTGCATAGTTTCTCGTCATCGATAGGTTAATGAGAGAGAATTCTTCGGGTAAGGGACTTGAGGCCTCTGAGGCGTACGTAAGTAAGTAGGCTAATGGTCGGTATCCCATCATTAAGTAAGCATGGAAGGAGATATTGTAGAGAGACTTGCCATACACTAATGATTCTTCCTCCTTTAATTAGTGGATTAGGCATAATGCTAGCAAGAAGAAGATACCCTAGACTAAGTGAACCTATCCTAGAGAGGTATATTTCCTATTCATATTACGTGGTATTTGGTGGGACCGTAATAAGCACATTTTTAGGTTACCTCAATAAGATTATAGTAGGTGGGATTGGTGTAAAAAGAGGCACATGAGTAGTGGGCAACAAAGAGAAGAGAGAAGAGTGGAAAGATGGGTATTTGCTGATATTTGCTTTGCTAAAAGGTGGGAGAAACCACCAAGAGATGTCATGAAAGTGAATTGTGATGGAGCCGTAAACTAAAGGGGAACTAACTTTGCCATTTCAGTAGTAGGTCATGATTATGAAGGTTGTATATGGGAGTAGAGTCTAGAGGAAGAGAAGGGGGCTTGTGCCAGTAAGCTGAGCTTGGTGTATTATTGTTAGGTTTGCAACTAGCAAAGGACAAGGGATGGAAAAAAATTATTATGGAATCAAACAGCTCTAATGCCATAAACCTTGTTAAGATAAGATGCCAAGATGGCCATTCAGATTCATTTATAGTTAGATAATGTTTATTGCTATTTGGACAGTTTGAAAGTATTTCCTTATGCAAGATCAAGCATAAAGCTAACCAATTCACGAATGCTATGGCTAAGGAAAGACTTAAGTCAACATCTAGTTCTATGTTTTCGCGTTGATTTCTTTAAGTGTTAGTGAACTTTGTTATCTTAGACTTCAATTGCAATCAGAGTATGGTGCTAAAATGGCAGTTAGGAGATGTTTCCTTTTTGCCAAGATAGTTTTTTTCTATGGTTATATTACTCTTGGTTCTACTCTATCTTTTTATTAAAAAAAAAAAGTTAAAAGATAAATTCAAATAGAGAATTCAAATTGTAATTGATTAAAATAAAAGACTAATGTTTTTGCAAGGTGTTTCAAAAAAGAGAATCCATCAAGCCATTATTATAACATTGTTAAATTGAACTAACATGACATGTGATATTAACCATCCATTAGCCTTGATATGGTGCTAATTGGGATATTTTATCACAAATAAATGAGAAAAATAATAAGAAAAAGTAAATAAAATTATAAAAGTTTCTGAATAATAAGTAAAACAACATAAAAAAGAATAGAAAATTAATTAGATATATAAGAAATATGTAATATGGCTACTTAATACTTATACGCCTATTCCTTGAAATTAAAAATACACTGAGATATGAAAGGCCATGACCTTTGCATATATGTGCATTGCCTGAGAGAGGAGTGAATCCTCAGTTGCGAGTTACGACAAGGACTGATTCTTAACGGCAATCTCCAAACCCCAATAAGCACTGAAACTACAAAATACTTTCTCTTTTGATATAACAATCTTCTTCTTTTACAACCACGAAGTCACGCATGGTAAAAAAACCACCGTTCCAAGTCAACCATTTTCGATCTCTCTCCACATGATACACCAATTCACATCCCAACAACTACTCTACTGTACAGCGTCAAATGGCACCTTCTTTCACCGCTTGCCTCGCTCTCTCTCTCTCTCTCCCCACCATCCTCCCCCCACCCCTCGCGCCCTATCTCTCCAGTTCAATAACGATAGATAGCTAGGTTTAATTTCTAAGAAGAAACAATCAGGAAACCATGCTGTGACAAGAGAGATACTAAAAAGGGAGCTTGGTCTAAGCAAGAGGACCAAAAGGTCATTGATTGTATAAAAAAGCATGGCAAAGGTTGTTGGTGAACTCTTCCTCAAGCCCCGGGTGTGTGTGCATACATGCGCGCGTTTTTCTCAACGCACAGAATGGTTTTTTGCTTTTACATACTAATTAATCAGGGTGGTTGAAAATTAAAAATTTAACTGGGTGTTATTGGTTGCTGATCAGGCCTTCTTCGTTGTGGTAAAAGTTGTAGACTTCGGTAGATAAACTACCTGACGCCAGACCTCAAAAGAGGCCAAACTGCAACTAGCAGTATTCATTTCTAGGACAAGGAAGGCTCCGAAGATGGTTATCGGTCAATTTCGGAGAAGATTAGTAGGAGAGAAGACAAGACATGGACTAGGTCGAAAGCGAAGTCGGTGAGACTGTTCGTTATCAGTTGTTATATGGTCTTCAGTGATAATACCAAGCAAATATCAGAAACTATCAGTCAACCTAAAACATGTGATTCCTTCCAACTTCCTCTTTATTTTTTTTGGTTTTCTATAACACAGCAATTTCGTGTAGCTTCATATATACGGGCTTTTCCCTACAAAATAAGCTACCAACACTTGGTTAACCAAAGCTAAAGGAAAGCGATTATCCGAATTATTTAATTAATTTTGTTAAACAAAAATCCTTTAAAATAAGGAAAAAAAAAATTGCCAAGACCGTGTTATATATTAGGAAATCAGACTTAATCTTTATTAGGTTCATAATATTGTATTAGCCTAAAAGAAATTCAACTTCTTGCGATCATACCTGTTAGGAAGCATTCAATATTACTTCTCACTTTTGCATGGCACAATATCATGAAATGCCTTATAAATGTAAAAAGTAATTATTGAATGCCTTGCGTTGGAAAAAGGGAAGCTGTTAAAATACATATTTTGTATTTACAAGGCATTTCATATTTTACGTTCTATCGATAAGTTTTCAAGCATAACAGTTGATGAAATGTTACACAAATTTGGAGTGGCGGAATATTTTGTCTTTAGAAACTGTATTAGTGGATATTTAATGTATAAAACAATATAACAATTGCTGGCACGCTTATTACAATTATAGGATAATGCGATAATTAAAATTTGCCACATTAGGGGCAACTTTCGACATCTTAGACCTAAAGTGGGAAAAAGACTATGCCACAAATTTCAACCACAAGGCATGGTTGTTTAAATGAAAGTTGAACGGTATATTGTACGAATTTATGATTTTCTGAGGTCCATTCTAATTAAAATGAAATAAAGTCATTTAGTTCTAAACTTTTGTTAAGTCATAAGTTTAAATGTACAATTTTATAAATTTATGCGTAAAACTCGGTTTTTAACCAATTATTAAAGACTAAGAATAGTAGGTTATTTTTATTACACATAAAACTTAGAAGGTATAACTGGAAAAATAATAAAATAAATTTATTAAAAGAAGCTTGAAAAATGAGTTTCATCATGTGACAAGACCCTAGCCACTCGATAATGATATGAGTTAGGAAGTTTGATACAATCTAGAGTTTCCAAAAAATCTTGTTTGAATTGAGTCAAACTTCAATATGAGACAATAAAAATTAGTAGAAGAGTCTTAATAAGGTTAATTTTTTTAAATAAAATATATAGAATATTTAATTTTAATAAAACGTATTTTTATGAAGATTGTTCGATAATTATCGAAACCTTAAAGTTTGAGCTTTGAAATATAGCGAGCTCTTAGAGTTAAAGTATTTGACTTATAAACATAATATTTAGAAGGCAAATAGCATATAGTATGATAATCATACTATATACACATTATATAACCCATATGCATATATATTAACATAATATATTAATAAATAGATAGAGGATGTATTGAATCACTAAGAAAATAAAAAAAAATAAAGGAAATCCACTTGTAAATCCCTAAAAGCAAGCATGGCAAGTTGTCCTGAAAACTAGGAAGCTTATGGTGAGTTGTCAAATAATGACCTAAGCTTAGTACATGTAAATAATAATTAACAATTCAAGAAAGTACACTTTTTTTGCCTTTTGCTTTTTCCCACCAACCTAATTTCTATTTAAGGAGAAAGGGGGTTCATTTGCATCTTTTCGGCAGTTGGAATCTTAAAAGAATTCTCTAAGAAAACACAAATTTTCATATTAAACAAAAAAATTGAATAAATAGAAAAAAATTCGAATCAAAGGACAGGGCACTAAGGCATCTATATCAAACGAGAACCTGACAATCCATGGCTTCATACTCAAGCTTTTGGGGGTGAGATAAGAGGTGTCAACGCACTTAGGTAGCTAGAGAGTAACAGGATGGTTGTGAGTCAATGAGTGTAATTTTTGTACCCGATTTTCACTTATTTATTAAAAGTAGTAAATCAAGTTGGAAAATTATGAAAAATTTCTTCATAGGGTTATTTTATATGTACTTTCATGTAATAATTTTATTTTGTTGCAATAAAGATGAATGATAATACTTGCTTAAGAAAATGCACAATTTCAATAAATTTTGAAGTAATTTTTCAAAAAATTAAATGATATTTTTTTGGGCTAAAAAATTTTTTGTAACATAATCATATTATGTACTAAATTATAGTATCAAGAATTTTAAAAAATCTCCACTATACTATTTATTGTAATTTATTTGGATATTGTTGGCAATCTTACAAATTAAAAAGAATAATCAAATTCTTAAACAATTTGTAAATAAAATCAATATGTGATGATGTTTTGTTGAATAGCAATGTTAAAATATCAGTTATATTCTGATTATAAGGTTAAGTGCATTTATTTACCTATTTTTAGCTAGTAGTTGATAAAACCAAGCTAAAATTGCCATTTTGTGAAATGTTGTATATTATGCCAATATAGTACTTTTCAGGACCAAAGTTTAACAAGTATAATTTTCTAAGTACGATATATCTTTTGTGGATTAATTGAGTATAGATACTAATTATTAAGTATCTATTATTTATGTATATTATGCTAAGTATGATAAATAATGTAATTTGTATAATCAATATCGTAAAAAAGAGAGATTTTAACTAATATTACATACAATATGTCCTTTACAAGTTTTAACTTGGTTTTATTGAGAAGTGGGAAATTTATAAGTGAATATAGTGATTTGGCTGAATTGGAGGATACGCTTGGGATTTTTATATAAGTTTAGCTTGGGAATTGAGTCAAGTGAAATACTTGAAATTCGTAATTGGTAGAGATGAGGATACTTATTAAATAGCATTTGAATAGAAAATTTGAAATTAGCCTGAATCAAAAGATAATTCAAAGGTTAAATAAAGGGATAAATCAGAGACTAAGTTAGAGGAAGCCTAGGACGAATATTCCCTAAACAAAATAAACTCAATGTATCAATAAGTTAATATTAAGTTGAAATGTCTATATGTACTATTTATAGTTGACTTAGGTAAAAATTTATCCTTATTAGGTAAAGTAGCCTAAGAGTAAGTTCGTACTAATGAGTAGTGCCAAAGCAATCAACAAGCCTAATAAGTGGACATCTGTGTAAAGACTAGATTTACATCTACTTATTAGGGAGTGAGATTTTCTTGTATGTAGTTATGGTGACTATATATGCATTGTTTGAATTTGCTGCATGATATGCACTATGATGTCTTATTTTGTGTACCTAATGTTAGATGACTATGATTTGTTAATGTGCTATGCTAACTTGAATAAATGCTAAGTACTAAACCCTATATCTCAAGGTGTTCATTAAAGTGATCCCGATACTTAGGTCTTGAATTTAATAAGGGAAGAAAGTAAAGTCTAGCCTAATAAGTAATAAGTAAGCTTACTTGAATTTGTTGGGTACTGCTTGGTATGTAACTTAATACATTCACGGCATAGTATGAAAATAACCTTCAGGTTAAGTCTTTTATAAAATTGAAATTTCGCTAGGCTAAGTTTTATATGAAAACAATGTTAGGTTTTAATAAGCAAATAATTCGACTTCGGAAAGCTAAGTTTATTAAAGAAACAACTTGATTTATAAAAACTAGATTTTCAGGTATATAGATTTACATTTCTAAACTACTTCACATGGTTTCTACTGGGTTAGGTTTTGAAGGTTCTGCTCTTAGGTATCTCCTTGTCACTTCTTAGTTCTTGGATCTTGTTTCCAAATACCCGAATTGAAATAGACCAACCGAATGAGTACTAGGCAAAGCTAAGATATCAATATCAATACATGTTACATATATAAGCATTATATACACTTGTTGCATTTACATTGTTTGGTTAAAGTAAAGAATATAGTGATTAAAATGATAACTTAATATATGTCAATGATATGATACTACTTCGGTTATATTTGTTTATCTACTCTCACTCAGCTTAAAATAAATTAAGAGGATAAGTTATCTTATCCTTAAATTTAGGAACGAGTTAGATAGGGCATCACATTGTAAAAGAAGAGAGACTTCAGGGTGATGGTAGCAATCCGATTCCTTTAGAAGAAGTGATTAGCTAGAAGATATAACTCAAGTCCTAAGGATGGCTCTTGAGAGAAAATTATGATATGGCATTACAAAGGATTCAACATAGTGTTTGTAGTCACAATGTGTAGAATTATAATTTATTCATATATGTACTGGAATGTATAGTCGTAATGCTTTGAGCACGACTCACTTTTGTAAAAACTTCTGCTATTATTTATTACGTTAAATAAGAAGTGATTTGGAAACAAATATTTTATGAAATGGGATAGCATATTAGATACAAGTTTTTCCTTATCTCTAATTTAGGAATGGCATAACAAATCGTTTTCAAGCACTAAAAAAATTTTCAAAAAATGTTTCAAGCAAGTTGTTGCATTATGACTTTATAAGTTCAATACAATTTTAAGAGTTTATGATTCTTTACCAACGGTACATCTTATCTTAATTTAAGTCTATTAGACCATCAAAATTTTAAAAAAAAAAAAAACTAGGCATCTATAACGTAAAACAAGTCTATTATATCATCAGTTCTTTAACTTAAATAAATTAATCCTGTTGAAAATCTCTCATCTGATAATAAATGTATAATTAAGGAAGAAAACATATTTAATTCATTTAATGAAGATTAGTTAGCTATCCTTCAAGTATAAAAGATAAGGAAAAAGATGAAAATGATTTTGTAAAAGAAGTTACTTCATATACTAATTCAGACTTATAGGAGTAGGACTCAAGATAATTTGGAGGCTCATGTTATTAAAGCTGTTAAAAATAAAGTATGAATAAATACTTTAAAGGATTTGGAGTTAGAAGAAATAAATTATTGGTAATAGTACCAATAATGACATTAGCATAATGATGGTCATGATGGGACAGCTAATGATAATTTTGATGATAAAAAGACAACTAATAATCAATGATTTGTTTTAGTTTTGTATTTTAGCATAATAATTTGTGTTATAATGTAATTTATATTGGCACTTTATATATATATATATAATTTAGTTTTTTAGCATAATGATTTATGCTTCATTATATGCGTTATAACTTCTACTATAGCCAAAATTTATGCTTTTCTTTTTTCTAAACTTCTCCCAATTTATAACTATTATAAGTATCTATTCTGTTTCTAAAAGCTAGTTTATATAGGTTTTGGAAATTTACTGTGATTATGATGATGATGATCATGATGGGAGAGCTAATGATAATTTTGATAATAAAAAGGCAACTAATGATCAATGATTTGTTTTAGTTTTGTATTTTAGCATAATGATTTGTGTTATAATGTAATTTATATTAGCACTATATATATATATATATAATTTAGCTTTTTAGTATAATGATTTATGCTTCATTAGTTGCATTATAACTTCTACTACAAGCAAAATTTATGCTTTTTTTTTCTAAATTTCTCTTGATTTATAACTATTATAGGTACATATACAGTTTCTAAAAGTTAATTTACACAGGTTTTGGAAACTTACTGTCTTTATGTTCAAATTCTATAGACATTATAGTGATTCTACCTATAATCTCAAAGTTTAAAAATCTCTACACAAGGTTTGCAGAGTTTTTCTAGAGAAGCCAAATCTCACCATTAGATTGCAGCGGTGCATTCAATTTTGCACTTTATCCCAACAAAATCTCATGATTAGGTAGGGTCAACAATTATTTAGTTGCTTTACTTTATTTTCTTTTTAATTCATTATACATAAGTTTTGTTAAACTAATTTATCAAACAATAAATCACATAAAAAATTTGAAAAAAATGGGAAAGTAACTAAAAGAGTATTTTATAGAAAAACAGAAAAATATTATGAAACTGAAGGGTAACAAATAATTTTACAAATATTTATGTCACATAAAAAGGATATTAAGTGAAAATAAATTTAAAATAGTAGGTAATTCAAAAACGAAAATACACTAAACAGTACTCTGTTTATGAAGAAAAAATATCAAAGAGGGACAAACTGCATCAACTAAGAATTACCAAAAAAGTTTTAGGCTCAAATAGTGAACAACCGCGATTCATTTGGAAATTGGTATTTGGTTTAATGTGTAATAGATGAAGCGACAAAAAGCTTTGTGGACATGTCTGAATCAGAAGAGCTAAAAGTTCGGCTATTATTTATCAACTGAAATTAATGAAAAACAATCTCAATCAAGAAATTTTCATTGGTTTAAAAATAATAATAAAGCTGCCCCTTAATTAAAAAAAGAAAAAGAGAAAGAAAGAAAACCCTCTCAACTCCACGTTGTCCCGCTTCACTGCCATCCCACTGCTCATCACTATCCATTAAGGTATACATAATAAACAGATCATGACCATGCTGGATTTTGCTACATTCAGGAGATGCTCATTTCCTCCCTTGACAATTATTAATTTTCAAACTCAAATTTCGTTTGATTTGTATTGTCACTAAATATTGGATATGTTTTATATTGGAGATGAGTTTATCATCTTAAAAGGTCATTATTTTTATTACTTTCATTTGTAATTAATAAGTACTCGTACCATATATATACATGCATATTTGTACATATATATATATATATTTACATATATAAACCCATGTCATCAAATCTTGCTATGACCTACACTTTTTAGATAATTTATTGGAAACCCCATTAGACTTAAATAGAAATTCAGATTGTCCCGAAATCTATCCATAAATTACTATTATTCTTCCAATTTGCAATAAATGCGGATAGAAAATGTATAATGCCCTATCAAATCTCAGACCAAATTAGGGTATGCATGTGTTTTCTTTAGGGATTTATGATGATAGATTTATAAGGTTTCAGACAGACTCAAAATCAATCCAACTTCCATATATCTTGATTGTTGTCCGCATAAAAAGGGTCAAGAGTTTGTCAAATAATAATTAATTTGTGAGGGATAAATGTAATTTTTTAGATCAATTATGGAAAAATATATATATATATTTTTAAATCACTCTGAATTTTCTTTCTTTTCTTAATACATCCTTGAGCACACTCATTAAGAAAAACTAGTTTATTTATTACAGAAACAATGACTTATCTAAGAAAAATTGTAAATAAAAACTTTGAAATTAAATTGGTACATTAGTTAACTCAATATATCTAACTAGTATTATTACATCATACTTTTTTGGTATTGGATACGGAGTTAATTGTAGGTGGAAGTCACAAAATGATGCAAATGCTCATGGTATATATGTATATGAGCAAATCTGTACTCACTTCGAATGTGCTAAAAATAATAAATACATAAATAAACCAATCACTATACATTTCTTATATATAATCACCTTCTCTTTATATAACTATCCTAAATAAGTACTCTAATAAAAAATACGAATGTAGGAGGATTTGTTGTTAACATTATTAGGGAGCAAGTTCCAATAGGAATCAAACTTTTAATTTATTTTATAAAACAGTTTAAATAAGGAACTCTATCAATTCATTATTATAATACTGTTAAATTGAGTTAACATAACATATCATTTAAATTAGCCCTAACGTGGCATTAATAGGGCTATTTTATTAGAAATAAAATAAAAAAATAGCAAAAAAAAAGTAAATAAAATTATGAAATGATTTGAATAATGACAAAAGAGAAAAAAACATAAAAATAAAGAAACTAATTAGATATGTATATATATAAAAGAAAGATCATATATGTGTAATTATACACGTATTACTTGAAAATGAAAATAGACTGAAAGATATAAAAGGCGATGACTTATTTTTGGACATAAGTGCATGGGAGAGTGAATCGTGAGATGGGACAAAGACTGATACTTAACGGCAATCACCAAACCCCAATGAGCACTGAAACTACAAATTCTTTGTCTTTTGACATAACCATCATCTTCATCACAACTACGAAGTCACGCATGGTGCAAAACCACCAGTCCAAGTCAACCTTCCTTCATCTCTCTGCACATGATAAACCAATTCACATCCCAACAACTACTCTACTATATAGCTTCCAATGGCACCTTCTTTCACCGCTTGCCTTTCTCCCTCTCTTTCTCTCTCTCTCCCTCTTCCCCTCTCTCTCCCCTTATCTCTCCAATTCAATTACGATAGATAGCTAGGTTTAATTTCTAAGAAGAAACAATGAGGAAACCATGCTGTGACAAGAGAGATACAAATAAGGGAGCTTGGTCTAAGCAAGAGGACCAAAAGCTCATAGATTACATCAAAAAGCATGGTGAAGGTTGTTGGCGAACTCTTCCTCAAGCCGCAGGTGTGCGTCTGCGTGCGCAAATGGTTTTTCGCTTTTTCATATTAATGAATCAAGGTAGTTGAAATTTTGAGATTTAACTGGTTGTTGTTGGTTGTTGATCAGGCCTTCTTCGTTGTGGTAAAAGTTGTAGACTTCGGTGGATAAACTATCTGAGGCCAGACCTCAAAAGAGGCAACTTCGCTGAGGACGAAGAAGATCTCATCATCAAACTTCATGCACTTTTAGGCAACCGGTGCGTTTTTTACGTTAGAAACCCTTTCAAGATGTGTTACATGTATATAGATATCATACCAAAGGTTTTTTTTTTTTTTTTTTCTCCTTTTTAAATTTTTCCATGAAATTTAATATTATTCTATTTGAATGTCTAAAATATATTACAATAATTTCGAAAAGAAGAACATGGTACTGGTATTGTATATGACATGAGACATCCTGACCCTTTTAAAGCAAATAAAAAAAAAAAAAAGGTATTTCTAGTGTTTCTCAACTGCTAGAAAAGATAAAAGGTGAAAAGAGAAGTTTTGCGCTTATTGTAGAAATGTAGTTGGAAGCAATTTGGGTCTAAATTGAGAAAGACTATTTGGTATGATTTCAGATGGTCGTTAATAGCTGGAAGATTACCAGGACGTACGGACAATGAAGTTAAAAATTATTGGAACTCTCATTTGAGGAGGAAGCTATTAAACATGGGAATTGATCCCAATAATCACCGCGTCAATCACACCTTCCGCCGATCTCAAAGCCCTAATCCATCCGGCAGCGCAACCTCATCTAGTCTAGTAAAGACCAAAGCTGGTCCTCCTGAGAAATCCCAACCTGATAACAACGAGTCAATTGATGCTGGAGTGAGTTCGGAAGAGGTTAACCCAAGTAGCTTGCCAGATTTGAACCTTGATCTCACCATTAGTGTTCCTTCTGCTTCGATTGCTAAAATTGAAGAAGAGCATGATGAAAATGATAAATCCAAGAATAACATGGACATAGATACCGCCCCATCTCCAACATTGCTTCTCTTCAGATAGTACGCATTACGCAATAAGCCCTTATTTGCTGAAATGGATGAAAGAAAGCCTAGGGCAAGGACATATCATTAGTGAAGATGGATACCAAAATCTTGCAACATTATTCTACGGTTCTTAGATCCAATCAAATTCTTTATATATATATATATATATATATATATATAGAAGAAGCAGCAGGAACATCAAAACCCCTTGTATCGTGCTCTACGGTTGCATCGAGGATCATTAATAATCAAGCTTAAATATTTCCACCGAGAGAGCCATAGCTAGATTTCTAGGTGTACTGTGGTACTCCGATCCCAAAAGGGGAGAAAGATCTTAGCCATTGCTGGATCTGGATATGTTCCGCCATTTGTACATTGTATTCATTATTACCAAAGACATAATCGGTCAACCGTAACACGAATACCTCAAACTTCTTCATGTACTCATTATGGTTTATTCATGTCAATGTTAATGGCTTTTATTTGTGGCTTGCTGGAACTCACATGTATGTGTGAGGTTGCTACACAAATTATTTTTCATTAAAAATATAGCAAAGAAGATCTTTACAGATAATATAGAGAGGACTCTTTAAGTTGAATTATGGTAATCCTTTTACTTATACAACAATCTTGCATCGACACCTTTAAATTCATTATATATATGTATAGACTTTCGTGTAACAGGACGCTTATCCAAGGATAAAGAGGGGATGTGTTTTCATCCAATCCTGTATATGTAGGACATTATTATATTAATCCAACTTTGGCAATTTAAGGCAGGTATGGATAATGATAAGATCAGGGTTAACTTTTTTAACAGGAATAGACAGTGCTAACTTGTAACCACTGGCTTTTCAGGATTAAAATAAATATTATCTGCAATGGATAATGTTGGGGCACCTAACGTTCAATTGGAATATTCACCTTCAAATTTATTAGCAGGATGTTCCACAGCTTTCTCCATATACGAATATAAGCTGCCTTGAGACTGTATCGACATGGATAAGTCAGCTGCTAAATACAAGTTAGTGTGTTAGGGACGTGGAGTTATGGAATTGATCCTTTCAATTTTTTTCTTCTCAGTTTCCTTAAATTTATAAATCAATTGTTAAGATTATATAGAAAACCAAATAACTTTATAACATCATTGTGATATTATTATTTTTTCTTGTAATTATAATTGTTTATTATAAATTGATAAAAACTGAAACAACGCAAATTTAGATAATTTACATTTGGCGTTGATATAACTAATGTGTTTGGTAATCGTAAAGCTCATAACTAAACATATGAGCTCCTGCCTCCAGACTCTTCCTGAGGTTTTTATGTCTATCCCACTAATTATTAGAATTCAAAGAAATTCGGAACCTAGAGCTTGTATATTTTTATTATCGCCCCTATGATAGGACTAAACTCTCACTAAGAACATAAATAAATAAGTCTTTGTGGTAATAGTAAACAAACAAGAGTATAATGTAATGACTTAGAGAATTTCGACAAAATATTTTCACTAGCATAAATTTTAGCTTGTCCGGTGAAATCCTGAGATGAAATATTGAACGGCCGGTGCTTTAGACACACACACACACACACATATATATATATATATAACCTTATCTACATGAGCATCCTAGATATAAATCCTAGCTTCACTTTTCTTTCACCCCTACTGTGTCTTCCTCGCACGGTTTCTGTCGATTCTTGCCTTTTTGTCTATCCATTTTGAACTAACAAATGACTGTTTTGTCTGTAGAAACAAAACATTTAAGGAAAAATTGCACAAATTTGAAGGTATATATGAACCATTTTTTGATTTATGATTTTTCATCATGAATTGCCTATTCTATACGTTGATACGGTTTTGTTTTGTCCTGGCTAGTAATACTTTATAGAAAGTATTTGGATATTTTCAAAAGAATAGATAGCAAGTTCTTTAGTATTTTACTGTTTTCCGTTTATTCTCTATTGAAGTTGCTTATTATTTGATGTGGATGATTTTGCAAAGAATTTACAAGATAAGCTTGAATGACATTTCGAATTTGTTTTAATAGAAGTACTATTCATAATTCTTTTTCTTTGATATCCATGTATGAGGTAAAAATCCAATTGTTAATTTTTTCAACCTAACATCTTGCATCGAATTGTGCAAGTAAAAATTACAATAAAAAATGTATAGTATATTAAAAAAGTGTGACCAAAACAAATAAGTATTTCTCAAAATGATTTGATTTGAGCTGAATGGAACAGAAACGTATTTGGTGTTTTTAGGTTCAAAATCCAAAACTATTAAAAGTGACTCAATTCATTAGAGGTTTGAATTGAACCAAATCTTAGACGCATATAAAAATAAAAATGATGATGACGATAGTAATGTGGATATGAATAAGAAACTAATCTGTTTAGATTGATGCAAGGTAATTCTTAGAGATCTAAGGAGTCACAACTGCCATGTATTGCTACAGAAACTTCTATTGATGGTTTTGCATGGGTTGCTAAGGGATAAGCTTTGTGAAGTGATATATGGTGAAATATTTTTTACATAATTTTATTTAGACGAGTGGCGAAACATTTGCTATTCACTGTGCCAACTAGCACGTTAATTGGTGAGATTTTACCACTCAACGCTATGCTAGCAAATTAAAAGAAAGGATAGGTAGAATGCTTGCCAATGGGACGAGCTGAACTATGACATTTCTTCTGTCAAACCCGAAGAATCATTGCATCCATGAATATAAATCTTAGCTTCACTTCTTCTTTTTCCCCTATGTTGTGATCAATAATAGTAAAAGTCTCTAATCTATCTTCCTACTACCATTTTCTGTAGATTCTTACTTTGTGTTTTTTTTTTTTCTGTTTTTCATTTTGAACTAATAAACGATTGTTTTGTCTATTAGAACAAATATATAAGGCAAAATTACACAAATTTGAAGGTTTGTTTTGCTTTTCTGTCTATAATATGTAGATGCAAGAATGTGGTGCAGTTTGTGTGGGTTATCTAGTTTTTGAAATTTTATTTTGATGGTTCTTTTATTTATATTTCTTTTTACAATTGAAAAGCTGTTTATAGGAAAATTTAATGCATGAAAATGAAGGGATGAATTTTTGAACAAAAACTATAATTTTTTTTCCAATTTTCCGTACTATTTCTTTTAAATCCAAAAATAGAAGGTACTTTAAAACTATATCGTATTTGGCCAAAAAAGAAAATATTTTGTAATACTGCATATTTTTCCAAAAAAATTTGTTTCTTATGGTAAAAATTTATATAATATAGTTTCTTTTTCAGTACATTGCAATTTTTCTCAAAATCATTTTAGAATCCAAACATATGAATACTTTATTAAATTTTCTTTTAAATTTAGATAATTTTTGAAAAAGAAAAGAGTTTTAGCAAGTAAAAAGAAATTTTAGGATTAAGAACAATATTATTCACAATAATCAAATTTTAATGACATGAGCAAAAAATGATAAATGATAATTCATTAATTTTGTATCATTTAATATATTTATAAGTGATTACAATTTTCTCAAGGAAAAAAAAGAACATAATTTTTTGGAATTCATAGTATATTTTGAAGTAACTAAAACTTCTAAAGGAAAATTTGGAATTTCATAAGTGTTGATAGAACAATTAGAAATTTAAAGTTGAAACATAGTTTTCAATATATCTGCCATAAGTAATATGTTATGGTGGGTATTTCTTAATATTTGAAATTTATGTAGTTTAATCAAACAATTTAAATTTTATATTGGAAATTCAATGTCTTCGTATTTCGTAGTATAATTATAGATATAAATGTAACTTTTCAATTGAACTTTAATGATACTTGAAATTTATATATATTATCATAAAACTTTTAACTATGAATCGGAGAAAAAGTAATTGGTTACGTATGATAGAAAATGTTAGAAGAAACTGCTTGTAAAAATCAGGTGTTTGAACTGAAGAGCTGACATAACATATGACGTATTATTAAGCCACGACGAAGTATATTAACGGAGTACGGTAATTATTGGAAGTTGTGCCGTGGCAAGCGAGAAAAAGATCGGTTGACTTGCTATTCATATGGGACTATCTAAATTTTAAACGGCATCCTATTGAAATGATTGAGGTGTGTATAGTTTAAAGGGGAATTAACGCTCACATAGCTACGAGTCAAAAAGCCTAAGTTGAAGATTCAAGTCCATTTACAAATTACAAGAATTTTTAGCCTACTTTTTGCGGTCAAGATGATCAAGTATGAAGTAAATTTCATCCCATTTACTTCCTTCTTTTATTGAATTATAACTTTTATCTATATAATGATCCGATAAAACCCCCTCTAATTCAAATATTTTCCGTTTTGACATCAAATATCGTACAATCTTTTTTCTTGACGTAATTGTTTTCAAGAGCTAAACTATTTTGAAATTACTCTAATTTAAGTATATTTAACTTTAAAATTTTAATAAATTCTAAACTTTTACATCAAAATGATTAGAATTTCTTTACCTTCTACTTAAAAGAAATATCTTTTCATGGATAACCATCATGAATAATTTTCCTAAATACCTACTATAAAAAGACATCATAATATCCCCAAAAAGATTCCTAAAGATCATGCCACATCAAAAGATAACCATCTTGAATAATTTTCTTCAAGTTTATAATAAAATTATATCAAAGGAATTCAAAGCCAGATGTCCCACCACTATGCTACTAAATCCTTCTCTCTACATTTTGAGGAATTGGATTCTTCCATGTTGGTTGGATCGCCAATCACGTTCTTAGACTGAGTGTTTAAGATAATATTGAAGCTTACGAGGGATTCATACTTGGCTAAAGCTAGTATGAAAGCTAAGTACTAAGTATCGAACGTTGATCAAATGCGATTTTAAGTTTAATTTTATATCCTATGAAAATAGGACTTGGTTCAAATCTTACCATGAGAAATCTGGTTGAAATAAGGCCAAATAGGAGACAGAAAATGTGATTATAACTTCGTCTAGATCACTTTAAGTGAAGATCTAACAAAGTCATATCAAAAGAGAAAATTGTCTATTAAAGATACTTGGTTTGAACATGTTGGTGAAAGGTGTGAACAAGGTAGTTATCTTATAGAATTTCGCAAAAATACTGTTTCATGTAAAAAGTATGGTTGTAGCTCAAATAAGTGTATTATTTTCAAAATGCGTTGTCTTATATTAGATCGTCTATATAATTTAGTAACTAATTTAAACATAATCTAATGCTTAACATTTAGTATCCCAAGGATATGAGTCTTCTGAGTATGAAGCTGAATTATAGTGCTATAAATCATACTCATTATGTAACTTCGGGGGCAGATCTAGCACTAATTTCTCACTAGTTTTCCTCATTCTTTCCGCTTAAAAGTTTTGGAAAAAAAAATCTATCTCTATTAAAATCCCAAGTAGGGCTTAGACTCTTGGAATATTAGTACCCCAGTTTCAAGTGATCTGGTATATGTAACAGCAATCATAGTGTCCAAGGCATCAAATTATATAAGGAAATGGATTTTTTGTACCATTAAATCATTCTTTCAGATATTTGTTTCATCTTTTCTAAGCTACTTTTTTTTTTTTAATCCAAAACCCGCTAAATTGGGAATAACTATATAAAACCTAAGTTGATAGAAATAATGTGACGAAAGATCTTGTTTTCAAAAGAAGGTAGCACAACAAGAGAATGATCATCAAGGGGGAGTAGCTATAGGTGAATGTGGCTGCTAAACAAATGTTCTTCCTTTAACGAAAATGGTAGATTTACAAACTTGACCTTGCAAATCCAAATATTTTTCCTATATACTTTTGTTTGGGTTTTTTCATTCAACTAGGTTTGATGAGAGTTGAACCAGTTAATACAATTGTTTTTTAGTTCTTCAAATTAGCTATATTATTTTCATTGTGTTCAGGTGGGTGCTGAGTTTGCCTAGTTGAGTTCCAGATGGAATAGGGGTAGAGGTGTTCGGGCGGAGATATATATATATATATCGATTTATCTAATGGAATTGTTCGTGATAAAGGCATTTCAAAACAAAGTTGATTTTTTTTTTTTTAATATTTTTGGTCTAGGTTAGAAAATGCGGCAAGCCAACCACCACATTTGCAAAACGGTAGGAAGAAATTTATTATAGGGAGAAAGTGCTAAATTCTCAAGCGTATTTGATTCATCTTTTTCCTATTTATTTGGTGTCTTTTTTATCTCTATTTAAATCTTACATTTGTCAGGAATAAGAAAACATAAAAATGGAAATTTAATCTATAGATACTCATTTTCTAAAATTAAATATCTAACAAGTCCATTTAATCTATATATACTCATTTTCTAAAATTAAATATCTAACAAGTCCATATAAAGTTGAATTTGTTTACTTTTTATTTTATTCATATTTACAAAAGTATCAATTAAAATAATTATCTCCAATGTATAAAATATATATATATTTTTGAATATTTTTATAAAAAAAATACATAAATTTTCATTTTCCAATCACTACGTGCATTATAATTATAAAACAGAAACATATAAGATATTGAGATTTCTATGATAACACTAGCAAAGATGCGTTGCTGTAACGTTGACTAATCTAAACTATTAATTTAGTAAAACTTAATCTTCATCATCTATCCTATTAAACTAGTCTAACCTATTACCTAGACAATTTGTCAATAGGTTTTATAAATAAAAAAATTAGAAAAAAAACTATATTAAATAACATTAAACAATAAAGGAAATAACAAAAGAAATATCATTCAAAAATCTAAAACAAAAAGCAATCTCATAACTTTACTTTCTTAAAGTACAAAGAAAATTTTGGACGGTAAAAACAACTTAAGTACAATATAATCGATTTCTTGCATTCTTGAATAATAATCACCATACAATTTATCTAGCTATTTTTTTTCATTCCTTTTTCTTACTTATTTCATGGAATTTCCTTTTTTTTTCCTTTGGTTTAAGGTTTTAATGGTTTAATTCAACTATCAACAATAGTTCTTAGGTTTTCATGCATATGAATCATGTATGGTACTGACAATTTGATTATTGTTAAGAATTACAATACTAATCATGCCTATTGTCATAGCAAATTAGGGTTTCGATGCTCTAGAAAGGACTGGTTCTGTTAAGCATTTCTATCAACAATAATGATTTTTTGTCAATAGTTAATTAAGGGGGGAATACTATGAATTTGATTTCTTGTTGACAGTAAGATGACACTATTGATAGGAACTATATAAGTGAATGAGAATACAAAAGCCCTGACTGAGTGCTATGTCAACAAATGAAATGGTGGGGGGATTCTGTGTTCTATAACACTATTAATAGGCTTATGTTATTATCAACGGTGTTCCTATTTTTTTTAACTAGTTAGCTAATTTATGTTGACAATTTAATAGCCTCTATCGACAATTTATTACTGCACTTAATTGTTTACTTTCTACCATTGTATTGGTACTTACTTTTACTGGTTATGTTATTACATACTATAGGTTTGTGATTTTTCTAAGGAAGATGAAGTACCTAATGACATTAGTCATTCATTACTTGTACGACTCAAAAAGTAATTATTTTGTTTATATTTCTATTGTTATTGGAAGATAATTGTTTTGCTATCTTGGTTTATCCTTACACAGGCAAGATGAGAGTAAAAAGCTAAAGTTGCATGAACAGTCAATTTAGGGGGAGGTTAGTAAGGTTATAATTTATAGATGTTAGACAGCTTAAGATAGTTTTGTGATAACTTTTATATCATGATGTTTGTCTTTTTTTTTTTTTTTAGACGATTGAGAGGAGAGTTAAAAAGTAGCATGCTCTTCCTCCTCAAGTAAGGAAGGAAAATGAACAAAAGTAGATAAATAGCTCTAAAGAGTATAAGAGTCAAAAGGTAAAATTTAGGGGTATAATAAGGCCGGTAAGATTAGATAAGCATTGAAAACAATTAACTTGGAATTTTGTTTTCTTTTTTAATACTTAATTTGAATTGTTCATTCTTTACAATATGAGACGAGACGTCAACCTAAACATGTGGTAGGTACCCTTTCGTCTTTTAGTGATGTGAAAAAACATGCTGTAAGCGAGGTAGTGTTTGGTAGCGTTGTGCACTGAAACTATAGTAAGATAAGATAGATAAAGGCTTATGTTTGTAGCTACTCAAGAATTTTGAACCCAAGAGTTATGTTCTAGACATAAATGGAATAGGGCTACAAATTACTCCTAAGGATGTAGGAAATGTTCTCGGCTTAAGTAGTAAAGGAGAAGATGTACCTTTAGATGCTATAGATGAGGTATTGGGTAGTGGAAGGAGTAGTTTAGAGTTGAAGGAAGATGTTAAGCTAATTGCCATTAAGCAAGATTTGGAAAAAGCTAAAGCGACTATGACAAGTTCAAGCAGTTGTTTGTGGTATAGGTACTAGGTAAATTATTTGTCCCTCAATCCAACGTAAACGGTTGTAAAGGAATATTTGGAAATAGTAGTAGATCCTAGTAAGCTACCACAATATAACTGGACAAGGTATATTCTTCAAAGAATGCAAGATGGTATACATAAGCATAAGATCAATAGTTGGAGTTATATGTCGAGTTTATTCTATTCCTCAAGGTACGTATGTAATCCCTAAAACCCTTATTGACATTTAATAATATATGATTCATTAGTAATATTGTTGTTGAATACCATGTCATCCACATTACGTATCTAATTGATTTCAATTTTCCATATTGTGTTCTCGATGTCTATATTTTATAGACAAGTGTTCCCTAAGCTTTGTGGTAATGGATAACTCAACAAGAAATACCTCGATTGAAGATGTGGACCAAAGATAGAGTAAGCAAAGTGGTACAAAAGTTTAATATGGTCCCAAGAGAAACAATAAGCTATTTCATTTTTATTACCAAACTTAATTTGTGAATCATTCTAGAGTCATTCGTACAACGTTAATCTTGATCTTATATAATAGGTAGTTATATGGAGTCCTTCAAAAGCAATATCTGAAGAAAGATCGTCTTGAGGTTACACTTTCCCTTTCTTATTATAGCTATTAACTAGGTTATACACTTAATTGATTTATATATATATGTTAATGCAACTTTTGTAGGTCTTAGAGAGGAACTAGATGTTATCATTAAGTAACAAAAAGAATTAAAAGAAGTTCAAAAGATTGTAAGGGGAGATACCCTACTTCTAACTTCCATGTAGAGGCAATTAACAAAGTTGACGAATATTGTTTTTCCATCTAAGAAGGCATCCAAAGGTCCAACCGATGTGGAAGATGTCACAACCTAAATACTATCAAATCATAATAGTCCACCATATATATCAATTTTATGCTAGAAACTGTTCACTTAGCCGTTCGCATAACCTTGACATATACAAGGCTCATATGACACCATTTTAAAGTATTCATAATTCCACAAATATACTTATGTTTATATACATAACAACTTATATTTAAAAGAAAGCTAGATACAAAGCATTTATAAAAGTACACCAGTAAATAATACGACTTAAAAGTAGGAATTCAACTAGATCGTCTAGATGATCTAGCTAATCCTACAATAAACAAAAAGTTCTAAAACATAGCTCCTTGTTAGTTTCTTCTCACTCAAGCCCGAGTACCCCTTCTTTACATACTTGGAGTGATCGTCATACGGCATGATTACTTAGAACTTGTAAGCAAATCTATTGGGGAGTACGCAAACTACAACTCAGTAAGAGGTAGGAGGCAAAAAGAATATAAAAGCTAACCAATATAACTAAGTTATCAAGCAATTATTACGTGCAATACATAAACAAGCAATGCATCATCCGAACGATGTTACCCGATCGATCATAAGGTTAGAGAAAGTTTATCTATTCTAACTTAGGTTGAGGAGTTACAATATGATGACCACAATGCCAATCATAAAGGGCACGAGGCCCTCTTACAGCTAATGCTGAACTTGTGTAATAGAGACTCCTGCTTCGGTCGCGACTACCTTCAAACCCAATACCCCCAACCTTGTCATGACTTCCTCTCTTGTTATTTAGCTTGACCAAGGGTGGGGAAAAAGGCCATTTCACTACCCCTCATCAAAGGCATCGAAATTTATCTAGAGAAACCTAACTATCCCCTAGTAGGATGCAATGCATATCCATTTATAGTTTTAGTCCGTATTTCAATTAGTCTTGTTAAGGGTGATCAAACAATTCATACCACACCATACAAGGTTAATCAACACAGAAAAATATGTAGCTCCGATACCAATCAGCATTTCAATAACCAAGTGCAGACATAGCATACGTACAAACAACTACTTATAACCACAAGTAAGCGTATACTCCAGTCTATACAAATCGTACTTACTTAGGCTGGAGCTTGCTCCAGCAAGTCTATAATATTAGTGTTTTGCTCACTTAGAAATTCTATATAAACCAAAACTCAAATTCAGTTTTCGTAAGATTGAGAAAAACACTAAAGTTTTATCTACATCTATGTATTATTATATAATTTGGTTGAAATACTATTTATATAGTTATTTAATAGAGTTGCTTATACACATATTCATATATATACACACATTATTTATACTTAAAGTATTTTATAACCTTATTATCCTCACTTTATTATACTTGTGTCTTGTCTTTATTAAGGACATATGTACACATTTACATATAAAGATATATATACTTCTAAAGTATATTATGTATATATTAATATAGACATACACACACACATCTATATATATACACATTAAGTATCATATTTTGTCATATAGATCACATTAAATTATTTAATATTAACATATATACATAATTTTATTATTACTTATAGTACATTGTTTTGATTGCATTAGAACTTACATTTCATTAGTCACATTATGTTTCAATTACGGAAAGGTCGTCATAAAACACGATATTTTTTGTATTATCATAGGAAATATCTATCTGATAATTAAAGTGATCCAATTTTAATAAAGTCAATATCGTGAGTTTGCATAAACTTGATAATACATATTACGTGTTTCATTCATAAGATAATTTCTAATCCTTGTATACTAATAAAGCCATATAGCAAGTAATATCATGTTAATATTGTATCATATAAATAAAATAATTTTTATATAATTTTAAGATAAAACATGATAAATCGTATATTAACCATCCCTAACATGTATGTATCATAACTCGATGCATATAATATTACAAAATACAACAAAAACAATAAGTAATCCTATCTGATCAAGGTATGTTTAATTATGATTCAATCAAATAATTAACATATTTTAACATATTATTACTAAATATATGTCCCGGTTAATAATTTAAACCATTTAACTAGGAAAATTCATAATAAATAGCATGGATCATCAAATAATTCTACGAAAATTGCTAAAATCCTATAAAAATTTATGAAATTCAATTAGCAACTTGTTTCAAACAATTAGGCTTACCACATATATATGTGAAATTACATTTTTTGCCCCTAAATTACTATTAATTAAGAAAATAATATTATTTTTATACAAAATAAATTCCACCTATCCTACTATCATTATAACTGTTCAGAAGTCATCATATGTCAAATTCATCAATTATTTTTATAAAAATTAAATTATTTCAGAAAATGCTATTTTAGTTATTTTTAAAGCTAAAAATATAATAAATACTAGACATGTGTAAAATAAAAATCGAGCTAGATAGCATCAAAGTAGATGTAATAAGAATCCTACAGAAAAATGTTGAGCCTCAAATGATAGCATTTGATATATTTATTTTCAATTTAAAATTCGGATGAATAGTTCATTTCCTAAGGAAATATATAAAATATTTAATACTTTATCAAAATAATTATTCCACATGAAAGTACATCTAAAATAACCTAAGAATCAATTTTTTTCATAATTTTCCTAATTAATTTAATATTTTTTTTAGAAAATAGGGGAAAATGAGATAAAATTTTGGAACCTTTGATCATCGAAGGTCCGATGGGTAGTTTTTGGCATTGATAGACAGCGGGGGCTATATTGGTAGCTATTTGAGTGGGGTTGTGTTGGTGGCTATTTGAGTGCACCAACAGGTTGTCATTTGGATTAGGAATCGCAACGGAGCAGTAGGGTACTCTATTTTTCTAAATTTTTTCCCTATTTTCTATTAATTTCTTTTCATTTTCTTTAGGTGTTCTAAGTTACTAAAATGTGTAATTTGACTCCTAACATCCTATTTATACTAAGATTTTTCTTCATTGTTAAGTAAATTTTATTTAATTATTTTGGTAAATCTAAGCAATTAGGAGTTGGCTTCTTCTTATTAAATTTACTTTTGAGTCATCTTGATTTATTACTGATGCTGCTTCAGTTGATTCCTAGCTAAATCTAAGTTGTTCTCTAAGTTTTGGATGAGCTTTAAATGGTATTTTGATGTATTTTTGGTATTATATATATATATATAAAATATTAATATTTAATAGTTTTGTTAATATACAGGTCATATCTTATATAAATGATACATGTGATGAGTAATCATATTCATGTAATGATGTTTTACCTATATCATTAATATTTAAGATATATTCTCTTTTTAATTTGGTGAATTTATCGCTTATTATATATATTTATAGAATTTCACATTTATTATATATACAAAGGATATTCATAAAAATATATATACATTCATATAATATTTTATGAAATATTACTCACTTTTATAACTTAAATAACTTATTTTTAAAGCTTCGTTGTGATCTAAGTTCAATTTTAGGAGTTCCAACAAGTTTTACGTTATATCGAATAACTATAATTCTAAAACTAAAATTGAGATTTTAGGATATTATTTTTAAAATCTAACTTTACTAAGTCATTTCAACTAACTTTTCTTACCGAATCGTAATGTTTGGGCTCAATTAGACAACTTTTGCTAAAGACCCTAAATTCGAATATAGTTTCCTTAGAAGTGATTTTAAGGGCTCACATTTCCACCCCACCTTAGAAAAATTTTTGTCCTCAAAACTTTATCATAACTAGAATTATAGACTCAATTATTTGTAAGATTAACTAGGTTTACAATAAGAGATCACTAACTTGTAATTCTGAAGAGCCATGGATATTTCTCTTCCATCATAACTTGCAGTTCCCAAGTTGCTTCTACTTCCAAACCGCTACCCTGTTGTATCTTAACCTACTCTAATTCTTTATTTCTTAACTTCTAAACCCAATTATCCAATATTTTGATGGATCTATCTTCAAAAGTCAAATTTTCTTAAAACTCCACTAGTTTCAATTCCATTATTGTATCAAGGTTCTTTGACAATTTCCTCAACATCAAAACATGTACTACATCATGATATCTGGACAAAATTGGGGGTAGTGCAAGTTGATACAATACTCTATCCAGTTTCTCCAACATCTCAAAAGGCCTTATATATCTTAGGCTTAATTTCCCTTTAGATCCAAATCACTTGAATCCTTTGAATGTGCTTATTTTTACATATACGTGATCTCTAATTTTGAATTCTAATGGCCTCCTCTTTATGTCTACCCAACTTTTGTATCTATCCTTAGCTCCATTCATCTTCTATCGAATTATCTGCACTTGCTTTTTCATTTGAGATTTAGGTTAGGTCCGAGTACTGCATGTTCTTCATTTTCTCGATATAAAGGAGATCAATGCTTCTATCCATGGAAAGCTTCATATTGAGCCATTTGTATGGTAGCTTGGTAATTATTATTATAGGTAAACTCCACTAACAGTAAGTCTCTATCTCATTCTCCACTAAATTCAATGTATATACCCATAACATGTCTTCTAAAGTTTGAATAGTCCTTTTAGATTGCCCATCCAATTGTAGATGGTATGCAGCATTGAATTTCAATTTGGCACCTAAGACTTAATGTAAACTTTCCTAAAATTTAGACATGAATTGAGTGTCTTTATTAGAAACTATACTAAGTAGTACTCCCTGTAGTCTAATAATCTCCTATACATATAAGTTAGCCATTATCTCCAACGAGTACATTGTACGATATAGTACATAATGAGTAAATTTGGTTAATCTATTGACAATCACCTATATTGAATCATGCCCAGCTTATGTTCTAGGGAAGGCGACAACAAAATCCATTGTAATATGGTCCTACTTCCATTATGGTACTTCTAAGGGTTATAATGTGCCTCCTAGTCTTTAGTGTTTAGCTTTAACTTACTGACATTTTGTATATTCTATTACAAATTGTACTACATCTCTCTTCATTCTATGCTACCAAAAAGTAAACATCAAGTCTTGGTACATTTTGTTTCCATGTGCTTCATCCATTATTTCTCTTTTTAGATCAAGAACCTATGATACATAGATTCATCCTTTAAATCTTAACATTCCCACTCCATCCATTTTAAAGTCAAATAACTCATCCTTATGCATTAGTCTAAACTTGATTAGTGCCAAATCTTCATCTTTATCCTGTAACTCTATGATTCTATCAAGTAAAATTGGTTGGACTGTCAAATTCATCAAACACATATCAAGGTCATGCCACTTGAATCTTATTTCCAACTTTTCAAACTCTCAAATCAATTCTTATTATGTAATGAGAGAAGATATAACTTGTCAATAGTTTTGGCGGCAAAGTGCATCAATTACCACATTAGCTTTTTTAGGATAACAGTTATCAACTACCACCCTAGAAAAGCTAATGTGGTAGTTGATGGTTGGATCATAATCTTTAATCAAATCTAGATATCTCTGTCATTATAAATTCAACTCTTTTTGAGTGAAAAAGTATCTCAAACTCTTATAATCAGTATATATCTAACAGTGTTGCCCATATAGGTAATGTCACCAAATTTTTAGTACAAAAACTACTACAACCAATTCAAGATCATGAGTAGAACAATTCTTTTCAAGCAGTATCAATTGTTATGATGCATATGCTATAACTTTTTTGTCTTGCATTAGAACACATCCTAAGCCATCATGGAAAGCATTAGCATATATACTACACAACTTCCTTGGATCGGATAATGTCAATATTGGGGCCACAATCAATCAATGCTTAAGTTCCTGGAAACTCCTGTCATACTCTTTATCCTACTCAAACTTTATATCTTTTTGTGTCAAGCGAGTTAAAGGCTTAACTATCTTTGAAAAATTTTATATAGATTAGCTATAATAGCTAGCTAATCTAAAGAAACTTCAAATTTTAGTGACAATCGTTGGTTGCTTCCATTCAATTATAAATTTAATCTTCTCTAAATCTACTAAGATTCTTGCTCTAAATACAACATGACCTAAGAACGAGATCTGATCCAATAAGAATTCACATTTAGATAACTTTTCATACAACTTATTCTCTCTCAACCTTTGTAAGGCTAACCACAAGTGTTCGGTATGTTTTTCCTTGCTTTTAGAACATATTAGTATATCATCAATAGAAACAACCAAAAATTTATCCAAATATAGCTAATATATTCTATTCATCATATCCATAAATATTGCTGGCCATTGGTCAATCCAAAAGGCATAACTTAGAATTCATAATGCCTATATCATATATGAAAAGCAATTTTAGGAAAGTCTTCAAGTTTCACCCCTAGTTAATAATACCTTAACCTAAGATCAATTCATGAAAATATAGTTGCTCCTTGCCACTGATCGAATAAATCATCTATCCAAGGTAAGAGATATTTATTCTTGATGGTAACTTTATTAATTTCTCTGTAGTCGATACATAATCTCAATATAACATCTTTTTTCTCACAAATAACATAGAGGCTCCGCACAAAGATATACTTAGTCAAATAAAACCTTTAGCTAAGAGCGCCTGTAGTTGCTTCTTCAATTCTTGGAGTTCAGTAGGTGCCATCCAATACTGTACCTTAGAAATAGGTTTCATTGTGGGGCATTCATTCAATCATAAAGTCTAGCTCCTTATGCAAAGCTAATCCAAGTAGATCCTTAGGAAATACATTCGGAAACTCACATACAACAAGTATATTAGACACTTTTGGAGTTTCCTTCTTTCCTTCTACTATAAAGATCTAACAAAACTACCAATTTCCTTCACCTTCCATAACATCCTCATCAACTTCAACAACTTCTAACCTCGTGGTTTTACCTTTGCTACCTTTTCCTTAAAGCACAAGGCTTCCCTCATCCAAAATAATACTTTTACACTGATATTTTACCTTTGCCTTGTGTTTTGATAACCAATGAATTCCAACAATAATATCATAGCCTTGTAGAGGTAATACTATTAGATGAATTGGGAACCCCATCTCTTTTAATTCGTCCATTATCTACAATCTTTCAAGTTAACACTTTTTCTTTAGTAAGAGCTTTAATTCTATATGCAGTATCTACTTTAGTCATATCAATTCCATTCCTTATTATAAAATCTTGACTAGCAAAGGAATGTGATGGTCCTATATCAAATTGGGCAGAAGTAAGCTATCCATTTATTTGTATTTCCCTTGAACTATTTAACTATCCTAGTCATTTAAAATTCATTCAAACAGTATCATCACACACTTAATCAATTCATTATTCCGAAAGTATAAATCTCTTAAGCACAATTCATTGCATATTGATCATATTATAAATCAAAAATTATAGTCTAGAACAAGTTACATATCTATCACCAATTCTTCGTCTACTTCATCCTCCAGATTCATAAATTCTTCTAAATCATCCTCTTCGTAAATATCATTAAGTAAGTCATCAAATTCCTCCACTTCATCCTCACTCTCAATAGTAAATACCCTTGCAAGAGTAGTAGCTGCTCTAAATCCTCCTACATTCCTGATTCTTGCCTATTGGGTTACATTCTCTCTTTTCCCAAAACCTTAGCCAAACTATGGGTAATAGTGATTAAAATGTCCCTTTTGTCCATATCATCCACACTTAATATTCTTTAGCTTTAGACAAATTCTAACCATATGACCTACTTGACCACATGTGTAGTACTTTCCTTTTAGCTATTTACAGTGTCGAGGATAGTGATTAGCACTATACTTCCAACACTTTGTATTACCACTTCTATCATAAATATTCCTTATCAATGTAGGTTGAACAAGATTGCTTGCCACAACAGCTGGTCTCTTTCGTTGGCCTAAACTACTAGCACTTAGATAGGGTCTTTTAAAAGGAAATCTAGAATTTAATCCATTGCCTACTTTTCTATTTAATTGTGATAGCAATTTTAGGTGATTGTTCTCCAGCTTACTAGCCTTCTCTATTACATCATTATAAGTAGACAAATCGCAATCTCGAAGTCTACATTGCATTAAAGGATCAAATCTTCAAATAAATAAAGTTTTCTTCAAATGTGCATTACCCCTATACGAAGATGGTACATATTGAAATAACCTATTGAACTCAAATATCTACTAATTGCGTTAATAACATATTATACGCTAACTAACACTCGGTTATTGTAAATAACTATTTACTCGTAATAAATGAACTTATGAAAATTTATGAAATTGCAGTTTTAATAAAAAGTAATAACCTAAACATATGATCATAGCTAAAGCAGGAAACGACAATAACAACAAAACTCAACCTACCATAAGCTAAACACCACCACCAATTGACCCTCATCAAGAACAACTAATCGGGAATGGATAGCCACCTCCCCTTTTAAGCTAAATGTAAGCACTTATTGCTCATACACCTATTTTAATGGAGCTTAAGCTTGTAAATATGCACACATTGATCTAGCAATAAGGTGCTTTGTTGTAATATCTTTAAACTAGGTAAAATCCAATAAACAGAAAGCCTCAAGAAATGGACACTAGGAGAAACAAGCCTTTGGATGCAAATCGTCTACCTGACTTCATTAAGGCTAATTGTTATTTTGATGGACACACTAGTAAGCCCAAAGAAGCCGTTGAATAGCTGGCTTAAATAGAGCGCATTCTTGCCACTTTTCGAATATTAAACCATTAGAAAGTATCATATAGGACTTATATATTAAAGTCACAAGCCTATCTTTTATAGGATTCAAAAGTCAAGTCAAGTCAATTCGAGGACTAATTACTTAGGAAGTGTTTAAGTAAGAATTCATACAAGAATTCTTCTTACAAAGTGTTCAATTAAAAATGCTTAAGGATTTATTTTCCTCAAAGAAAAAGAACATAAGTGTGACCTAATACGAGACTGAGTTCAATAGAAAGTCCGAGTCATTGTAATGTAAGGCCCACAAAAACACAACATTGTAATGTCATTAGAAAGTCTGAGTCATATCATTTCCTTGCATGGCCAAGAGAAACGAGGGAAGAAAGGAGACCTTCTCAATATCAAGTGTCTCCTTACTTAAACACAACAATGATGGATAAGAAGAAAAAAGAAAAAAAAAAAACATACCATGCTAAGAAGGTTGTTGGATTTCAATGTCCCATAATGACGTGTGCATAATTAATTATGTTTTTTATACCAAAAGCACAATGATCATATCTTATACAATTTGAAGCTTCTCGTAAGATTGGCATACTTTAACATATGTTTCTACCATATGCAGTGAAACACTGGTGCAATTTGATTATTATGTCATACTATCACGTAAAGACCTCTATTGCCTAAAACCACTTGGGTGGTTATGTAACAAGATTATTGACTTGATTATTAAAATTTAGGTCCATTCAAAAGGAAGGATGACACCAAAAGGAAGACATGATTTTTTCCCTATACTTTTATGGTATAACTTACTACTTCAATACATGATTACTGTGTCATTAAACTTTTCCTAATAATCAATTTTTTAACACTATATGTAAGCATATGTCTTCTTGGGAAAGACTAATATGATTGGTTTCCATAACATCTTACATATTAGTAATGTCTTTCTAGGAAATCCAAACAATGTGAGATGGTACGTACTCTTCTTTACTTTACTATTCCATATGACATTTGTTGAAATGTAAGTATTAAGCCTATCGCTTAATGTTGGTGCACATACCAGTAAATCCATCAAATGAACACTAGTATTTAGTTGAGCTATAAATGACTGGTGAGACAATCATGGTGTATGATACCATGAACACATCACTAAATGATAAAAAGATTAATGAAGTGAAGAAAATGGTATGTTGTTACACCATCCACTCTTAGGCATATTGCATGCATACTGTAATTAAAATCTAAATATGACTATTTAGTGGTGACCATTTCACAAGTTGGAATTGTGAATGATGTATTTTAACTTGAAAAATTTATGAACAAGGATTCTGGTCAATTGGTCCTTTCTAGGAATTGTGAATGTTGTTTCACAAATTGTGACCCTTAGAGATCATTTGGACATCATGTTAAAGCTCGTGAAGTCTGAATCAAATACAAGGAGGGATAATACAATCAATATTTCACGTACTCACTATGAGAAGAAAATGCACATTAAAACCAGATACAAACTCAAAAGAGCATTATGAAGATAATAGTTTAGACAATTTATTTTTTATTCCCTTCTTTTTTTTGTATATTTGACATGAAAGTTCTTACTTGTAAATTATACTCCTACTTTTGACTTATACAAATTCACTCATTTTTAGTGTACATAAGAAGTGAATTTATTGTAAAGGGGGCAAATTTTGCTATAAAGGAATATTACTATAATATGCTAAAATCATACTTTACTTTACCAGAAGTAAAATTATAGTAAAGGAAGATCTTTTTAAAATATGAAATTACTATATTCAAATCTCAAATTTCTTTTTTCAAATCAAACAATTTGGTGGAACCAGTAATATCCTCATTTGTCAAAAGCATAGGGCAAACCGTCGACAAACGTTGTTAAGCAATGTTTTGCCCAAGCATAATCTATCGATAGTAAACATGTAATTTTCTATAGATAACTAAAATTATCATAAAAGAAGCCCAACTTTACTATAGTGGAAGCTCAGTTTATTGTGAAGGAAGGCTACTATACTATGCTAAAACACTTGCTTTACTGCAAAGGAAGCTTATTTTATCGTAAAGAAACCTTATTTTACTAGGTTCAAAAACTAGCTTTATCATAAAGGAAGCTTACTTTACTATAAATGAAGCTTATTTTACCATAAAGAAATCCTATTTTACTATGCTAAAATATTAACTTCATCGTAAAGGAACGTCATTGTACCATAAAAGAGTCTTATCTTACTGTGCTCAAATACTAGATTTATCGTAAATGGAGCCATTTTTACCGTAAAGGAACCCTATTTTATTATGCTAAAATACTAGTTTTATGGTAAAGGAAGTACATTTTACCATAAAAAAAACCCTATTTTATTGTGCTAAAATACTAGTTTTACTATAAAGGATCAATATCTTACTATAAAAAACTATCAAAAGTAAAAGCCTAACTATAGATAGATAAGTGGAGGATACAATTATTATCGAAGCAAGAATCTATGGATAGTTTACCCTATCACTGTCGACAAATACAGGAATTGTTAGATTGCCTAAGCTATAACATAACTATTAATAGTGTATGCTTAATTTTCAATAGTTTTCCAATGAATGATAATTGTCAGAGGCCATAATCTATCGACAGTATAAACTTAACTATCAATAGATAAGTGAAATTACCGTAAAATAAGCCAATTTTATCGTAGTGGAAGGTTAGTTTACCGTAAAGGAGTGCTCCTTTACTGTACTAAAATACTATCTTTACCATAAAAGAAGCCCACTTTACCATAAAGGAAGCTAGTTTGACCATAAAAGAACCCTAATTTACTACACTTAAATACTAGCTTTACCATAAAGGAAGTTCATTTTACCATAAAGGAACTTTATTTTACTATGCTCAAATATTAGCTTTACCATAAACGAAGCCAACTTTACCATAAAGAAACCCTACTTGACTGTGCTTAAATACTAGCTACCATGAAGGAAGCCCGCTTTACCATAAAAGAAATTCATTTTATCGTAAAGGAACTTTACTTTACTGTACTAAAATCTAAATTTATTGTAAAGGAAGCTTACATTACCTTAAAGAAAGCTTTTTTAACTGTGAAGGAACCCCATTTTACTTTTAAGGAAGCTATTTTTACTATAAAGGAACATTACTTTGCTATGCTAAAATATTGACCTTACTATAAAGGAAAGGGATTTCATTGTCACATAACCGTTGATCGTAATCATAAACTGTCAACAATAATTAGAAAAGTAGAAAATGTTGAGCCAACTTCCTATCGACAGTACTTTGTAACATGTTGATAGTTTACTAAGTATAATAATTTCCAAGGCCAAGAACTATCAATAGTTTTACTCTAATTATCGACAAACATTTGTTTGGTCTTGTTACCAATGCTTTAATAACTGCCGACAGACTAGTAGCAGTAGTAATAAACCATTCGTTTGAATTCCTTTTAGTGGTTAAATTACTTTAATAGGCCTTATGCATCAATTAGTATTGATGAGGGTAAGACCTTATGATGTGCCTAGGAGCTCAATTATCACTAGGACTTACCATAGTAGATTTAAACCAATGGGTCTTTTGAAATATCAACGAAAATTAGGGTGAGTAAGTCAATGAAATGGACTAAAGTAGTTAACAAGAAGCTGCTCAGAGGATATGACTCACCTACGAATATAACACGACTTGACATTTCACTTGTTATGACGTACAAGTAAATGCTAAGGTCCATTTACTACTAATCCTAAGCTACTCGGCAAGATTAGATAAGAGTATATGAAAAATGATATTGGAGAGGTTATCTCACAAGAACAATATATCTAATGTCTATATATAAAGTAAGATGATTTTGGCTTACAAGAAAGAGGGTTATTTATAGTAAGTCCTTAGGGCAATATTATAAATAAGGAAATTTAAAAAAGGCATACATAAAAAGGGAATCTTAATACCAAAAATAAAGGGCAAAAAGGACAAATGACAAAAAAGAAAAAATAGTACAGTATTAGATGAAATGGACAGGTGGCAACACAATATTGGTCCCGTACAAAGATTATTTAATCACAGCAAGTGAGAGGAATTAAGGTGTTACAGCAACAAAGAGGTTGAGACGAGAAGAGGGGTACCGTAAGAATTGGCAGTAGGTCGAGAGAGAAATACTCGATTAATAGGAGAGTGTCTCATCACTAGCTAAGAACCTTTTGACAGTTGATGATTGGATCACTTGGCATAGGGTCTTCGGCCAGAGAATAGTTGGTATAAGCACAATTGAGAGAATAGATCATACTATAACAACGTGAAGTGCTCAGGAAGTTCAACCATCTACCTTCCAGTAAAGTTTCTCGTCATTAGCAGGTTGCTGAAAGAGAAATCTTCGAGTGAGGGATTAGAAGCCTTAAAGCCGTGTATGAGTAAGAGGACTGATGGTCGACAATTCATTACCTTATAAGAACATCTCTTATCCTTGCTTATTAATTAAAACATAGTATAGAAGAAGATAACTTTCTCTCACAATGAGCTATATGATTTCATTCTTCTAAAATGCAAGCAAAGACATAGATCCAAAAGGCGACAATGTGTAAAAGCAATCAAAAAAGTTAGATTGCATATTACCATAAAAAATCCATCAAGTTATTGTATATGGGTGATTACTAAAAGATACATATCTAAACCTAAAAACTATCTAAGTTCTTACTAGAAAATGCATGTCTAATCTTAAAAACTACATTAATCATTAGTATCGAATGCAAAATGGAAAAACATCCTTCGTTGTCCAGCAAATATATATCTTTTTCATTTCTACAAAAAAATCCATCTAAGTACCCTCCTTCCAACCACTTCAATAAATCAAAATATAACACGTCCAACCTTATAAAATGAACTAAACAATATAAGGCCAATAGTATTACATAAATGAGATTATAATCGCTAATATTAAAGATTATACCTATGAACAACTATGACCACTCCTGATCATCTTACTGAGCCAATGGATTAGATGATGATGGTTATAATAGCTAAGCAAGATGAAAGTGTTCATATAAGCCAACAAATCCTCTATCTTGGTTTTCCCTAACTTAGTGAACTTTTCCCCTAATGTCTTTAACAAATGTCTTAAGGTTGTCTACTTACCAAATTAAGTTGTCCACTCGTTCCATTAGTTGTGCCATGTCACTCTCCTCTTCATCATCCAACTACTCTACATTGTCCCTAAGATGTTATCTATCCCTCTTACTTTCTTAATCTTCTTTATAATGGCCCATCACAAGACTTAACCTATCAATTCTCTCTTGGCTTTTTTCAACAATGGGCTCACCATTAAGGCCAAGTTCTTTCTTCTTCCAAAATAAGAAATAATTCTTGCATAAGCCAATGTTGTTCTCTTAGAGGACAAAACCTTCTTTATCATGTAGATCACCCAATATTCAATATCAATCTTTCAGCAGCTTAGGATTTCTCCCACCAAACACAAATCTTCTATATACATACTGGCATGATCCTCGAAACAGCTATTCACATGGTACAATTAGATAAAATGAGGAACCTATGAAGGGTAATCAAATGCTTCATTCCCATAATTTGCATTATCCTTAGCCAATAGGCACTATTAATTCTCTCCAAGTCATTTATAACATTCAACAAACATTGCTGCCATCCCAACACCCTTTCTATAACATTTTCGATCCTCCTTACTCAACTAAAAAAATGTTGGAAAAAAATCGAAGATCTATAGAAATAGCCATGTAATTCACAAATGTATGCAAAATTATTGCGATAGTGTTAGGGTCCCATAAATCCGTGTAAACATTCCTCGTAGTAATGTTGGAATAAAAAATCTGAACTAATCATGGATATACTTCATGATCCATCATCTTAAGTAGCCAACTAATCCCATTATCTTCCAAATTTTCGTAAAACCCAGTACAAATCTCTTCTACAAAATCTAGATCAAACTCCGACCATAATCTAGATTACATAAAAAAAAAAAAACTTGTGCATAACTTTGGTAGTAGGATTCAAAAGGGAAATCAATAATGAAGAGCTTACCAAGTTGTATTTCCAACGATGTTAGGCCATCCCTCCCTCATTTACTCTTCTTAGAAGTAATTTGTGGTGCCATGAATGATAGATTTTATAGTGGATTTGCTGGAGTTAGGGTTTAATTGGGGTATTGTAAGCGTTTGGGTAGTAGATATTGTCGACACAATATGTGGGGTTTGGGTTTATATAATTAAGGTTTTCTCTTTTTTTTTTTTTTTGCCACCTATCAAAACATCTTTCAACAATTTCACATAGCTATTGACAATTGATATGTCATCATGGTAAACCAACATTTCATTATTACAAAACCCATTCCTTTACTCGATAATAAAGGTATAACTGTCTACAGTTTTTCTCCCATCATGGTAAAGTAACAATCCATTACAGTAAAATTCATTCATTTACAATATAATAGCATCAAATGTAGTAAATATATATATACTTATCAATAGTAACCTTGTCATTATTGATAGATATGCTAGTCATGGAAAAACTATCAATAATACTATCGATAATTTCACAATAACTATTGATAGTTATGTTTAACCATGATAAATTGATATTCAATTATAGTAAAAGTGATTCATTTATAGTATGCCATACTTATCTATCGATAGATACAGGGTTTACTGTCGATAGTTCATCTCTAGTAGTGCACTTCCCTACTCATTCATGCAAAAGCTTACATGACCATAATAACATTATACAGTAACATGGAACCTTATTATTGAAAAGTAAGAGAATATTGTAAGGAAAATGCAAATGTAATGCTACATAATAATGAATCTTCATATAGCAGAATGGAATTACAATTGCTCATAGTAACCTTTCAAATTCATATATACTATTCTAACATTCATCCAAAGTCAAATGTCGTGCTATGGTCATACAAATAAATGTTGTTTGTGTTTTATCCAAAAACTAACGATGGTTAGTTCTCTCAGACAAAGGCATATAGTCTAGAGCATGCCGTAATGTTTTCTTCAAATGGACTATCCAAATTTATTGCTAAATCTACACATCTAGTATTGTTTTAACCAACATTCCTAAGATTTCTAAGGGCAACAGAGATGATTATGTCCCTCTTTCTTACACAAACCACATCAAACCTATTTTCTCGATTGCTTTTATTACTTATTGGAAGATCCTTTTCCTTGAACGACTTTTGGATTCTTAATCCCACCTGTACAATATAATGAAATCAACTATATCTAAAACTACAAATATAATAGGGTAAAAGACAAAAGGAAATAGAAATCTTATCATTCGTCACACCATTGGGTGTTGGAGTAGCATCCGCATCATATGAAGCTTCTCACATCTCAAAGGTTAAGCATGTGATCTCCTTCATTACCCACCAAAAGGCTATCTCCAATTTTGACCTTAGATGACACATAACTTGGCTAACAAAAGATAGTGCACCATATCAAACTTATTCTATCGTGATTGCATCTCTAGTACTTTGTACAACCCCATCAACCTCCATGAATGCTCTATGCCAATTTCGTTCACCTCAATGATACAAGATTAAGGGGTATATTATTGAGAAACTCCGATCTAGCCACATGAAAGGCATGGTTACAAGAAAATCTAGTATTCTCATAGTGTCAACATTCGCAATTAATATATCGTTCTAAACTTTTGAATGTCACACTTAAGAGTTTGGAGGGGTGCTCATAATGTTGTAAAGTATGGATAATTACCCTTGGTTAGCTGTCATCACAAAGGTAAGGAATCCATAGGGCCTCCTACTCCATCTCTGACCTCGCTCAAAGGATGCCCTCGTATATATAGAAACCACATGGTTTTCAAAACTCTTGAGCACGATACGCATTACTAGTTTTGTGAGAGCTCATAGTCAATTTTTCATGTCTCAAATTAGCTAATACCTTCTTAGAGTGCTAAACAACTTATTACATCCAATAACTCTTAGAAACAGAATGGTTTCCCTTTATAAATGAATAGATTCCTTCACATCTTTAGGTACTCTGCATAAAAGCCCAAAAGTGTCCCCTTAAATATGCTTATGCCCAAGATGATTGCTTCTGGCACAACTCCTCCACCCATTCATTGTCTTTAAGTTCATGCATTTCTAAGATATCTACCCATGCCGTTTCAAACTCATCAAGGGGCTCTATATCAAACATGCATCTCTTGAAATCTCCTAGGAACCCATTTCTATGAACATTAGAGATTGCATTCCTCTTAAGATGCTATGAACAAAGGTGATGCTATGCTTGAGGACAAATAGAAATGATGGCTACTCGCATTGCCTTATACCCATTTGTGATAATTGACTAGGCCTTTTACCTTTCATTGTACACACAAACACCTCAAGTAACCAGCTATATGCCTTTTCGTCTCATCATCTAATAATGCATGTCAAATATGCAAGTCTAATGATGATGGTTAACACCAACCAATATGACTAACAACATTAGGTGCTTGTTCAATAAATATATGGAATCAAAAGTAATGACATCTCCAAAACACACATAATCAAGCTAACATGTCAAGTCTAACCAAAACATACAACTAAGGTCTCCTTCTTCATTTACAATATACTCATAAAATAACCCAAGATCAACTTCCTTTTAGCCTACTAAGAATGCCAAGGCTGCCTTAGCATCACCATCAAAGGTATTCAGCCACCTCTGGTTATTGATTTAGTTGTATAGTCCTTTCTTTGTAAATCCAACTTTCCTATATCTACTTACTTGATAAACTAGATATTCCATTATATCACACAGCTAAATAGCAAAATTTAACATGTTCTTGGTTTGATCCCTATCAGCATCTAACACAAACCCATTGGAATTTAAGAAGCAATGCTGCAATGCTAGCATAAGGTCATGATTGTGCTTAGTATTTACAATTAAGACCTCCTAAAGTCCATCCTCTTCTATGAGTTTTACTTTAAACATAACTAGATAACCAAATCTAATTAACGCCCTTTCCTTTTAACTCGATCAATCCTATCAAGATGTCGATAACCCCTAAAATCCTCCATATGGCACACTCATAGACAAAATCCCACCTGCTTATACTCATTCTTTTTAGTATCACATAAACGAGTGTTAAACCCATTCATAGTAATATACCTATTACAGAAATCCTTAACTATGAACAACTTACAAACTTTTTATCCACTAGAAATTTAATTGAATGCAAACTTGTATAGGATGATAAATCATCAATGGTAATCGCATTACTATACCAGGAAGAATCATCTCTTTCGCCATCACCTAAGATTAGAATATCATGCAATTCATCATATGTAGCATTGGCTTCAATATCATGGCTATAAGCATCATATCGATCTTCATTGTCATAACCCAAATCAAATGTATGCCTGCTAGAATCCATATTAAGAGTGCAAGAGTTATTATTTTGCTATTTCTAGGTATTCAATATACATTAAGGGTTTGGATACAGAGAATTATGTGTTTTCTAATGAAAGAAGTGGAACGGAGTGGAGTGGACTTTATTGGAAAAATATCGAAATGCAAAACGTTCTGGTTATAAGAAATTGTTAATAGTTCTGATTTACTATAGATAGTGACATACACATGCAAAAAACAATCCACAATATCATGAAACTATCGACAATAATGTGTTCCATTCCAGTAGAACATGACTCCTTTACAGTAAAACATGATTGAACATAGTAAGCTCTCCTTAATTGATGGTAAATATCAACAGTAATAATACATTATCAACAGTCATACATAAGAGTAATTTATAAATCATATTTAATTTTAATAAACATGTCACTATAAAATTTATACTTAAATTGTATAAAATTTTGACACTATGTACAAATAGTAATATTATAGCACTAAATTTCCAAACACAAAATTATATGTACTGTACTAACATTATTTATAAAGCACCATTGTATAATCTTAGTATGATAATATATAATATAGTATAGTCTATTGACAATGATATATACAAATTATACATATATTATGTGCATGGTTTATATATAAATTATGAATATATACTATGCACGCATTACGAATCAATAATAAACATACTATTTTATTTTGACAATAATCATGATATAGTTTATAGACAATAGTATGTACGGGTTAAATCCCTATGAATTGTACATGCAAATTATCAAATTATATGAAATATGTATTTTCTATTAATCATAATATAGTTTATAGATAATAATATATGTAGAAGTTCCTTCTATATGAATAGTATGTGCAAATTGCCAAATTATATAAATTATGTATAGATTTATTATTTTCCATCAATCATAATATAGTTTATAAATAATGGTATGTACAGGTTTCATCTATATGAATTATACATGTAATTTACCGAATTATACATGTAATTTACCAAATTATATGAATTATGTATAGTTTCAATATTTTCTATTAATTATAAAAGTAGTATGCAAAATAGTGCAAATCAGTACAACTTATCCCTTTCTTATAAAAATCGTATGAAACATTTATTTATTTTTAATTTTTATGAATTTCATAATAATAGAGTAAATAATAATTGAAGAAAAATTATGTAAACAATATTTTAATATAAAATAAACAAGAATATGGGTGATAAGAAAATATTTTATATGAAGAGAGGTAAAAAGAGAAATGTTAATACTTAATTGTAAAAAGAGGAGACATATTATAAATATAGTGATATGATATCCTAAATTATTGCAAAAATAGAGATATCAATATTCACTTGTATAAAGGGAAAGAGATATTATAAAAAGAGAGAGGGATGTTGTAAAAAGAGAGATATTTACAATTAATTGTAAAAAAAGAGAGGGACAATATAAAAAAGAATATATTATTAATTAATTGAATTGGAAAGGAGGAGAGGTAAGGTAACTTGCTAACCTTTTATAGCAAGTTATCTTAACCAAAGTTACGGTAAAAATATTGATAACAATCTTGTTTGAATTATTTTTTTTTTTCGTTTATATCTATTTGAAATTTAGTATTTCTAAATATATTTTATATATATCTTATCTATTTTTTGTTCGTAATTATGATGAAGATGGTGATTGAAGTATTAAAATTGGGAAATAAAAATTCATATATTTTTAAAAGAAAAGTTTTTAAAATATGTATTTTATGCATTGAAAATAATTATTTTAATTGATATTTTTAAAAAAATATGTTTCCATTTTTTTATTGTCTTATTTTTACCAAACAAAAATATTAAGTAGATAATAATAAGACAAAAAAACAAATGAATCAAACAAAGCCTACGTTATCATAAAAAAATTCACTTAAAAAAAAAGGGCAAGACCATCATGGTCTAAGTCCTCTTACCTGCCCAAAAACTGGTAGATGTGCTCTTACACTCCTAAGGATCCTTTATCCAGGTTACCTGCAAAACCAAATGCAACGTACATCCAAACAAACTCTCCTTTTCTGGCGTCCACCACCACTTTCGAGAACGTCCTTACTAATTAATTAATGAAGCACAACCCATGCAGCCTTTGGATCAAATTAAAGGACATTCATCTTAGCAACTACGAAGGCTGTACTCGGAATTTAGAACAAGAACAAGACACAGCTGTTTCAAAATTTTGGTGTAGCTTAGATTAGTTTTATTGAAAATTATTGTGTCTTCATAGCAGCCCATTTCGTACAGGAACACCAAGTTGCGCTGATGTCAGAAGAACTTTCCATTTCTTTTTTCTTTTTTAATTTATTTTGCTTATAATATATCAATATATATAGTATATCTCGCTGAAGCAACTTGTGAGATTATTAAATACTAAGTTAAAAGCGACAGTTTCTAGGTGGAAAACGTACGAAGAAAGTAAAATATATGGAGCAAGCGTAGCTAATGCATGTGATCTTGAGTAGTTTCTCTCTATTTTCTGTTCTAACTACAAGTCTTCTCTCTGTTTTTAGAAATACGCACTTGTTATTCAGTGACTGATTTTTCTTGTCTCCTGAATTTGCTTTTGCCTGGCAATCAAACGTTACATACAGCTGTACCTGCGCAAGGAACTTCCTGAGAAGACCTTTCCTATTGGAGACCCTACTTTGTATATGTGTCTCCGCTCTCCACCCCCTATCTTGTCTTATCGTCTTTTCTGTTAGTCTTATCATCTTTTCTGTTACCTTGAGCTAAATGATGACGATGATGATGATATAATAATAACGATCGAACTGAAAGGATTGGTTACAAATTGCGCTACTTCTAGAAATAATGAAATAAGTTAATGCTCGTTTAGGGGTAAGGAAAAAAAAAAGGAAAGGAAAAAAAAAAAAAAAAACTAGGTTGACTGTTTTTTCGGTATTAATGAGTGAGAATTATAGATTTTATATATAAATAACGATAAATCACTAGTAGTGATGCCAAGAGTGTTATGATTTAGCGATTTTACTAATGGAATTAATAGGATTCAAATTTCTTCTTTATCCCAAATAGTATTTTATAGATATATATATCATCACCATTTATAGAATAACTCAAAATGTCTTCAAGACATGATTGTATACCACACTCTAGTTATATGTTATTTGTATGAGAATTCATGTATAAGATATATACACATGGAAATTGATAATGCATATATTATTGAATTATGATAGACTTCCTAAAAGGAGATCATTGATTCTTTATACTAATCAAGAGCTCATGTAATGTGTAAATTTCTAAAAAAATATATAAATAAATATAAAAAATAAAAACTGTGGAAATAGACAGTTATACCTTATTTCTTTGATAAATATGAACTCGTGGTATGTGTATTAAAATAGGTATGAAAGCTCAAATGATAAATAATGAAATAATTGTGTAGTAAAGATTATAATGGTATTTGTAAAGAATAGAAATTGTTGTAGATTCTCTTTCTTTAATTGTAGAGTTACAGTTGGTTACTGTTGAAGATAACAAAATTTGTAAAACTTCTCGAAATGGACCTTTTATATTATCGATATGGAGATATAGATATTATATATTAATCTTAACGTCCCCCTTATTCCAAAAACTTAGACTAAAAAGTGGGCACATAATAGAAAGATACTCTGCGATTAGCATAGAAAATATTGATTGGAATAACATATTTTCTCCTTTTTTTTCTTCTGATGTAGAATTTTGTGTTCTTACTTGTATGAAAATGATCGAAAGCAATCGAAAGAGAGACTCTACTGCAAAGAGGTTAGAGCAAGAAAAATGTAATCTGCATTTCATTAGGTAAAGTGTATACAAAGCCTTTTATATGAGATAAACAAAAATCCTAACTAACTATATTTAATCTACAAGCCACTGTCATATGTTCATTTGTCACAATAATAATGACCGTATGTACATATCCTCTTAAGTTGGATCTACCCAAAGATTCAGCTTAAAACTAAGGAAGTAAAACTGAGCAGGAAGTAATGGTTTTGTCAACAAATCAACCAATTTAACGCAGGAAGGAACATGCTTAAGCTTAAGAAAACCAAATTTGACATGGTCACGCACAAAATAGACATCTATGTCTACATCTTTAGTCCTACTATGCAAATAAGGATTCAACACTATTAATAACGTAGATTTATTACCATTATAAATGGAGACGAGCAAAGAACTAGGAATATGGAGATCCCCTCATGACGTAAGACACCCACAAAAGTTCTTTAGTAGAATGAGCCAAGCTATGATATTCAGCTTTCACAGTTGAAGTGAAAACAGTGGTTTTTTTCTTAGTCTCCTAAGAAACCAATGCATCACCAATGAAAACACAATAGCTAAACAAAGAACGCCTATAACATGTACTAGCCCCCAATTTGAGTCACTATAGCCACATAAAGCAATAACATTCTGCTTAGGATAAAAGAGACCTAAGGTAAAACAAAACAATGTTTATATTATACTAGCCCCCAATTATGTGTGCTCATAATGAGCATATCATCTACATAAAGCAAAACAATAATATGACCAGCTATACAATGAAAAGTGAAGAGATAATGATTATGTGGAGACTACTCAAAGCCTTTCTTAAGTAGAAAAGTTAGCTTTTTGTAGGTTCCACTACCAAGAGCTTAAGACCATATAGAGAGTGCTTAAGCTCACACGGTTGATTGTGTTAGGCTTCATCATATCTTTTAAGGGATAGCATATAGATTTCTTCATCAATGTAACCATGCAAAAACATATTATTAATGTCAATTTGATGAATAGGTTAGTTAAAAGCAATGGCTATAGCAAGAAGAATTCTTATGTACCAAGTTTAACAATGGGTGAGAATGTGTCATGATAGTTTTTCCCCTCAACTTCAATGAGCCCCTTTGCTACCAACCTAGTCTCATACCTCTCAATGCTACCATTGCTCTTGTTTTATCTTATGTAACCACTTAGATCCTATTACTTTCTTGCTTTCAAGTAAATGGGTCAGCTCCCATGTATAATTAAGTCCCAGAACATCCAATTCTTTACACATAGCTTCTACCAAATTTTTATCTTTACCTGCTTGTAAGTAGAAGGTTACTTAGTAATTGATACATCAGGTAAGGAGGCTGCAAAATCAATGAGGTATTAATGAAAGTGTGATGTCTAATAAAGGATAAGGAACAATAAGTTTACAAGATTAAGAAAAAGGTTAATCAGTAGAAGAAGTGTAGTGAGCTACATGTATAAAGTTATGAAGCTAAGAAAGAATTCATTTTTCCCCAGCTAACCTTCACAAAGCATCATCATAAGAGGTAACAGATGGAATATTATATAACTAATCAAAAGACTCCATAAGAATATTAAATGTAACAAATAGAACTATAGATTCAGGAAGAAGGGTTTGAGGTAAGTCAAAAGAACAAATAGGAAGTAGAGTAGGCAAGGAAGAATCAAATGGAATTTGCAGAAGAAAATGATAAGGAATAGAATCATTGGAAGCAAAAACACCATCCTTATAGGGAAAAATGTGTTCAAAAAACACATCTCTACTAACTATAACTTACTTAGTAGAGAGATTAAAAACTTTATAGCCTTTTTTCCCATGTTCATAACTTAAAAACACACACTTCACTCCCGTAAGCTCACACTTGTCCTTTCTTGGCTGATGGTTTGCTATATAGCACAAACACCCCATGACCCACAAATTATCATAACAAGGAGGTCTATGAAAAGGTTTCTCAAATGGTGTTTTCCACCCAAAACTCTCCATAAGCATCTTATTGATAATGTGTATGGCTATTAATATGCACTTGCCCCAAAAATTTTCAAGTAAATTGACATTAATTCTTATTGCTCTTGAAGTGTTAAGCAAATGTTAATGTTTACACTCAACCTTACCATTTGTTGTAGTGTGTAGGTGGTAGTCTTTTGGTGCACAATTCCTAAGCCATGAAACATAGAGTGGCCTTCATAGGATTCTAAGGCCATTATCTATACGAATGTATTTAGGAATAGTGGGAAAATGGTTCTAGAGATATTTGAAAAAATGAAAAAGATAGAGCTGGTTTTAGACTTTCAATGTCATCCACAATAGTTGAAAAATACTTTGCCCCTGATTACAAAAAAAAAAAATGCTATTGGGATCGCAAACATCAACATGCAACAATTGAAAAGGAAACTCAAAAATATGTGTTTTATAGGGAAATGGAATTTTATGAAACTTGTCTCCTGACAAGTTCCATTCACAAAGTTATTAAGTTGTAAGTATTGACAATGACTTAAATGTTTGAGCTTCAAGATAGAAATGTAACCAAGTAGTAATAAAAGTACAAGTTGAATTTGCAATGCTTTCAACATTTAAAGAAAGAAGAATTACTAATTTATTCTGACTTAAGAATGTACAGCCCCTTACAAGACTTTGCTGTTGCAATCACTTTATTGGTCACCTAGTCATGAAACATGCATTGAAATGCATCAAACTTGGTAGTAATTGGATTACTAGAAACAAGTTTATGGACAAATAAAAGATTATAAGCAAACTATGGTACCACAAGCAGATTATGCAAGGTCAATTCTAGAGAAATGTAGATTGATCCAACTTTGTCTATTGCTATTATCCGACCATTTGGTAGTTTTATAGAAATGGACAAACTCATTTGTTTATATAATGTAAAAGAGAATGAAATGAGGTCATATGGTTAGTAACCCCACTATTAACTATGTAATGAACCAAACCTATTACTCACTAAGCTAAAAATAAATGGTAAAGTATACTTACCAGCATATTGCACCACATTCACCATTTTTTTAATAAAAATTGTGTAAAAACTACTTATTAAGTCCCTGAAAAACAGTAGAAGTACCTGCTACACTCTTATCAAACATGTTGTTCTTACTATTTTCAAGAATCTAAGGATTAAAAGGTATATAGGAAATTTGATTATTCATTCTGAAAACACAATTTGTTGTACACCCTTTTGAATTTTCTTCCCCTTGTACCAATTGATTAAAAGTCCATAACATATCCCTTGTTTTGACAATGTTTATAAAAGATTTTCTTTCCCTTTCACCTGTCATTACCAATACTGCCTTACTCCATCTTACTATAATGGGAAAAGTACAAAAAAGCCAAACACTTATTTTTTTTATTTTAATCCTTAATGTTTCAAAAATTTCATTTTAGTCCTCAATTTTTTCAACTTATGTCAAATAAGTCCTTATATCAGGTTTCGTTATATTTTATATTAGTAAGGATGCATGGCAGTGCATCATTGGATTATGTGTAATTTTTAAATAAAAAGATAATAAATTACTTCTAAAAAGAATAAAAAATATATATATACGTAAAATAAAAAAAATCTAAAAAATTAGAAAAGAATTATGTAATATATTATATATACTTATATAAATATTTATATTAATAATATATTAATAAAATTCAAAAAATATATTAAAAAGGAAAATTTGGCCACATAATAGCAGGGTATAGCCAACGACCTTAGAGGGAAGTAATACAACAACCCCTTAAGAGGCTACTAACTACTCTTTGCCATGAGGCAATCGGATTTTAGCCTATGCAGGGAAGTAAGTTATCGCCCACTTCAAGAAATGGATCATGCGACCTACTAGCAGCTTAAAGCGGTCGCTAATTGGGGGGGTGTGAAAAAAAAAAAGAAAAGAAAAGAAAAATGCAATTGGGTCACAAAACCCGATTGGGTTTTTCATTGTTTCTATTTTTTTTTTTTAATGATGCAACTACGAGTTGAACAACCAACTTAATATAGTGGGTCGTGACCTATTTCCTTAGCTAGCCGAAATCCGACCACCCAACAGTAAAGGTAGCTGACAACCTCCCTTGGGCAATCAAGTGACCACCCCCCCTCTTTCCTTCTAAGGTAGCTAAACTTTTATTTTATTTTTATTTTTCCTTTTGTAGTTTTTTTTTTTAAATTTTATATATTATATATATAAGTATATATATGTTATCGTATATATTATCCTATGTTTTTACATACTTTTATCTATGTTTTTAATTGTTTTATAAATTTTCATCATTTTAAGTATTTTTCAACCTTTTATTATTTATTATTGTTTTATTTTTTTAATATTTTAGTATTTTATTTATTTAATAATTACATGTATACCAATCATATGCTATGACGTATCTTCACTAACAGAAAAAATAACGAAAGGACATATTTGATAAAAATCTAAAATGTTGAAAACTAAAATGAAAAAAATAAAACAATAATGATTGAAATAAAAATAGAGGCAAACGTTAAGGATTTTTTTTATACTTTTCCCTCTTAGAATTAAAAGTTGAAGCATCCAAAATACTCAAGCTCCTTGTTGTTTATCTTTGCTTTTCTACTTATTAAGCTAGGTAGAAAGTGCGATTGCTTGAAGGTAACCAATCTATAAACAATAATTGACTCCAAACTCCTTCTTACACATCATTCACACCCATTGAGAATTGAATTAATTTGTTATTAGATTCAAAGTCAAATATCTTGTTTTCAAGATCACACATGCAATTGTCCATTTGTCCACATGAATACATAGGGTAAGAATTCAAAGCACATAATTCATCCCAAATTCTTTGGATCCAATTATAATACACTCCTACTATCTAATTTTCTAGTTTGAGATTACAAGTATCATGTAGCAATCAGTAGATTAGAGGACTACTAGCCACCTTCTATTGTTCACTCACTTCAAACTACAAATCTCAAGTAGACATTATATAGAAAAAAAATTTGAGCTAGATCACTTTGCATTGAGTTAACAACCAATAATGTACCATGTAATCATTTCTAATCCACTTTACTAAATCTAGAGAATTATTATGAGGCTTGATAATAAAAGCATCCATAAACCCTAGCTTCATCTTTGCACCTAAAGGCATTCTTATGGATTTATTCAAAGACAAGAAATTTCTACTATTGAAAATTATATTTCTAATAATCATGAGTGAATTGCCCAATGCAAACAAGTAAAAGGGGTCAAAAATCACAATTTCTCATAAAACCCTATTTTGCCCAATAGAAGCAATATTATTTATCTTGTCGAAAAGTAACAAACAATCAAAAATCAAAAGAAGAAAGAATCAATGTAATCAAGAATTGTACAACTCTAATACCATGTAGAATATGGTGTTCTTACTTATGCAAAAATCACTGTAAAAGTAGTTGAAAGAGAGAGCTCTACTACAAAGAGGTCTAGGCATGAAATATGTAATATGTATTTCATTAGGTAAAGTATGTACAAGGCCTTTTATATGAGATAAACATAAGTCCTAACTAACTATAACTAATCTATTAGCGGCTATCATATGTGCATTTGTTACAGTAATAATTAAATATGTGTACATATCATTACACTTGTTAGCATCCAAATGCAATCTAATAATGTCAAAAACTATCATAATTGAGAATATTGAAATACTACTTTCAAGTATAATTTACTGAAATTAGCAAATGTTTAAGCTTATAGATTTTTTTTTTCAAACATACATTCTAGCTAGCTCAGAATATTACATAATACAATACAATCATATCACATCACAGCATAATACATAAATAAATATATGATTAATGACATAAGAAACTTACAAATATTTACTAGCTACAATTCCATCTAATCAATAGAAAGATGGTACAAATTCACTTCCTTAAACTTTTACCTTTAATTTGTATCCAATTGTAGTATGCCCATCCCTTTTACCTATATTAATTCATGGTATGAGATAGGAAAGAAAATACTTAATAATTGTTTAGCTTTTATCAAAGCCTTTATAACTTAATGGTATGAGCACTAATTTCCTAAAAGGATGTACAAAGTTCGAATCTCCTATTCTCCAATTATAATATATGATAGTTTTCATAAATAATTATAGCAATAGTAGTAAAAATTGTTTGGGTTTGCTAAAATGGATGGTGTAAAAATAACACTCTTTGAAGTAAGGGTTGATAAGAAGTCATCTTTACACTAGATAAGTAATAATTGAAGAAAAGATAATAGTATAGATGGATTGATACGAGAATAAGGGCATTTTCTAACACATTCAACCAAAAAGTTCTTGATTAAGAAGCTTTAATATGAACTATTTAATTTCATCAATTGCTATCAATAAATGAATAAAAAATCCAACATGCAATAATTAATCCTTATATAATTCAAAATCTGGAAAAATTGAAATTCCAATCAATATCTTTAAAAAGGTCATTTTTTACTTCTTAAATAAGTAAAAATATTGAAAGGTTAAATCAAAATATATATATACACACACTACATCCAAAATGTCTAATTCACTTTAGATTACACTAAATTTTATGAATAGCATTCTCCTTTTCAATTAATAAATAAATGCAAGCATTCCAAATTTTAGAAACACTAGTTTTAACTTACAAGAAAATAAAAAATGTGAAATAAGATTAAGTATAGATAATACTGGATTGATTTTTATATCTTTATTAACCTTGAAATGGCATAGTAGGCATATAGATTTTCATATCTTCATTAATCCTTATTAAATATCTAAGCAATGAAAATAATGATAATAAATAATCTGTCTATTTACTAGTCATTTATGTACTAAATAAATCCATACAAACACAAAACAACATTTATGTATGTTGTTGTTGAACGAGTATATGGAGGATATTTGATTGTAAACTTGATCCATCAATTTTGAGTTTTTCTACAAACTAACGCAATAGTTCTAAAAAAGAGTTTCAAATTTGAGACAAAAAATTAAAATGGATTGAAATTCCTTAAACTGTCGAAGGATGATCAATTCATGTAATCTAACAATATTAAGAATATATATATATATATATATATATATATATATTGTATTTAAGTAAAAAAACAAAAGCATATTGTAAGTAATAGATGCATTCAATAAAGTTGATGAGTAAAGGTAAGGAAATTTTTCATTAAGGAAAATCTTGATATGTAAATGAAATATGTGAGTGAGGAGAGAAAGAGATAAGAAGAATGTGAAAGAAAGAATAAAAGAAAAAAAAAACTAAAATACAATAATATATATTAAAAAGATGAGATAAAGGCACAACAATGCCTATACTTTAGATTTGGATAGTTTGATACCTGAACTTTCTTCTTCTATAATTTAATGTCTATACTTTATAAAAAATGAGCCACCAAGTGCTATGTTAGGCACTAAATTATTAAAGAACAAAAATTTAAGTACTTAACTATTCAAATCCTGGAATTCGGGCACTTTTTGTGCCTTTATTCCTTAAAAAGATATGATAAATGTTTACTTTTGATAAAGAAATAGTGGCAAGAATACTAAAAAGAATAATGGAGATGATTTACCAAAGGAATAGAGATATCAAATGATAGGTTATTTATAATATTTAAACCGGCAATAAAGTAACTACCATGTAATTATTATTCTTCTCCACTTTTTTAACCTATGATATTTTCTTAAATAAATAACTGTTAGAAAAAAAAATAACTATCATTCGATACTACATTATTTTATAGATATTTAATCTATCATAAAACAAATCTCACATTTTTCCCCTATCCTTTCCCTTTTTTAGGAAAATAGGGCTAAACCTCGTATTGAAAAAGAAAAAAGGGATACTTTAAATGTAATGGTATTGAATTCCACATATTAATAAGGAACTACTATACTATTATATACTAATTTATTTTATTAGTTTATTACATTACTTTTATAGGTATATACTCATAATAGAGTAAATCAACTATAATCAACATTATTGTTTTATCATGTCTCGACAAATGCGAAAATTTATACAATTCTATGTTGTCATTATTTTTCAATAGTTTTTTACCTTAAGCCATTTTTTTTTTCCACATATTTTCAATCCATTGCTGCATATGTAATCAACTATGTAAATGTTTTTCTATTAATATTTCATCAATTTTATATTGTTAAATTTGTGCACGCATCGTTGGTATAGTATCTGCTAGTTTATTTTATGGTGAAAGTATTCTATAAAACATGGATAGAGTAGAGACGATTGAATTTTGATTTTAAAAATAAAAAAGAAAAAAGAAGGTTATCGGGATGTTAAATGGATAAGTGGCAACTATATTTTAGTAAGATAAAGGTCGTAGATGTTTAAAATATAAACACATCCAAAATCAATACTAAAATTATATATTACATGCATTTTTTTTTTTTAAAAGGTATGGAGTCCTCCCCTAATTGTATAGATTATATAGCAATATGACTATATTCTAAGCTTTTCTAAGTTAGGTAGTTACCCCAAGATAGACCCTTTCTACTATCTTAGCTCACCTTGCTAGACGAACTCTTAATCAAGGCTATCTAGGTTCAATGATGGTCCATTAATCTAGTAATAACCTTACTCTAGAACCTTGCCCTTTTAACCACTTTCACACAAGTCCTTTGAACTAAGGACTTAACCTTATGCTATATTATCAACTATAACGCAATCAAGAGCTTGTCATCTTATACTCCTCGTCCACTTAGAATATTAGGCAAAGGCTCTCAAAATTCCTAACTATATCCTTTAAGCTACCCTCAATTGTAAGAAAGATCTCCATGATTTATAGTATTTATAAGACTATACATGTTGTAAGTCTTAAAGCCAAGCCAAGTAACCGTAGGATTGAACTTAGAACCCAAGGTTTAGGGCGATCTGTTAAAGGATCCGATCAAACCCAAATTAGAAACTATTGAGCGGAATATTAGTAAAAATGACCCTGTAAACTTAAATTTAAGAAAGTAAGTAATAAAATAGGAGACTATAAAATTTTCAAATTTTAAGCATAATAACTGCTAATTACCGAAAAGGCGAAAAGTATCATGAAATAACTAAAAAATTACTAGAGATAAATTATATGTGTACTAAAAATTATAGAATGACCAAAAGAATATTAAGGAATGTTCACGTGTACCCTACATGTATTTATGTATAGATAAAAATACGCGTAATTGCTAAAATAGGCCGAAAACTAAGTAAATAATTAAAGAAAAATACAAAATAATTATAAAAAAATCAGGATAAGATAACTGCAACAAGGTCTTGTCGTGGACTAAAAAGAAAAAAATTAACCAATAAAAATTTGATAAACTAAAAACCTAAAATCAAGGAAATGGGGCAAAAATCCCATCAAATTAATGCACATTAATTGTTACATTTGTCTATAAATAAGGAAAAAATTCTCAGAAGTCATTTGGCTAGTTTGTGATCTGAGAAAAATCGAAACACAACAAAAATCGAGAGAAATTCCAGAAAAAAAAAAAAAAAAAAAAAAAAAAAAAAAAAAACTGTGCAGATTAGCAAGGTGAACTAAAACCACCACCCACCACCACCCTACAGTAGACCCACCGCCTGGACCGGCCGATAACATTGGACCGGGTTTGGACGGCCCAAAAGCTCCGGACCGGTTAGTCATTTATTCACCCGATTTTTGTATAATTTTGTAAAATTATTTATTTTGTCCAGAAAATTATGAAACTTGTTATTCTGAGGTTTTATTGTATGTATATTTAGGGAAAAATATTGGTTTAGTTTAATTAGATTTGGAAATATAGGGTCCCTAACAAATTGGTCAAAACCGAGCATTAGTAAACCGGAAAATAAATAGGCTTAGGGATGTAGTTTGGAGTTCAAAATTTTTCTGTAGGATGCTCATTTGATGTATAACAGTACTATGAAGCCATTTTTTTAAAATTAATTTTCGAAATTTTTAAGTTAATTTTTAGCCCTAAAATGATGGTAAAATTGGGTGAGTAAGGGTTAATTAAGTGATTAGGATGTTAATTACTGATTTGGATCTTAATCAGAGGTTTAGGGAAGTTAATCTCTGCAGTGGAACCTTAATCCTAGCCTTTAGGTACTAAGTATGGTTAATTAGGGCAATTAGGTAAGTAATATAATAAATTAGTAATATGTGAAAATGTAAATTAATAAATCTAAAAAAAAATAAGGTTATTAGATAATATTATAATTGAAATCAGAAAAATAATAAATCTGAAATAATATTTAATTTTAAGTAAATATCTTAAAATGTAAGATTTTTACACATCGGGAATAAATCCGATACCTCAATTAGGGTTAGCGTGTACCAAATAGTTAGAATACTAAAATTTCGACCTAATAGAATATTTGAATACCCAAACATAATGTGATTAATGTCACATTGGGATTCGAGCCTAATTACGACTTAGGAATTAAAACTAGAATCTAGTTTAGGAACCGAACCCCGAAATAAAATACAACGAATTATTAATACGTTGTAGGAATACATGAGGAAAATGAGTTACATTATAAATTAGAATAAGAATCCATAAAATATAAGTACTAAAAGAACCTATTTGTATTATAGGACACTCAGGAACAAATCAACTCGCAACTAGAGGATCGAGCGATTGAGCAAATTCAAGTAAGTTGGGTTATTGCTTATTGTAATAGAGTACTAGTTTCGTAGTACTCGGAGACTTAGGCTTGTATATGATTGTGATTGTAAATAGTTTGCGCATGTGCTTGATGTATCTGAATTCGTGCTGGAATTTGTACTGTGAATGACTTTGTGACTGATTGAATTGGTATGAACTTGTTGAACACCTTAACCGGCATTTAATCTCAGTCGACCCTAATAACCGAAAATGTCATGCATTGCAACCTGTTAGGGGATCATAGGACTCTCCAACCAAATACCGACCCCTTCGAAAGGGATAGCGCAGGATTGCAAAACGGTCCCTTCTTCATCCTCAGTCGAACTAAGTGACAGGAGAGGAGGTCGCGGCGGGGATGGAGTCAATGGTTCGAAGGTAGTCGCGGGAGGAGCGAGGTCTCCATTGCACAAGCCTGGGTTTGGTTGTGAGCTGCTGCATAACATGGAACTCCTCAACCCGGATTGGAGCGGGTGAAATTTCTCTGATTTCACAACGGACCGGACTACGTTGTGCGATGACACTTGATTGTTGCATTGCATGAAAATAATTGTTTGATAACTCTGTTTGTGCTTGTATGCATTCATGAGTCTCCAATTCAACTTACTGGGCTTTAGTTGCTCATACCCTTATAGATCCTTTTGCAGGTTCTGATTTGTGAACACTTCAAGTACTATGCTACCCTATAATTATCCATAGGTTAGTCTTTTTGAAGCCAAGGGTGTGAGAATCAAGTTATTTCGCAAATGTGTAACTAGACTGACTTTGTAGTTAAAGGTTGAAGACTGTTAGTTATTTTGTAAATTAGTAAACTGTAGTTATTATGTAAAACTTCCTGGGAAGCTCTATAGACTTATTTATAATTATCTATGTTTTATAGAACTTTGTGATAATTATCATAATTGTAGTATAATTATTACTCGAACTGTTTACTTCAAAGCGAGGAGTCATCGACGCTTTGTGTAGATTATCTCTATGGTAGGCACTGTGAGGCCAGTTACTATCATAGAATGGTTTACACGGCGGGACTGTTGCGACTCTGCGATTTCGGAGCGTAACACAAGTGATTTTATCTCTTTCTTTCGATATCCTAGAAATTTTTATGTAAATGTGTTATCACCAATTTGATCATTTGCTTGGTTTATAATAGCAACTTAGATTGAGTATAAATTGCTAAGACCATATACTTTAGGTCACTCGTACCTAAGGAACTGGCTTATAATATGCAATTGCCTATAGAAGATGAACGATTCATGTCCTAACTTATCATTATCATTTATGATTACTTTAAGCTACACCTAAAAATCAACTTTAGAGCAGCTCTTAAATGACTACGTCTTACCAACATCAAAGTATGACGATTCATACACCAATGCACAATGATTGTAATTTGTAAGTCTAAGCAATAATCGTGTATTAGTTAATGCTGAATGAGGTATTCCATAAAATACAAATCATGTCCAATTAACATGATGATCTCATGTTGATGTCCCCTCTAAGGGTGCACTTAAAAATCGAATATTTTAATATCAATATAATATCAATGAATCTTCATAGATGACCAACTATAGCTAACTGTCAAAATCATATGTTAATCTTATAAGACTTTCTTATAGATTATTGTCAGCACAACCACATATAGTAAATAATCGATGTGCGTTTATGGATTAAACTTTCAAAAATCTTTGTCTAATGTCTCCATAATCCATACACACACCAATAGCTTCTCACCATGGGCTTATGTAAATACATCCATAGTTCTTCTCGTAAAGCTCTTTCCTAACAATGAAACCTCATCTTTCACTTGGTAAAATGCAAAAGTACTGAGAAAAGGCACTTGAAATTTCCTTGCTAAGCTATATAAAAGAGAATTATACAAGTCCATAGTAAAATTATTCCTAATCACTTGAGATGAAAAGCATAAATATTTTGATAAAGAGGTTCCTTATGCCATGGATTTTCTCCTTTTATAGACTATCTAAGATAAAAGATTGACGTTCATCTATTGTATTTTTCAAAAATAATGATGGAACAATTCAATTCCTAAGAAAAAATAAATTTAAGTCTAACACATATGCAAGTCGATTAATACATTTTTTACCCTTTAAAGAAGCCCCCATTAAAAATAAAAAATGAGCAATATCTGGCATGTATTCAATTATTGTTTCAAAAACATAACACGTAATCAAATAGAAGTTTCATGATTTTGAAATGTATCCGAACCTTGAATACTAATAGGTAAAATAAAATAAAATAAAAAGTAAAAAGATAAAAATTGAATAAACAATGAAAAGGGTATTCAATTCAAAACCCTAACTATTAAACCACTTCTCTTCCACTTAAAACCTTAGAATGTGTGATTACTATAAAGAAAGCAACACTTTCACATCACATATATTCAGCTATGGTCAAGTATAGGTAATTAGTTGGCCATTCTGTTCATGTTAATTAATTAACCAGTGCATTAAGATATGTAAAGTGAAAGCACCTTTCTCTCTTTGCTAACCAATCAACAAAGAGGGACAGTCAAAATCTACCAATCTAGGAGTCGTTGAGTAACCAATCGGAATTAATAAGCCTATCTAAAACATATAATCCATATACCTCTTCCTTTGCCAGGTGTAAATTACGTTGTTTGTGGATCATGCACCCACCAATACAATTAACTTTTATTGAGATGGGACCAACTTTGAGGACTAAAGAATAATAGGAGCAACATTTTAGAATTTTTTTATTTTTTATGTTGATGACATATTTCTTGCTAGTATATGTAGAGACAAAAGAGATTTTGAATAGCCACTTTGACATGGACCTTAGTATGCATTAGTTGTTTTATGCATCCAAATTTACCACAATAGGTCACATGGCATTCTTAACTTGTGTCATAGAGGATATATTGAAAAAAATCCTCAAGTAGTTTAACGTGCATTCTTACTCCCACATGCAATGTCCTCAAAATAATAATAGAAAAAAAAAAGAAATAAAGAAGGTCCTATAGGCTTCCGTTGTTGGTAGTTTGATTGCTTAAGTTTGTAATCATCCCCATATTATTTTTGTTACTACTGCTTTAGGGATATACTTGAGCAACCTAGGTATGGCTCATTAGAAAGACATAAAAAGGTCATGAGATATTTGTAGGGTACTCAAAATTATATATTGACCTATAAGAAGCTTGATCAACTTCAAGTCATTACCTATTTTGATTCTAATTTTGTATGTTGTCCTAATAGCTAAAAATCTACTTCTAGCTTCAAATTTATGATAATAAGAGGAGCTATTTCGTGGAAAAAAATCAAATAAATACTTATAGCTACTTTTACCATGAAAGAAAAGTATGTTACTTGCTATGAGCCTACTAATCAAGCCATGTGGTTTTTTAGTTTTCATATTATTGAAAGTATATTTAGGCCACTTATGGTATATTGCAACAACACTACCACCATGCATTTCTCTCAAAACAGTAAAAGATTTTTTCGCTCAAAAAATTTTGATATAAAATATCTATTTATTAGAGAGAAATTTATGGAGATTTGGATTCAAACTAAGCATATCGCTATAACGAATATATTAGTAGATCCACTGACTAAAGTCTTAACTATTGGAGTTTTTTTCTTTTTAACTCGTGTGAGCTTGGTTAAGTCTTTTGATATTTTTGGTCAATAGGAGTCTAAAATTGTATAGTTGTTGATTATTATGAGATATGTCTGAGATAATATTACTTTAATAAACATATCTGTTATAGCAATATTGAAATGTTGGGACCATTCTATCATATGATATATTTGTCTTATTTAATTATGTTTTTCTTGTCCATTATTCCTTTGTGTTAAATATAAACATATTAACATCTATGATATATATATATATATATGTATATCCCTATCAGATATTATATCTGCAATGTTAAGCTTGATATTTCTTAAATTGTTAGTTGATATATACTTTGACCATATTGATATTCTCACCCTAATAATTCATATATTTCTAATAATTGTCTAATGCTATACAAATGGGAGAATGTTAGATTATTTTATTATATAGATTGGTATTAATCAATTATTTAGAATATATCTTTTTGAATTATTAATAAATCAATTATGGAATTATTATTTAATTATAGCTCTTAACTAATATGAACATTATAATTGGGCTTTTAATGTGAATAGTTCGTAATGGTAAAGCTACTTACTTTGTTGCTTAACAAGAGATCTCTACTCTTATCATCTGATAAAGATATAAAAACTACTCTCCTATTAAACAGTTTTAATCTAACTTAATTTCCTGTCAGGAAAAAAGTAATCTTCTCTTACATTTTTTCAATTCTATACAAAAATTATTGCTAAAGGAGGATCTCTCTCTAATTACAAGTACATAAATCTTACTTTGAATTTATAAATTTATCATGATTTACATGTTATAAATCTTGTTTCTATATATAATTTGTTCTCGATTTCTCTATATATACTTAAAAGATATTACAACATCTTGCACCCATTAAGGGTGCCTCCTAAAAAAGTTTTCCTAATTCATGAATTAGGGGATAATGAATTCGATTAGAGTAACAGTATGCTTATAAGAAAAGACCTTTAATTGGATTTAAGCTAAGAATTAATTCTTTACTTTTCTCTTCTTCTTTTTTCTTGTAGAAATGATGTCAAACTCTAATGCTCTCTAAAAACAAATTATAAGTCGATCTTCTTGAATGATACAACTTTTGAAAAATGGAACCACCTTATATGCATTATCTTAAAAAAGAAAAGGCAAATTCGTACATTCTTGATGATGAATCCCTAATAGGTCCTAGATACTCCCCATGCTAAAAAGAGTCTATAACAAGAATGAGGTTGATTTATCTCTTGTCTCTATGACAAGCAAAATTATTGAAGATTAGGTTTGTATGGTCTTTCAAAGTTGACATATCTATAAGCTTGGAAATGGTTTTTGGATCCAAACAACTTCTAGTTGATTTTGATAGAATCTAAATGCCTTTAGATTAGCCTCTAGTCTCTTATGTTCCTATCCACCACTACTTCTAACCAGTTTCGGTTTTTTATTTTGATTTTGATTTTGCTTCTTCTACTTTTGATTATCTAGATGATCCATATATCGTAAACCAAACTCGTTTATATCATGAAATGAGTCACAATTCTAATTGTTTATAAATAAACTAGTCTAACTAGACAAACGTTGGATGGAGTTATTTAGGATCAACACTCGCTAGCACTTCATGATATGTACAAATTTAGTGTTATTATTAGTATGGATGTGATTCCTTTTTTTTTTTTTTCCTTTTCTTCTTCTTCTTATTTTTTATTTTTTATTTTTTTTATTTTTTTTTTGCCCAGCAAATATTGCTTTTGGTTCATTTGATTCTATTTTGTTTTCTATTTTCATTCCTCGTAGAGCATAGGGTTAGGGCTTCAACTGCGTATGTACAGAACTACAGATTCACACGGCAAGATCGAAAACCCTGAGGCCTTGATACATAAAAGGGGATGTATATCGCAATTTACCCAAAAGAATGAGAGCACAGTTTTAGATGAGCAAGAGTTAGATGAAAGGGGTTTCGCTATCCACCATTCTCAGAGAGGTCGCAATTGTCATACATTAGGACCAAGACCCTTCTTCTCCAATACAATTCATCACTTTCCATCCCCTTTTCTATTTGAGGATGCCATTCACTATAGCGTATTTCCTTTTTCATCCTTAGAAATGAAGCAACGTTTGGAATTATTCCCAAGGCCTACATGCATCCATCCCTTAGGATACGTGTCTGTCAAACATAACTAAACCGAGGATCGACGAAAGAATAAAACGACAGTCCTGCGATGCGTTCTCTTCGGATAAATGCCTTCAACATTCATAACAATGGACAAACGAGAACATGGTGTTCCACAGAGAGAGAAATTAGCTATTCCAACGACATTACCAATTTATCATTGAAAATAGGCCATTTGGTCTGTCCGTATGATAAGGAAAGGATTAACGAGGCAGCTATCGGTTCGTTGTCTTTTTATGAGATTTGTACTGAAGGATTCACAGTTGAGTGGATCGTACAGGATTTGCTAACAGAACGTCCAACAATAATCATCTTCAAATCCCCACTATCCCGGGTTTAAGAAGCAACCTCAATTCTTATTCTTTTTAGATATTTACATGCCATGCAATTACATTATATATTTTTTTTTTCTCGGGAATTCTTAAAAAATGAGGTTCAAATTTTAATAATTTTTTTCTTTTAAAACTAACCACAACTAGAAAGGTAACTCTTATATCTTGAAATCAGCCATAAAAAAGGAAAAAGGGTATTAAAAATTTTACAAAAAATCTTTTGCCTTTTCTATCAGCAGCAAGTTAAAAATGTCAAACCTTCAAATCTTACAAACAGTAGAAAACCTAACCCACTGAAGAATTTTCGGCAATTTGGAAAAGTCTTCACAAGTTAGCAACCACCACAGAAATATCAATTTCCCATCCGTTGTTAGTCAACGTGACACTCTACCCACTGATAGCTTAGCTGGTACTAGTGATCTTTCAGTCACAAGTGCCCCATCATGTTAGTTGACTAGTCATCCATAATCAAGAGATTCAATGCCCTAATAAATATTTTTTTCCAATTTATAGACACCACCAGCAGTAGATAGACGCCAACGCCCCTCCATGTTTCTTCTCCTTCTTCTGCAAAAAAATATGATTTAGATTTCATTAGGTTGCCACATTCTCTTCAGAGCCGAACACGCAAGAACTAACCAAACAGTCTTTTTTTCACGTGGATAATATTCACAGAATGTGCAAATAACAGTGAAACTCTTGCTTTTAGGTTAGAATAATACTAAGAAAATGTCCCTCTTTTTTATCAGTGTTCTCTGATAGCCACCCACCATTCACGCGGAACGAATTTAAGCAGTTTTCAAGGACCTGACAAGACAAACCGAAACCCAAGTCTAATTTTAATACAACTGTATAATCATCATTCAACATACTCATCGCTGGTCACCGGTTTTTCTCGTTGTTTAAGGGCAAACATTAATTTGGTCCTATAAATCCCAAGATTAGTGAAGCTACAAAGATTTTCAATCATAAATGCATCCCTATAGAAACTTTAGGAGAAGACAGATCAATTGCATTTCATTTGGAAATGGAGGTCAGACAAACATCCTACTTTTGCAGCTACGACCAAAGCGACGTACCATCAGCAAGTTAGGCTTAAGTCAGCACATAAAAGTGTAAAGATATTTTTTCCAGAACTTAAACATGGAATGAAAGAATCTAAATAACAAATAAGATCATGTATTTAAACAATAGAGATATGTCTAGTCTGCTCAAGCAGACAAACTAGAATAGCATAAATTGATTACCTAAAGATATAGTGGTATGTTGAAATGATCACTAGTGTATTCATCCATCAGTTTTTCCATAATTATGACCTGGTTAGGGAGCTCCATGGAACAGGAGATAGGCTCCAATTATATGTGTTATGCCATTGCAAAAGAACTATGAGATAGCATAACATAAATGTACTCTGATCTAGGGAATAAATCCCGGATCTACGAGTTGATGATGAAAGCCAACAACGAAGGAGAATGTCACCCAGTACCACACCTCCCAAAAGAGATTATGGCAAGACCTTGATCTCTTCAATGATTATGACCGGAAGTCGCATAAAAATGGTCAACGTTATAGGAAGACGACAAAAGAATATCGTATTTACATGTTCCTAGCTGGGATAGAATCCGAGGAAGGATTATAGGAAGACAACCAATACTCTCCATCAGAATAGAAAAGCCTAACAAATCACAGAATGAAAAAGTGGAAGATGTCATTTTGAAATAAGCCAAGATGAAAGCGGATTATCTCATTATGAAATAAGCCATAAGCGCAAATTTCAGTATCAACAATACATCATTCATTTATGCATCTACCATGAAATAGGATGTCTCTTACATTTCCTTGATAGGCTAAAAAATGTTTGCTCGCTATTCAAATTGTCTATGGCATCATTAAACTTCCCCTGAAGTTCCATCAACAACTTAAATAACAATTTATAAGAAAAAAGAAACTTTCCAATAACTCACAGAATGAAAATGTTGAATATGTTATATGAATATAAGCCATGATGGAATAATTGTCAAATTTTGGTTATTTAAAACATCAAACATCATTCCAATTATCTCAATTAACAGCAGCTATGAGAAGTGCTGAAAAGGATTTCAGATATAACACCTAAATTTCTTACACTTTCTATAACAGATGCATTAGAAAAAGAAAAAAGAAAGAAAATAAAATAATCCAATTTCTGATATTTCGGGGCAAAATTGTTCACCTGGCTGCTAGAGTTTTTGCCATGTAAAAAGTACAATTTAATTTAACTAGGAACAATTCAAGCTACATTAAGAAATGACCTTAAAATTCTGAAACATCAAGAAACTACCTTATAATTCTAAAATGCTAGGACAAAAGCACAAGAATACTACTTTTTGCCACTCCGGCCAGTACCTCACTCACATTTTTAATATATTCACAACAATTTGTTAATGAGGGAAAACAAAATGTACAAAACCCAGGGACCTATACCCACTAGGCTGGATCAATTATATGACCATATTTTGCCATTGTATTTTATCATGAACCATATTCTCAATAATACTTAAACATGATTTCACTTTTTTTGGGTAATGAAATATGATTTCATTTTTTACAGCTTCTCTCTGCTTCTTCATTTCCTGTTTCTCCCCCACCCACAGTTTATGTCAGTAGCCTCTTAGCATCACAATACTTGACAAGTGACCCTATATGGCCAAACCATCTCAATCGTGCTTCTCTCATCTTCTCATTATAGATATACTCTGCCACTCTAATAAATTCAATTCTTATCTTATCCATTCTCACAAGATCCATCTTAGCATTCCTAGCTCTGCTGCTCTCACAACTTACTCATGACCACAATCTACCATCCAACATCTAGGCTTATAAAACTGTGTCAATTTTACCGCTGTTTGATATAACTGTGCAAGCTTTATCAGCATGTCACAAATCCCATAGGATACCTAATGCACCTTTCAACTTCTTTCACATTGTAACATTCTAATTTATGTCCATCTCAATTTTACAATATAAATCCTAGATACTTCAACCTCTCACTGTAGCCATATCTTGTTCCCCCACTTTCACAGAGGATTCACCTATCCTCCTCTTGTCATTAAACCTAACTACCATATAACTTGTTTTAGCCTTCTTGTTATACAACCCATTCCCTTTAAAATTTCATACCAAGATTTAAGTTTAGCATTCACTCGTAGTGTCTCATTCACCAAAACAATGTCTTGAGCAAATAAAAGCACCGTGGTACTTTAGCGTCCCCTACATATCTGTTGAGTTCATATTATCCAGAAAAATATTTGGTGAATTCACTCATGGCTAATATGAAAGACAAGGGCTTAAAGACGAACCTTCATGTACATCTATCGTTGTAGGAAACTCTTTAGTCAAAACTCCATGTCTCCTACGCCCAAATTATTACATCTCCATACATGTCCTTGATGCTCGTAAGTGTCACTACTTCTATTTGAAAAAATTATAAAAACATGATCTATGTTTTTGGCTTTTTTAGACTCATAATCTATATTTTTTCTTTCAACAAATAGATGACTTGTGTCTCATATCTATATGTCAGTACTAGTCAAGAGAGACATCCACTTACAATTGGCCAGGAGTAATTTATGTAATAAGATAATATAATGAAGAATAATTTAAAAAAAAAATGTAACGGGAAAGAAAAAAAGGAGTACAAAGGAGGACGAGGGAAGGGTTGGGGTGGGGTGGGGGTTTTGTTTTTGGGGTTGGTGGGTGGGTGGGGGGGAGGGGGTGGCTGGGTGTGGTGTGGGGGTGGGGGTGGTGTTGTGAAGAAGTGCTACTGATTTCTTCAAATAACATGTAATCTTTAAAGTTTTACATCTAATACTCTGTGCAGCATGTATACAACATGATAGAGACTCCAAGACCAAGAGGAATTAGACAATAAACCTCATAAAGAGAGAATAAAACACTAAAATGATTCTCTAAGTGGCTAACAGACTCTTCTTGCCACATGGCTACATCTCTTTGGATCCTGCTAAAGACTATACTCCCAGACTCTACACCATACTAATAGCTTTATCGATACTACCCCCACATATGGTACAACGCCACCCCCCAAAAGTTTGCCCCATCCTCAAGGCGAAGTTTCACCACCTCTCCTTGGACCCTGCTAAGGACTATCCATTTAGACTCTAGCCATACTAATAGCAATGTCCATACAACCCCAGCATATGTTACAATGCCACCTGCTAAAAGTTTTCACCATTCTCAAGGTGAGCTTTCACCACCTTTGGAAAGGCTGCCTCATAGCCTGCTTCTTCTTATCATCACTGAGGTCTTCCTCCACATTTACCTCTTCTCCAAATTCATCTTCCAAAATGGCAATCCGCAGTGATTTAATTAGACATTGAGTATGTGGGTGGAATGGTTGATCACAATGAAAGCACAAATCCTTCTCCTTTTTTGCTTGAATCTCCTCAAAAGTATAATTGCATTTATCCTTCCCACCATCAGTTGCATCATCAAGATTGTTGAAGCCAGCAAAACAATGTCTAGAACTTCAGTTAAACCACTTGAAATATTTTCCTGTTTCACTTCACCAATCCCTTCTTGATAACTACCACTTTTAGTTTTAAAGCCACCATCATTCAGGCAACCTGATCATACTCCACCTCTATCAAAACTGCAGTTGTTCTCACCAGAAGAGAATGTAATGTAATTCCAGACTTCTTTGACTCTTCAACACTTAATCGATCTCCTGCAACAAAGGCTATTCCCATAGCTCAAGCAATAGTTTTAGAAGCAAGCGTGCACACTTCCCTACTAATCACCTCTTTCAAACCATTTAGGAAACAACCAAGCAATAAATCCTTGAGCATAGTAGGTATCTAAGCTATTAGAGCTTAGAAATCTTCCACATAGCCTTCAATGTCAAACTCTTGACAAATTGCAGCAAGGTGTTCGTAAGGATTCAATGCCTTTTGTCCACAATACCTCTTCAATAACTTGTGTGTCAACATCTCCACATTATATGTGCAATTCACTTCCTCAAGACACCGAATCAACGATCAGTCCTACCTTTCATACAAAGGAAAGCCAGTTGAACTGAATTGTATATCCATCCAGCATCAACTTTGTAGATCAACTCCATAAAACATTGAAAGATCCACTTTGTTTTTTGTGATTCAGATAGATAGATAGAGATTCATTCTAGATTTTTCTCAATCAGATTTAGGAGCTTTAGCTCAGACAATAAAGTCCGCGACCTTCATCCAATTTGTTTGACCAGCCAGATACTCGCCTTAGAAGACAACTAAGGATGATAAAAATGGAAACTGGAGTGGATGACTTGGAGAAATCAGTTAAGGAGTTGATAGAGGACTTGAAGGTGATCAAACACAACAGAGATGAGACATTAGCATAAGATTATGATGTAAGTTTCAGAAACGATAGAAAATTGAGGGAAGAGTCATACCCACACCAAAGAAAGTAGAAATTGAATCCAAAGATCCCTTCTCAGGCGCATCTTCAATGCTTGACCTAATCAAATCTTCATGACCTCAGTAAAATCTTGAAGTTACTTCAGGACAGACGTACTAGTGGAGTTTTTCTCAATGTCTCAATTTTCCAAGCCAGATCTAACACTACATCTTTCCTTCCCTCATCCAAAAGAGTCTGTTTCAACTTGCTAAACATATTGGCAGGAGGGCGAATGCCCATATCCAACATTTCCTCAAAGTACTTGCAAGCTTCATCCAATCTATTCTCGTCACATAAGCTAGCAATCATTGTAAAGAACATGTGCATTCCAGGCAGGACTCCCCTGGCTTTCATTTGATCCCAAACTCTCATTGCCATATCTAACCTTTCCACATTACAAAACATCCTCACCATTATCTCATAGGTACTCACAGATGGTTCGCACCACTTTTCACTGCTCATTTTCTGGAAGACTGAATAAGCTTCTTTCGTTCTTTGAGCCTTGATCAAGTGGTGCAGAATTATGTCATAGGTCCTAGAATTCGGACCAACCCCAGATTCTCTCATTTCATCAACCACCCTGAATGCATCATCCATCTTCATTGACCAGCAATAAGCCCCCACCAAAGCATTATAAGTAGGTGCCTCAGGGGAAAATCCACTTGACTTGGATTGTTCAAAAAATAAAATAGCCTCGTCCAACCTCTTCTCAGAACCTAACCCATTAATCAAAGTGCAGAAAATATGAGGTGTAGGCTTGCAACCATTCACCAGCATTTCATTAAACATCCCAACTGCATCATCATACTTTCTAAACTTACAATATGCATTGATCATAATCCCATAAGTCACAGCATCGGGCTCAAAACCATCATCCTTCATCTTCGTATAAACCTCCATCAACCTCAACTCATTCTTCTCTTGACCCCAACCTTCTAACAAAATAGTATAAGACTTAATATCCATGGTGAACCTCTTTTTCATTTTATCAAACACCTGCTGTGCTTTTTCGACACTCCGTGACTTGCACAAATTATCAATCAATCTATTAAAATCCAAGGTTTCCAACTTGAACCCGAACTTCTCCATCCTCTGAATAGCATCAATAGCTTCCTTCACCTTTCGGGCACGGGCATACCTCCGTGAAATCAACACAAAAGTATCTTTAGTCAGCAACCCTCTAAGTTTCATATCATGGACTAAATCCCAAGCCATATTGAACTGCTTAATCTTTCCTAAAGATTCGATCAAAGCATTATAGCTCTCAGTAGTATGTTTGAACCCTTCATGCTTCTCTGCCCACCTGAAGAAAGAGAGAGCTAAAGCGCCTGCATTGCTTAGCTTCTTCAGTACCTCCACAACCACTGTGGGGTTGAGTGAGACGGAAGCCTTGTTTAGAGAGGCAGCGACAGAGTATGAATTAGAAGTGTTAGTCGAGAGTATTTTCAAGATTTTTTGGGTGTCTTTGATGGTTTTCTCATCTGGTTCGGTATGATTAGCGTTGACAAATACTTGGGTATGCAATAATCTGCTAGGGTTTGGAGAATAATGGCTTGATGAGAGGCCACGTAAGGTTCTGACTGAATCTAGGAAGGAGTATCTTTGAATTCTGTACAAGTATGTGATGAATCGATGAAGCTCCATTTGAACTTAATAAGATTCTTGCAAGCGGTAGAAAGAAGAATTTAAGTTCCTTGAAGGGGGCTCCTGGCACTTCGATACTTCTGAATCAGGAAGAATTCCTTTCCTTTCAGTTCCTCAAACCATTCTGAATGCGACAAGACTGCCGTTACGTACAGATATTCAAATGCTGCTGATGTGAAACTCGCAAGTTGACGTGGCAGCCACGGTGTACGTTGACCGCAAACCATTATAAACGTTACAAAATACTACTTCACCATTGTTCGTGAGTTTCCTACCTTACTAGGCCAATTTTCGAAAAATACTATAAAAAGGGGCTTAAATGAAAACTCAATTCGTCAATAAGGGAGGGAAAGTACACCTTCCGCTGATGAAGGCGTACATAAGTCTTACGACTTCTTTACAATCCTCTCCCAAATCCATCCAAATATGAAAAAAAAAAAAAAAAAATCAGTTTTCCACATGTCCTTATTACAAGTTAGAGTATGTCAACAAATATAGAAATAGGCCCCAAATTCCAAACTTCAAAATGCCTCAACTCAAATAAGAAACTAGTAATGACAAAACAAAACCATACTTGAATTCCCATCAGCTAAGTAACAGTAAAATGATGTCAAAATATACAATCATCTCATTACCAACGACAAATAAGTACAATGATTTCAAAATACATAATCAACTAGCTAAACAATACAAAAATAACCCCATCCCTTTACTTCTTTCTCAACCAAGTGAAGTGCTTCATGAAGCAGATAAGTAAAGATAATCATGCTATAAATGTTCCCTTGGATGTTTGAAGGGGAGTCTTTCCAAGATCTCTAGGTGGTACAAGACTAATTTAGGATAATAGAAGCTAGGTGACACCCTCTCTCATATTAAAACTCTAGGTCCAGCTAGTACGTCACTTTCAAGGAGTTAACAGAGTCTGCTAAAGTGAGTTATCATCCTAAGCAGTTAGGGTGCAGAAGGAGATGGGATCAATACTGGAACCCTCATCAAAGACTGTGTTACTACCAATCTTATCTAAGTCAACTAAGTAGCAAAATCCTAAAGGCATATACCTACTATGGCATCCTCGGCTACATATACGACCTAGCAATCCCTTAACCCTCGATTGAAGGGGTAGTACAAGATCAAGTGTAAGTACGTCATGCACCTCATGTGGATATAAGATCAAACCGCCATACTCCTCAAGATATTACAGTCGATTGTTGATAACGACATGGGCATTATGTATATTGCTAATAATCCATGCCCAGTAAAGCATATTTGCCTGCAATGTTTGAAACAAACATTATAATGGTTATAACATGTTATGCTAGATAACTTAATAGTATAAAAGAAAATAAGCTTACCAAGTGTCTCATCACTATACCTTGATGGGTGGTATATTTATATGTATGCTCTCTATATCACTCATAATAAAACTGGATTCTTATCGAATGGTCTTTAAGTATATATTAGACACATCTAGTGGTTAGCCCAATTGTGAAGGTGCCAATTATGCACCAACATCCAATCAATCTCAATCATGCCCCTTAGATTGATATGGTGGAGCAACTTACTTGTATCAACACTATCCAATATCGTTTGAAAACCCCCAAACTATCAAATGACATGATTAGGAAAGTACCACTCAATAATATGGAAGTAGATGAGTAGCACCTTCATTGTTCATATAACTCAAACGACACTATAGAATGGGGGTAATAGTTGAATAAGATCCTCTATATATGGTTCCCAAACGACCTATAATGCTTAGAAATGAAAGTTTGTTAGCATATGTCATGAGAAGGCAACAACACATGAAAATAGAGAAGTAATGCATACCAGTCCGCTCATATATAGGTTAAATGCCATCCTAAACAACTCTACGGCATGTGTAGGGTGGTATCACATAGTACCTCCCATCCGGTGGCGAGCAGCAACCTCTCTTGAACAATAAAGCCTGTCTTACTATAAGGGGCAATGTAGGGAAATCTATCCCATGTCTAGATCTATATGAATACTGACGCATCCATATCTCTTACATTCCTAATCATATAGCTCCACATAATAGTCTATAAAACCATGCCAGGCAAGCTAAGCCCTAACCGCATGTCCTAGCATACTGAAAGTCTTGCGAAAGGGGTAAGAACATCAAGTGTATGAGGGAAGATGATTTCTCATCAAATATGAACCTCCCAACAACTGGAGGATGTAAGCCCATGTATGCCTCCTAACAGTCTCCTCGTTGGCGTTATGAAGAATCAGCTGAAATCTCTCCCATAGCCAAGATAAACTAACATGCCTCGCTTTACTAGTATTGCTCCGAAGGAAGTCCTTAAGTAACTATTGAGCCAACTTTTGCCATCCAATTTACATAGTCCTAATGATAATGGCCCTATCCATAGGTAACCCAAACCATATCTCTCTATCCTAAAGAGTAATTGTCATCTCCCCATCATAGCTATTAAAATCGTTAGTAAAAAAAATATGATTTTAGGAGTTTATGATTTTATAATATTTTTCTTAATTAAAATGAATATATAAAATCGTTTACATGTAGATATTTACATAAAATTACGAACTTTCATGTATGATTCTATAAGGTTACAATTTTACTGATTTTATACAATTCTATCAATTTTATGTATTTAAATTAACAGTAAAATCGCAATTTCGACAACTATGTCTATAAGCCATAAGAAAGTTATAGGTCTTGGGTCTCCACCATGTAATGATAAGATGCTAGTCCAGCTGCATGAAGGGAAGTCATGCCATTCCTAGGTAACCTGCCACCTTTAAGTATGGGATCATGCGTTCGTCAAGTAGGATCTCCTCTACATCCTTACATAAGACCGCCTCATGTCGTCATACAGTAATGTGGTTTGATCCTTGCAAGTCCAGACAATATCTTACAATTATTATAAAGTCTTATGAAAATGAAAGCTTGGAACTAGTAAAACACATGCAACTTAACTGTCATAACCATACATCTTGTAATCGATAGGTAACCTGTCTGTATAGTATTGAAGGATCGATCGACCCTAGATCTATCTAATCTGCAAAATAAATAAAAAAATAATACAAGTTAGTCAAATACACTAAAATAAAATAACACGATATATAATTTACTAAGGAAACTATTAAGAATGTCATGCATTACGGCCCATACCACCCCTATTAAGCTATGGATACCTCCACATATTGCATCCTTCTATCCTACAAGTGTTGCATCTTGTCTTATTAGTAGGCTCCCTAAGTCTATCTCCAAGTAGTATCTCTTCTTCCTTGGTTTTCCTAACCTACATTTTAACTTTTCATTGGGAAAAAAGAATGGTTATCTAAGCTAAGCCAATTCAACTCATCACCTACTAAAAGGAAGTGTTTACTGTAAACATCTAACTGGTAATATCTCCACACATGCCTTCCCTACCCTATTGACAAAATATCTTTCCGTTTGGGGCCCTTTTTCAAAAGGTACGAAAAGGAGCTTTTGAGGTATAAAACTGCTATGTTTGGATTAGGAATTAGAAGGGAAAAAATGTACATTTCCCTTGTTTGGAAAGAAGGAAGGAAAGGGACGAGATAGATTTGCAAGGGAATTAATTTCCTAAAGTTTTACTCTCCAAATTGGAGAGAATATTGAAATTACTTCATTGCCCTTGTAATTGAAGCATAACTTATAATTAAAGGAGCTTTTTTTACATTTTAATAAAATAAACAATTTATTACTAATTTTCCCTTTACTTTCATTCATTCCTTAACCAAATAAGGGAATTTATATATTTTTATCTCAATCACTTTCCTCTCTAATTCTTTCCCCCTGCTTTCATTCTTTTCTAATTCTTTCCCTCTTCCCAAAGATAGTGTTAGCTTTCTACACCAGGCATAATGCTTGTTGTTGCACTATACTGGGGAGATGCTTATTTTCAAGTTTACCAGCTACATAAAGTACAATGCATCAATTTCATCAGTATGCATTGCTATAAATATCGACCACCCATTTTCAAACAACATGTCAAATAAGTATTTAAGACTTAAAGAGGATAAAATGATAAATTCAAAAATTCCATTCAATTAATTATTTAAAGATAACAAATAATATTTTATTGACATTGATTTTACTAACATTAATTAGACATAGGTATTTTAAGTAAATTACTCCCTAAAATAATTCAAGAGTGGAGTTAAGAATGTCAAGCCTGATTTTTTTATTTTCTTATTTTAATTTCATTTCCTATTTTCTGATTAATACTAAACCATAAACCATTTAATATTAATCCTCAACTAGAGAAAATGAAAAATTCCAGTTCTTCTTTTCTTATTTTAAATTGAAAATCTTTTTAAAGCCACCATTCGAATGGAGTTGAGAAAAAAAAATCTGTAATCAATTAAGTAGATTGATTACAATTTAGCTACTAGTCTTTAATTTTAAATTGATAAGAAAAAGTTAAAGATTTTCGAATTCAAGTGCTACCTATTAAACTCTAACGAGTACTACTATCGATTTTCCAAAATTAAGCTTATTTTTTAAAATTATACTTTTAAAATATTTCTAAAAAAAATTAAAAAAAAAAACCTAAGTTTTTACGAATTTTACATTGCCTTAGAGGTGCTACGTACCCTCTAGTCAAGATCGAATGTTCATAGTTCATTCTAAAAACTTTAGTGTATTGAGTTGTTTATAATTTTGAAAATCCACTAAGTTTACGTTTTTAATCCCTTTAATTATTGTTTAAGAAAACTTCATAGAGGATCTTAACTTAAGGTTTGACTTTATGGAAAATCATCTAACAAAAAGCCCTACTTTGAAAAAAAAAAAGTTTATTAATTTATTATTATCAAAACAATTTCTCTAAGTAAGAAATTCTAAGTACTTAATGATTAAAAAACATAAAATTTAGAAAAAGGCATAGTGCGTTTGGCTAAAATATAGTTTTTATTCCTTATTCTGATAAGTAACTAAACCAAAAACAAATGGAGCAACTCACTTACTTGATAAGGTGTAAGTTAATGCATATTGCTACTGGTGTACCGAAAATTCACGAGCGTAACTAAAGGGTAGATGATTACTGACTTCTAAGCTATCACGGCTAGAATTAGGGGGTAGATAAGGACTATCTTCAAGCTATCACAGGCATAATCTGAGGGTAGACAAAGACTGTCTTCAAGCTATCATGGGCTTAATCTAAAGCTAGACAAGGACTGACTTCGGATGATCACGGGCATGATTAGGGGGTGGATGCTTATTGACAAGAATTGTCACAGTTGTAACTGGGTTGTATATCGGGATTGGGTTTGAGCGACCAACGTGGATTATGTTTCCTGATTATGGCGAAAGTGTGGTGCATGCTAGGTATATGCTGGTTGCTTAAAGCTGGACAACATGTATGGACTGGATCATAAGCTGCTATGGAGTTTAGTATGTGACAATACAAGTGCTGAAGATTTCGAGCAACTAGGGTTATGTTGCTGTATAAAGGTAGACTATGTATAGATTATGGCTATGGATTGATGCTGTTTTGTTAGTAAGAGAGTAAGGTTTGTTGATCGTAGCAGTGGAGGAGTGACAATAGCTTTACTATGTGTATCATGGGATGTTAGATAGCTACAATCGGTTGGGGCTGGGCGAAGGAGAGGATGGGTTGGCAATGGGGCTAGTGTGTGTTATTTGAACAATGGTTCGTAATGGAACTCACAGTGGATTGAAAGTTAAGTGTATGTGTGTGTGACTTAATAATTCTTTTTCTTGTGCCATGCAATCTCTATATATAAAATTTGAAAACAAATCTTTTAGATCAAATCAAATGTAAATTGATAAAGATCCAAAATAGATTTGAATCACATAAATTTGATTTTATTGGATATAACATTATCGTATCATATTTGTATTTTTTCAACAACCTTTTAGTCAATATTCTATAACAACCCAATCCAATTAATCTTTTTTGAATTTTCTTTTCTTTTTCATTTTTAAATATATTTTTTTATTTTTATAAAAATTTTCCTTTTTTTTTCTTTTTATCATTTTTCAATTTTTTTTGTTATTTTCTAAATTAGAACCCCTAAAAAACACTAAACCTATGAGAAAATAAAAATGGGGTGTTTACAGTTACCATTTTTTGTAACAAAGTTTAAGTAAAACTTTACTACAAAGACAAAAGAGACACAATTTTTCCCTTGGAGATGACTCTATCCTAAGAATTGCTACAACTAGCTAGCTATCCTAGGCTTAGTTCACTAGGGACTTAGTGATAAAAGGCTTGAAAAGAAAGGTAGTGAGGATGATGCTCCTATGGGCTAGCAAGAACTCTAAAAGTACTCAAAGGAAAGGTAGCACCTTGTAGGCTGGCAATAACCTTAAAAGTACTAAACGAAAGGTAGTGCCCTATGAGTTGGCTAACTTAAGTGAATGGGCAAAGCATTCCCTTGACTAGTTAAGACCCTAAATGATAACCTAATAATGCCCTTCTAAGCTAACTAACCTCGGTAATTAGGTAAAGCATTCCTTAAGTTAGCTAAGACTCTAAACAAGAACTTGGTTGTGCCCTTCTAGGCTAACTATCCTAGGTAAATGGGCAAAGCGCTTATTGAGCTGGCTAACCCCTAAATGAGAACCTGGTCACGCCCTTCTAAGATGACTAACCTAAGTAAAAGCATCTCTAAAGGATTAGCAACCCTAATTGAAAAGTCAACATAGCTAACTAACTTAGGCGGGAGCATATCTAAGGGACTAGCAATCCTAATTGAAAAGTTAACATAAAACCTAATCGTACTCTTTTAAGTTGATTGACTTAAGTGAAAGCGTTTCTAAGAGACTAGTAACCCTAAGCAAAAAGTCGACATAAAACTTAGTTATGCTTCTTTAAGCTGATTGACTTAAATGAAAGCGTCTCTAAGGAACTAGCAACCCTAAGTAAAAAGTCAACATGAAACCTAGTCATGCTCCTTTGAGTTGACTGACTTAGATGGGAGCGTCTCTAAGGGATTAGTAACCCTAAGTGAAAATATTGATCGGGATAGCACCCTGTGAGTTTGCTAGAACCTGAATGAAAATATGGATGGGGATAGCGCTCTAAGAGCTAGCTAAAACCTTAAAGAGAATGTGGATTAGGATAACGCTCTATGAGCTGGCTAAAACATGAATGAAAATATGGATGGAGATAGTGGTCTAAGAGCTAGTTAGAATTCTAAAGAGAATGTGAATCGGGACAGTACTCTATGAGCTGGCTGGACCCAAGAGCATAAAGGTTAAATACCTTAGAGATTAACTAACATCTTAAGGAGAGGCTAAATGCAAATGCAATGTTTTGAATGAAACTAACTCATTTTTATGATAAAAGCTCATAAACACTTACCTAGCTTTATGGATAGCTCCCAAACAATCAAATCTTTTCTTAAGAAATCTAATTAAAACCATTGGTTTGCTCTTTTGAAATTCAATCCTAATCGTGGAACGAAGAACATGAAGTTCTGCTTAGTGGCAAATTTAAGGAAGGTGACCCCAACATATAAAATATCATCATCATCTAAGCAAAGATGTTACATCATGAATTTCTAATCCCAAACTTAACTGGTTTCCCTCACAAACTTTCACCCTCAAGTGAGTACTAATTATCTACCATTAGATACTTTGCCTTTTCTTTATATGGCTTATCTTGAAAAATAGAAAACAAAGCCCCCTTGTAAGGGAAAGTGAACTGTAATAAAGCATTAAAAAAAAAATTATCAATTGACACCGTTCCAAATTAAGTGTTCATTTTCTCTTGTATTTTCCGTATGTGGGGTTTTTTGGATTAAAGCAAAGAGTAAGGCCTTTCAGTCAAATGAAAAAAGAGCTGGGCGTGTTACCCAAAATCAACAACCATTAGGGATACCAACTTTGCTTATAGAAAATGAAAATAAGACCATAATAATATTAAGATTTTTTCACATTTTATGATCTGAGCAAAAATTCCATTGATTTTTCAAGGGCAGTACAACTTTACTACATTGGCGTTTATAGAGTCCCTTAAGTCTGGACCATCTATTTGAGATAAAATCAAAGCTCCTATAAGCAACACTTTCTTTACAATGTAAGGACCTTTATAATTCGGAGCAAATTTCCCTCTAAAGTCTTATGTATTGGGCAAAGTCTTCCTCAATACCATGTCTCCCTCTTCAAAACTTCAAGGCCATACTTTCTTGTTAAAAGCCCCAGTTATTTGTTGTTGATAACACATGTTGTGGCATAAGGCTATCAACCTTTTCTTGTCAATTAGATTTAATTGCTCAATGAGCTTCTTTATCGAATCAGCCTCATCCAAATGGGTTTCTAATAGTACCTTAAGAGATGAGATTTCGACTTCTACTGGTAATACAGCTTCCATTCCATATACCAAAGAGTAGGGGGTTGCCCCTATTGAAGTTCTAATAGATGTTCGGTAAGCTATGAATGCAAACAACAACATTTCATGCCAATCTCGATATGTAACCGCCATCTTCTCAACGATTCTTTTGATATTCTTGTTGGCTGCTTTTACAAGTGGAATTTCTATAAATGATCTTGAACTGCCAGTACAACTTTAACATCAATTTGTTGTTAAGATTCCTACCATTATCGGTAATAATCATCTTCAGTGTACCATACCGACTAAATATGTCTCTCTTGATGAACTTAACTGCTATTCCTTTCATAACACTCGAGTAGGATGAGGCTTTAACCCACTTATTAAAATAATTGATAGCCACTAATATGAAATGGTGTATGTTGGATGCCTTTGGAGTGATTGGACCAATGATATTTATACACCACATCGAAAATGGCCATGGTGTAGATAGTATATATAGTTCTGGGGGTGAACCATTTACTTTGTTCGCATAAATCTAGCACAAATAGCAATGACTAACATGTTTAATGCAATCTTCCTCTATAGTCAACTAATAATATCCAAACCTCATAATCTTCATGGCGAGCATGTAGCCATTCATATAGGGGCTGCATACTCCCTCATACAATTCCTTCATTGGCACTTCTATCTCCTTCTCGCCTACATAATGTATAAGTGTACCATCAAAAGATTGTTGCTACAAAGTAGACTCGCTTATCAAGTACTGAGTAACCAATTCTTTGATTGTCTTCTTATCCTTTTTCTTAGCCTCTACAAGGTATTTACCATGTTGTAAGAATGTTTTGATATCGTAATACCGAAGCTTTTCATCATGTACACTTTCAATTGCCAAGTAGAAAGTAGGCTTTTCTTCAACTTCAATCTTAAATAGTTGGATCTCTACTCTACTAGATATCTAAATCATGGAGGCCAAGGTGGCTAGAGCATCAACACATTAGTTCTAAACCTTCGGTACATACGTAAATGTAATCTTTTCAAACTTGTCTATCAGTTCGACCAAGTGCTGGTGGTAAGGTACCAATTTAGGGTCCTTCATCTTATACTCACCCCAAGCCTAGCCTATGATTCACAAAGAATCTCCATATACCTCTAATTCTCGTATCTTCTTAAATAATGCCATCTTAAGTTTTAGAATACATGCCTCATATTCTATAATATTGTTAATATACGAAAAAAAGAGCCTTATGGCCATCAAGAATTGTGTGCCTTCAAGGGATATCAGTATTGCCCCAATTCCACATCCCGATACATTAGCTACTCCATCAAAGAACATTTTCCAACCTGAGTGTTTCTCAACTGTTTTGCTATTAGAATCATTTTCAGTTTCCAGGATACTTTCATCAAAAAACTCAACTCGCTTTTCTTAAGGGGTATCCTCAAGGCGACTCTCTACTAATTGATCTACTAACTCCTGCCCCCTTAACCAAACTTTGGCTCACATCCTTGATGTCAAATTTTGATAATAACATCTACTACTTTGAAATTATACCAATGAGGGCCAATTTTTTTACCAAATACTTCAAGGGATCATGTTGTGTAATTAACTCGATTTGGTAGTAAAGTATTGTTTAAGCCAGTGCATGACCCAAATGAATGCATATGTTCTTTCAGTTTTCGAGTATTTTCACTTTCCTTCTATGAAATTCTTGCTCAAATAATAAATGGCTCGTTCCTTCCCTTCTTCATCCTTCTGACCAAGCATGGACCCCATAGATTTGGGCAATATAGTCAGGTATAAGAACAACAACTTCCTGGATTTAAGAGCTACCAATATTGGAGGATTCATAAATTATTCTTTAATTTTTATAAAAGCTTCTCTGTGTTCCTTATCCTAATTAACCTTAGCATTCTTTTTCAATAGCTTGAAGAGAGGGCGACATTTATCTATTAGCTAAGATATGAATCGAGCTATATAATTCAAGCGACCCATCAATCCTCTTCCTTCCTTAAGTGTACGTGAAGGGGTCATGTCAATTATGGCTTTAGCTTTATCAGGATCAACTTTGATGTCCTTTCGGCTAATTATGAAGGCCAACAATTTCCCTAACTTCAGTCTAAAAGTACACCTCTCTAGATTCAACTTCAGTTGAAACTTCCTTAATCTATTGAACAGCCTCCTCAAATTTTTTATGTGATCTTCCCTTTCTTTAGATTTTGCAATCATATCATCGACGTATACTTCTATTTCCTTATGCATCATGTCATGGAAGATTGCGACCATTACTCTCTAGTATGTTGCCCCAATGTTCTTAAGCCCGAAGGGCATCACCTTATAGCAAAACATGCCCTAAGTTGTAATGAAGGCTGCCTTAGACTTATCTTTTTCGAACATCCAAATGTAATTATATCCGAAAAATCATCCATGAATGAGAATAGATGATTCCTAATTGTGTTATCTACTAAAATATCGATATCAAGGAAAGGAAAATTTTCTTTAGGCATTTCCTAATTAAGATCTCGAAAGTTCACTCATACCCTAACTAATCCATTCTTTTTCATTATTGGAACAATGTTAGCTACCCATTCTAGATAATTAGATACCTCAATAAATCTAACTTCAAGCAGTTTCTTAACCTCTTCCTTAATTTTCAAAAGGATGTTAGGTCGGAACCTTCTTAACTTTTACTTTTTGGGCTTAGTGTCTGCTTGTGTGGATAGATGATAGACCACGACTGACGGATCTAACCCAAGTATATCCTCATAAGACCAAGTGAATACGTCTCGATATTCAGTCAACAACATAATCATTTCTATTTTTTGTTCTTCTTTCAAATTCCCTCTAATCTTTAGATTTTTAGGATTATCCTCATCCCTTATATTGACTATTTCAATTAGTTCATCAATAGAAAGTCTACTTAATTCATGTTTTTGCCATTTGTCTTGTATATCACCATGGTCATTGACATCGTTCTTGACAACTAAACCAATAGGGCCGGAAGTAATATTGATATTCTCATTATCTACCTACGTGAGGTATCCCTAGTTTTCGTTTGAATCAATAGATCTGGACAAAGTATATAAAGAAAAGTACATGTAAGTAAAAGAGAATTGAAACACAACAAAGGAAGTAAACTAACTAATATTTTATTGAATGAATGGAGCTAAATCACAAATGAGTTAAGAAACTAACCAATATTTTATTGAGCAAAAAGGTTTGATGATACATTTAGAACGATGACTATTGAAAAGAAAACTTCAAGAAATACTAACTAAGGTTCATCCTTTACCTTAGGGAGGACCTATTGTCGTTTACAAGGATGGAGAACTAATTATTCGAATGGTGTTAGAACTTGTTATATGAGTTTAATGATCTTTCATTGACAAATTCTGGGGCTTGAGTCTCTACCGGAATGAATGTCTTGGTTAGTAATAGGAATATCATCGGGGCATGGTATAATCTGTCACTTCTCTTAACCTACGCTTGTTTCTTTTGAAATTCTTTAGCTAAAGTGGGATTATAGCCAAGACCATAGGTACTTGTCTAGCCTTCCTTAAACTTTATACACTCATTGATGCGTCTCCAGGGTTGAACATACAGAGAAGCACCACAATAAAGTGAACCAAAACAAACAGGGAAAAAGTTAGCAAAGTCCAGGCAGCTACTAAATGAATATGACACACTACTCGATCTTACTTGACTTACAATCCATTGGATATGACACACCGATCCAAACTGAAAAGTCACTTACCACTACTTCTTACTAAAGGGAATAGATAAGAGTTAAAATAATAATAAGAGCACTAAGGTTGCTCAACAAGAGTAATTCTATATTGATTAGTTTGTTGTTCTTGTGTACAAGAAAATGAGGCTTTATATACTCATCTACTAAGGTTACTTTACATGTATGAAAAGATAAAAATGGAATTCTACAATGAGGCTATATGAAACATACTAAAAGGGTAAAAGAGATAAAGAATATTCAGTACGGAAAAAAAAAAAAGAATCGTTTTGGAAAGTTGTGTCCAAGAGATACGTGTCACATAGCGAATGGAAGCTAGGGATATGATACAAGTAGGCGAAATAGGAAATGATGGTAGTCAGGGGCCGATCTGATTTGGACTAAGCCAGGGAGTAATTACTTCCTTCGAAGAGAAGTTAGCTTGATTTAGGGCTGGATGCCTGTAGTTGAATCGGGAGCTCTCCTTGGCTATTATTGGACTGTCTTATAGGTTTAAGCATCACTGTTGAGCAAAGGCGAATCTGATATAAGTAAGGACCTGATAGTAATGTCGATAGGAAACTAACTCGGAATAAGAATCCCTGTCTTGGCTATGTGCTAGAGTTAGGATCCTCCAAGCGAGTCCTTAAAGTCATCTAACTTGGCCACATATGATCGGTCTAAGGGGTTCATTCATATCATTTGCTTGGGGGTCGAAAAGATTTGTCCTCAAATAGAGTAGTTTATACTCTTTCTTCTAGGGCGCTTACAAAGTCTTCTTCTGTTAGTTGGTGGGGAATCAAATCAGACACGTTAAAAGTGTAAGAAACACCATAGTCATCAGGCAGCTTAATCTAATAGGCATTGCAGTTGATCTTCTTCAAGACCTTGAATAAACCATCGGTACGAGGAGATAACTTGTTTTGTCTCAAGTATGGGAATTGTTATCGGTTGAGGAGTATCCATACTATGTCTCCTAGGTGAAAAGACATAGCTCAATGGCTTCAGCTACCAATTTCTCACTGTCTTATATTAAACTTGGTGATCTTCTTGGTTACAGACTGGTGTAGCTCATGCAATTTTTAGGCTTAATCAACTTCGAATTGACTTTCTTCAATAACTGCTAGGACACCGATCATATCTAGGGGAATAGCAGGATTTAGGCCATAAATGACCTTGAATAAGGTCTTTCTAATAGTGCTATGAAGAATTCGATTGTATGCGAACTCCATAACTGGTAGGTACAGATCTCAAACCCTCAAGTTCTTCCCTACAACAGCTCTGACCAGATTACCTAGTATCCTATTAACCACTTCAGTCTGGCCCTTAGTCTGAGGCTAGTTACTAAAGCTGAATACAAGTTTAGTTCCAAGTCTTCTCTAAAGAGTTTTCTAAAAATAGTTTAAAAATTTGTGTCCCAATTTAAGATAATGGTCTTTGATAACCCATGTAATCAAACAATCTCTTGCAAAAACAAAACAATAATATATAAAGCGTCGTTAGTCCGATAGTACCAAATAAAGTGCGCCATCTTGCTGAAGTGGTTCACTACAACAAAAATAAAATCTTTTCCTCTAGACATCCGGGGCAATCTTAGGATAAAGTCCATGCTAAGGTCAACCGAAGGTAAGGTTGGTGTTGGTAGCAGTATGTACTCTCTATGGGGTTCTCTCTTCCCCTTTGCTCGCTTTCATACCTCACAACATCCTACTACCTTATGAATATCCTTAGCTAAACCAGGTCTATAAAAGTTTTCCTTCAATAGATTAACGGTCTTGGTCTCCTCGAAATAACCAGATAATCCTCCACTATGAGCTTCCTAAATCAATAACCCACGTGTAGAGCAATTTAGAATACATAGCCTACGGTCCTTAAACAAATAGCCGTCCTTAAGATAATACCCTCTAACAAATATCCCTTCTCGGTAATGTTCAACAACAGGACCAAAGTGAGGGTCAATAGTATACTGTTCAATAATATACTGTTCAATAATAAGTGAGAATCCTAATAATTTTGTCTACAAAGTGGTCAATAGAGTTTATCGTCATGATAGATCGTCAGCGACCACATTCACGCTTCCCTTCTTATGCTAGATTAATTACGAAAACCCTTCCATAAACTTCAACCACTTGACTTGCCTCTTCAAAAGTTTTTTCTAACTCCCAAGATTCTTTAATGATTTATGGTCAGTGTAAATAACAAACTCTCATGGTAATAGATAGTGTTGCCAAATAGTAAGGGCTTGAAAGAGAGAGTACAACTCCTTCTCGTACATAGAATAATTCAGAGTAAGCCTACTAAGTTTCTCACTATGGTAGGCAACGAGTCATCACTCTTACATCAGGACATCACCAATTTCAACTCTTGATGAATCACATTCTAATTTGAAGAGCTTGTCAAAATCAGGCAACGATAGGATAGGTGCTGAAGTGAGCTTTTCCTTAATCTCTTTAAAGCTCTGTTCAACTCGATTGTTCTACTTAAATCCTTCACTCTTCTTTGTCAACTCGATCAATGGGGCGGCTATTGTGCTAAAGTCCTTAATAAATTGCCTATAAAAAGAAGTTAGGCTATAAAAACTTCCAACATTAGTGACATTCTTGAATGTGGGCCATTCTAGAACAGCTTGGATCTTTTTCTCATCTGCTCAGATCCCTTCCCCTAATACTACAAACCCTAAGAAAACCACCTCATTTTGGCAGAACATATACTTCCTCACATTCCCATACAATTTCTTAATTCGTAAAATGTCAAATACGTCACAGAGATATTAAACATGGATGTCCAGGTCGACACTATATACCAATATGTTATCAAAATACTCGACCACACATCTTTTGATCACAGGGTGCATCACATAGTTCATTAACCTCATGAATGTGCTTGGTGCATTAGTAAGTCCGAATGGCACAACTAACCATTCGTAGAGTATGTGCTTAGTCTTAAAAGCAATTTTCTACTCATTTCCTAGTCTCATATGAATATGGTGGTTGCCACTTCACAAATCAATCTTTCAAAATATCTTGGCACCATAAGGCTCATCTAACATGTCATTGAGCCTAGGTATTGAGTATTTGTAAGTAACGGTAATTATGTCAATTGCTTAGCTATCGATGCACATGTGCCATGAACCATCCTTTTTTGGAATGAGTAGAACTGGTACAACACAAAGGCTCATGCTCTCCTTTACATATCCCCACTCTATGAGCTCGTCCACCTGTTTCTTCAACTCAACAACCTGCTCAGGGTTCATTCTGTATGTAGGTCAATTTGGTAGGACGGTACCTGGCTACAAATCAATACAGTGCTCTATGTCTCGGATTAGAGGCAGTTCTTTCAAAAACAAGCCTAAAAACTCATTTAGCAAGCTTCGAATCTCTTCTAGAACATTCTCTAATTCCCTCATCTCCAATAATCTCCTAACCAATGGGAACATGGGTTCATCAGCCTTCTCAATAAGTCAAAGCTCTCTTCGACTTATCACCAGGGCCTTCTTCTTGCTAGCTCAAGTGAGTTAATTATAAGTTTCATTTACTTGGGATGGGGTCAGGTGTTGCAACACAATCTTTCTTCCATCCTTAGTAAAGGCATAGATGTTCTTATACCTATTGTGAGTAACACATTAGTTAAACAAACAAGGTCGTCTAAGCAGTAAATGTAAATCTCCTATAGGGACAACATTGCAAACTAATTTGTCCCTGTACACATTCCCAAACTAAATGATACAACTACTTGTTCAATTATGAGCAAAACACCCTTATGATGAAACCAATGCAGCTTGTAAAGTTGGGGATGCTTTGAGGTCAGCAGACCCAACCTCTACACAAAGGACTATATAACAATATTGATACAACTTCTCCTATCCACAATGATTATGCACAATTGGCCTTTGATGGTACACTTGGTATAGAACAAATTCTCCCTTTGGTCTTCGTCACAGCTTGGCAAGGAGCTTAGTACTAGTCTCAAGATTACGGTCATTACCCCTCTCTGGTTAGCATAGATACAAGTCTCCTCTTTGTCTTCGGCTTCGGGTTTTCTAAAATCCTCTTCCTTATTAAGCTTGCTCTTGTTTGTGCTATCTACCACATCTCCTTGATGCACCATAACATGTCGGTTCAAATACTTAGTGGCCATATGTCCGAAGCCTAAGCATTTAAAGTACTTCACCTCGTTAGTCTTCCATTTAGAGGTCTGCCTTTTCTCGTATGTCCTCAAAGTTAGCCTAACCTCATATTAGTCCAGCTGATCGACTCAGGCCTACTAACTTGCCTAGATGTCATCAAGTCTGTCATTCCTTTCCTCAACTCTACTTGAATAGGTCGTTACGGTATTGGGGTTCACGAAAATGTCGGCCCAGGTTGGCTCAAAACATTTCTCCTCTGCTTTTCAATCATCTACACAATCTTGATTGCCTCTTCTAAGGTATAAAACCTCTACACTTCTATGACATTGCGAATCTCATACTTAAGCCTAGAAATGAACCTCGATACTAGACGAGCCTCTGGTTCTTTAACGTCAGCTCAGATCACAAGCATCTAAAACTCTCTTACATAATCATCAATAGATTGGCTTCCTTAGAAAAGCTCTTGTAACTTTGCAAACGTATCTTGTAAGTAATTTTCGAGCACAAATCTTCCTCTCAATAACCTTTTCATCTCATCATAAGCTCTAACACCTCATCTTCCATCTCTGGCTCTAGTCACGTTCAGGTTCTTCTACTACATAGTGGCATACCTAATAAACTCTAATACAATAAGTTGAACTTTGATAGTATTTTTATACCCATAATATTCAAATACCTTCTTGACTTTTTCTTCCCACTCCAAGTATTTATTGGCATCTCCACTTCTACTGAAGGGTGGGATTTAAACCTTGACACTATCTAGCCCTTGAGGAGCTCGATGTCCTCATCTCCATGCTTGGTAATAGTTAACTTCTTCTTCTTCCTCCCTAAACTCTTCAAAATCCAACTCCTCCTCATCTTTCTCAATCTCCTTTAACTCTAATCTTTATCTAGTATCTCCTCCAACTCGAGGGGGTCTAATTGGGTGATGGGCTCGACTAACTTGGCCATAACCCCTCTCTTGAACATTGTCAGGAAAATTTTGTAGCGGCATACCTTGAGGTTGTTGCTTGTTAGCTTGCATTTCTATGATTAAACTCTCAACAAGGTTTATGAAACACTCGAATCTGACATGGTACAATACTTCCCAAACAAATTAACAATTTACTAGCAACTTTAGTACCCAATAGTCATTCAAATAGAATAGAAACAAACTTGCTCTATTTTCGCAATGAAAAATAGAGTAACAACAAAGTAACAACGAAACCACACTTGCTATCACACAAATACACTATAGTAGCTATGGAAGGAACACGGCAACCACTAATAGCAAAACTAACCAAAACTTTACTGCAACTTCACACAATCCCTCTTAGAATCGTGCTCTAACACCAGTGAAGTTGATGCATCTCCAAGATCAAACACACGGAGAAGCACCACAATAAAGTGAACCAAAACAAATAGGAAAAAAATCAGCAAAGTCCAAGCAACTACCAAATGGATATGATACACCACTCAATCCTACTCAACCTACGATCCACTAAATATGACACATCGGTCCAAATTGAAGGGCTACTCGCTGCTACTCCTTACTAAAGGGAATAGATAAGAATTGAAATGATAATGATAACACTAAGGTTGCTTAACAAGAGTAATTTTGTATTAATTAGTTTGTCATTCTTACATACAAGAAAATAGGGGTTAATATACTTATTCATTGGGGTTACTTTACATGTATGAAAAGACAAAAAGGGAATTCTACAATGAGGTTACATGAAACATACTAAAAGGGGTAAAAAAGATAAAGAATATTCAGTACGAAAAAAAAAGAATCATTTTGGAAATTATTGTCCAGGAGATACATGTTACATAGCGAATGGAAGCTAGGAATATGATACAAGTAGGTGAAATAGGAAACGCTAGCAGTTAGGGGCCGATCTGATTTGGACTAAGCCGATGACCAATTACTTCTTCTAAACAAAAGTTAGCTCAATTTGGGGTTAGATGCCTGTGGTTGGATTAGGAGCTCGCCTCGACTATTATTGGGCTGTCTTTTGGGTTTAAGCATCGCTGCTAAGCAAGGGCAAATCTGATACAAGTAAAGACCTAATAATCAGGTCGACAGGAGACTAGCTTAAGATAGGAATCCCTATCTCGGCTATATCCTAGAGCCAGGATCCTCCAAGCGAGTCCTTGGAGTCCTTTAGCTCAGCTATGCATAATTGGTCTAAAGGGTTGATTCCTATCACTCGTTCTTTCCACTCTAGGGACCGGTAATCATGCATACTTCTTAGAATGTTTGCAAACCAAACTCCTCTTGTCCTTCACTTCCTGTATAAGGTATGACCATTTCTTTGTAAATTTCATAATCTTAGTCTCCCAAAATCATAATCACTTAGCCATTTGAGATAAACTTCACTTTTTTGGTGTAGGCTTAAAGGTATGGCCCCTGCTGCTTGAATCCAAGGTCTTTCCAAGAGTAAGTTGAAAGACCTTGGAATGTCCATGACTTGGAATCGAAAACTAAAGTTCTTAAGGACAATACTCATAGGTAAGTCTATCTCCCCTATAATATCTCTTATGGATTAATCAAAGGCCTCAACTATTGTGAAAGAAGGCCTAATTGCAGTTATATCAATGCTCAGCAAATCTAGGGTGATGAGTGAGCAGATGTTCAACGATGACCCATTGTCAATGAGTACTCTAGTAATTATTATATCATTGCTCCTTACCATGATGAAGAGTGGTTTTATGTATTGATTCCCTTCTTCCCTTAACTCTTCTACTGAAAAAGAAATTTAGTCCATGATAAGGATGGAATTAGTAATTAGTACTATCTTCTCAATTAGCATTTCATAAGAGACCTTAACCTCCCTTAAGAGATGAAATAGTGCTTTTCTGTGGCTGTAGGGTTCAAATGTGATCAACAAACTCATTAATGATATTTGTACTAAAGTCTTACTAAGTTGTTCTATGATCTTGTATTCATTCAACTTAATTATCTTAGTAAATGCAAATAGTCCTTCTACATGTTCGATCATTTTATCATTCACCTTTTCTGGTAGACTCTTCTTCTCATGCTCTTCTCTTGGGTGGTAAATCCTTTTAGATCGAGTAATTCCCCCTACCAAATAACCTAACTTCTTTGGATTTACCACCTGATAGTTAAATGGGGTGGCCTTATATTTTTTTTGTGCTACCAGTACATAAAAGGTATACCTCTTAGCTATTAAGGCTTGCTCACTTGTGTAGAACTCAAAAACCTTAGGCTTCTTATCTAAATTAATCATATTGATGGTGAAGTCATCATAAATCATATCGATAACTGGGTCGTAGTTAGGTAAGGAGTTATTGTTAACGTTCGGAGTTAGGGCTTCCTCAAAGTCTAATTGTACCAACCCTTTGTCTATCATGTCTTGAATCCTATTCTTCATTCTTGAACATGAATTGGTCGAGTCCCCTACTTACCCACAATGATACTCGCATTTCTGATTAAGATCGTAAATTCTCGACTTATATCGATCACTAAGGAGCTTATACTGGATCACATTATCTTTTTGCAACTTCTTAAAGACCTAGCTTAAAAGGACTAATATCTTAGTAAACTATTTGTGGGCCCTATTAGCCAAAGGCTGGCTTCTGAATTGATGTTGAATCGAAGGTAGATTTTCTTTGAAAGAAACTTGAACATTTGGTCTAGCATTTGAACTCACCATGCTGATTATAGATTCTCTAAGCTTGCTGACTGCTGGTCTAGAAATGGAAGATGAAATGGGTAGCCTTCTATCTTATGGCTCTTGAAGCTTACCATAGGAGATGACGCTTTCAATCATGTACCCTACTGTCACTACTTTAGCAAAACTGGATGAGGCTTACCCAATCAAATGGGAGAAATAGGGCCTTTCTAAAGTATTAATGAAAGTTGATATGAGCTCTTTATCGATTGTAAAAGTGAATACCCTTGCAACTAGGGATCTCCATCTTTGAGCATACTCTTTAAACGACTCGTTCTTCTTCTTTCACAAGGCAACCAAATCCATTATGGTCAGAGCTACTTCCACGTTGAGCCTATATTATTCATAAAATGCCCTGGCGAGTTTCTCCTCTGTATTTATTTGATTGAAGTCAAGCTGGGCATACCAAGTCAGGACCGAGCCCACTAAACTATCTTAGAACATCTATACCATTAGTGGGTCATATTGAACATATTTACTCATCTTTCTTACGTATAACCTAGTATGACGCTTAGGGCATCCCATCCCGTTGTACTTTTCAAACTTTGGTACCTTAAACTTCTTAAGGTAGGCTTCGACTTCATACATAGAAAACTCGATGATCCTAGCTTATTTAAATCCATCATACCCTTTAAGTACCCTCAACTTCTTAGCTATCTAATGCGTCAGCTTCTTTTCTAGCTCTTTAAACTATCTATACTAGGCCTTAGGTAATCGGTCTTGTGTTAGCCGAGGCTAATATGCGTCAAGCTTGAAAGTCAAGTTGACTTTCAAATAAACTCCTTCTAACTCAAACGGGTCTTTTGGATAATTATCCTCTACTTCAGGAGCCTCAGTATTCTTCTAGTAATAGGCCTTATAACTCTCTTCATTAGCTGGTGTTATGGCCCAAAGTAAAGCGATGTTGTTTGCTAGGAAACTCATCTATTCTGTCTTCTTTTCCATAGCCTTTTCTAAGGAACAAAACCTCAATTCGGTGGGATTAGCGACCTCATGGTCATTATCATCTCCTTGAGTGGTGGCCATTTTGGTCTGGGAACACATTTTGATTGGACTTCTCTGAAAGATTTGACATTTAAGAGCTATCTTAAAATTTGTTTAATGGGAAAACTAGAAGAAAAAGTTAGCATGTATTACATTTTTCTAAAATGATTATTAAATGAACAAATGTAGGATGGCTGACATACGCATGTGATGAAAATTAAAACTTGCAAAAGACCCTTAATGTGATAGAACCTAACTAATTTTTATTAATCTTTGCAATTGTGAAGCTATACATCACTTATTTCATTCGAAAGAGAATTCCTAAAGAAAGGAATAAAAAAAAAAACTATGTTCTATTCTTCTTATGGCTATTGGGCTTATCTTGAATCTTCTTCTTCTTTCGAATTTTGGGAGCCTCCACTTCCTTATCATTAATCTTTCTCAACTGTGCTTATAATGCTTTTATCCTCTAATGATACTCCTCACAGCAGGTTTTCAACTCCTGCTCTTTTTCACTTGCTTTCTTGGGTTCAACTTCAACTTGGACTTTTTCTTTCTCTTTTGTCTCTTCGATATCTTTTAGCTTCTTCAGTTGGCGATAGAGAAGTCTTTTGGTTGTTTAACTTCTGCCCCGTATCCCCTTAGTTATAGGGGTAGTCTTCCTTTTACACCTAAGAGCTTGAATGCTTACAAGTTTAGCTACTTTGTCAACCACTAACATATTAGGGCCATGAAAGTCAAGTGAGACAGCTTCTAATGATGGCCTAGGAATCATGTCTTGAGTGAGTCCATTAGCTAGAATGTATCTGATATAGAGGTTAGAGCCAATCAGAGGTACTGCTTTGAAATCTTCATGTTATTTTACCATTTCCTTGCTTACAAACCACCTAAGCATCCAAAGTAGTTCTTAGGCTTTCATACCTCGAAAGTATTGAACCTAGTAACGAGTGGCTACGTCTTCAAGCAACTCAATTTACTCTTCAAAAGACTTGATGAGGTCATATTGCTTTGTGAAGTTGGCCCGATTAAAATCAAGTTAGTAGCTCCTCATGTGGCTAATGAACCAGATCATAAGTAGAGCCATATTGATCTTCAAATCTGTATGTTTCTTCTTTTTGAGATGATTTAGTGACAAAATTTGTTCAGCCAAGAGGATAGGGATGTATGACTTCCCTTGAGAAATTGGGTTACAATTTCTGCAACTTTGAAGTAGACCTGGCATCTTTCATTAGGGAATAAGATGGTATTGAAGACCACTAAGATATAGGCATTAACTCGGTGCTAGTGCCAAGCTTCCAGGTTTACACAAAAAATATCCCATTTATCTTTATGTTTCAGCTTAGTAAAAAACCATTTGATGATGTCATCTATCTAAATAGTCTTCCCTTGAACCAAAACTCGGTTTATCTCGGCTTTTTTTACTCCTAGTAGCTTATTGAATATTTTTAATGCAACAACTTCTACATCTGGGACATAGATATTATCGGTAATAGCAAGGGTCAATAATAGTTGAGAGTACTCTTTGAAGGTTACACTCAGCTAGTGTGGGCCAAGGCAAAAAGAGAAAGATTCAAGCTCCCATAAATACGTTAAGGCTTGTACTAAGGTAATATTCACAAGGATCTTCTATAGAGACAAGATGGGCCCAATTTTGTTTTTAAGGAATTCTTGTCTGTCTCGATTGAAAAGACGGAATCGTGCTTGGAGTAATTTTTTAAGCCAATGAGATAGATGAACATAGATTTCCTCAAAAGCAGTTTAACTTGACCTATATACCTAAAAGAATTAAAATTACAATCAAGGTCTATTCAAAATTTTACATGGAATTATTACAAAATTTATAAAGAAATGATGATATAGGGTAAATACAAGGAAAAATAAAACTTCACAACTGTACCTATCTATTTGGGTCTGCAATGTTATGGGTTCTTACAATTTTTTTGAAAAACGATTTTCATGATGTAAAAGGGTAAGTTCTAAAAGTCCTTAAGTTTTGTGACCACCCGTATTTTCAAAGTAACAATTATGTAGTCACATCTAAACTTGAGTAGGGTAACCTGATCGGCCGCGTAAAGTGGTTGCCCCATAACATTCGAAACTTATACAATAGCCCCCCTCCTAAGGTCCTAAGATAGTTTGGTTCTGATCGTATCTATCATACATTTATGAGGAAAAAAATAAAGTAAAATAAAAACCCCATATGTGAGCTACAACAAACATGTTAGTATAAAAAATTAAATTAAATTAAATTAAAAAAAAATAATTGACTCAGGTATTTTTTTTTTTTTGAAAAATAATCTTAATTTTAGAAAACTTAAGTAGCTAGCCCTCTTGACGTCTTCAATGAAGTTGCCAAGCTATTAAGCCTGATTTTTTAGTTCTCTTATTTTAATTTCATTTTCCATTTTCAAAGCAATACTAAATCTTAACCCATTTAATATTAATTCTCGACTAGAGAAAATAGAAAATTTTGATTCTTCTTTTCTTATTTTAAATTGAAAATCTTTTTGGAACTACTACCCAACTGGAGTCCGGAAAAAAAAAAGTATAATTAATTGAGTGAATTGACTAGAATTTAGCTACCAGTCTTTGATTTTAAACTAATAAAAAAAAAAGCCAAAGATCTCAGAATTTAGGGGCCACTTATTAAACTCTAACAAGTACTATTATCAATTTTTTGAAATTAAACTTATTATTCAAAATTATCCTTTTTTAAATATTTCTAAAAAAAAAACTAAATTTTTACAGATTTTATGTCGTCCCGGAGGTACTTATATACCCACTAGTCAGGATCAAACGTTCGTAGTTCATTTGGAAAACTTTAATGTGTTAGTTTGTTTTTAATTTTGAAAATCTATCAGATTTACATTTTTAATCATCTGATTATTATTTAAGAAAAATTCCTAAAGGATCCTAACTTAAGGTTTGTCTTTATGGAAAATTATCTAACAAAAAGCCCTAGTTTGAAAAAAACAAGTTTATTAATTTGTTGTTACCCAAACAATTTTTCTAAGTAAGAAATTCTAAGTTACTAGAGATTCAAAAACATAAAATTTAGAGAAGGCATAATGTATTAGGCTAAAATATAGTTTTTATTCCTTATCCGACTACCAAACCAATCATCTAACGAACATATGATAAGTAACTGAACCAAAAACAAACAAAGTGTCTCACTTACCCAATAGGACATATGGTAATGCGTATTGCTGCCGGTGTATTGGAAATTCACAGTCGTTACTAAAGAGTGGATGATTACTAACTTCTAAATTATCATGTCTAGAATTAGGAGGTAGATGAAGACTGTCTTCAAGCTATCTTGGGCATAATCTAGGGGTAAACGAGGACTGTCTTCAAGCTATCATGGGCATAATCCGGAGGTAAATAAGGATTGACTTCGAATGATCATGGACATGATCAACGGGTGGATGGTTATTGATAGGGACTATCACGGTTATAACTAGGTTGTATGTCGATATTGGGTATGAGCAACCAGAGTAGATTGTGTTTCTTGATTGTGGCGAATGTGTAGCGCATGCTAGGTATATGTTGGTTTCTTGAAGCTAGACAATGTATATGGATTGGATTGTGTGTATGGGTTGCTATGGAGTTTAGTGTATGACAATGCGAGTAGAGAAGATTTTAAGCAACTAGGGTTATGTTGCTGCATAAAGGTGGATTATGCGTGGATTGCGGCTGTGGATTGATGCTGTTTCATTAGTAGGAGAGAGTGAGGTTTGCTGACTGTAGTAGTAGAGTGGTTGCAGTGGCTTTATTGTGTGTGTCATGGGACATTGGACAGCTGCAATTGGTTGGGGCTAAGTAAAGGAGAAGATGGGTTGGTGATGGGGCTAGTGTATGTTGTTTGAATAATGCCTTACGATGGAATTGACAATAGATTGAAAGTTGAGTGTGTACGTGTGTGTGATATAATAATTCTTTTTCTCACATCGCGCAATCTCTATTTATAAAATTTGAAAACAAATCTTTTGGATCAAATCAAATATACATTAATAAAGATCTAAAATAGACTTGAATCACACAAATCTTGATTTTATTAAATATAATATTACCATATTAGATTTGTGTTTTTTCAATAACTTTTTAGTCAAGATTCTATAACAATCCAATCCAATTAATCTTTTTTTTTTCATTTTTTTATTATTTTTTCTTTTTCTAAAAACTTTTTATCTTTTTATCATTTTTCAATTTTTTGTTATTTTCTAAATTAGAACACGAAAAAGAGAAAAAACTAAAACTACGAAGAAGCAAAAATTGAGTGTCTACAAAGAATATTTACCAAATTAACCTAAACTTATTTCTGATTAAGGGCAAATTTGACTTTTTAATAATCAAGAGATAGGAGGGATTTTAATTCAAGGAAATCATTTTAAGTCTAAGAGAACAGTCTAGAAAATAAGAAACTCACTCAACCTTCTCTATCACCATTCTTAATGTAGAAGGGGAAAGTTCCACGACTAATCAAGTTTGATTCAATTATCTTGAAAGTTTTTCTAATGGATTTAAACCTTCTAATTAAGGTTCTACTCCTATTTTGATAATTTTCCTTCAATCAAGTTTCCTTTATTATTAGATATAAATTTTACTTTATAAGACCTTAATCCATTTGAATTTTTTTTTTTTTTTTACTAAAGAAAGGAATACTTTATTCATAAAAAGAAAAGCAAAGCATCTAGTAATTTGGAAGTCTTGAAACATAATCACAAAATAGAAGTTTTGCTAAAGGGAGTAAGGGATTAGGATCGCTACAATCAACTCAGATTCCCTTCTTAGCTTACGATGTAATCCAATCTATACACATATTGGCACTTGATTTATTAAAAGAAAAGAACAAACATCAAATCTATGCTTAAGAGATAAAATCTCATCAATGATAAAACAATTCTTCCAAGAGAAGCATCTACCATCCAACAAATTGTTGTAGACCAAGAGATTGTCTATCTTTACCTAATTTTTTTCTCCATCCACTTTGTATAGCCAAATACAAACCTTGCTTAATTACATCGGCTTATGCCAGCTTAATATCTAAAAATGGAGAGCGCATGGACATAGCCCTTAAAAGTAGACCCACTTCATCTTGTACAACCACTCCTACACCAACTACTTTTGTATTTGGATCAATTCCAATGTCACAATTCATCTTAATGAATCTAGCATCAACTCTCTTGCATTCTCATACAGGATATCTACTTGCATCATCACGTCCATGCTGTCCATGAGCTTCGGCATCCTTTGTTGAAGATAGAGCTACTAAAGAATTCATCTTAGCCATGAAACTTTGAAACCAAGCAACAATTTGCTGTAGAGATGGGCTTTTATTCTCAAACAAACTTTCACATCTAATTTTCCAAATATTCCAAATTATAACAAAAAACCTGCAACACAATAGCATGCCAATCTCCTCGATTATTTTTAACATCATAAATCAAACAACAAAGCCAATCACAAAAATTACTAAGGAATGGTCTATCGCTACTCAATCCTAATAGAGAAAACCAAACACTTCTTACCTAAGGACATAGACTCTACATCACCATAGAAAACTGCATAAAGGAGACAAAACACAATTCCTCTTGAATAGATTTTTAAATGACGCTAAGGCATTTTTACAACATCTCCAAATATGATGTTTGATTTTAGGGGTGACATTGACAGACCAAATAATTTTCCAAATATTAACCTCCTACAACTGATGATTAGAAATAGTTAAAAGAGATAGCCGATGATGCTTCATCCATTGTCTAAAATAGCCTAACTTTACCGAATATGATCTATTCCTTGTGTGAGGCCATATAATAAGGTCTTCTTCTCCTTCAATAGGTAATAGGATGGCTCTAATAGAATCGCCTTCTTCAACAGATATAAGTTATATTAAAGTACTCAAACTCCAACATTTATTCTCTTAGTCTATTAGATTTTCAGTAGTTAAGTTAGGATTTAGCTGTTGGTTATTTAAAGGATGACGCTTAAAGTCCCTATAGCGAGGAATCGAAGCATAATTCTAGACAAGAATTCTGTTACCTTTTCCCACTTGCTAATAGATATTTGCAAGATCACCGCTTTCCCTTTCTAAATACTCAGCCAACACTAAGAGGCTCCCCCCAACTTTTGATTCAATAAAATCTATGTTTGGGAGATAAATTCCTTTAAGAATTTGAACCTAAAGAGCATTTGAATTCTACATAATTCGTCAAGCAATTTTTGTCAACATAGAATCATTGAAAATTTTGAAGTCTTTAAAACCTAAGCCTCCTTTACTTATAAGATAAGAGATATGTTTCCATGACTTTTAATGTATTTTTCTTTTTAAAATATCACCACTCCACCAAAACTTGGCCATCAAACTTACTATTTCCTAACACCAAGTTTCGGGGAACTTAAATACATTCATAGCATAGTTAGGTATGGCTAATCCTACCAATTTTATTAGAACCTCTCTACCTCCAAGGGATAGTAAAGAGTTGCTCAATCCCTAAATTTTTTCTCCTATTCCATCCTTTACATAACTCAAGGCTTCAACTTTCAACTTACCCTGCTTTATTAGCAAACCCAAATATTTCCTAAGTTTTTGAGAAACCTCAATGCCTAAAAGCTCACAACAACTTAATTTTAGATCTTAAGGGATATTTTTACTAAAAACATGGAAGACTTATAATAATTGATCATTTGTCCTAAAGCATGGCTATAAGCATCTAAAATAAACTTAAGATTTTTTGAAAAAAAAACTTTGTTAGCTTCCATAAACATAAGTGAATCATCGGCAAAAAAATAAATGAGTGATTTTTGGACTTTCTTTCTTAAATTTAAGTCCCTTAATGAACTCTTCATCATTTGCCTTCTGAAGAAGCATAGAAAGAGTATTAGCTACAAAAAGGAAGAGGTAAGGAGAAAGTGGCTTAGCTTGTCTTAGACCTCTAGATGGAAGAAGAGTGTTGATTCTCTTCCTATTTATGATAAGACTGGATGGCACACAAAAAGGAAGAGATAAGGAGAAAGTGGGTTAGCTTGTCTGAGACCCCTAGATGTATGACATCATTCATTTAATAATGGTATGCTTAAAACTTATCTTCAATAACAAGTCTTAAGAGAATTCCAATTTACTCTGTCATATGCTTTAGCCATATCTAATTTGATTGCACAACTAAACTAGTTAACCTTCTTATTTAATTTAAGACAATGAAAAGCTTCATGGGCTATAATCACATTATCAATGAATTAATTTTCCTTGAATGGATGTAACAATTTATTCCATGAGAGAGAATCTCTCTCCCTTCATAGGCCTCGGTACACCCTGAGTAGTGCTCTTATCCTTTTTTTTCATCTCTCTGTGTTATCTTGTTTTTCCTTTCTTTTCGCTATCTTTATGATCTTTATTAATGTGACTTGCAATTTCTTATTCTACCAATCTATATTTGCTTTAAGAGATTGCTTGCCTCTTTTCAAGATTCGATGTGATTCTTTCCTAGTTTTATTTTCTCCATTCCATCTATATTTTTATCCTATCGTTTTTCCTATCCCTTTTTTATATATGTGTTGTCTAATAACCTCTTGGCCTTCTCCTAACGTTACTTACGCTATTTTCCAATTAGGGTATTCTCACCTTTTCACATGGATCTAAGAATCGATCAAGGGACTGGAAAAACTGACGATGAAGACATCTTGGACCTTGAATCGCTGGAGAATTCTGACATTACCGACATTGTTGGTAAGGTAATAACAAAGAAACCCCTTCATAAAAATGGAGTTATCAACATTTTGAAGAAAGTTTAGGACATATTTGGGAAATTTGATATCTCTTTATTGAAGGCGAATTTTTTCTTGATTGTTACGACTGAAAAGCATTTTTTTAAGAGGATCCTTGATTCAAGACATTTGTCAGTTATGGGTTATCCCTTTATCATACAAATCAGGGATAACCATCGAAAGATTGAAGACTTAGATTTTTCTTCCATTAAGTTCTGGATACAAGTGCATGGTTTACCACTCGCCATGTTAACTCAAAAGAATGTCGAAAAGATTGGAAAAGAAAAGAAAAAAAAGAAAAAAGAAAAAACCGGTTGGCTCATTTACGTAGAACCTTTTGAAGTGATAAAGAAGGATTATCTCAAAACTAAGGTCCGATTATTGTTGAATAAACCTTTAATTGATGGTTTATGGGTACGCGACTATAATGGAGCAAGAGTTTAGATACACATCAAGTACTAGCACCTATCAAATTTCAGTTACAATTGCGGTCATATTGATCATTTGGAGAACTAATGTACCAGAAAGGAGAAACCTAGGAGGACCAAGAGAAAGCTTGGCCCTTGGTTGCATGCTAATTATGCTAGATAAGAGACTCAGAAAGATGATCGGAGTCAATCGGAGAATTCGACAAAGGTTGAAGAGGATCTATGTAAGGAAAGTCGAGCTACTTTGGAAAGTAATAAAGTTAGCCAAGATTCTAATTTAAATATCACGTATGAATTGGAAAATGACATTCTCAACATCCAAAGTATCATTTAATTGAAAATGCTAAAGCGAAGGAGAAGACCTGTTGTGAAGGATACGAATTTAGCTGATAAGTTGTGTAGTGACTTCACCAAGCGGGTTTTTAATTCAGCTACACTGTATCCAAACTTCCCAGTGGAACTAGCTGAGTCAACTGACACTTCATTCTTTTCTCAGAAAAATTACCCTTTGAGCTAAGTCAACTACCAAAGCTATGTCAAAATACTGAGGATAAATCATATGCACTTTTCACCCATTATCACACAAACTTGTTTCGACAACCCCAACCATGACACTGCAAACCTGACCCCACACTACTATACTTGACTCAGAATTCAACCTTAGCCATCCGTCATTATCTCCCTCGTCCCAAAAAAATAGTAGCACAACCTATTATGTTGAAGAACTTGAAACCCCACCTAGAAATCTACCTGACTTGAACCTATGCCCACAAACCATCCTTCTATAAAATGGACCTGATCCAAAATTCTCTTTACCCTTAACCTCACCCAATCCAAAAGCCGCATCTAAGATTTCCCCAATTCCCTCACCTTTAATAAAAGCCATGAACCAATTGTACATCAAGCGTAGAATGGTGGATGATGAAGAAAGAGTTATGCAAGATTCAGAAAATTCAGAGTCTACGAAGGGCAAGTCCTCTCGGCCCCTTAGTCATCCAGGAAGGAAAAAAGTCGGTAGTAGCAGGAAGCTTCAGAATGAGAGATCTCTTTTGAGTTGACGAAGATTGATCAAGGTAAAGTTAGACATGGATCTTAATCTAGTGGAAGTTAGTGTGGAAGAAGTGGAAGATGTCACTCTAATTGGCCGTGGTGGTTGGCCAAAAGCCACCCAATCACCATGACAGCATTATGTTGGAACCGTCAGGGCCTAGGTCAGCCCTCGACAATAGATACGCTTCATAGTCTTATCTTAAAATTTAGACCATCTCTTATTTTCCTTTTGGAAACAAGAAATTAAGCAAGAAAGATTAAGACTCCTCGAAGAAGATGTAGATTTTCTCACGATTTTTGTGTCGATCCAGTCAGACTCTCAGGTGGTTTATGTTTATGGTGGAAAATTTCTTTTAATGTTGAAGTCCTTGAATCATCGACAAACCTTATTGATAATTGGATAAGGGAAGTTGATACAGGAATTTCCTGGTGTTATGTAAACCCTGACTTTTTGAGCAGAACTTTTTTCTGGAATAACTTAAGAGAGATTGCTAATGGAGTAAATGACTCGTGGCTGGCAGTCAGTAACTTCAATGAGATTTTACACCAAGATGAGAAGAGTGGAGGAAGAGAAAAACCAATGAGACAAATCATGGCCTTCCAAGACACATTATATGATTGTCAACTAGTAGATCTGGGTTTTCAAGGACCAGTTTATACATGATCAAATGGCAGAGAGGAGCCAGTTAAAGAGAGACTAGATTGAGTGCTCGGTAATTCACTTTGGGTTCAACAATTCCCTAATACTCAGGTTACAAATTTGACAGCTCAAGGCTCTGACCATGCTCCAATTCTGGTGGAAAGAGAAAGACAAGACAATAAAAGGCTGAAATATTTTAAATTTGAAGACTGCTGGCTAAGTATGGAGGGTTGCAAAGATATTATTGAAAAGATATGGATTGAAAAAAAATCTTAAGGCTAATATCTAAGGGCTCAAACAAAAACCATCGGATTACAAGAAAGTTTTGTTGACATGGAGAAGAGACAGTATGAGGAACAATATTCTCATCATGGAAGATATTAGAGGAAAATTGAAAATCTTGCAAAACAATCCAGTTGCTTGTTCTAATACAAATGAAGAAAGGAAGTTAAAAGGAGGAGCTTGTGCAGACTTTGAGAAGGGAAGAAATTTTTGGTGTCAACGATCCTGAATAAAATGGCTTAAACATGGTGATATAAACATACGATTTTTCCACCAAACAATCATGTTTAGAAGAACGAGAAATAAAATCTTGAGAATAAAGAATGATTGTGATGTGTGGTGTGAGGATGAGAATCGAGTTATAGAGGCCTTTGTAAGTTTTTACAGCAAGCGCTATCGCAAGGAGTCAACAATTAATTTTATAGAAGTGCTAGAAGTTGTTGACCCTATAGTCATAGATGATATGAATGCTTCTCTTATCAAACCAGTTGAGAAGGAAGAGGTCAAGCATGTAGTTCCAGGCCCAGATGGATTCAACGGCAAATTTTTCTAGTCAAATTGGTGGATTCTTGGAGACTTTGTGATTGAGGCAATCTAGAAATTTTTTTCAGTCAGATACTTTTCCGCCTCATTTCAATGAAACCGACATTGCTCTTATTCTTAAGGTTAAGTGTCCCGAATCAATCTCACAATAACGACCTATTAGCCTTTGAAATTTTTCCTATAAAGTTATTTCTAAAATTATAGCTAATAGGTTGCAATCCATTTGATGTTTAATGAAGGAAATTGAAGAATTATAAGAAAATCAAGTGAAGATTTAGCTCTTAGAGTTGTTCAAGTGAAGCAAGTGTAAAGTGGATTCTAATCTTTAATGTGCTCTAATTTTAAGTATATTTACTTAAATCCTCCTATCTATGAGTTAAATATAATAATTAGGTGTTTAATCATCTTATGCAATGAGGAACCCAAGAGGGGTTTAAGTGGGTGTTTAAGTGGTTTCTTAATCAATTCTTGAAGTTAGAGCTTCCAAGAAGTAGGATTTCCAAATCTATAGTTTAATTAAAGTTTTGAATGCATGAGATATGATGACCTAATGTTTAGAAATAACTAAGTTTCCAATGAAGAGGGAATAACTTAAGATCAATGAAACTGTCTCAAATAGGGAGTGAAATTAGGACTTAATCGAAAGTTTTAGTGGGTTTAAGTACTATGGTGAGTATTGATCCATCTATAGTGGATATAGATTGATCTTGCTATAGTTAGTGTTATTTGATTGAATTAGTAGTTTGTAACTTGTTTAGATAATGTTTTTATGGGTGTTTGATGTCATATTTAGCATATGTGTTGATTTGAGCATGTTGACTGGGTTTTAATATAATTGATAGCTTGCTCTTGATGTTGAACTTGTTAATTGGTAATACTTGTTGATTATGTTTACATTTATGTGATAATATAATTTTTGACCAAATCTTACAATGTAGTTTGATTAATTGGAATGTTTATGGAAAGTTTAGAGTTAGATTCATTAGTTGAATATAAATTTTCTAGAAGAGTTCCAAAAAATTAATTTAGATATGACGAAGTCATATGAATATTTGAAGGTGTTATTGAATTAGAAATTGCATATTGTTAGTGTTTTGAAAATGGTACTTTTTGATTCTTAAGATTCTAGAATTAAAAGAAGAAGAAGAAGAAGAAGAATTTGGAATTCAAGTACTTTTATGGAATTCAATTATTTTCAACCATGTTCATGTTTTTACTCAAAGCTAAAATGTTTTTCATTAAAAGGCAAAATTCAAATAATTGGCATCAAAAGACTTGGATGAAAACTTATTGAAAATGGCAATTTGATCACCTTGATCAAGTGTGGAAATTTGTTTGTGAAAAAAAAAAAGGATCCGAATAACAATTTACCAAAATAATAGTGATAATATTATATTTTAAATATTGATTAATAGATAAACGTAAGTATTAAAATAATTTAAAGGAGTAGGCTCCACCACCAGTGTGAACCACCAGTTCACCTCCAATTGAACCGAAGCTTAAATAGCTAAGTAGTTAAATAATCAATCTAAGTTAAGTTAACATAAAATTTTAATTTTAAAATTAACTTTGGTCTAATTAGCTAATTAAATTAAACTAGAATAACATAAGAATTATACTAAATATAAATATAGACTTAACTAATTATTGGGCCTAAAGTTATAAACCTTAAGTATTTGGATCTAATAAATAGCTTAGGGCTTAGACTTATTTAAACTAATTAATTAACTTAACCATCTTAATTAAGTATGATTAAATTAAAATTAACTATAATTAATCTCAATTAATTAATTAATGACTTGTATATCTTCTTTGTATACAAAACGCTTTCTACTTTCAGACTTGGTTTTTGACTCGATCATTATCATTCAAATCTTCATTTACATGGGTAGCCAAATTGCATGAAGCATGTTAATGTAGATAGTCTAAACCAAACTAACACATAAACTTGATTAATTAAATGTATATACTTACTTATGCTTTATTGTATAGGGTAAGTAATAGGAATCAAGCCCCCATACTAATCACCAGGAGCCAAGTTAAGGGATTGCAAGGCCTCACTCGACAAATCCTAGCTCAAGAAGCAACACAAGATGAAGATTCCTACATTGTTTGAGGCCTTTGACACCTTAGCTGAGCTAAGTATGAGTAATAATTCTAACTTGATCATGTATAGGTTGAATGACCTAAGTAGGTTGGATAACCTAACCTCTTCACATAACTCTTTATTGTCAAGCCCACTAGAGCTTAAGCTGAGCTATTTGTTAACCTAACCTAACTTAGGTCAAGTCGACTAATCCAACCTCCTTAAGGCATGCTTCATTTTTTGAGCCATCCGTCTAGGTTACCTAGTTATCAAGGCCTAAGCATGTTCAACTAGGAACCAGCTGTATATTCTTCTCTCTTTTACTTTTGTTAAAGGATCCAACCTAAGATTAAGATGTGGCATTGTAGCGTAAATTCCCATTATGATTCTTATGAAATACTAACTTGTCTTTTTTGTATTTTTCCTTCTTAGGAATGTATACTAAAATTATCATTATATTATTCTTGTATTTACCCTTTTAGTGATTTTCTCTTTGTGTAAAACCTAGTAGCTGGGTATAAATGCTAATCTTGTACGCTTAGCTAGAACCGTATCTTCCATTAATAGAATAACAATTCATTTTGAGAGCATTTCCTCTTAAAATTCTTTCCCTTATCTAACTCCTCTAGTAAGAGTTAGTAGCAAGTAACTCTAGTAAGTTCTTATGCGTAATATCAAGTGTTTATTAGATCGTATGGACTTACTGGTGCGTCATCCAATTAGTTACTCACAAGTTTTGTTAGCTTATTTGTTTTTTTTTTTTTTTACTTGATTAATATTTCTTATGTGTTCCTATCTTGAGGCGCATCAACCTTGTTGCTAGTAGCTATTGTTTCAAGTCTATAACTATTGCAATGAGTGGGTATGGGAACTTCAAAGTGTGAAGCTGCTATGGAGTAAATGTAGTGTTGGTTCAATTGCTAGATTTGTAATAGTAAGTAAGTGTATGCCGTAGGTTATAGTGCAAGAGTAGCTATAATGGATACTATTGTAGGTAGTTATATTAAAGTATCACAATGTTGTTGTCGGCCTTGTTGGTTGTAAAGTGATGGTTATACGTTATAGAAGGATTTTTTGTTGTTACGATGGTGATTTTGTGGCTGTTGAAGTGGGTGTGAAGTTCTTGTGTCCATAAAGTTATTGTCAGTATTGACTAAAGTATTCCATCATGCAAAAATGACCAATCCCAGTGTTTAAGTTGTGGTAGGGGACAATAAGAGCAAAGTTCCTAGCCAAAGAAGTAAGGACAGCTAGATTCATAGATCAAATAATGACAAGTTAGATTGTCTCACTAACTTAATAAAGGGCATGCTTATAGCTATGTGGAACAATGGAAGAACTAATAAAAATTCTTAGGATGATGATCAAGCTAATATAGAATGCGATAGGGAAGACTTCTAAGGAGATAGACCAAATTACCCAGCTCGAAATGTCTAGGTTAGAGGAGTAGGGAGACAAGCTTAGTGAAGGGTTATTCTTGATGAAGTTGAACATGAAGATGAGATAAATTATAAGAAATATTTTAAGGTAACAGAGCATGGCATTCGAGCTCCCTAAGGTCTTCATAATGTCAAATTCCAAATCTTGACCTTATCTAAAAGTGGTGATGCAATGAGTATATAAAATGGGGAGAGAAGTAAAGAGCGTATTCGATTGTTATCACTATGCTAAGGATATGAAAGTTCATCTTGCCGCCATGGAATTCTCGAGGTATGCAATAATATGGCAGAAGAAATTAGTGGCTATATAGAGAAGGGATGGCCATCATGAAGGTAGGAATTAGGATACAATGAAAAGGTTGCTACAAGGATAGTTTATCCTTAAGTCCAATCTATTAGACACTCCTGAGAATTTATAGGAGCTCAAACAAGGGAACAGAGCAGTAGATGAATACGTTAAAGAATTTAATATGCTAATGATCTGTTATGATATGGATAAACTCGACCCCAAAACTATCTCGAGGTTCATTTCTAGATTAAGGTATCAAATAAGGAATATAGTTGAAGTACAATAATTCTTTACCTTAGGGAAGCTATTAAGATGGCTTAAAGGGTTGAAAATAGAAGGGAAACAATCTGTTCCAACCAAGTCCAAGCTGACTTAGTTAATGTAGTCAAGTTATTCACTCTGAATATAAGTGGCAGGCAAGAATTAACTTCGGAAAGAAAGAAGAGCCCATAGTCAAACCTATAGAAGGAAGAGTCGAGCAAAAGAGCCAACAAATTGAGAAACCCATCGAAAGAAGGTTTCAAAGGCCAACCTTCGAGAATGAAGATTAGTGAGATCAAGTGTTTCAAGTACCTTAGCTATGGACACATGGTTAGCCAATAGCTAAACCAATAGGTCATGATTATGAAAGATGATGGATGGACAACCCAAATGAGGACGAGGTGGTAGGAAACGTTGAGGTTTAGAAAGAGCCTAAGGTGGAAATCAAGGAAAAATCTTATATTTATGCCAACCAAGGAAAAGTCATGAGTTTGGTCCTTAGAAGAGTATTAAGTGTTGTGCCAAACTTTGAGGAGGAATAGCATAAGAATTGGTTTCATACCAAGTACAGGATCAAAAGACAGTTATGTACCATCATTATAGATGAAGGTAGTTATATTAAAATTATGGCACAATCCCTTGTATAGAAGTTAAGTTTACCTACCTCCAAGCATTCAAGGCCCTATAAATTACATTAGCTCCATGATAAGAGTACATTACATGTAACCGAGCAAGTAAGGGTACACCTTACTATTGGGAATTTACCCTTTACATAGGTACCTCACATATGCTGTTGGGAAGGCTTTAGCTGTTCAACCGATGTATCAAACACGATGGGTACAAGAATACATATGCATTCACTAAGGATGAGAAGAAGATTATGTTACAGCCTATGATTCCAAGCCAAATCAGTGAAGCTCACAATTAGTTCACCTAAGCTACCAAGTAGAAGGCTTTGATGGTTTCCCAAGGTGAACCGAAGGATGCCATGAAGGCCTATGAGCCAATGTTTCTATTAATACAAAGGTTGTTAGAGTTAAGGGACTTAGAGTTTATATTAGAGGAAGTTAAGAGGCTAATTGATGAATTCGCTGACATGTTCCTCAAAAAATTACCTAAGGGACTACTGCCAATTTAGGGAATTAAGCATTGTATTGATCTCCAACTCGATGTTGCCTTACTAAATCGACTTCCTTAATAATGGACCATATGAAAGCTATGCAGTTATAAAGATAGGTAGATGAGCTAATTAAGGATCACTATGCTCGAGAGAATGTGATTCAATATGGCATGCCCGCCCTATTCGTACCTAAGAAGGATGGTTCATAAGACATGTACATCAACAATCGAACTATCAATTACATTACTATCAAATATAGGTATCCAATACCTAGGCTTAATGACTTGTCGGATGAGCTCTATGGTGTTAAGTTATTTTCAATGATTAATCTCTGAAGTGGCTACTATCAACTATAAGGCCAAAAGATGAATGGAAAATTGCCTTCAAAATTAGGCATAGCCTATACAAATGGTTGGTCATGCTTTTGGGGTTAACAAATGCATCGAGTATGTTCATGAGTCTCATAAACCATGTCATGCAACCTCTGATCAAGAAGTGCGTGGTTATGTACTTTGATGATATTATAGTCTATAGTACCAACCTGTCTGACCATGCAAAGCACCTCTAATCTGTTTACAACATACTTTATGTTGAGAAATTGTTCAAGAACTTAAAGAAATACACATTCTGTCAACACAATGTAGTCTTTCTAGGCTTTATGATATCTAGAGATAAAATTTAGTTGATAAGGAAAATATTCAAGTTGTTTTAGAGTAGCCAACCCTGAAGAATGTTATCGAGGTGAGGAGCTTCCATGAACTTGCCTCATTTTATAGGCGATTCATTGAAAACTTCAATACTATAGTAAACCCCTTGATCAAGAGAGGGGATAAATTCCAACCTAATGAGCAAGCTGAAAAGAATTTCCAAGAGATTAAGTGGAATCTGACCATAGCCTAGTATTAGCTCTATCAAACTTTGAAAAACCCTTCGAGTTAAAATGTAATGCTTGAGGTATGAGAATTGTTGTTGTCTTGATCAGTGAAAAGCTAAATGGTATGCCTTGAGCTATTCAATTTATGAGAAGGAGCTCTATTATCTATTTCAAGCTCTTACAGTTTAGAAAACTATTTATTGGAGAGAGTTTGTGATCTATACAAATTATAAATCCTTAAAGTACCTTATTAGTGAGAAGAAACTCTTAAGAAGGCAAGCGAAGTAGCTAAATTCTATGGAAGGATTATCTTATGTCATTAAGCATGAGAAGGGAAGTGCCAATGTGATGGTTGGTGCCTTTTCTTGACATCATGATTTGTTCACCACTAAATTGTTAAGATTTTCCCTCATCATCGAGCAGTATGCTCAAGACACTCAATTTAGTCCGATTATTGAAAGGTACATTAATAGGATTGTTATAGGAGGCTATTATTGAAGGACGGATATTGTTGAAGGGAGGATGGCTCTGCATCCTAAGTTGTTCCATAAAGAATTACTATTGCAGGAAGCTCATAGCGGCAACTTGTTAAGGCATTTTGGTGAGACTAAAATTGCTAAGCTACTATAGGAGAACTTCTATTAGCTGAGAATGGCAAGGACGTCCATAAGGTAGTTAGGAGTTGTGAAACTTGTAAATGGGCAACGGGGATAAAGCAGTCTCATGGAGAGTATATGCCCTTACCCACTCCAACCATTCCATGTGTCAATGTCGGCATAGATTTTATCCTAAGATTTCCAAGATGTCCCAAGAACAAGATTCCATCTTTGTAGTTGTGGACCACTTTAATAAGATGGTACACTTCATACTATGTTATAGAATTAAAGATGCTTTATATGTTGCTAATCTTTTCTTGCTAGAAGAATTTTGGCTACGTAGAGTCCCAAGGTCTATAGTATTAAATCAAGATACTAAGTTCTTGAATTTCTTTTTGAGGACACTTAAGAAAAGGCTAGGCATGAAGCTAATGTTTAGCTCCATTGGCTACCACTATTGTAATGCATAAACTGAAGAATAAGACACTTGATGCATTCGTCCAAGTTGCTATGGGGAAGAACTTAAGAGAATAAGATTTGTACTTACCTATTGTAGAGTTAGCATACAACCAAACTATCCACATTATTGCTAGGAAGACCTCCTTTAAGGTCATCAATGGCTTCAATTTGACCATTCCCTTAAACTTACTCAAGACCCCAACATTAACTCAGGAAATCTTGTCTAGAGTCAATGAAACCTAAAAGCTACGCAAGTTACACAAGAAGGTGATTGAGTTGATTGCTAAGTTTAATGAATAGCAATAATAGATTAGTAGCCAAGGTTAATGAGTTATGCATTCAACTTAAGCAAACCAGTCTAATCTACTTCAATGGGGAAAGAATTATAAACCTAAAGAAGAACAAGTTGTCACTGAAGGTTAATGGTCCATTCAAAGTCATAAAGAAGGTTAACCGCAATACCTACCAAATTGAGTTACCAAAAGAGTATGGAGTCTCTTTTACCTTCAATATATCCAACATCATGCCACACCAAATTATGGAGGAAGCAAAGGAGCATGAAGGAGATCCTATAAATTTGAATTTGAAGTCAAATCTTCGTAAACCTAAGGAAGATGACAAGAATCAAGCCCCTAGACCGATTATCAATAGCCAAGCTAGGGGATTGGAAAGCCTTACTTAACCAATCCTAACTTAAGAACCAAAATGGGATGAAGATTCTTACATATTTCGAAGCCTATTACACCTCAACTGATGTAAGTACAAGGTACTGATGAAGGGAAGGATAATTTCTGACATAACTATGTACAGGTTAGATGACTTGGGTAAGTTAGATGACCCGACCTCTCTGTAAATCTCCTTATTATTGAACCTACTAGAGCCTAAGCTAAGTTATTCATCCAACCGACCTGACCATCCAACCTCCTCAAAGTATGCTTCATTTCTTCCAGGCTACCTAGTTATCAAGACTTGAGCATCAATTCAATTAAAGACCATCCAGATATTCTTCTCTTCCACTTTTGTCAAAAGATCCAACCTAGGACTAACACATAGCATTATGGCATAGATTCCCGTAATGACTCTTTTAACATCTTAACATATTCCTTTTTTCTTTTCTCTATATTTCCCTCTTAGGAATGTATACTAAAAATTATCATTGTACTATTCTTGTATTTACCCTTTTAGCCATTTTCTCTATATTTCCCTCTTAGGAATGTATACTAAAAATTATCATTGTACTATTCTTGTATTTACCCTTTTAGCCATTTTCCCTTTACGTAGAAACCTAGTGATCAGGTTCAAAAGCCATTCTTATATGCTTGGATGGAACTAAATTGCAATTCATTTTAAGAACATTTCCTCTTGAAATTCTTACTTTCATCTAACTTCTTTAGCAAAGATAGTAGTGATTGGCCTTGGTGAGTACTTATATGTAATATCAGGTGTGCATTAGGCTATGCGGAATTATTGTTGTGTCATATCTAGTTGGTTACTCATGAGATTTGCTAGTTTTCTTGTTTTGTTTGTTTACTTGGTTGATATTCCTCATATCCTACCCTGAGGCATATCTTTAGAGGACAATAACCTTGGATGTGTAATTATAGCTATAATCATAAAAATTAGAAGGATATAGTAGTTAATTTCCTAGGTTACAAATGGTAGAGAGGTAGACAATCAATAGGAAGGAAGTATGGTTAGTGTAAATGGTCAGAACGAGAAAAACCTATAGAAGGTGTTATAAGAAGGTTTGGGACTTACATATAATACGCTACATCTGGATCATGATCGCTAGAGGGAAGTTCAGACAATGAGCTTTGTATGAGACTACTTATCAGTTTTAGCTTTAAAGATGTGGTGGTTTGATTGTCTTCATCAATCCCCAATTACTTGTTGCAATGGGACTCGGACCCCTTCATTTCTTGTCTTATTTCAAAGTCATGAGGTACTTTAACTTTTGAGACATGGAAAGTATGTTATTTGTTTACCAATTGAATTAATAAACTAAACAAATACTACTTGTTCCATTAGAAATAAATCTACATGCAATTAACATAATATGTGTTTATAGTTACCAAATACTAAGTTCCCTATACTCACTTTTTCGTTTTTACCATTTTAAGTGATGATCTTTATGTTGATTTTACCTATGACCAGGGATTGGGATGTTAATGAGTGTACTTTTGAGGACACTTAAATAATCTCCTATTAACCATCATTTCAATTAGACTCTTTTTTGGACTCCATTTAAACTGATGTTTCCTATTGAGATGATACTTAGACTTTCTAAACATTAAGACTTCTAGACTTTGACATTTAGGACTTTGGTTTTAGGTTACTGAGCCCTTGACTTCATTTTGGTGACAATGATATGATATGACATATTTTTAGTATAGTTCATTTTAAAAAATTATTAGGTAAACGAAGCATTTTCAAAAATTATAATTGGAATCAACTAATTTGATCAACAAATGCAATATTTAATATCCATTGCAAAATAACCATCTAAATCCTATTGTTAATGCTATTATCATTGATACTGTTACTTTATGTCATTGTTTCTTATTAATGTTGCCATCTTTAAGGGAAGTTATCACGCCCTGAAGCGGCAGAGTTGTAATAACCTCGCCGTGTAAACTATTTTAAGATAGAAGTTGGCCTTACAACCGCTATCTTAGACCTGATCTACACAAGGTACCCACGACTAACCTGCTTTGAATTAAGCAGTTTATAATTTAAATAAATCATTTACCTAAGAAAGTGAGAAAATATATATATAAACTATAATTCAATTATTACATTATTCAAAAATGAAAAATTCTAAAATAAAGGCTTAGACCTTAAAAATATATGTTTGTTCTTCAAATATTTTTCCTCATTCCTCAGGATCCAGTTCTAGCTTCAGAGTAGTTGTAAGTCGCTTCTTAGCTAGCACCTGCATGACGTCTATAGGGATGTGAACAACCAAAACTCAGTAAGTTAAGATGAAAGACTTAAAACTATACTATAAACATAACAAGTTTATCAATCAACTTATTAGGTGCAATGCATGTTTAAGCAAATGACATTGCATGACGTTGTCCGGCCCATCTTGAGATTAGAAAAATTGCTCCTGCTCTAATCCGGGTTAACAAGTTGCCGTTAATGCAATAGTTTACGACCAAACCCAGGCTTGTGCAATGGAGACACCACTCCTCTTGCGACTACCTTCGAACCATTGACTTCACCCTCGCCACAACCTCCTCTCCTGTCACATAGTTCGATTAAGGATGAAGAAATGACCATTATGCAATCTTGTGCTATCCCTTTCGAAATAGTCGGTATTTGACCGGAGAATCCTAAGTTTCCTCTAATGGGTTGCCATGCAGATCTAATTATGATTACGGGTCATATATTTGATTAGGTTCAGTTTAGAGTGATCAATCATTTCTTACAAATCATACAATACAAGTCAGAACAACAAACAGAATTATAACATCACTTATAATCAAGCACATGCACACAACCAACTATCTAACAAGCACAACAAGCATAATCTCAAGCCTCCAAAATATAGCAACATATTAATCTCAACTTACCTGGACTCCTCGCTCACTCACTCAAGGTCCAATTCGCTCAGGCCATTACCGATCATCCCAATAACACAAACGTGGTTTCAGTTTTTCATATAACTATTATAAGTTGATTTGATCCTAAAACGCTTATTGTTATATTTTTTTTAGGGTTTAATATATTCAATTATTTAGGTCTCAAATCTTTTACAATTATTCTAGGTTTGGGCTAGGTTCGGGGCTAAGTTCGGGTTCGGTTTCTACATCGATTTCTAAATTAGGTTTTAGTTCAATTTCTAAGTACTGTTTTATACCCGAACTCTAGTAACTTATTTTAACTCATAATGTGAAATTAATCACCTTACTTCCAGATATCCTAAATACTATAACTATCCCTAATCAGTATTTCATTATATTTAGTACACTTAAATCCTTAATAGTGTACCGAATTTACTTTTAATGTGATAAATTTTTACATTTTTTATATAATTACATAAATTTAAATTTTATATCCGATTTATTATATATTTTTATTAATATCATAATATCAACTTTTATTCTAATATCTTCTATTTATTATATTTCTAATAATTGTATATTATGTACTATTAATTATTATATGCATAATACACATCTAATATTTTTATTACTGTAATTACCATCTCCCAACATCAATTATCATTTCAAAATATCTAAATTCATCCTAAATCATATTTTACACCTAATTACCTTAATTTACAAAATTAACTTAAAATTTACTATTTTTCCCTATTACTTATTTACTACATAATTAATCTAATAATTACATATAACATCCTAAATGCTACAAGTATCATACTTCATCAGATTTTAACACCCTAAAACATATAATTATTCACTAAATCAGTAATTAACCATTTAATTACTTAATTAACTCTAAATTACCCATTTTATGCCTCATTTTAAGGCATAAAAATTATCTAAAAATTTCAAAAATTAATTTTTGAAAACAGGCTTCATAGCACTATTTTATATCATCTAAGTAGTCTACATAAAAATTTTAGGCTCAAAAATACACTCCTAAGGTCATTTATTTCTAAACCGAAACATGCTTGGTTTTGCATAATTTCTTAAGGATTATATATCATGGGACATATTTTCATTAAAATAATATTTTTCCTAAAAATTAAATACAAAAATATTTCAGAATAAAAAAATTCATAATTTTCTAATAATATTTACTATTTTTACAAAATTATACAAAATCAGGTTAGAAATCGAACTCACCGATTTGGATGGCTCCGGCCATCGTCGGAACCATCGGTAGCCATGGGTATGTTAGTCTACCTAGCCGCTACCACCACCGTGTGATGGTGGTAGCCGTCCACTACTAACTACTCGTTGAGTCTGGGTTCACCTTACAAGCCCTAACTGCATAGTTTTCTTTTTTTCTTTTTTTTACTCGAATTTTTTCTTCCAATTTCAATGCTCCTAATTTTTCTCTAATTTCTAACTGTCCAAATGAGCTTTGTGATTTTTTTCCCCTATTTATAGAGCTTTGTGGTAATTAATGTGCATTAAATTGAATAAGACATTATCCAAATTCCTTAATTTTTGGCTTTTGTGTTACTTGATTTTAATTGACTAATTTTTCTTCTTCAATTCCTGATTTGCCAAGATCAAATCTGGATCATTCCTTATTTTTTTCTGATTTTTCCTGATTATGAATTTTCTTTAATTATTTATTATTATTTTAGCATGTTTCACGTATTTTAAGTAATTACACGTATTTCTACATACATGTAAATTCATATATAATAAAAATAAATATTGCTAAATATTATTTAGGTTATTTTATGATTTTTATTATACATATAATTTATCTCTAGCGATTCGTTAATTATCAGAATATATTTTCCGCATTTTCGATAAATAACGAGTTATATACTTAAAATTTGAAATTTTAATATTCTTTTATTTTATTATTTATTTTCTTAAATTCAAACTTTGGCTGAAAGATCCAATCGAAACCTTGAGTGACTGATTGTGGGGCTTACAAAAGTGATTAAGTCATGCTTATTTTCTTTTTGGTATTTTAGGCTTAAGTTTTGTTACTTTGAACTAAAATTATTATTTGGTTGTATTTCAGGTTATATTGAAAGTTTACTTTTTGGTTAGGTACATATCTTCTTCTCATTATGAAGGGTATTAAGAGATGGAAAAATAAAATAAAATAAAAAATAAAAGGAAGGGTATTGAGATAGTTGTTTACCTTTTGAGACATACATAATTATTTTTAGTAGCATAATAATATCATTAGTATTATTTACAATTATTGTTTTGTTATGATAATGTCACCATCTATGTGGAGAAATTGTTAAGATGGACTATTATTCACTTATGAAAATTTGGATAAGTTTGTCGTTCAGTTTAAGGTTTCCACTTTGGTAGTGTATTGAATTACAACTACATTAAACATTTCAATCAATTCAAGGATTTCATAGCCAACCACCATCATTTAAATGTTATTTTACTTTTTGTTTAAAGTTACATGATAAATTTCACTAGAAGGTCAAGGGAACTAACATTATGTCTAACTGTCTTAAAAATTATTAAAACACAACAAAATAATGCATTAAATTTAGCATTCTAATAAATTTAGTAAAATATATCCAAGTAATTCAGTAAATTTGCAATTATTTAATATTATTTCAATTAATTCAATGTTTTCACAAATACTCAATAATGATCTAATTAAGTCAACAACTCAAAAATACCCAATAATGCTCTATTTATTTCAGCAATTCACAAATACCCAATAATACGTCAATTAATTTAGTAGTTCCCTAATTATGTAATCATACTCCAATTGTTTCACTAAATCCACAATTATTTATTGAAAATTTAATTAATTCAATATTTCCATAAGTAATATAATAATTCATAAACAGTCAATAGTAATAATCCAATTATTTATTGATTACATGCATATTATCTAAAATGATCACAATACACTAGAAATCAATTTCAATAGAATAGTCCTTTGCGATCCCACTCTCTTATATATGGTCAATTTAATCGATAAGGGTTAAGCCAGTCAATTGGCCCCCCTTTAGGCTAGTATATATTCCGGTTAAACTGACTTAATTCTTTTAAACCATTGATAATAAAAAAGGGGCATATTATTTATCTAATTGTTTTAATTCACAAACTCATGTTATTAAATAATTATACTATTTTGAATAATAGTCCTAAATCATTATACAACCACTTTGTATTATTTGAAAAAATCATCTTATGTATTATAGGGTTTGTAAATGTAAGAGTTTGGATACGACAATAACGTGTATGACGCGTATAAGTTATGCTACATATGACTAAGGTAAATAACTTAACCAGTACATATGGGATAATCAAGAGGGGAATGACAAAGAGGAGTAGGTAGACTCGATTAACTCTAACACATTGTGTGAGTACGTGATAAATGGAGGAGCGTTATAACGTTGAACCCCATGAATTTATGATGAAGGCATATTGTGCTCTTCAAATGTTCAAGGTTTTTATCTTTTAGGGAGTGAATGGTGATGTTTGTGCAAGATTCATCCTATCCAAATAAATGAGAGGGTAGGATATTCATAGAAGCTAGCCACAAATGTCATCCATCAAATCAAGAAGAATATCAACAACCAATATTAGCTCCTTTCTTAATGAATCCTAGATGAGCTCCCTCTTTGGATCCTAACCCATTAAAGGCCTTACTTAGTATATAAGATGAATTAAGAATAGTATGTAGCCCTACTTTAAGCTTATAATGTCAAATCTCTTTTGTTCATCTTGAATATTCATGAGCTCAATTTTATGGTGCCTTACGACCTTAGCACAATAAGTTTGATCCATTTAATAACCTGGCACGAACCATAATAGAATTTAGCCCTCTACAGGATTTATTAGTTATATTTTGTATAATAATCTATGCTATATAGTTACTTTGTCATATCATGTATAACAATTTTATTATGTTAGTCCTCTAATATTTCATAAAGACGCTACTACTACTAACCCTTAAAGATATCTAAACAAGAATATGTCTATTTAGATAAAATTTATTTGCTAACTTGGTAAGCATATTTAACTAATGAGTGAGTGCTAATTAGATAAATAGTTTCATCAAATGGAGGTCGAAGTAAGTGATTAGGAAATCATAAGTAAAGATTTGGTTTAATCACAACAAGTACTTAACATTATGTGTTTATATTAGAATCTAAATATGTAGAATCCAATTATTTTTTGAAAAGCCCATTCCAGTTATATAGATACTTTTTGTGATGCTAGTGCTTATAAGTTTAGAAAAACTTCATAAACCTAATTGAACTAAACACTAATTTAATTTTTTGCCTGTGTTTAGCTAAGACTTAAGAGATTCAAGGCTATACTGGTCCTCTAAAAAAAAATCCCATTTGTTCATCAATAAGTAAGGTTCCTTATTCTAGTTATAAAGCAATAAAAGAGGGGGCATGGCTCCACTAGATTGACTAAGTGCCTATCAATTAGTAAGTTGCGGCATCCTGAGCAAAGTATTTTGCTACAAGAATGTACTAGTTTAGGCGCCGACATTATCAATGTCTTGCTAAAGGGGATTATTGTAGTTATGGGTCGATACACTAGGAGGAAGCTATATTTGGGTCATATTAGCATTATGGAATGCTTTTATGGATGGCTATAAAGGATATATAAGTCAATGACTAATCTAATAGTAACCTTAGGAGAATGTGACTAGTTTTGACTCATGCTATTAGACAGTACCCAACATCATATATACTTATAAATATATATATATATATATGTGTGTATTCAAAGTTATGAGTTACTCCAAGTTCTAGGATGTCAAGATTGCATTGTATTAAGCCATTAAAATGAAGATAAAACCCATTGTACACATTACGTTAGTGTTAAGTTACTGAATGTTTAGCATTTGCATGTATTAGTGGTAATTATATATGTAATGGGCTTTGGTTCAATGTTGTGAAATTCTTATTTTTACAAGAACAAATACAAGGGATGGTGACGATGACTTCTACAACAAATCTCAATTTTAACTCAAATGTTGGATTTGAGGGCAGCCGCTAGTCATTTTGATCATGATAAGGGTTAGGAACTTTGGTTTGTGAAGTATTTATTTTTCGATGTAGATCTTTGTGACTTTTTGAGTTGTGTGTTGATTATGCAAAAGTTTATATAGAAAATCAGTTGTGTAGAATGTTTATATATTTTCTATGTTCCAAACTTTATAGAAAATTATATAGAAGGTTATGTAAAAAATTTAGTCGTTTTAGTATATCTTTATCATATGTGCTAGGCTATATAGAAGGTGGTGTAGAAGGTTAATCTAGCTAATATTTTATTGATGATGTAAGATGTTTTATGTGGAAATATTATGTATTGATGGTATATCCTTAGAGAGCAAATTGTACTTAGACGTGTGGTTAATAATACTTGTTGTGAGCCTTAATATATTTATGCCAAAGTATTGATAAGCGACAAAGTCATCGTGTCTCAATTCTAGGGTATGATACTTTTACTAATAAATAAATTCTCTTAAAAATATAAAAATAAACAGTAATTTTGTGTTTGTGTGTGTATATATATAATATATATATATATGTATGTATGTATATGTATATGTGTAAAGCAATGTGTTTAGCGGGTGCGTTGATGTTTGCTTTTCATATTAATGGGCATTTATGTGCTTTACTTTTTACATATTCTAACAAAGAAAATGTTCTATAAATTTAAAAGGTAGCCACCAATAGCCTATTACGTAGACCATAATTGCAGGAACTTTATTTTTATGCTACTTCGACATGGATCAAATAAAGAATGAATCGGTCGAAATCTCGACTCCTAGGAAAAGGTGATAATATTTTTAGATAAGTTGAATGGATCATGTGGTACCCCTGTTCTTTTCCCTGTTCCCCTACCTATTTCAATTTTAATTAATTATTTTTATGTATTACTATCCTATATTTGCGCAATCCTTTGTGCAATTTATCCCGATATGGACCAAGAAATTGTTGAAGGAAACGAAGCAAACCAGCTGGCTATAACTAACACAAAATCCTTAAATCACAAATTCATTGTAACTCTAAATGCACCATATGATGACGACCGACGATAACCACATCACATCGGAAGAATAGACCAACCATTCCCCAACATTGTATTATTGTCTAATGGCTGCTCGCTGCCACTTCGTTGTTAACACCCTACAAGTCAACTAATACCCACGTCGTATGTCTCCATCATATTTCGGTGGTCACACACGAAATCAAGCAAATTATCAATTTCTAATCTCTCCACCTTAAATTTTATTCCACCAAGAAGACGCGTAAACTAGGCCTCTTTTATATTCCTTCTTTTATCAGTTCAGATTACGATCTTTCGAGGAGAAATAAATAGGTAGGTTTTCGGTCTGCCTATTTTTAGAGTACTCATTTAGTTCATGATAAATAGGACTTTTTTTTTTTTGAAATTGTACTAGATTTTATGTTTATCACAATATAATATTAGAATAATTGCATACCATATATTATATAATAATTATAATAGTTCACACTATATTTATAGATTTAAATTTACCATAGCATTTAAACAAAAAATAATCTATACATAATCGATCAACTTATCTAACAAAGTTATCCACTTATTGAATTTCAGTTAAAATTCAATTCATAAGTTAAAAAAAAAAATTTATATAATTAATATAATAATCTACATCATATTTATCAGTTTTAACTTTTAAATCAAATAATTCTAATATGATTGGTAATACCAAAAACTATTTATAAAATTAAGCATTACAATATAAATCTCTTTGCAGTGGCCCATTGGGGATTCTGGTATCACCACAACAAAATAGAAATAAAAGATGTTTTTTCTTCTTTATTTACCCTTCTTTTCTTTTCTTTTCTTTTCTTTTCTTTTCTTTTCTTTTCTTCTTCTTCTTCTCTTTTTTTTTTTTTTTCCTCGCCTTTCTCTCTCTTTAATAGTATCCAACCCTTTACAGCCTTGCAAAGACCTGGGCAACTTTATCCGTGCAATGCAGTTCACAAGTAGTAGAAAAGCAAGAAACGTGGATATGTGTTAAGTCGATATAAGCCCCACATATTGAAAAAGAGGATATGATAAATTAATAAATTATAATAAAAATGCATGGACATCCTGTTTGTTATATGACAAAGCCAACTGTCATCCTTTGTTTTCTTCTTCCTTCCCCACTACATCCGAACTCACTTTGCTTCGTCCCGAGAATCGCGGTTTTCTCACTCTTCAATCCCATTAATCAATTTATATATGACACCGAAACAAAACGCCGAGAAAACCTTTCACTATATTAACGTACCATGTAAATAAATTAATAAATAAATAATATATAAGTATTAACAAAACTTCAATACAAAATTATAAACTATTATTGGTATTTATAGAACATTCATTTATTCTTGTGTGATGCATTAGTACCATAAATCTTTTTTGGGTAAAGAGAGAGACACCACACCAATTTAGATTAGTTTCCTGGTAATTGAAGCGCACATTGAAAGGAAAAGAAAAAGTCAGCAATCAGATGTTATATCTTCTCACACAGAATGCATCGTAACTACCGGGGAGTTTCATTCTACGAAAAAATTGTAACAAACTTCATCTCTTGCGGAGTTTCTTTGCGGTTATGTTTGCAAAAGGTGATAAGGATCTGCTGATCTGGGCAAATAGAAGAGCACTAAGGAATAGCCCCATACAAAATGGACAAGAGTATGACTTAAACTTAGTAGGTGAAGCCACGTGGACATAAATTTAAGGCGGTGCTTGTTTCGTTGAAGATATTTTCCAAAATTGTTACATTTTGCTATAATTTAAAATTTCCTATAGGCAAATATTGCGATGATAACTTGGTTGAACAAAATGCCAGTTACGGATCCCGGGTGTTTAATATCAAGTTAAATGTAGTGTAAAACCAAATACTACATTAGGAATCAATATAATAAAGAGTCCTCCGGATCTCACTGAATGACATGGGAAGCTGGAGGTGTAGGCAAGCACTTCATTTAAATCTCCAATATAAGATTTGAAGGTAAGTATATTTTCCTGTTTTTCATATTCTCAGAATGATTGAAATCTATTTTCCATGCCATATGGATTTAGGACTTTGTTTGAATCCCTCTTTTTTTTTATCAAAATCATGCCAAGACCTCAAGAGAAAATTAAGCAAATGCTTTTTAAACAAAATGACTAACATTTGAACGACTGCTCAAAATATGGGACATTTGTCGAAACAATGTGTTACTTCAACCATTTAAGGTATCTTCTTCCAAAAATTTTAATTAGTTTGTAACTATTTTTATCTTAATTAAATGGCAACAAATAAGTTTGAGGAGAATTTTCAATGATCATGTCCCTTAGAAGTGTCATATTTCTTGGTGTTGCACGAAAATCACCTAAAATCATAGTTTGTCTTTAGAGTAGAAGTTGATGTACGACTTTTCTACAAAATAAGCACTTGTTCATTCTCTCAAAATTGTCCAAACAGTTCAAAATAAAAAGACCATTCTCCTCGGTATCTTTAGTCTAGTTGAGAAACTTGGAAAATTGCAATCCAAAAATCCAAAGTAAGTTGTATCATGGGAGAGAATTCCATCAATCCATATACTCTTAGCAATCTAAGTATGGGGGGCATGATATTCACCAACGACTAGTATTCCCTTTGTATTGCTTTTCTGTGTTTCTCTTATGCTTTGCAATTATCTTTTGCTAACAATCTTAAAAGAATATTAACATTTCAAATGGGCAAGTAAAATCCTTGTTGTCCTTTGAGCCTTAAACCAAGATTTTATCAAGTTGGACAAATTTCGGCCATTGGATGGAGAAAATGATGTTCCTACCCTCTATTCTTAATATTGCTTATGTCTTTCATCTAAACACTTAATAAATTCAAACATTTAAAAGATGCAAGCTTGGATAAAGTGGAGGAGGTGAAAAAGACACGTGCTAATAGCAAATTTTACTTGTGGAGGCCACATACTTAATACTTTATCGGACAATCTCTATACCCTTTACATATTTGCTCAAATCTCTGTTAGAATAAAAGCCCTCGAAGAGAAACAAAACACCGACAAAACCAGGTAATGGATACATTTCTCATGATGAAATATATTAAATTCAAGAATTGGGTAATATATTTATATTGTGGATCAAGTTCCTGAGTTAGAATTGACAGTTGATCGACATCATGATTTGCGCATGCTTATTCATAAGTCACTTCAACCGGAGAAAATATATCAATATTTCATTATATTTAAAATGACCACAGGAAAAAAGCAAGTATACATAGCCAAGGATTTCACTATTGAAAAGATTCTAAGATCCTTCTATAGATTGGAAAAGTCCTGGAAGTGTGATGTCACGAATCTGTCAAATAGTTCTACAGTGAACTAACGAAAGAAAGGATTGTAAAAGGACCCAAAAAAAAGAAAGAAAAAAGAAAAAGGCCATAAAATTGGAAGACAAGAAAGTTCCATAACTAATACAATTGCATAAAAAATGGCCATTATGTAAAAGATTGCTATCTACTAAAGAAAGCTAAGAAGGAATCCTCAAGTAATGCTCCAATTTTAGTGGAAGAAAGTGATATTGGCCTCATGATATTAGAGGACTTCAAAGGCATCACGTCTTGGAATGATAACCGAGTTAAACATAACAAGAACAACTAAATAAAATGGACGATTAGCTTTAGGAGCAACATATTTACGAAAATCGACTAATATTAAAGAATCATGAAGCTGTTGAAACTATGAAGTTTTGATGGGAAACAATAACTCAATTCATGTGCAAGGAATGACATAGTAGATCTTCACTTCACTTACGGAAAGAATCTTACTCTTGTCAATATATTATTTGCAGTGGAAATGGCAATCTTGATGAGGATCAAAAGCTACCTCTTGATCTGGATCACGATTAAAATTAGACCCCCAAAAGAAAGCATTTAGGCTTACTTGTTGAATTAATACGAAAAAGGAAATTTTAGAGTTTTGTAATTGAATAACATATAAAGAAAAGACACGGATGAATCAAGAATAGATTATATGCTCACAATCCTCAAGACAATCCGGGTGTTGAATAGAGTTCAATATTATGTATGAAATATTAAACAAGGCGGTTTGCTACAATGTACTCAAAGATTGATAACAAGTCAAGAGAAAAGAAACAAAACTTTCAATATTCAAAGAAAGAACTTGAGGCATCTCACAAACTCGTTTAATGATAAAGGCATACACTCCTTTTCCATTACATAACTTAGCATATTTATAGGCTTGAGAAATAAATCTAGTAAATAACATAAAAAAGGAAACTTTTAAAATAAAAGGGCATAAAATAAATAAGCTAAAAGTAGTTTAAATAACTTAATAAAATGAAAGGAAAATGCCTAGTAAAGTTAAAGGACGAACTAAAGTCGATTCTTTTCGCGAAACTTAGTTGAAGGTCGATTTATTCTTAATCTAGTCAACCTAGGCAAGTCGACCTTACTCCTTGTCTCATATAGGTCATCCTTTAGGATGGCCTCACTTTGGTCAACCTTGCTTCGATTGACCACTCAAGCTTCCAGTGCTGTAAACTCATGTTTCAACATATCTAAAACTTTAACTTCTACCGGATCTAGTACTATTATTTTATTATGTCAGAAAGGGTTCAAAGTTCCAATTGAGTCAGAAAATGTTATATTCATGAAGAAGGATTTATATATAGTAAAGGATATGTTTGTGATGGTATGTTTAATTGTTGAAAGCAACAAAGTAAACAGTTTTGTTATTATTATTTTTTTTTATTCTTGTGATTTATGACATATGCTATGTTATGACATTTTTATTTCAGTTCTATCAAATTTATACATAAAATGGTTACATTTATATTATTGCAAATAGAAAATGTGAGCAAATGTGAAAAATGCATTCAAATCAAAACCATTAGAAGGTCATTTCCTCAAGTTGAAAGGAAAACTAAGGTTTTGGATTTAATTCTTATGAATACATGTGAATTGAATGAAATTTTCCAAGAAGAGGAAAAAGATATTTTATAATGTATATTGATGATTATTCATCTTATGCTTTTGCTTATTTTTTGAAATATAAACATCAAAATATTTGAAATCCAATTTATGCTTCAAGTTGCACCAAACTTGATAAAGTTATGCAATGTGTAATTTGTCAAGGTTCACAAATAAGCTTAGTATAGAGTACTCAAAGCTATATTGAGGATTTTTTTTGTTACTTGAAAAGAACCATGGAACCTACATTAAGTTATAGTGACTTTCCATTTGTACCAAAAGGTTATTCAGGTATTGAATAATAAGTGTCATTGATTTAAGTTAATTCAACTTCAAGATGGATATTTATATTAGGTAGTAGAGCCGGCGTTTGAATATCTAAGAAATAAATATATATCTTGCATTTGACTATAGAGTTTGAGTTTATAGTAATTGTTGCAGTTCGTAGGGAAGCATAATGGTTAAGAAATTCACTTATGGAAATAGAATTGCTGACACAATCAATTTTTGCCATTTGAATCTATTGTGATAGTGGATTAGTAATATCTCATGCCTATAGTAAAATTTGTAATGGAAAGTCTAATCATATAGGGTTGATAAATGAATATGTAAGATGGATAATAAAGTGATGGAGTTATAAGCATCACTTACGTAAAAACTTATAGCAACTTAGTATAGATTAGGGCATGGGTCTAACCCGTCCCGAAATCAACCTTAGCCCATTCTGCTCTACAAGATATGAAACCAAGACTAACCCTAGTTGGTTGATTTACAAGTGCAATTAGAACTACTAATTTGTGGGTTTGAATACTTCTATTGTTTTTTTAAAAAATTAAATTTAAAAATTAAATAAATTAAATTTTAAACTGAAAAAAAATATATTGAGCTCATCATGTAGTCTTTAGCACATTTTGTGAAGTAATTGTTAAGGGTATATACTTATTTATATATGACTACATCCAACTTAAATTCTAGCATTAATAATGTGTAATATCAAGAAATTTTTGGAATAATAATAATAATAATAATGGGAAAACGGGAATCATTCTAAAAAATAAGAGTAAAATGGTAATTTCTCTCTCTAAAGCATCTTGTCATTTCAAACTTGAAAGGGTATCTTTAATATGTACCCTCTTCCTTCCTCTGTTAGAAGAAACTAATGTATAATTTCTCCTTTATCAGTTGACATACCTATATCATAAACTTCATTCCAAACCATTTGATAAGTTAGAGTCTCTTTCCAAAACAAAGCATGGAATCAAGATTAGGAAGTTCTTCTTATTCAACTATGGTTTAGATTCAGAATTTTTGCAAGAAGGAGAGAGATATCAAGAAGAATTGATTTCGGAAACCCCGATTAAAGGTAATTACAATAAGTAAGAAAACGAGTAATTGTAACAATAGGAATTCCTATAATAGAACTTGATTTCAAAACTACTTTGTCTAGATTAGTTACAAGTATGTACGAAGAAGGTGGAAAAGAATCTAAGTGAAAAACTTCATTCGAGTAAGTGATAAATGCAATTCTAATTTACTGTTGTTGTTGAAAGATATTAAGGAATTGAAGGTTAGGAATGTTGTTGTTGGGAAGGAGAGTGGTGAATTAAGGATTTGGTATATGAACTTTAAGGAAGGAAACAATGGAAGTTGGGGTTCTATAGGGAAAGATTCTATAGTTCTATAGAATTTAAGCTACGAATCCATCGATAACTAGACTAGCGATCGATTGGTAAGAGAAATTGTACAACCGATCGATCAATGAACAAGTTGGTGATCCATTGGTAGGGTGCCTCTTAAACCTAAAGGCTTCTGACTTGTTTTAATTTTTTGTAATCTATCAATAGCACTTTCACCGATTGATCGATGGGCCATAGAACACAAATAGAATGTTTAGAACTCTCACGTTTAATGATCTTTTCCACAAAAATCAATTCCCACTTAATTCTAGCACTACTCTTAGCCATACAACGAGTCAAAAACACATTATAACAACTTTTAGCCAACTAAGCAAATTTATCATAAGAACTTAAGTGTTGGGAAGGGTCAATAGAATAAGAGTTAGGTATCAAATGATATGATCGAACTCTAGTTTGAACATCATACTTTATTTACTGTCAGGATTAAGAAGTGAAGCTAAAATGGATTCCATTGAGTTACTCATCTCAAGTACGTTGTATGTGTATGCTAATTTAGTTATGGAATAAATATAATAAAATTCAATCCTAAATGCTTAATGTGTTGAATGTATTTGGTTAGGCCTAAGAGTGTCGGCGATCTTAGGTGGCATCTAGGGATTGTTAGGTGGCGTTCTCCTAAGTGGAGTTGCTTACTAAGTTGATATGATTAAAATTTAGGTTGATTAATGGCTTTAGGATGTTGCAGAGTATCCAACGCCAAATATTTATATGGTATATAATGGTTGTGTGATTCGAGATCATGAGTTAACCTAAGCTTTAGGATGCCAAAGTTGTGATACTTATCAAACTTAAACCAAAGATAATAATTGGTATTATGATACATGATTGCATTCATATGTGAAAGGAATTATACTTACTTATGCGTATGTGATTGCGTAACTCTCATACTAGGTAATTTTGCTTACCCTCCGGGGATCTTGTTTTTATATGCTAATAATGCAAGAGATCAAGACTATTATAACGACCTAGGTTACAACTTGGTATACGGTGTGAAGAGTGATGATTATACTTTCTATGATAGATAGTAAGAAGGTTCAATAGTTTTATAAGTGTGATGATGGTATTGTGGTTATATGGGAGGTATAAACACCTCTTGCTGTTAATGATTTAGTTTCTACAGTATGTTGTAATAGGAGCAATTGAGACTCCATTAATGTGTATTAAATAGTTTAAATCGTAAGAGTATGATAGACTCCATAGATTATAGTGTGCTTGTTGATGTCATAAGGTAAGACTTATAAAGCCACCTATGTTGTGACTTAGAGATTTCCTTACTATTAGCGTGGTTATGATTTGTTTATCAAATGCAATTGAAGATATCAGTAGATCTTAAACCTTTGCGTGTTAGTGCCTCAATATTAATACATGGCGGGCTGTAGCTACTTAGGTTCTGAGACGTTACATAATGTAGAACAAAAAATCTAAAGGTTATAACAAAGATCAGAAGGCAAAATAGTAGTCCAACATTCTTAGGAAATGATATTTTCCTTTTGGTAAAAGTCTATATGTATCATATTATACATACTTGTAAGATATATTTATTTCCTATGTTGTGAACAACAACATATTAAATATTATAAATCAGAAATAATTTTTTTCAATTTACATGGAATTAGTTTAAATTTTTAGTATCATTGAATTATTTAATTCTTTAATCATATTATATTCTATTTTTCCTCCACTAACAGGTCTGGACTTGCTAAGCTTATAGGTTCAGACCTTCAACCTATCCTAGACTCGTTGACCCAGCAGGTCGAGGGATGGGTTTAACCTTGTTTAACTAGGCTAGTTATAGGTATAGCCTTGCCTATCCTACTCTAAGCTAGGTTTCGAGTTTGACCTAACCCTTATTCGAGTTTAATTTAGCAAATCCTTTATTGAAATGATTCTCAAGAGATCTAATTACACATATTAGTAAAATGGGTCTTAAATCCTTAGTTAATTATGATAGAGACCCCACTTTATTCTAACATTACTAATAAAAAAAAATTCGAGGAATAAAAGCACATCGTTAATAACCATGTATATTTAGTTACTAGTAGTAAAATAAGGATGGGACATTGTAAATGTCTCTTCATGGATGGATTTTCATCCTATGTCTATAAAGATTGATGGTAGAAGTGGTGCTACTCCTAATAAAAGTATATGTCCCACTATTTTTTACCATAGTGTGGGGATGGAGGTCAAGGGGAGAGGTAAATTGCTTGTTATGGAACTTAAACCTAATTTTTACAAGTATTCCCATTTCAGTTAATTAAAAAAAAATCACTTAATTATTAATGTATGGCATTTAGGATGTAAAGCTTAGATATGCAAATTAAAGCAAATAACACATAGTAAGTAAAAGGAGTAAGAGAGAAAGAGAACTAAATCCAAATATGTAAAGGTTACTCTTTATGTGTCAAAATTTTCAAAAATGAGTGTAGTAAATATCTAATAACAATTCTATAATTAAATCACAAATAGAAGTCTTCTTAGTTGTTGTATTCTTCAAGCTTCTATTGGGTTCTTCACGACTTTCTCTTGATTTATGCTTAAGTCTTTTAGTACATAATTTTACCCATTTCTCATGCTTATGACTAAAGCTAAAACTTACCTACAATTCAAACTTTATTATAACAACTTCTTTCAAAAGAGACACTCAATTCTTAAAACTAAACAACTCACAAGCAAGGAAACTTGGTTAAAAATTCCACAAATAAATGAGTCTTACTAGCTCTCTAAACTTAATACTTTCAACTAATCAAAGTGTTAACCTAGATTTCTAATTTACACATAAGATTAAGCTCACCCAAAAAAGGAATGCATCTTTTTTAGTTAACAATTAAAATTGTCCACTAAGATTTCAAAATTTAATTTTAATGACAAAATAAAGCTTTTCCAAAATAATTTCATTAATTAAACTATCATGATAAACTTCTATAGAATTATATGAGACTGTCTTTTAAATAAGCTTGAAACAATATTGAAAACATTAAAAGGAAAGTGCAAAACAAATTATTTTGAGACATTCTTTTTAAAACCAATTTGATATATCGATTATAGACTAACAAACAAACTTTCCAAATAAAATTATAGCTTCTAAAATCATTTTGAAAACATGGCATAAGTAATTTTCACTACAATAGTCAAATTGGCTTTAATTTTGTCAAGAAATTATGCCAGGTATAACTTCAAATCTTTGTGATAAAGAGAACATGATCATCTTTAACAAAGAAATGACTGTCATTAAGAAAACTCAGCCTTAGATAGAGAATTAGATTTTAATCACAACTTACTTCAACATTCAGGGTCCATTCAGTTTGCATAAATTGCAATTCCACTTTCCTCTTAATTTTCATGGAATTTCCATTATGACATTTAGTTCTATTTTAACCTATAATAACAATTCTATGAATTACTATTCCACAACTTACTAAATTAGAACAATTTATTTAGACTCATGAATTGTAAGTCATTGACGTATCCTTCTTCTTATCATCTTCTTCCAAATACTACTACTAGTAACCACCACCACCACTACTAACCACCACCATTAGTAACTACCTCTACCACCACTGAACATCAATTACAACCCTTACCATGATTATGAACATAACTATGTTTGTGTTCATGAATGTGTTCAAGGTTGTGATCATGTTCAACCTCTCAAACATGTTTTGAAGCTTTAGCACTCAAATCTTGTGGAGCTAATAAACAGTGTTACTTCCATTCTTTAGCATTATTTAAATTTTCAATCTTTTTCATCCAAGTACATTAAAATAGCTTCAATTTTTGAAATTTTACATGTTATATGAAGTTTGAGATTTAGATTTGATTTGATGGGCTTTTGTAAGGTCTACTTAGTTAGCGTAAAGACATCATTTATTGGTATATTCTTGTTTGTATTTTTTTTTTATATTTATTTGTGCTATGTATGATTGAGTTAGTTGTGTTTTGTATATAAAGTTAAATTTTTATCAATTTATTCATCAAGAATTCATATATAGGATCTCGTAATTTTGCATGTGCACTTTTTTTATCTTGATAAATTTAGAAGAAAAAGGTCTCTTTTTTTTTTAGAAAGAACTTTGTTTTGAGGTTTAAAGTTATAGTATTTCGGTTCCTTTTACACTATATTTAATAATAAATTAGTTAATAGTATTTTCTTTTAATCTTAACTTTATGAATTATAATCTCGAAACAAAGTTTTGGCTAAGGAAGGGATGGAATGATATTAATGTATTTGCTATTGTGAATAAGGGAACAAGATACGAGAAATTTATTATTTATACTTTATTATGGGTCTATTTCTTAGTTGTTTTTTTTATATAATTAAATAATGTAATAGGTTATTATAGGTTTGTTCTAATTCCAATGAATTAAAATTTCATTCCTCCCTTATTTCATTTGATGAAATGAATAAACCATAATAAAGAATATTTATGTTAGAAAAATTACAAACTTGAAGAATTCTTTATTACCTACCAAATAAGAAGAAAAGACTTATTCTCTTGCAAAGTATATTACCAAGGTATACTAAGTTAGTACTTGCTAGATCTTCTAATTTAAGTATATCCAGTTCTCCTCATTTCTCTTGTTAAGACTTAACACATGAGTTAAGAAAGTAGTATACTTCATAGAAAAGTAGGATACTAATATTCTCCTTCTACTCTTGCGAAGCCAAAACATATAGAACAAAATAAAATAATCCTCCCTTTGAAAATCATAACTAAAGTAAACCTAATAGAATCTTGAAACAAATAACCAACAACTATTTTAAGAGACAGTTGAATTTTAACCAAAAAGTCAAGTACCATAAAGTCAAAATAAACTAAAGCTCATCAAATCCTCCATTAATGTCTTAATAAAAGTAGCAACCTAGTGTGAAAACAAAACTGAACCAAAATGACCAGACAAAATGAGTAGAACATACTATAATGAAACTCTGCATCATGTGGACTCTTCATAAGTTTGTAATTCTTTTTATCATAAAAAATAATTTTGTTTAACAACTCCAACCTTATAGGTAGTGCCTCAATCAAGGGTCGATCACCACTCACACCTGTATGAACTTCATTATCTTTGCATGTACGGTTTTGACCTTGATCATGCTTTCTTATCATCTTCTCTGACTTCTCCTTGTATTAAGCTTTTTTGTTTATAATTCCCTCCATTATGACTTCAATAAAAAAGGGAATGCTAAAGAAGTAATAGGTCAACTAGTTTATAATTAACTCCAATATCTTTCTAAGGAAGTCATTTGGAAAGAAATCAATAAAGTTTATTGACAAATCAAAACTCCTGAAAACTTTGGGAAGATTTCCTTTGATGACCTTGATCATAAGATCAACATAATCATAAATATATTATGATCCACTTATAAGGATGTAAAATTGATAATGTGAATAAGTTCTTTATCTGTAGTTTAAAGTGCGAAAGTTTAGGTATTTAGCCACTTATCACTTTGTCGTAGCTTTAGGAATTTTGCACTAAGGAATAATTAAAATTTAACCATGTTATTCTTCATAGATAATCATCGAAGTTTACTATTTATTAATATTGATAATCGACTCTCTTGTATGTATATGTAGAGAGAAGGGGGTGGATGGTGAATGCTAAATCAATTTCAAATTATACACTTAAGCATTTGACTAACTATTCAAGTGAATCTTGAAATTATCAAGAGTTTGATATTTAATTAAAAGTAGCAATAAGACTAAATATTGAACTAGAAATTAATTTGACAAGAATATATTTGAACTACATTCATGCGATTTGAATAACATAGGAAGCTAAAAGTATAGTTAAGCACTTTATTGGGACCTTACATGTAAGATTGAAAGGTGTATTGTCCTATTTCCTATATCGTATCATTAATCAAAATCTATCTCTTGTGTATTGCAAAATAAGAACTTCGTTTAGGTTTCATCTCATGAGATTACGTTGAGATTTCAAGAGAAAATTGAGTTAACACTTTTGGTTTCATTTCATAAAATTTAAAGAAAGTCTTACTAAGATCTTAATAGAAAATTGAGTTAACACTTCATTCCAGTAAAGTGATTGAATCCCAATGAAATGCCTTTCTACAAAACTTTAAGCCTACTAAAGACTTATGAAATTTGTTCAAAACAGTGTGCCAATTTAAGAATTTAAGTTGTAGTTCTTCATTATAAAGGTTTTGGATTGGTCTACAACTATCATTAACTTTATCTAATGGAAGGACACAAGTTTGAGGAGAAGTTTCAATGTCATGTCCCTTAGAAGAATCACATTTCTTGATGTTGCTTAATAGTGACTGAAAAACATAAATTGTTTATAGAAAATAATTAATATATGAACTTTTTTATAAAACTATCACTCTCTTTTCCTCTTAAAATTGTCCAAATACTCTAAAACAAATTCCATGCTCTTTTGTATCTTTAGTACGATTAAGAAACTTGAAGATTGCTATTTATATTTTTAGACTTAATTGTGTCCTTAGAAAATATCACTAATCTCCTATCTCTTAGCAATGTATGTGAAGGATAATTTTCTCAAAGGATAATGTCTTGTTAGTGTCCTTGAGCCATTTTCAATATTTGTGTTTTAAATTATCAGTTCTTAACAAATCTTAGAATAATTTTTTATAAGTGAGCAATAGATAAATGTAATAACAGCAATACGTATATGGGTATACAAAGCTTAATTATGCTTTAAGCAAGCCGAGATCATTGGTTGTAGAGCTACTAAAGGTAAGCCATAATTGATGTGCTTTAGGCAGTTTGGTGTCAAGTCTTATACCATAAATCGACCTATACTTTTTTTTAAAAATGTTTTAAGTTTTAAAAATTAAGAGTTTCGAGCTTTATAAATATATAGTTCTAACCCATATCAATGAAATCAAAATAGATTTATAGAGTTATATATATATATATTTGAGCTTTATAAATATATAGTTCTAATCCATATCAATGAAATCAAAATAGATTTATAGATTTATATATATATATATATATAACTAAATTTAACCTGCATTATGATATTAGCAATGAGGAACAAGAAAACTATAAAGAATATAGAAAGACAAAAGTTAGTTCCATATTGTTAAGGAAGGAAAACTTTGAAAGAAAACTTATATATAATATACCAGACCAATATTAAAGCTACGTTTGATTCTTGTGTCATTAATAACCAATGATCCTAGACTTAGATTGAGAGGTAGCTCTGCCAATGAGAATAGGTCAACGGATGATAAGGTTAAATTAAAGTCGAACCGAGTGAAACTGGGTTCAATTAAAATATCAGAATGTAATTCTTATTTATTTATAAAGTAATGATAAAAATTATCCATATTTTTTAGATTTGAAAGTTGAGAGTTTATTTTAGTTCACTTTTATTTTTTCGTAGATGTACATTTATTTTTCAGTAAATTAATGCACTATCTAGAAAAAAACAAAAGAAATTAGTATATTTTGACCTCGTAAAACCCAATTTAATCCTATAAGTACCAGGTTAGATTGATTAAGTCAAGTAAAACAGAGGTCACTTTTAAGGACGTTTAATGGGGTGGCTTAAACTAATTTTATAGTCACATCAAGTAAAATCGAGTTGGACAAATGGGTCAATTCAAGTCTCACAACACTATTAATAACAATATTAAATATTAATTCTTCCTAACTCACATACAAATAATTTAACTTTTCACTATAGCTTAATTTCATTCTTTTAAAATTTTTCTTTGTTTTCTTAAATTTAATATTAGTAACCTACTATAGACTTAATGGGTCCATGGTTTGAGGCACCAACTTTTAGACTCACTAGGTTTGTAGGCAATTCACAAATAAGATCTAGTTGTAAACAGTTGGTAGTAGCGTGTAACAATCAATGTGAAATCATAATAGAACACAAAGAAAGTAATAATCTCCATTTGGAAGGACAAATAGATTGTTTTTTTCTCATCTTCTACTAATATTTTCTATTCTGCTTCATTGTTACCGATGCCATTAGGTACTATAGGTGCTATTTATTAGTAGCTATTGTTAAAGTTAATAGTAACTGAGTCTATTAGGTTATCATGACAAAATTCAAGCATTCTAAATATTAAATTACATCAAATACCAAAACAAGTTCACAAAACTTTTCCTATGAAAAAACACACCATAAGCATGTTTTCCATTTAATTTTCAATTCATGACACTCAAGGATGGGGGAAATTTGGTTACGATAGACAAAATTATTGAATTAACTCATTTCTTCCTAAAATAATTTAATAATGGATAGTTATGCATAAACCAAATTTAAATTTTGAAAGTTTTTATATGATTCCATAATTTAAAATGTAAAAGATGAGACAAATTTTAAGATAATAAAACACTTAATTTTAAAAATTCTTATATGATTGTTTTATATATCTTTAAATACCTTATGGTAGGTGAACCATCTTTTATATATAAATATATATATGTATGTATATATATAATGGATTATATGTTATAACTGTTGTAATTTGTACACAATGTCCCAAGATACTTTTGATGTATTTATGGATATTATTTATTTTTTATTTATATATTTTTTATTAGTATATATTTTACAATAAAGTCCTGTAGATAATTAAAGTATTAAGGAATTATAATAAAGGTGTATTATCAATGAAATTCCATTATATTATGTTATCTAAAAGTTGTCCCTAGTAAGATAAATATCTAGAGATGATATAAATATTTAGTCCAACACGTTGTATAACTAAAGTCATTCTCACTAGACCGAGGGAAAAAGATTGATTTATACAAGCGATGCCCAAAGTTAAGCGAGTAGACTGGATACAATCTGCTAATAAAAAACATTACATGTTTAATGTCATTAGTTCCTCCTCTTAAAGATCAAGTGTAAATAATCCCTAGACTTAAGACATTCATATATCCTATATATAGAATATTATGCTTTAATGCAGTTAAACATAATCTTTATTTGAATTGTAAATAATATAGTTATTAGGTATGACATGAAATATAGAGATGATAGTAATAAATCAAGATATAATTCATTATTCTTTTGGATTAGGGAGTCGATATTCGAGACCACTTGGTTAAGATAATAGTATCTTGTAAGTCCGTAGCCATGGCAAGTATTATTGAGTCTATTTTATAATGGAAACCAAGTGAAATGATTAAACATTGATGACATGACATGCAATAGTTTAATTAGAATATTATTTGATGAAGAGATTTAATTACATAGCAATCAGTTCATAGTGGTTTCTCATTCACATATTTCTATTATGTTGGATAACCAATAACTGTTGCTAAACGGTTACCTTGGTTTATGTTTAATATAAACATTACCTTCGTATATAGAAGCCTAGAGGGTCACACACTATAATACGATTAACGGGAATAAGGTTTTGACAAGTTGTCAATATTTATTTCAGAGCTGGAATAAATTGATCTAAAATAAAAATTACAATTTATTTTATTGCATAGTATATATTTGAAGTTAAGTACCTTTTAAAGGTTATGTATTTTATTATTGTCTTTTCCTATAAAATAGATGGAATTTATTAATTCCATATTTAGTTGCTATTGAAAAATTCATGGCAATCGAAAGGATATGGAATTTGTTAATTCCATATTTAATGGCAATTCAAAAGTTCATGGCAATTAAAAGGTTATCTGCGATTAATTCCATGTTCAATCGTTATGCAATTGAAAGCTTATGGTAATTGAAAAGTTTATAGAATGAAAGGTTCCTTTCATTTCATTAATTTTATTTAATGTTTAAAAGAGATAAGGACAGAGAAAAAGTTAGATGATGATTTTCTATTTAGAGAGAGGACAAAAGAGAGATATAACATTTTGCTTCCTAGTTTTTTCTAATTTTAGTCCTAGTTATCTAGCACTATAAAGGATTAGAATTTATTCTTGTTAACATATGTATAGATATCACTAGAGGAACTACGTTTAAAGTCCTTGTGGTGAACACATTTTGAAACAACAAATCAGATTCAAAATTCCATTAAACTCCATCTCCAAGAGGATACAACACTTCTCATCAAGGAAAAGGTAGTTTTATAATCTTTTATTAACATATATTTTTATTGCATGTCACACATGAATCCTGTGATAGGTTTTATAGCATTTTTTTTTATTTCTATTACATTCTTTCTGATCTATAAAACCTAACAGTGATATTAGAGCAACTTATGTAACATGTAAAATATATGTTGGTATTGACCTAAATTTGATCCATAAAATAATTATTATGATTTTAATGGGATTGATTTATTTATGTTTACATTATGGATTTGATATGAAACATAGGATCTTATGCTTTCGGATCAAAAACATTTATATCTTCTATAAGTGTAAACTATTATTTGATATCAATAATGTTTTTCGATCTATGAATCAATAAATTCCATAAATAAAGTTTTTTTTATGAGAATTTGGTCATAATAATCCCAAGTGTTTATATTTAGATTATAATAATTATTTTGAATCATTTAGTTAATATGATTTATGTTATTTATGGAGTTATTATTGTTTGTGCATGATCATGGGCCTAAGCATGAATGGTTTTTTATGTGAGTATTTATGAATTTATTAAATAGAACCTGTATGTCCTTCGAACGGGTTGAGTTCAAAAAATGAATGTAATTTTATTTTATTTGGGCCTACGTACCCATAAATAAAATGTAAATTGAGTGTATGTAGGTTTACGAACCAAAATTTAAATTCCATTTGTACTCTATTTTCAAATTTTTTTTAGAAAATTAGTTTTAGTGCTAAAATTGGAAGATTGGAGGTTCATATTTACTCAAGACACAGAAAAGTCTAGAAGGTAAAAAGGAAGCTGCATTCGAGTTAATAGATTTTGGTCCTATGACCTTCTATTGTGAGCCTACCCTCAGCCAATAATTTTAGCTACCTCATGATCATTGCATTATTATTTTATTACAGTTGTTTTAGTTATTTTACATATGCAAGTATTACTAATGATTAACAATAGTATACATGATTGGTGCGACATTATAAAATCCCCTAAATATATCGAGTTAAGGTTCAATAATGTTGCCCTCCAATTATAAATTATAAAATAGTTAAGATTTCATGTGATTCGATATAGCTCAGTTATGAGCTCACATTAAATAACTGTAATTTTTATAATTTATTACTAGGTTGACTTAAATTGAATTTTTTATTTGTTAGCTTAACGAAAGTTGACAATTTAATGGGTAAGTATCGGGTTTAAAACTTATACTTTAAAAGAGTAACCTAATAAGAAATCCAAAAGTTACATAATTTTATGATTAGCAAGTTTATTAAGGCTTACCTAAAATAATGTAATATATAAGTACAGCTCAGCTGTATACATAATAATTTTATTTAGGATTTTAAATCCACTAGAAAACCTTCCAACGAGGTTTTCCAAATCTAATAGAGAGGGCTATTAGATTTAAGTAAAATGGTGGGAGATAATTTAAAAATCCTTTTATAAAATAAATTCATAAACACTAAACTTTGCTTCTATTTTGTAGATCTAAAATGGCAAATGGCAAATGGCAAATAGCAACAATAACATTTCATTACAATCTATTCTAGATAAAAACAATATCCTTATTGGACTAAATTTCCTTGACTGGCTGAGGAAATTGAAAATTATCCTTAGGCATAAAAGGAAATCATTTGTCCTAGAAGAGAAAGAAATTAAAGAACCAAGTGAGAATAACACCATAGAAGAATATGATCAATATCAGATATACTTAGAGGACTCTATTAATGTCCAGTGTCTCATACTATTTGCAATGTCATCTAAATTGTAGATGCAGCATGATAATATGTTTACAAGAGAGATATATGCTCACTTACAAGATCTATTCTAGGAAAGTTTTAGGGCCTAATAGTACAATACATCTCAGGCCCAATTCTTAGGCCCTATTTAACTATAAGATGGCTGAAGGGAGATAAGCTGGGCCTCATGTACTTAGGATAATAAGGTACATAGAGAGACTCAAGAGCTTAGGCTCTAAGTTAGATGAAAATTTGGCCATCGATCTGATATTAGCTTCTCTACCAAATTCCTTCTCTACCAAATTCCTTCTCTCAGTTTGTCATGAACTATAACAAGAACAGAATGGAGAGGTCTTTGATAGATTTTCTTTCCATGTTGAGGACAACTAAAAAGGACTTAAAGGCTAAGTGAAAGATGCCTCACGAGGTTCTCTTTATTAGTAAGTCAAAAAAGAGAAAGGTTAATGGAACTAACAATTTCAAGGGTAAGCAAGTAGAGAAAGGTGTGCAATCTAAGCTCAAAAAGGGGTAACAAAAGCCCAATTCTAATAAGAAGGAAGCAATATGTTTCTATTGTAGCAAGAAGGGCCATTGGAAGAGGAATTGTATCAAATTTAAGAAAAAGATGTCAAGTGAGAATAACACCTTAGGTATCTTTATGATTGAATGCAATCTTTCTGTTTCTTCTGCATAAGTCATAGATACAAGATATGGTTCTCACATCTATGTTAACTTGCAAGTTCTAAGTGAGAGAAGGAAGTTGTCCAAGGGAGAAATGGACCTATGAGTAGCTAATGGAACAAGATTTACAACATTAGCTGGAGGAACCTATATCATTTCTTAGCCTAGTGGAGTTGCATTAGAATTAGGGAATTGTTATTATGTTCCTAATTTCACCAAAAACATAATTTCGGTATCATGTTTAGATACTAAGGGATTTGTTTTTTAGTTTAAAAACAAAAGTTAATCATTTTATATGCATGGAATATTTTACACTACTAAAATGTTAGTTAATGGTCTTTATATTCTTAATACTAATGAATCTATTCATTGCATTAAGACTAAGAAACAGAAAACATATGATTTAAATTTAACTTACCTATGGCATTGTAAACTTGCTATGTAAATGAGAAACACTTAGCTAAACTTTATTCTAAGGGTATTTGGAATCATTTGATTTTAAATCCATAGATACTTACAAAGCATGTTTACAAGGTAAAATGGCTATCAAACCTTTTACCAACAAAGGTGAAAGGGTAAAAGAGTTATTAGAACATGTATACAGTAATGTGTGAGGGCCATTATCAACTCAAGCCAGAGAAGGATTTTGTTACTTTGTGACTTTTACTAATGATTCAAGTAGGTATGGATGTATCTACTTGATGAGACATAAGTAAGAGACTTTTGATAAATTTAAAGAATTTAAAAGTGAAGTAGAAAATCAACTTAGCAAGAAGATAAAATCACTTTGTAGTGATAAAATCATTGACTACCTAAAGGAGTATGAAATAATTTCACAATTCATGCTTCTTGGAATGCCAAAATAGAATGGGTTTTGAAAAGGAGGAACCGCACTCTAATAAACTTGGTTAGGTCAATAATGAGTCATGTGAGTCTTCCTTTAACCTTTTAAGGTTATGCCATGGAAACAACAACATATATACTAAACCATATTTCAACTAAGGCAATAGATAAAACACCATATGAGTTATGGTTTGGGAGGTAACCCAAATTATCTTAACTTAAAGTTTGGGGCTATGATGCTTATGTGAAAAGTGGACTCTCTGATAAGCTTACAACAAAGTTTATTAAATGCACATTTATAGGATATCCTAAAGAAACTAAGAGACATAACTTTTATCTTTCAAGTGAGCACAAAGTATTTGTTGTTCAATATACTACAATCTTAGAGAGAGTGTTTATCTCTAAAGAAAGTTAGGAGTAAAGTAGATCTTAAAGAAATTCAAGATTCCATAAATAAGTTAGAACATGAGTGATTGGGTGTGAAATAAACATCACGAGTACTTGTAGTGCCACAACCAAAGATTGCTCCTGAAACGCAAGAACTACATAAGTCAATAAGAGTATATCGAGAACCTAAAAGGTTAAATTTACTCGCAACACATTAGGAGGATGTAGTACTCGTCAAAAATGACAAACTGTTGACATATGAAGAAGCAATTACTTCACCGAACTCTAAGAAATAGTTAGAAGCCATGAAATCTAAGATGGCCTCTATATACACCAACCAAATGTAGGATTTGGTAAATGCACCAGTTGGGATAAGACCTATAAGATGCAAATGGGTCTTTAAAAAAAAAACTAATATGGATGGGAATGTAAGTACCTATAAAGCTAAGTTATAAGAGGATATACTGACGCTAATTTCCAAATAGATCAAGATGATCTGAAATTGCAACAAGGTTATGTGTTTTGCTTAAACCATGGAGTTGTTTGTTTGAGGAGTTCCAAACAAGAGATAGCGACAGATTCTATAATAGAGTTCAAGTACATAGCGACTTCTAAAGTTGCTAAAGAAGCTGTATGGATTAGAAACTTTATCTCTAAGTCAGGAGTGGTTCCAAGTATTGTAGATCCTATTATACTATATTATGATAACAATGCAATTATAACTTAGGCTAAGGAACTAAGGTCTCACTAGAGGTCTAAACATATACTCTAGAAGTTTCATATCCTTACAGAGATAGTTCAAAGGAGTGATGCGTTGGTTTGCTGAGTAGTAATAGATGAAAATGTTGCCGATCCACTCATAAAGGCCTTACCTCAGTAGAAACATGAGACTCATGTGAGAAGCTTAGGACTTAGAGTCTATTGTGCTTAGCAATAGTGCAAGTGAGAGTGTTGTAATTTATGCACAATGTGCTAAAATACTTTTGATATATTTATAGATATTATTTATAAAAGGCAAGTGTTTATTGTATTTATATACTTTTCTGTTGGTATATATTTTACAACAAAGTCTCATAGATAATTAGAGTATATATGGAATTATAATAAACGCATATTATCAATGGGATTCCATTACATTATATTATCCAAAAGCTATCCTTGATCGGATAAATACCTAGAGGGGATATAAATATTTAGACCAACGTGTTGTATAATTAAAGTCATTCTCACTAGATCGAGGGAAAGAGATTCAAATCATACGGGTAAGTGTCTAAAGTTAGGTGGGTACATTGGACATAACCCGCTAATAGAGGACATCACAAGTTTAACGTCATTGGTCCGTTCTCTTAATAAACAAGCATAAATAATCCCTAAACTTGAAACCTTCATATATCTTATATATGGAATGCTATGCTTTAACGTTGCTAAACACATTTTTTATCTAGATTGTAAATAGTATAGTTATTGGGTACGACATAAAATAAAGAGAAGATAGTAATAAGTTAAGATAAAATTCATCACTTTCTTAGATTAGGTAGTCAATATTTAGGGCAACTTGGTTAAGATAATGATTACTTGTAAGCCCGTATCCACAATAAGTATTATTGAGTTTATTTAATCTTAGAAACTAAGTAAAACGATTAAAATTGACAACATGACATGCAATGATTTAATCAGGATATTATTATATAAAGAAATTTAATTACGTAATAATCAGTCCATAGTGGTTTCTCATTCACGTATTTTCTATTACGTTGGATGACTAATAACTGTTGCTAGACAATTACCTTGATTTGTGTTTAACATAGACATTACCTTCGTATAAAGCCGAGAGGAGACAGTAAAATTTGTTCTTGTTAACATATGTGTGGATGCCGCTAGAGAGACTATGTTTAGAGTCTTTGTAGTGAATACATTTTGAAATAATAAATCGAGTTCAAAATTCCATTAAGCTTCATCCCTAGGAGGAGACAGTACTTCTTATTAGGTAAATTTTAGTTTTATAATATTTTATTAACACAAAATTTTATTCCACATCACACATAGATTTTAGGATAAGTTTTATAGTAATTTTTATTTTTGCTATGTTCTTTTTGATCTATAAAAACCTAACAATAACATAATATCGAAATATGATGCACTACAATATAAATATAACATTATATAACATATGGTGTAACTAATATAATTCGACATATAATATGTACGTTGTTTTTTGTAACCTATAAACTTATAGTATATATAAATATATAGCATATAACTATACACTGTAATATGTATGTTAAACAAACTTTGTGTTATAACGTATATATAACAACATAAATAATGGTATATGATATGAATAAGAAATAGATGAATAAATTGCTTTAAAATGAAAGGTGAATATGTATTTTTATTCTCACTTTTCTATAGAAGAACCTAACGATTTCCCGTTTCCCTTTATATACCTATAGCTACGGTTATAAAAAGTAAAAATAGCAAAGCTCTCCTTCCCCCCCCCCCCCCACTATTCTCTCTAAGCACTCAACAATTCCCTTTCTTCTTCAAATTTTATGGCAAAAACGGTCTTATGTTTCTTTTGCTACTTCATGTTTCAAGATTTCTATCTTGCACATTAAGTTGGATCTTGTTTAAGAAGGTAAAGGTATGTTGGCTAGGTACTCTTGATGTAAGCACATATAGTTTAGAATTGTGATTTGATCAGTTTTTTACTACTGTTTCTGTTAATATTTAATGTTAGTACCTTAAACCTTAATGGGAGTTTCATAGAGAGTAGGCTTAAAAGCATCCTATGGGCTAATGATCATAACTTAGAAATTTAAGGAATGTAATATTATTTTTTAATCATCAATTATTATTGTTCATCCTATATGTCACCTTATTGTTTTAATTTGTAAATTCTTAGAGATTTTTAGAATTGTGAGAAATTGTAGATTGAATTAGGCAAGACATTACTATAATTACTAATTTTCAAGTTTATGTTTTGGAGATTGAAAGGTAGTTTGACTTACTTTAGGATAAATTTTGGTGTTAGAAACTTAACTAGAGGTGTCCTATGTTGAGTCCCCAAGTGGAGATGAAATTTGGTGATTAAGGCTAAGGTAGTGGACCATATTCCAAAAAGATTGATAAGACCACAAATGTGATTGATTAGCTTAATTAATTAGTCTTTAAGCTTTGGAGTTAGGAATGTGATATATTAATATAATTAAGGTTTGATTAATAATTATAGGATTTACTTTAGAGGTAGAATTTGCAATTAATGAGCCAATTCTCCAATTCTAAGTACGACACTTAAGATTGGTGGTTATGTATGTATAAATAGATTAAATAATTTAAGAGTATCTTATTATAGAGTATCATTTTGTTGATTGTGCTTACACTAAAATCGGTAGTCAAATAGGTAAGTAGTCACTTAGTATGAGTTGAATATTCATGATGAAATGACTAATAGCTTCAAATCAGTGTTACCATGTATGGATACATAGGTCATCGATTTGGTGGAATAAAGTCAATAAGGTTAGGGAATTCATAATGAAGCTTTTGATGGGTTATCATGATGGTGTGGAGCATTAAGAGGGATGTGTAACAAGGAGGGAATTAGGTTACTCATGATTGATATAGGCTGTGAACCATTATGAGATTACTTTTATTTGTGTCATTATTAGACTCAACTATTGTGATTAATAGATCCAATGATTTAATAACCCCTTTAAGAGATCAAGTTGTTTGTAGTTGCTTTTTCCACCTTGAATTCTGTAGCTACTTGGACTTGTGTATGTCGCTTGAATTTGCATGTCCTTCAGTAATATGTAGGCATGCATGCGCTTTAACATACTTGTGTATCTATACATAATATTTCAATCGCAGGCTTTGCAGCTCCCAATGTTTGTGACTATCTATTATGAGTGAATATGAGATCGACAGCTATGGCAACCTTTTATATAATTTATGGTTTAGAGTCTAGGATATGACATTAGTATTCTAGATGAAGATAATCTTTAGTTGGACCAAGATTCATGTTTTAAATAATTAATTTTCAACAAATTCATGAATTTGTAGAATATTTTAGTGGTCCTAAAATTTTAGGATTTCCTTTATAAAAACAAGTTTGATGTATCGTATAAAAGATGAGATATAATTTTAATAGTTTGAAAATATATATATATATATATTTATATATACTTCTTGTTATGCGTAGCAATTTGGTGGAGAAATTATTATATTTAAACTAAATGAAATGATTTATGGGTCATTCCATAAAAGGTCAATATATATCCAAGCAATCCAAATAGACCTTAGGATAGTATAGTTGATAAATGCAGGAGTATAACGAGATATCACCTGCTCACCATATCTCCTTTTATTTTTGTCCACATAATATTGACAGAGATATTCATTTATTTTTCCGTCCTCATGGATTAACCTCTGCAGCAAATGAGGCATCGGGTCCACTATATTTATATTTAAAAATAAAAAATAAAGAGGAAAAAACATCACCGGAATCAATTGAAATGTTAAAAAAAAAAAAAGTTTCGTTGGGAACAACTTCCTATCATGTTAGGAGTTATGACCATGACCCCGTGACCGAAGCTTAAATCTTTCTCCACGAAATAATTATTAATTTAATACGAATAAATACGAATAACTCTCTCTCTCTCGCTCTCTGCGTGTGTGCCTGCAAATAGTTAAGAGGTGGAACCCATATGAAGGCAGAACCTTGTACATATCGTAGCTCTTTTAGATATACACCGATAAACTGCAAATAATAGAGAGAGAGAGAGAGAGAGAGAGAGAGAGAGAGAGAGAGAGAGAGAGAGATAAAACTAATAGAGAGTCATGGCCGGCTATGTAGCCGGAAACGGCATAGGCACTGGAGCAGACACCAGTTTATTGCTTGAGCTGGTTCAGGACATTGTGAGATTGTCGACTGCCAGTACTACCAATGCTGGAGATCTGTTCAAGAAGGAATGCACCGATCTCGTCCGTCGGATCTCTCTCCTCACCCATTTGTTCGAGGAGATTAAGGATTTCAAAACTGACCCTCAAGAAGATTGCTGGTGCTCAGATCTTGTAACCTCATTGCACAATGCCAAGAGTCTCCTCTCACTTGCCTACAGTTTCAATTCCGATTCCACTTCCGTAAGTTACTACCCTTTCCTTCGTTACTCAATTGTGTTTATTTATGAGATTGCTCTTCTGGTTATGTCTCTTTTTTTTCTTTTATCATTTTCTTTTTTGTTGGCCGTAACTATAAAAATAGGAAAAATAGATTCTTGTTCCTCGGAACTATGCTCTTGTTTGGGTCATTGTGGTCTGCTTGTTCCTTAACTCTAAAATTCTGAGATCCGATTGTGTTAAACATTGAGATCTGTAGTGGTAATTGGAAAATCCACTGTGATAGTGAGTATGATGGGCACTTTCTCACACCTAAAGTTAATTAAATTTAGCAAGTGTTGATGTCCGGATTCTTTGATCTGAATCCTCGGTGCAGCATTGACTGGTAAGAATGCCATTCATGTAGGATTAAAATTTATTGTTGTCAAGCTTCTATCCTCCTTCTCATCCGAGAACATCGCAACCATCGGCTTCTATTTTAAAGCACTAAACTATTCACTGTTTTCAAATGTTACCCTTAATAAACGAAATAGAGCTATTTGCATTCTGCGATCAGGCAGTGGATATAAGAGTTCCTATGAAATAATCAGCTAGAGATGGATCCTGGGTCCTACTAACTGAGCTGTTTCTATGGAGTAATTCGGTTGTGGATTTAGTAGTTCTGAGTTAATGGAGTAATGCCCTATTTCTAATACAAAGGATCTCTTTCATTCTGACTATTGAATAGGACGTTGGTCGTTCTCATGCAAATCTTAATTTTAAAGTGCCTTGAATTCAATCTAAACTGTAGTCATTTTGATTTAAGGAGGGGGCAGCCAAGAAGATTGCATTCCAGTTTCAATCAGTGACGTGGAAGCTGGAGAAAGCTCTGGGAAGGCTGCCATATGATCAATTTGACATTTCAGAGGAAGTCCAAGAACAGGTCTGATTAGAGGTTCAAGAAAACCTGAGGTGCTTCAACATATAATAGAAATTGCATTTTTTCCTCTAATCTCGAATTTTGCCTTTGTAATAGGTTGAATTGGTCAGATCACAATTGAGAAGAGCCACAGAAAGGTATGGGCCTCTCAATTCAAAAATGCTCTCTCGGGCCCTATCCGAGCCATTTGACCTTCATCAGCTGCGATTAGGAAGCAAGAATATGGGAACCTTGCATATTGAGAATATTGGCAACATCGATCACGAAGTTACCATACGTTTAAACCCTGTCCCAAGAGGTAGTACTTCTGAAAGCAATGATGTGTATCAGATGATGGAAGGGATTGCAAGTTCATCTACTTCACCAAAGGATCATTGCTCCGATTCAGTAGAGAGTGATGAAGAGAACCATCCGGCCTCGAATCAAGGGAACAAATCAGCTAACAGGAGTCCAGAGGATATCAAGAAATCCGATGCAGTTTCAGTACCTGATGATTTTCTCTGCCCAATATCGCTAGAGATGATGAGAGATCCTGTAATTGTGGCCACAGGGCAGGTAGATTTTTTCCTTCCTTTTTCCCCCATTAACTTGAAGAGCTACCATATGTGTGTAGTTAATATCTCTTTCTGACTGACTTTCCCTTGCAGACATATGAGAGATGTTACATTCAGCGCTGGATAGATAGTGGTAACACGACATGTCCTAAGACTAGGCAAAAGCTCTCAAATCTGACACTTACCCCTAATTATGTTTTGAGAAGTCTAATTGGTCAATGGTGTTCCAAGCACAACATTGAGCAGCCAATGGGACTACTGAATGGAAAAATAAAAAACAGTGATGGTTCATTTCGTGATATAAGCACTGAAATGGCAAACATAGAGGCTCTTGTTCGCAAGCTACCTAGCCACAGTGTTGAGGATTGCAGAGCTGCTGTTGCAGAAATCAGAACACTGTCTAAACGAAGTACAGAGAACAGGATGCTAATTGCTGAAGCAGGAGCCATTCCAGTTCTGGTCAACCTAATGACGTCAGAAGACATAGTAGTGCAAGAAAATGCCGTTACATCCATTCTTAACCTCTCTATATATGAGAATAACAAAGGACTAATTATGCTTGCTGGTGCTGTTCCTTCCATCGTGCAAGTCCTCAGAGCAGGAACTATGGAAGCTAGAGAAAATGCTGCAGCAACGCTTTTCAGCTTGTCCCTTGGAGATGAGAACAAAATACTTATTGGTGCATCAGGTGCCATTCCTGCTTTGGTGGACTTACTCCAAGCTGGAAGCTCTAGAGGGAAGAAAGATGCTGCAACAGCCCTCTTTAACCTGTGCATTTACCAAGGAAATCGAGGTAGAGCGGTGAGGGCAGGAATCATTACTGCATTACTGAAGATGCTGGCTGATTCAAGTCATTGTATGGTTGATGAAGCTCTCACTATACTATCTGTCCTTGCTGGTTGCCAGGAGGCAAAGGTTGCAATGGTAAAATCCAGCACCATACCCATTCTGATAGATCTTCTAAGAACCGGTTCAGCACGGAACAAAGAACACGCAGCTTCCATTCTGCTATCATTATGTAAGAGAGATGCTGAGAATCTTGCAAGCATTAGCAGACTTGGCGCTGTCATCCCCTTGACAGAGCTTGCTAAAAGCGGTACAGAGCGTGGCAAGCGGAAGGCTGGTTCACTACTGGAGCTCCTCCAAAAACAACACAAACACTAACACCGGTGTGTTTGATCTGCACAGCACAACTGACCATTTGTTTCTTGATTTTTAATTAATTTTATTTGAAGTGCCTGCAAGCTAACAAGAGGAGCATGAGGTAATTAGTGCCATTGTCATGTCTCGTCGTTAAGCGAAATTAATTTTACCTGTTGAAATTCATATGATTTCATGGTCAAATGTCTTTGTTGTTCTGTAATTTTTACGAGTTTTATCAACAAGTGTGTACTGTAAGTGCTTAAAACGGGGAAGCACATAGGTGAATGTATGTTTGTTGTACATGTTTTTTGTTTTCTGGTTTGTGAATTGTTCGGTACATTGATATTTTGGAAATTGGAAACTGAACAGAATTGGAGCATGAACTTTGCTAAATATATACGATTCCAAGTGGCAGCGTAACATATCGTAAAATAAAAGAATATTAACTCTGTTATACAAGATTTCGACTGGAAAAGGAAAAAGAAAATGTAGCACAACGCAAATAGAAGAGAAGCGAGAACAAGAAACACAGCTCCTAAACATGCCATAGGATGAGGACCAGGTCAATAATAAATAACTATGTCCTAGGTATAACAGGGTTAATATTCTCTTTATTTTGTTTACGTTCCATGGTTTTGACATGGTTTTATTTTTTTTCAAATTTAGATGATTGATTGTTATTAATGTATAATGAATATTTAATGTTGTAAATACATAAAAGTAATATGTGCGGTTAATTATTTGGACTGGACATGTAACAGGATCCAAATAATTTGGGAAGGTCCAACTTTAGATGGGTGAGCTCCGAACATGCCATCTTTTTCTGGGAGTCCTGGGCTGGGCTCGTCCCCATCTAACTAGGCTTCATTTTCCAGTCCTAAGCCCATCAAACTAATCCTAAAGCCCACATTTCTCATGGGTATAACCTAGTCAATTCATTTCATAACCAAAGCAAGTATTTTCTAGAAATATTTACTAGTTCACGACAATCCATCCGATTTCAATACCTCTAGCCAAACCATGGATAACCATGCACAAGATGTTGCGCTAGAAACACCAGCGGAGCAAACCCTGTCACAACAACGGTCAGATGGTTTAAAGTGGCTTTTTTCTAACATGAAAATTCTAGTTATATGCAAAAACAAAGTAAATTTTTAAACTAAATACCACTCTATTAGAAAACGTTGTTTATTCTTCAGTCACCATTAACTTGTGATATGGATTAATACATACACCACGATTTTCACCAAAAGCGAATTGAAATTATCCACCGGTCAACTAACTCACTAAATTAGTGAACTATTTCCATTTCGGGTTATGACTAGTGGGCTTTAGGGTGAACCCGATAAAAATCCTATAAAATATTATATTGTAGGCTTTAGGGTTAGATTTTGGAATATGATTTAAAACCCTATAAGGTTTAGGGTCAAATTTTGAGATTATAAAAAAACTTGATGAAAAACACGATTGGGTAAAAAAAAAAGAAAAGTATATATTAATAAATATATTTACTCTTAATTTTTGCAATATGCATATTTTATACATGTTTTACATTATACAATAAATTTAATTCTCAATATTTGTTATTTTGTGAGTTAGTAAATATAATATTAATCTTATTTAACTTTTTCCCACCTATTCTCTTCTTAATTCTACATAAATCTTATAAAAATCCATCCTTATAAGGTTTTTGAATCTTACGATGACCCACCTTTATAAGGTCAAAAACACTATTGGATTGGGTTTTAGGAATAAGGAGTAAAACCCTATAAAGTTTTGAAAAATACCAAACCTTATAAGGGTAGGTTTAAAACATACTTCAGTTGCATTCCTAGATACAAAGTCAAAATGTAGGAGTAAACCGATATAGATAATCAAGGGACTAGTTTAGTTGGTTGATGGGGGTGTAGTTGACTAATGATGATTCTTAATCAAACATAGCTTATCTCGACAGTTTGCCCTGTTTCTTATTTTGTACTTTTTTTTTTTCCTATTACCAATTTACTTGATACATTTAAGGATGCAGTAGGAGCATGTTCAGGATGAGATTTATAAAACATAAACTCACTCCTATAAAGTTTAGCATTTCTAGAATCATACAAAAACCTATAGGATTTTACCCCTTATTTCTAAATCCCATCCCTATAGGGTCAAAAACGTGACAAGAGCTACTTTTTTATAAAATTCAAATGACCTTATAGGGGTTGGCTTTTATAAGATTCAAATAAATTGAAGGAGAGAGTATAGTGGAAAATAGTTAGGTATAATCAAGATTATATTTATTGAGATATACAAAATTTGAAAACCAAATGTATTTTATAATGTAAAAGTTGTATAAGGCGTACATGGTACATAAGTTAAGATTAAATATTTTTATTAATATATTATTTTTTACCAAGTTTGGTTTCCCTTATGATTTTCTTTTTTAATTCGAAAACCTGACTTTAAACCCTATAGAGTATTGAATTATTATTGGTGAATTTTGGGATCAAGCAAAATTTAGCGAAAGAGAATAAAAGACTTGGTATCGAAGCCAATCTGATGCTGCCACTTCGATGCCTAAGTTAGTTGAGTGACTTTGTATAAAAAGTATGTGAGTGAAATGTTAGAGAGATCTTACAGAGTTTTCTTTCCCATATTTATAGCTAGCTGTAATGTCTAAAGCAGTTGTCGGAGTAACTGTTAAGAGACGTGGAAGCTTTTTGATTTGACATCTTTCCTATTATATAAGGAGAATAGAAAATTATGTAATATAACCGTATCTATGATAACTGTTCGCGCCATGAGCTTAAATTCAAACCAGGAATGAATATAAGCTACTTGGCAGAAATGTTATGTGTCATCTTTCCAGAAGTATGCTGAGAGAGACAAATATTCGGCTTATCAACGGCCGAATAAACGAGTATGCTAGTTGAGCAAAAACTAACTATTAACATTTATTCCCCAACTCTAGTGTTTGAGTAGCCAATAAAGGGAGTATATATTGCACTAGAAGTCAAGTAGAGGACTGATTCTTTAAATTAATGTCGAGCAAGATGAGAAGTAGGACAGATCACATCCCATTTGAAAGGTCACAATTTCTAAACTCTGCCCGTTCGAAAAACTAAGAAATTGGAGGCATGACATCTATCGCCTAGGTCATCATTTTACTACAGGCTTAATTACTGTTAGAAAGTTATTAGTCGTTAGAATTCTATCACAAAACACATGTCAGCAATCTGCGATGTTACTAAAGCAACGCATCATTACTGTCAAAAGCAGACTTGCAGTTACGAGGACGGATCGTCTATATATAAAGTACTGTTCATAATCAGATTTTCATTTCTCTAGTTGCATCTTAAACTTTCATTCACTTCCTCATCTTTAAACTCACATTCTTCGACTTGTGTTGTTTTATTTCGTACAACCATTTAGGTATGGTTAGCAACATTGCTTGTTGACTTAATCTATCCGATTCTGAGGTAATGGAAACTAAGGCCACTCCCCCCCCAAATAAGGAGCAAGGTGGCAAGTTCTCCAGGCAGTTTGGTCGATAGTATGGAGGCAAGGAAAGATAAACTTACTCGGATTAACGAGCTTCCTATAGATAATTATCCTAAGGATAAGGAAGGGAAATCCTTGGCAAGATATCTGTACAACACAATAACTTATTCTCGTGACTCTCCAGATGAAACTGCCAGTTCTGTTGATAGAGCTCTTGTCACAAAATACAACTAATATTGGTGAGACCTTCCTGAAACGTGAAACTTGAGGAGGTCGAGAGATAGGGAAAGGGTATGTTTCTCAAGGGAGCACAAATTCCATATATACTTGAAATATTTGGAATTTGGGTTACATTTCCCTTTTTTGACTTTTGTCAAAGGCTTTTTCAACTACTTCAGAGTCGTGCAAAGTATGTTCTCACCTAACACATACCAGCTTCTGGCAACTTTTGAGATAGCCTACGAAGAAGTCGAAGTCAAGGCTACACCTCAACTATTTCGGTTTTTCTTCACTAATCGAAGGCAGCTTAACGAATAGTACTTTATTGCTACGAGGCATGGGAGTGAGTTCATGGATGGGTTAAAATTCAAGATTCACAAGTGTCATGATAAATTCGTATCAATAGTGTCTTATGAGGATTGGGACTTGGACTTCTGGACCCAATAAACTAAGCTGATACATACAAAAGATATAGATCTGATGTCTAATGATGCAGCAACAGTGAAGAAAATTCAAGAGAGAAGGAGGAACAAAATGTTCTTCTAGGATGCCAAGAGAATTATATGACATTACGAAAATGGAGACCCAATCTTTTCTTAAAATGAAGGTACGCAAATGTGTACTGCCGTGCTGAGTATATCTACAATAGGAAAGTCGTTCTCAAGACTTGGGGGGAGAAGAGTGGCCTTTGAGCCTTGCTCAATATGGAAAATATAGGTTCATCTTCTTTCCATGTTTATATTAATTTGTTTACTCGTATCGCAAATATGGGTACTGGTGAGGTGAATCCGGCAAAGCTACTAGCTCAAGCTAAGGCAAAAAAATCTAAGGCTAATAAGAGGGCAATCACCTCAGCACCTACCACTTAACCTATTGTTGCAAAGAAACTAGCAAAGGAAGCTGCAGTGAAGTAGACAATTGTATAGAAGACCTCTCATCCTGTTGAGAGGAGGAAGGAGAGTGAGAAGATATTACTGATCGAGATTTGTTCTGAGGAGCCTCCGGTCGAGATTATTCAAACTTTTGTTGAGCCAAGGGATGATGAATGTCGAGAGACATATCCCGGTAAAGAGGATCAAATAGTCACTTCCGTAAAAGGGTCATCACTGGCAGTTGAGGTAGTGCTAAGTACTGATAAAAGACCAAGAAAGGAACTAATTGGCCAACCACCTACCAAGAAAGTTAGGGGCTTAGACAAAAAGGCGAAGGAGGCAATGTGATCAAAAGCTCTTAGCATCAGTAGTGCTGAATTCATACCCAGCAATGACGTCGAAGAGTACTTCGTCCCTTGTTGAAGCTACCAAATTTTGGATACTGACTTGGCCTTGGGAGATAGGATGAAATCTTTAACTCTAATAGAAGGCATTATTCTTTTGAAAGATAGAGATATCGCCAAGAAAGATGTCGATAAGGTCAGCGGTTGCAATAAGGCCCATATCGCAGCCAAATTATATGATGTGAGTATCCATAAACATCGCTTTTAATATCGAATTTGTTAGGGTTATTAACACATTTCCTTTTCCAGATAAGCAGCCATGTTCTAACGACTTTGAATGAGGCTGACAAAGAGGTAAAGAAGGTAACATCTTAAGTTATATCCATGTGTTATGCCCAATCATTCCTAATTGTACTAAGTGAATTTGCTACAGAGAGTTTAGGATGCATACAATGCATCAAAAGCCCAAATTGCTATTGCTAATAATGCGAGGACAAGAGCGAAGATGGAGGTGAGAAAGCTCTAAAAAGAACTTGCTGCTGAGAAATTAACACATGACCTCGCCGCTAATGAAATCTCTAGCCTAAAGGCTAAGATGGAAGAGCAATACAAAAAGTCGGAAGGCTTAAAAGAGGAGCTGTAGAAGAAGAAAGAAGAGTGCTAGGGCTTAAGCTTGGGCTGAACTATTTGCACGTTAAGTGACGATGAAGATAAGCTTAGGATGCAAATAAAAGAGTTGGAGACCAACTACTTAAACTTAAAAAGTCGTGCGGCCGAGTTAGAGGAAACTCTAAGGAGAGGACCATCAATTGAAGAGGCTCTCGATATATTTACTCTCAGTCGGTAATACAAGAAGCTTTTACGGAAGAAGTTGTTGGAAGGGGTTCAAGCAGCAAGAGAAGAGATCTTGAAGCTTCATTCTGATTATAATATCTCCTGTCTTGACTTTGCTAACATCAATGACAAAGTTAGTACTACCGACGAAGATGAGGCAACGAGACAAGTGCTAAGAGTATAAACCAAGTTGACAATGAAGCTCATACCGAGAAAGTTGCCCACTCTGAGACCCCAGTTATTGAGGAAACCCCAACCACTAATTTAAAAATCACTTTTGCTAAATTTGAGGATAGGCCATAGGACTTTTATTGTAGTGGTAAACTACATTCTCATGTAATTATCAATTAAAATATATTCAAGTCAATGCCGAGTACATGCGAAAATTGTTGAACGAAAATGGTTTACAGATCTCCAATATGTTTAATTTCACATACTGCACTTTTACATCGTATATGGTATACATATGTCGCTTCACGCTCTTATTTGTCAGCATGTTTTATTTCACACGCTAGTTATTTCTTAACATGTTTTATTTCACACGCTAGTTATTTCTTAGCATGTTTTATTTCATACACTATTTGTTTCTCGACATGTTTTATTTTACACACCCAACTATCTCACGGCATGTTTTATTTCACATGCCTATCATTTTATACTGTCCATTAATCGTTTGAGGCGTAGACTAGCCGCATTACTCAACCATAAGGTTAATTTGTATAGTTCGTTAATCGCATTAGGCTAAAACCTAAGTTAATTCGTTTGCCGTATAACCTAAAACTCATTAATTTGGCAATCATAATGAAAACAAACATAATGAGACTTCAAATATAATTCTCAAGTACTGTAGTTTTACAAACACGTTGGTTGTCACCAAATAAGTGAAGATAGAAATCATTCAATAGATTAGTTAAAATAAAATTTCAGATTCTCGACGTTCCATACTTAAGGAATCATAGATCCATCTAACCATTCTAGTCGATAGGCCCCTTCGCCAATGACTTCCTATAACCTAACAGGATCTTCCCAATTCCCACTGAGCTTTCCTTGACTCATTCGCATACTAGTGGCTTCCATCTTATGGCAAACCAGATCTCCAAGTTAGAAAACCTTATGCTTCACTTTCTGATTGTAGTACCTTGTTGCTTTATGATGGTATGCCACAACCCTGGCTCTTGCAATGTCTCGAATTTCCTCAATAGTGTCCAAATTAGCTGTCAATTTAACTTAATTAAGCATAACATCAAAATTATGCGTTTGTAGATTAGGCAAGTCTAGCTCAATTGGCAATATGGCTTCCATACCGTATGCTAACTTAAACGGTGTTTCTCTCGTTACAGTTCTATGAATGGTTTTGCATCCTTATAAGACATTCAATAGTTCGTCTGCTCATCTTCCCCTAACCTAATCTACCTTCCTTCTTAAGCCGTGTAATATGATCTTGTTGACAGCTTTGATTTGTCCATTCGTCTGAAGGTATGTTACTAACATATAGTTGAGTCTCACAAAATGCTAAGAACTTATTGTTGTCAAACTACGGGCCATTATCTATGATTATCTTATGAGGAACTCCAAATCTTAATATGATAGAATCGGACACAAATGCTTCCACCTTCTGCCCGATGATCTTCGCCATTGCCTCAACATTGGCCCATTTGGTAAAATAATCTATGGCAACAATGATGAATTGTCATTGGGCAATAGATTTTAGAAAGGGTCCGAAGATGTCTAGCCCCTGCTAAGTGAAAGGCCAAGGGCTGGTCTATATAACTCAATGGCTAGCGCGTTACTCGGTCTAGTATTGAGGATAGTACCGGACAACGTCCTTCGCGTCTTCTCTCATAGTCAACTAGTAATAGCCGAGTCGCAAAGCTCGAATGTATAGTGTTTGCACCTTTACATGGTTACTGCATATGCCACCATGTAGTTCAGATAATACCCTTTAAGCATCTTTCGAGGAAAGACATTGAAGGTAGGGTTGAGGTATGCCTTGCTTATACAGCTAACCATCAATCAGCATGTAGTTTATAGCTTGGTAAGCCAGTCTTCACTCCTCTTTTTTGTCGTCGGGAAGAGTATCATCTTTTAGATAATTCATTAGGAAATCCATCCATGATTCTTCTCTCAAGTAAGGAGCTAACTCATAACTCTGAGATAGATTGGATAAGCTTTTCTACAGAAGAAACTGGATGAAAGTTTCTCACTTGGCTTAGCGAGTGCCATATTGACCAACTTTAACAACCTATTGGCAGCAATATTCTTGTTTCTCGGAATTTTGTAAATGGAGAAAGATAAGAATTCTTCTACGAGCATTTGGACCACCAGTAAGTACTTGCTCATCCCTTCTTCTCTTACCGTATAACTTCTAGTGACCTGATTTACCACCAATTGGGAGTCAAAGAACACTTTGAGTTTCTCGGCACCAATTTCTTTTGCTAGTTTTAGTCCCATAATTAGAGCTTCATACTCTGCTTCATTGTTACTGGTTGGGAATCTAAATTTCAGAGCGTAATGATCTTTGACATTATGGGGGCCTTAAAGAACTATGTCTACACCACTTCCTTCTCATGTCAATAAACCATCGACATAAAGAAACCAGATAGGTTTCTTAGCTATCTCCATATAATCTTCCCCTCCCTCCAGTGAATTTGACTACAAAATCCACCAGTATTTGGGCCTTTAGTGCCATTCTGAGTTTATATTGTATACCATGAGCGCTAAGCTCTAAGGTATATTTCATTATCCTCCCCAAGGAATCAACCTGTTGTAATGCTTACTGTAATGGTTGATCAGTGAAAATAATGATCTGGTGAGCTTCAAAGTACGGCTTCAGCTTTCTCATCGAGAGAACCACTACTAACACAAATTTTTCAATCTTTGTGTACTGAAGCTCTAGCCCCTATAGAACATGACTTACGTAATGATGAGTTGGTGCTCTTTGTCGTCAATTCGAACCAGTACAGAAGCAAGTGCTTGGCAACTAATAGATAGATACAAGTATAAATTTTCTCCAAGAATAGGTGTCGAGAGTATCAAGGGTGATACAAGAAATTCCTTGAGTTCATTGAAAGCTCTTTCACAATCGTCAATCCAGTTGAATTCTTTTGGATTCTTTAAAATTTTAAAGAATTATGCGCACCTATTTGCACTTTTCGATACGAATCTATTAAGGGTAGCAATTTGCCTAGTGAGTTTCTGCACCTCTTTAACTGTACAAGGTGATTTCATATTCCTTATGGCTTTAATCTTTCTCACATTGGCCTCGATGCCGCGTCGAGTAACCATATATCCGAGAAATTTCCCTAATGTTGCGCCAAAGACGCACTTCTGTTGGTTTAGTTTCATGTTATATCTCCTCAATATGGCAAATGTCTCCTCCAGATCAACGAGATGCTAATCTTCCCTCATGCTCTTCATAATCATTTTGTCCACATATACTTCAATATTTCTATGGATTTGAGATTTGAACATCTTTGTTACTAATCTCTAATATATTGCACCAACGTTCTTCAGCCCAAAGGGCATCATCGTATAATAGTACGTTCCAAAATTGGTAACAAAAGATGTGTAGATTTCATCTACTTTGTCCATCTTAATTTGATTGTAACCAGAGAAAGCATCCATAAATAAAAGAAATGCATGTCCTGCGGTTACGTCTACCATCTGATTGATTTTTAGCAGTAGGAAACAATCCTTGGGATAAGCCTTGTTAAGATTCGTAAAGTCTATGCACATTTGCCATTTGCTATTATATTTCTTGACTAGTACACAATTTGCTAGCTAAGTTGGATAAGGCTCTTCTTGGATGAATCCTGCCTTCAATAATTTCGAACCTCTTCTTTTATTGTCGCTTGTCTCTCTAATCCAAAATGTCTCTTTTTCTGTTGGAGCACCTTCACATTCGGATCAATCTAGAACTTGTGTACCATAACTTCTTTCAGAATACTTGGCATGTTTGAAGGTGACCATGCAAACACATCAACATTAGCTTACAGGAAGTCAATCAGACTTTGCCAGACATCTGTTGATAAGGGTTTTCCTATCCTTGTTGTCTTCCTAGGGTCATTTCCTAAAGGAATTTCCTTAATATCATTCTCAACCTTCTCTATGCCGATTAACTTGTCTTCTAGACAGGTTTCAACTTGAAATACTTTCTCTCATCTCAAGGCCCTTATATACAAAGATCGTACCAGTTGTTGATCTCCTTTGTACATACCAACTCCCGTAGGAGTGGGGAACTTAGCTTTCAGATGCGCAGTTGAAGGGACAATGCCGAATAAGTGTTGAAACGACCTTCCCATTATCATGTTGTACGGGGACTAGCATTTGACGACGAGAAAGTCTACCTTATCCTCTACAATATGCTCATCATTGCTGATTTGAATCAGTAGTGTAATTACTCTAGCTACTTAAACCAGCTGATTATAGAAGACATAGAGATCATACTTATAAGACCTTAACTGTACCTTGATCTTAGGTCTCATTTGATCAAATGCATGCTAAAAAATGATGTCAGCCAAACTTCTTGTATCAATAAGAATTTTCTTAACTTTAAAGTTGGTGACCCTTGTAATAATAATAAGTGCATCATCATGTGGCCTCTAGATACCTTCGAAGGATACCTTCAAAATCTTCCTGTTCGAAAGAAATTATATTGTCGATCCTAACCTTTTTGCCTTGAATGTTACATATGTAATTTTTAGCATTAATCGAGCTTGAAGAGCTCGACTGGCCTATACTAGGTCCACCGACAATTATATTAATTACTTCGTTGGGTGCTCTGCTAAGATTAACATCCCTTGCATCTCTCACGACCATTGTTAGTTGAGTATCATCCTCTTATTCCTCTCGTCTCCTCTAAGACGATCTTTTAATTATTTCGGCATCATGTGTTAGAAATTTTTACAGGTGCTCGCATTGTATTGTATCTTCAATTACATTCTTGAGTTGAATGCACTCATCTATATCGTGACCTTTGTTACAGTGGAAATTACAGTACTTGTTCAAATTTCTTCTTGAGGGATTCCCTTGCATTCTTTCTAGCCATTGGAGGATGCCTCTCTCCCCACATACTTCCATCAAAATATCCAAGATTGGACACTTGACAAGAGTGTAGGATTAGAATGTCAAGATCCTCAGTCTCTTCCTCTCAACATCTAAACTGTAGTCATTATCCATGCCAAGTCTATCCTTTGCACTTTTTCATTTGTCATTCTTTACGTCTTCTCTGCTCTGATTGACCTCTCATTGTGTCTTTATGTTGTCTTCCTATCAGATGTATGAGGTAGCTTTAGCCTTAAACTTAGCCAAAGTTTTTGGCTTATTCTTTGTGAAAGACTTGAAAAAGTCTCCATGAGGTTTGACTCCGTTGATTACGACGTTGAGGGCTATACTCATATTCAGTTCTAGGATTTGGACCATCTCGGCCATAAATCTAGCCAAATAATCCTTGATTAACTCATTGGACTTTTGTTTAATGGTGTTAAGGATTAAGGTATCCTTAACAGGAAGTTTTCTTGCAAGGAAGTGTTGAAGGAACACTTCTGTTAGTTCATCAAAACAGAAAATGGTATTTAGTTTCAAATGTTTGAACCATATGCTGGCTACATTCCTCAATGTTGAACGAGAGGCTTGTTAGGCCACTGCATCACTCAAGCCATGTAACTTGGCTAACGTATGGTAGCACTCCAAGTGGTCTTTGGGGTCCTTGGTTCCATTGAAAGTCTCAAACTGTGGCAACTTTATGTGTCAAGGTATTATTTCCTCCAAAATTTCTAGAACAAAGGGACTCTTTTTAATTTAGAATTGTTTGCTTAGAGCAACAAGGGTACTGAAATGCAAAGGACCTGCATGGTACACCTTCTAAAGTTATTTGCCTTTATCATTCCTTTTGAAAGCAAAAGCCGAAGGTCCTATCATATTCTCAACTTGCTTTTTTTGCAACTTGAGTGAATAAATGGAATCATCACTTTTTTCAGCATTGTGATCGCCTTGGTCTTTGTTTTGGGTCGGATTTAGGTAAATATTACTATGGAGGAGGTTAAGGACTTGCTTGTGTTTTTTGTTTAATTCTTGGTCTTCTTTGGCTAAGTCAGGGCAGAGTTGGTCAAGCCTAGCCAATTGCTATATATCAATATACAGACTCCCCCCTTGGGTGTTGGGAGGTAGTGTCGGCACTTGCATTGTTAGATACTCTTGTTTTAGCCATATAGGTGTGTTTAGGAAAAAACAGACGGCGCCAAATGTTATTGGTGAATTTTTGGATCAAGGAAAATCCTGCAAAAGAGAATGAAATGCTTGATACCAAGGCCAATTCGATGCGGTCACTCCGATACCTAAGTTAGTTGGATGACTTTATATAAAAAGCATGTAAGTGAAGTATTAAAGAGATCTTATAGAGTTTTCTTTCCCATATTTATAGCTAGCTGTAATGTCTAAGGTAATTGTTGGAGTAATTGTTAAGACACATAAAAGCTTTTTGATTTGACATCTTTCCTGATATATAGGGAAAGCAGAGAATTATGTAATATAACTGTGCTTATGATAACTGTTTACGCTATAAGCTTGAATTCAAACTAGGAATGGATTTAAGCTATTTGACATAAATGTCGTGTGTCATATTTCTAGAGGTATGGCGAAAGAGTCAAATATTTGGCTTATTGGTGGCCAAATGAACAAGTATGTCGGATGAGTGAAAACTAACTATGAACATGAATCATATTCTAAAATCCAACCTAATTCCCTATAATGTTTTTGTAGGATTAACAGATTAGATACCCTATAATGACGCATTTGGTTACATCCATACATACATTATGTATTAGGTTTTAGGCTTTGCTAACTCTATGAGTATGAAACTATATGCCCTTGTTAGTACGTTAGAGAGCTATGCACAAATATTAGGATTCAATTTTGGAAACAATGCTATGTGATATTATCAGTATGAACTACACTTGTTTTGTTATGCTATAATAGATTTGTTCAGTCTTATCGATGATTCTTTTTTTTTTCTTTTAATCTTATTATAAGGTTTTCTATGTAAAAGTTCCATTTATTAAATTTTGATTCTATTATTTTTTATGATATTATGTATTTTATTGATCATAGATTAAAACACAAATTAGGCATAAGAAGTGTGCATTGGTGCCATCTAGGTGTACAAGTGGCATAATGGGCCGATCCAGCCCAGCTTGCTTTCCACTAGTTAAACAAGCTATACATCAATAAATTGGTTAGAATTTGTTGGGCTTGACCTAACTTAACTTACACAACTAGTAATTTAAACGGGTTTGTCCACCAGCTCAACTTATTTAATTCATTTATATGTTTTGGTGGGTTAAATGGGCCAATATAGCCTACTTAACCCATTTATGCATTTTAATGGACTATGTGGGCTAATCTACAACCTACTAACAATTTTTTTGTCATTTAAAATTGTACAAAATGAAAATGTAAATGTATATTTGATAGCAACATGATCAATTGGCTTGATATTTTATCCTATAATATAGATATTATAGTTACAACATCTATATGGATATTTTAAAATGATGGAAGAACTAAGAGAAGAATATTAGAAATAACAGTGAGAAAGATGATGGTGAATGATGATAGGCAGCTTGGTTAAGCTACGCCAAACTTTTTTTTAATTTCTTTATGTTTGGCGGGTTGCTCTATAAGTTAAGCGGATTGGGATTATTTAGTCTTCTTTTTAAATGAATTAGAAAATTTAACCCTAATCCATTTATAATGGGTTTAATGGGTTGGCTCACAAGCCATAATCTAATTGCACTGCTTCAGTATCATCTTCTATTTTTCTTTTCCAACTATAATATATATTATAATGAAGAGGGAAAGGATCAAATCCCATGCATATCATTGCAAGACCTATACTTATACCGACTATAAAAATGTTGACCCTATTTGGTCAGTTTTGAAAGATCTTCACCAGTACTGAAGATTATTCCATAGAGGTCATTCAATCCCCAATGAACATTTTGACGGGTACGTAGAGAGGAGGGAGGGCTCCTTGACCATGCAGTTCTTTCTTTCTTCACTTTTGTGAGCGCGTTAAAAGGATTCACATCCTTCATTGCTTTTATATTTTATTTTACGGAAGGTTCAGCCGGATGGTGACAGGCACATCTCTACGAATGCAGATATACGCTAAGGCCATTAGAATATTCATATTCTAGGACAATGAACCAGGCGTGAACCTCATGCCGTGTAAGTAAAGTTGTATAATAGTTGGTTAAAAAAAAAAAAAATCGTATACAGATATACCGATACTGCGTTAAAACGCAAGAAAATAATATTTAAAGAAATTACCATACAAGTTGCTTTGGATCCAATGGAAGAAAACCAATGTATAATATATATATATATATATATATTATATTTAAACTAGCCAATCAAAATATTCCAAGATAATATTCATATTATATATATATATATATAAGTTAGATGGTTAATTGTTGTTATATTCAAATGCCAATAAGTAGATTATTTACTATTATATGTCATGAAAAACACCAAATTCAAAACATACAAATTGAAACGAACACAAATGAAACTACCATGGTAAATTAATGTAATTGAAAAATAAATTAACCAAAAAAAGCAATTAGATGTAGACAAATTTAAAGTATACAAAAAGAAAATTAAACTGAAGAAGCAAGATACTAACAGAAACCAATTAGGCATAACTGTAGAAGCAAAATAGTAACTATTAGATAAATAATGCCCACTTCTACGAGCATTATATGTCTACTGTTGAGGAAAAAATGAAATGCCAAATTCTTGGATCAAAATTAATTGGATAAACGTGGGAAGATATATTCGAATGGTAATGATAGGTTCTACGCAATTTGACCGTTCTGCACAATTCCGCCATTCTTAGCAGACAAAAAAGATCTTTTGCCATGGAGCAAATGACTGAAGAAATTCGGATACGTTTAATTGGATATATATTACAGGAATATCTAGAAGATGGTAGAATATGACTTTCAAATTCTCTCTTTAAGAATATGTTGGGTATTATATATATATATATATATATATATATCGAGAGAGAGAGAGAGAGAGAGGTGTGTACAGAAGGATAATTGTGAATCACACCTGGATCTTTGTGGAAGAGGAATAAATCGAACATATGACTCATCATTTGGCCTTGGCAATATTTTTTCATTTGTTGTGCAAATTTAGCACCTTTATCTTTTACAAAGTTCATGCAAAATTTTATTATTTAACTTAGTCGTAGTTATTATATATTACCAAATAATAGAATAATTAAAATGTCACCAACAATTACTCTTCCCATCACATATTCGTTCGTTCTTGCTCATATCAATATTATTAATCAAGGTATCGTATCTTATTAACACGTCCATTTGCATGAATATCACTCTCTCAAGGGAGTTCTCAACAATTGCTTCACACTACTACCACATTGCATATTTAACAAAAGATAAATTATGAGACCTGAGCATTAATGCATTGGTTTTATCAGGCATTATGTATCTAAAATATAAGGACAATGTAATTTTAGAAAGAAACCATATTAAACATGAAAACAACAAATTACATGTCTCAAAATATTTTCTAATTTTCTAAGCAAGAGATATCAACTCTAGGGTGGTAAATAGGCCATGTAGGTAGCATGAACACATGATGACTCATGCGTTAGCTACCTAAGCATAAACATGAATAAAAACTCAATGTATCTATAGATTTGGACGCAATAGCACAATGAAGTCCGTGAGTGACCTAGTGTAAGCATGTAGGTATGCAAGCTTTTTTATTTCAAGATGATATTAAATAATATTGAATTATTTTTTCTTTTAACAAATTACATGAATTTTTTTATTCTTTTTCTTTTTTTGGCTTGGACAATTTTATTCTAATTTTCTTATTAATATGCATACTTTCTTTTTTTTTCTTGCTCAACATTTTCATAAGATAACTTTAAAATAATTTTCAATGTCTCTTTTACTAAGAAAGTAATTTTATTTCCTTTCCTCTTTTTACCAAGATTTTATATCAACAATTAACTAGAGTTCTTTATTTTCTTAAAAAAAAGGGAAATTTCCCTTCTTGGTAAGGGTCATAACCCTTAGCGAAAGGGTATGCCATTTCATAAGAAAAAAATAATAAGAGAAAATTGTAAATAACTCTAGTAAACTTTGACTTGGATATGAATATACCCTAATCATTTAATGTTACAAAAAAAGAAAAAAAACCCTTTAACTTAATGAATTGATAATATAAAGGATACTTACCATTTTTGCTAAAAAAAAGCTTAAATTCAAACTTTAGGGAGTGTTATAGCTCATTTTGATAATTCGAGGGGGTGTTTCCTCATGCAATTTTTAGGAGTTATTTGCTAATTTATCTAAATTTAGTAAGATTGTTTGCAACATTTCATACCTAGGTCAAAATTTGGGATCATTTGTATTTTCTCCAAATAAGAAAGTTCCCTCCCTTTTAATTCTTTTTCTCTCTCTTCTCCCAAAAGAATATCTCTTTTTCTCTCTTCCCACAAAAGAAACATAAGCATGATTTTCCTTGCCTCTTCATACTTCAAAGAAACCCTTATTCCACCTCTCTCATGTCCCTACATGAAAATCTAAGTCTTTTATTCTTGCGTTTTCTTATTCTAAAGTTACTCTTTTGATTTTTTATAATTCATTAGGGAAAATTTCTTTAATTTAAAGTTCTATTTGTGAAACCTTGTATCTTAAGATGTCTACTTACACTTTTTCTTAACTTTCGATGCCTAAGAGATGGTTCATTATATCATCCTCAAGTAAGGATAACTCTTTTAACCTGTAATTAGCAATTTATTCAACTCTATAAAAAAAAAAAGGAACATATTCTATAATGCTTCTTCTCATTAACTTGAGATAAACAGCGAAATCATACACACCAATAATTCTAGTATGACTTATCTTCATGATCATAATATATCATAGTAGAAATTGTACATAGTTTGTGTTTAAAGTACCATAGTTCAACTCTCCTAGACATTATAGAATATACTTAAGGAATACAATTTTTATTTATTACTTTTTCATTGAAATCCACATCATGTAACACAATGATATTCCATATAGTTGCATGAAAGAACCTAATATAAAGCCTTATAGTTACTCGCATTAATTTTCCTATCCCAGCTTCCAAATCCTATCTTACTCTATCTTTTATAACCTACGACTTGGGGATGCAAAAACAAACATCTCCTTAACTTATGTTGTCTAAGCAACTACAAATAATAAAAGTAAATAATGAAACATAACAACCAATTACACATAATTATATACTCAATACTTTAGCATGTGTGATTATTAAACCAATAAGAAAGCATATTCACGAACAATATATAACACATAGATGCTATGCTAATGTATATGATATGCATTGGTACCAATATCTTAGTTTAACCTTGTCCCAATCCAATTAGTTAACATTCCGAGCATCTAATATGAAATCTAGTAACTAGTTGGCTATAAGGAGCAATTGAGAGTAAGATCCCCAAAAGAAAACCCAATATAGCTAGCCCAGTGTAATCAAACATATTTGAAGATCAAGTGATGTAGATTCATATGCTTGAAAATCTAGCTTTATAAATCAAGTACTAACCTTGTTGTCTAAATAAACTTGACTTATAGGTCATTTTCATATCATATCATGAATACATCAAACAAAACATTCAACCAAGCCAAGTGCAAATCCTAAGTCAAATGGCATAGATATTATCAACCCAACCTAACTTTTAGCCTAGTAAGTAGATATTATGATATGAACAAGGAAAAAATAGCATTTATCTTACAATTCATTGATATACTTAGACATTAACACATTTTCTAGAGTTTACCAAGTCACAAGTATATCAAGAACAACATCACCATCTCATAGCCAATGAGAAATACATTCTCGATAATTAACATGATTTCATAACCAATATCAACTTAGTCACAATTCAAGTAGCTGTCAATCAGTTATTGAAAGTGAGAAACACACTTATCAACAATCTAAGCAACAATTCATCATATGACAACTACTCATTATAGAAAAATTCAACTAATCATCATAGTCAAAGCTATGAGTTCTACTAGAGTGAAATTTACAGTTGAATATATAAACAGTGACTTATAATTTTTCGACCGCTCTATAAACACAAGATAATCAAGTAGAGGTACTCACTTAGGCCAATGATTATTCCATTATTTGATACAGCTATCTTTACCTATCACATTCAAGTAAAAGTAAATGGATCATTAATTCATCTTTTTTCCAAATACAATAGCAATAACTACTGTAAATCATTAAGTGCTTATATAGCCAATTTTTATTGCTTGTAATTGTTTTGTTTCTTATCTACTTTTACATGCTTTGTATCATTGCTATCATTGTTTCCAATACTATGCAAATATCTTAACATACCAACACGATCAGCATGGTAATCTGAGTTTGTTTTGTCCACTCCATACATTTAATCTATACAAAAAGCTTAACCTCTTCCACACATAACTAGTGGATGCTATAGGTACTATCACTTAATGGGAAGAGGAAAAGCATATCCTACAAGTTAGATTGCTCATGTGTCAATTAGACAAATCCTATAATGAGAAACGCTTATCGTCCATCAACTGATACTCTTTTTCCCTTTCTCAACATTAATACCATCAAGATCCATCATCTAAGAAGATTGATTAACTAGCTCCTGCTTGTAAACTACCAAAGCTCCTTAATTACCAAAAAAGCCTTTCTCCAATTTCAATGGACTATACGTTATCATAACTACATAATTAGTCCAAATCATTCTTAAACATAAATCAACTATCATCAAATTCTAATACTTCGTAACAAATCAGCATGATTAATTCACAAAATTAATATGTTGAAATCATAAGTATATCACAACTCATTATTAAATCAATTACTAATTACTGATTAAGCTAATATATAGCTAAATATAATTATTTACATAATACATAGTACATTATCCCATTAATTCTACAAAAATACCATAAACTCAGAAAATTATATGATTTCATGTGTGGCAATTGTTATGCCCCGAAATCATAGAGTTGCAACAGTCCCACCGTGTAAATCATTCTATGATAGCAATTGGCCTCACAGTACCTACCATAGACATAATCTACATAAGGCGTTGACGACTCCTCGCTTTGAAGTAAACAGTCCAATTAAATGTTTAACTACAATTATGGTAAAGTTCATAAATTTTAAATAAACCTATATAATTATATGTAAAGTCCATAGAACTTCCCAAGAAATTCTACATATACAAAACAGTTCACTAATTTACATAATAATTATCAGTCTTTCATCCTCAAACTACGAAGGACATTCTTGCTACACATCACTACTAAGTAAATTGATCCTTATACCCCTAACTTCAAAAGGACTAACCTCTAGATAACTGTAAGGCGGCATAACACTTAAAGTGTTCAAAGATCGGGACCTACAAACGGATCTATAGGGGTATGAGCAACTACAGCTTAGTAAGTTGAATTGGAGACTCATGAATGCATACAAACACAAACAAGATTATCAAGTAATTATTTTCATGCAATGCAACAATCAAGTGTCATCGCACAACGTAATCCGGTCCGTTGTGAAATCAGAGAAATTCCACCCGCTCTAATCTAGGTTGAAGAGTTTCCATGTTATACAGCAACTCACAACCAAACCCAAGCTTGTGCAATGGAAACCTCGCTCCTCCCGCGACTACCTTCAAATCGTTGACTTCACCCTCGCAACAATCTCCTCTCCTGTTACTTAATTCGACTAAGAATGAAGAAGGGACCATTTTGTAATCCTGCACTATCCCTTTCAAAGGGGTCGGTATTTTGTTGGAGAATCCTATGATCCCCTAACGGGTTGTAATGCATGACATTTTTGGTTATTAGAGTCGTATAAGATTAAATTTCATTTAAGGTGTTCAAACAATTTCACACCAATTCAATCAATCACAAAATCACTCACATTACAAATTCAGCATGCATTCAGATACATCAAACACATGCATAGACTACTTACAATCACAACCATATACAATTCTAAGTCTCCGAGTACCATAAAATAGCACTCCAATACAGTAAGTAATAACCCAACTTACTTGGAGTTTTTCAGTCGCCCGATTACTCGATTACAAGCCAATTCGTCTCTAGATATCCTATAATACAAATAGGTCCTTTTTAGTTCTTATACTTTAATGATTCACATTCTAAGTTATGATTTAGCTTATTTTTTTCTATGTATAACTATTATTTACTAATGATTCATTCTATCCTAGTTCGAGGTTCAATTCCTAAATTAGATTCTAGTTTTGATTCCAAAATCTTAAATATGCTCAAATCCTAATGTGAAATTAATCACATTAAGCTCGAGTATTCTAATATCCCATTGGGTCTAAATTTAGGATTCTAAACTATTTGGTACGTGCTAATCCTAATTGGGGTACCGAATTTATTCCCGATGTGAGAAAATCTTATACTTTTTTTTATAATTACTTCAAATTAAATTTTATTTCAGATTTATTATATTCTGATTTCCATTATTATATTATCTAATTAAACCTATTTTTTTTATAACATTCCTAATTTCTATAATTAGCACATAATGCCTTCAATAGTTATACTTAACACTTTAAAAGCTATGATTAGGTTTCCATATCAGAGATTATCATCTCTAAACATCTAATTACTATCTAAATTAGTAATTAGTGTCTTAATCACCTAATTAACCCAAAATTACTCAATTTTTCCATCATTTTAGGGCTAAAAATCAACTTAAAATTTTTGAAAATTAATTTTAAAAAAAAATGGCTTCATAGCACTATTTTACATTCCTTAAGCATTCCATAGAAAAATTTTGACCTCCAAACTACACTCCTAAGCCTATTTATTTCTAATTCTAATCATACTCGGTTTTACTTAATTTGTTAAGAACTCTATATTTTCAGACGTAATTAAATTAAATCACTATTTTTCCTTAAAGCTACATATAATAAAACCTCAGAATAACAAGTTTCATAATTTTCTAGATAAAATAACTAATTTTAAGAAATTATACAAAATCAGAACAAATTAGAGACTTACTCGGTCCAATGGCTTTTAGCCTTCCAACACCGGTTTAGGTGTATCGGCTGGTCCAGGCGGTGGGTCTGCCGTGGGGTGGTGGTGGTGGCTCGGTCCTAGATGGTGGTAGTGTGTGGGTTTAGCTCACTAACCCTAACTGCACAGTTTTCCTTTTCTTTTTTTTTTCCTCTAATTTTTCTCTTGAATTTTCGAGTCTCTCTATTTTTCTCTAATCCCTAACTGTCCAAAGGAGTTCTTTGAATCTTTTTCCTATTTATAGATGTTTTTTGGTAATTAATATGCATTAATTAGACATGACATTGCCCCATTCCCTTGATTTTTGGCTTTTGTGTTGCTTAATTCTAATTGGATAATTTTTCTTCTTTAGCTCCTGACTTGCCACGACCAGATTTGCATCATTCCATATCCTTCTAATTTTTTAATTAATTAATAATTTTCTTTAATTAAGTTTTTAGCCAATTTAAGTAATCTCGCGTATGTTTACCTACACGTAAATACATGTGGAGTACATGTGAACATTCCTAATTATTATTTAGGTCGTTATATGATTTTTAGTATATATATAATCTATCTCTAGTAATTTATTAGTTATTAGATTACACTTTTTGCCTTTTCGATGATTAATAATTATTATACTTAAAATTTGAAAATTTTATAGTCTCTTATTTTATTACTTATTTTTTTAAATTCAAGTTTACAGGGCCATTTTTACTAATATTTCTCTTCATAGTTTATAATTCGGGTTTCATCGGATCCTTTAACAGATTGCCCTAAACCTTGTGCTCTAAGTTCAATCCTACGGTCTCTTGGCTTAACTTTAAGGCTTACAGCAATTAAATATTAAATCGATTCATTGTATATTATTTTTAGTATTTTCATTTTAAGCTCAAAATTATATAAAATAACCTTAGTAATATAAATAATAAAATTTGAGCACTTGATTAAAGTTAAACACTTATAATATCATTACTAAGCTCTGGAAGTCATCATAAGCCAAATTCATCAAGAAATTTTATGAATAACCCTTTATTTTCTAATTTCACAACATAGGGCAATTTAGTTCAAAAAAAAAATTAATAAATACTCAACGAATATATTACCAAAAACCTTTCACATGTAATATATTTTATTAGGAGTCTATAAATAAAAATTAGCTTGAAGCAACATCATTTAGTATTTCAAAGATTAAGTAGAACTTTTGTCTAAACAAAGTTAGTTCTTCTTAAGGACATTATTTTCCCATTCACAATTTCATCAAAACAGAAATCTTATGATAAGCTACACAAAAAATAATCTCAAAACAATTTCTTCTAAAACTAATTTCAAAGATTTAATATTTTTAATAAATAAAAGTACTCATGAGTAGAAAAGAGAAAAGCTCACTTGACAGAGCTCCTACCTCCGTTGGCCAAAGAAAGTATCACATTTAAACGTGTGCAACCCTTCCCTCCCCTCCCCCCCCCCCCCCCTTTTCTTTTCTTTTCCCTATAAATAGTTTTGTCCTTAAAAATATCATGTCCAAAAGCCCAGAAGTTCTAAATTTCTACCATGCTTTTGTTTTACATCTTTGATTCACAAATCCCTTCACAATCACCAACTTTGCTAAGAGGTAGAACATTGAGAAGCACTTTGCTTAATAAGATAGTCCATACTTTCTGATCTACTCATATTGTCATACTATATCATTATTCATATTTTGTAGACACATACTCTTACATCCACTTTATTTTACGTGTCCAGTTTCACACAATATGGGCATAAGTTAATATATTGATTATTCAATTCATTATCAACTTTGTTCTCTTACAACAGCACCTACATCACATTATTGTCAATTTTGTAGTCTTACCCAAATGAGGTTGGAATTATTATTTTAAATTAGATTCACTTTCATGGTCAGTTTTTGGGTTACACATATCTTAACTAGCATATTGAAAGCTTTCCACTTTAGCTCCATATCCCTTTGTTTCAAAACTATTAAGCTGAAAAACCTTCTATAACAGCTTCTATGTTTTAAGCTCTATGTTTTAAGCTTAGGATTGTCAATTCAAAAGACCTTCTACTTCAACATTTGCGATTCCTTGCTTACAATCGTTAAGCTAATCCCACCTTTTACTTTAACTTCTACATTCTAAACATAAAATAGTTAATTTAGAACATCTTCTACTTTACCTTCTATGATATCCTATACACAATACCCTCTACGATTCTTATCTTTCATAGATTACCTTCAATTAAACTCGTATATTTACCTCAACTAGTTTGTTACCTTTTCATTTTAAGGTCCTATCTAAACAATGTAATGGTCATATTAATAGCCTTAATCCATCTTTTTTTTTTCATCATAACTTTTTGCCCATAATAAGAGCTAATTGGGCTTCTTAACTTGCTTCCTATCACTGCTTATACCAAAACCCTCCATTTTTTTTCTCTTATGAATTTTTCTTATTCCTCACTTCATTTCCCAACTAACCCAAATACATAAGTTAACTAATCTTCTACTAAGATTCATATTCTATTGCTTCTATTATTATTCACATTGCAATTTCCAACTACTCTAGCTAATCCTTACAAAAGCTACCATAATCTCTTTTCTTCTCTAATACAACATTCTTAGTTGGCCTTATTTTATATCAATATCTCCTTCAAATTCTTTCAATATTTCCTCTAAGATCAACAATTTTCATTTTACATATCCGATAACTTTTTACGCAAACTCCATTTACACAAATATTAACACTCTCTTATGATATTACCATCAATTTATGGCATGTTTATGCTATATTATGAACACTAACTTTTTGCCTTCCTTAATCTAACTTAGCTACCCCATGCAACTCACACGTGTTTCTATACTATTATTCCTTGACTTTATTAATGCTTCCCTTATCCACAATACATACTTTGATCAATTTCCTTAATCTTTACCCATATATAAACTCAAATCTTCTCCCTAAAATCCTTTGATACAAAAGTTTCACCTAAACTTGCTATGATTCCCTTCTCAAACCATTATGGATTTGTCAAATTTTGATGCATTTCTAGGGATAGAACTGGACAGGTCATTATAGGGAATTGGACTTGCTTATCTTGCTAAAAATCTTATAGGATACTACTCGAAAGGGTATTAGGACTGATTTTAGAATATGGCTAAAAGCCCTTTAGGATTTTAAGATAGGTTATGGGATTTTGAAACAACTCGATGAAAAACTCATTACCTAATAAAAAATAATAAATGAATTATATAATATTAACTGAAATTTTTAATCCCTAAAATAATAAATAGATGAGAGCAAAGATGATAATAACTCTAATCATATTTACTATTTTCTATCATTATTTATGAATATGTATCTATGTGAGATTTTTTTTTTCTTTTTTATTGGCTAAGAGAAGATGGTTGCATATCTATTATATAATAGAAAGAAATAGTTAAGTAAATAACAAATTTGGTGCAAACGTTGATCATATACTCAAACTCAAAACATATAAAAAAAAGTTAAGATGAAACCTACATAGATCATTAAACTTATTGTGTAACAGTACTATTAAGTGCTCCATTGATGTTAAGATAAGATACATAAGATGAAGAGGATACAACAAATTAACAAATGGATTCTTTAATCCTCATTGTATTACCTATTATTTGTAAATAATGAAAATCAATTTCTCATGTAAATAAAGGGAAAAAAATCATTTGGCAAAAAAAAAAATTATAAATAGGTTTGGCAAGTCAAAAAGCTAAAACCTATTAAGGTAATAAGGGAGGTTCTAGGTATAGGGTTAAAAACCTCATAAAGTTTTAGGATGGGTTTAGAAATCTTACTAGTATAGCAGGATAGATTCTAAGTTCCTATGACCAATCCCAAACCTGCTCTGTTTACATCTTTATACATTTCTGCTATTCTCTTCTCATAACCTTCTTCGATTTGTGGTTTTCCTTAATTATGCTTTGATTATTTTCCCAATGCATGTATTAATCATTACCTTTGTCCATATTCTGATTCATTAGATTCGCATAAATTCCTTAATTCTTCGTCCTAACATACTTGTGATCCTTCTATATGAACAAGCTATGATAATCTAAATCCCTTTCCATAAAACAATACATCGATACCTCTCCATAACCCCTTAAGGCATCTATTCATTATGCCATTCCTAAGTTGAGGATAAGACTTTAACATGTTATCAATAATCAACTCAACTTTATAATAAAAAGAAAAAAAAATAGAACCTATAAAACTTTTATTGATTAATTTGAGATAACATAGTGGAACCATACAAACCAGTAGATCTCGTAGGACCTCTCTTCATCATAAGATATCACAACTAATTTTTTACAAACGTAGCTTCCATTGAGAGTACCACGGTTAAACTCTTTCGTACATTATATAATACACTTAGGGAATAAACTTTTATTTATTACTTTTACATTGAAACCTTCATAATGTAACATGGTGATCTTTCCAAAACTTCATCTAAGAACCTCATATAAAACTCTATAGCTATGTACACTCATTTTCTCATCCTAACTTTTAGATTCCAACTTGCTCTTTCTTCCATATCCTACAACAAAGGAATGAAAAAACAAACATCCCTTAGACTATGTTAAACTGAGTAAGTACAACAATAACTATAAAACAAAATTATACGTCCTCACATACTCATTACTCCAGCATATATGAGTATCAAACTAGTAGGCAAGCTCATTTAGGAATAGCATAGCTATCAATAAGTTATTGTAAGTGCAAAACACACTTATCAATATTTCAAGTGATAACTCAACATATTGCAATCACTTATTATTGAAAGCTTCAACTACCCATAATACTCAAAGTCACGATTTCCACTTGAGTGAAATTTACAAGTAAACATAGCAAACTGACAAGTAGCCTACAGTCTTTCGACCACTATATAAACATAAGATAACAAGAAGAGGTACTAACCTAGCTAATGCTTACACCATTATTTAGTACAATTATCTTTACCTATCGCATTCAAGCATCTGTAATTAGATCATTACTTCATCCTTTTCCTTTTTGATATAGTAACAATAAATATTGTATATCATTACCTCTTACATAGTTAACTTCTATTGATAGTAACTACTTGGTTTCTTATCCATTTTTTACAAATTTCATGTCATTGTAATCTTTGTTTTGAATACCATGCAAATATCTTAAGATACTAAACTATTAGCATGGTAAAATTATTGAAAATGCCCAATTTTATTCACGATTCAATCATACGTTATTTTAGCTATGTAATTGGTCTAAGTCATGCTTAAATATCAATTAATTATCATCAAATTCTAGTAAATCCTAATTGATCGGCATAATTAATTCATCATATTAGTAAGTTGACATCTATAGGATATTATAACTTATTAAATCAACTACATATCACTAATTAAGCCAACATGTAGCTTAATACTAGTTATTTACGTAATAAATAATTTACTAACCTAATCAATTCCATAAAAATATATAGTTTTAGGTATGAAAATTACATATTAGTTAGTTCATTGCATATACTTTCCGAAATCCCAAGTTTAAGGTCAAAATTGCACAAAATTACCGTGAATTATATAAATAATCAAATTATACTATAATATGAAAGTTTAATACTCCAAATATCATTGTTAAGCTCCAAAAGTCATCACAAGTCAAATTTAGCAAGAAATTCTATGGGAAAATCTTTATCTTATAGATTCACAAAACAAAGCAGTTTAATCTAAAATAAACATAGTAAATACTAAACATTTATATGACCAAATGCCCTTTACATGTAAACCAAGTATATGTTGTTAGGAGTCTATGAACCAAAATTAGCTTAAAAGAATATCATTTACTATTTTAAAAATTAAATGTAATTTTCATCTAAACAAGGTCTATTCTTAAGGACCTTATACTCCCATTCACAATTTCATCAAAACATGGATACTATAATAAATTACACATAAAATAACCTCAGAATAAATTTTTTAGACTTTATTTCTTAAATTTAATATTTTTAACATGTAAACATAATGATAGAAAAAAAAAAAACATAAGAGCCTCATCGCCAAAGCTCCGGGCAAGAGAGTACGTCAAACAGAGAGGGGTAAGGTTCATCTGTGTAGGTCTCGTAGCTTACAACAGCATGCCTTAACTTACACCTCGAACCACTAGAGACCTAACCTTCTAGCTATTTTCTTAAATATATTTTTATAGTATTTTGATTTCCTCCATATTATTCTACTTATTTCTAGTTTCCAAAATGTTGGTAAGTAAAACTCCAAGTTTTTTCATGCACAACCAGTTAGTGGACAAAGAGCAAATACCATCCATGTGTTGATTCCCTCCTACTCTATAATATAGTACAACAAAGTATCTTATTATTTATTTTTATTTTATCATTTTTTTACATAGCAATCTTGCATTTTACTTACTGCCAATGTACATGGTTGATTCCTTAGGGTTTGTCTATCTGCCACGCCAAGCAAGTGAAATGTTTCTACGATTCATGTATCTTATTTTAATAACTTTGGCACTATATGGACATATTTTACCTACTAAGTTCATGCATGCACATATAATACTAACACATATTTAATAAATACACATCAATGGTGGGCAATGCAAGGGATTGAGAAACTAAAATTACATGAAAAGGAGAGAAGAGTATGGTGGGAGAAACTAACAAAGTTTTACATCAAATTAAATTGTGATGGGGAAATTATAAACAATGGTAAAATGGTCGAATTAGTAGCAATTTGTAGAGATCATAGTGGCTATGTTCTGGGAAGGCAAACATAAGCAAATGATTAATTCATCACTACTTGAAGCTAAATTACAGGTAATAAGGGAGAATCTAGTGTTATAGAAATAACACTGTACAGAAACTAAAGGACAATGATAGATGCACACACACACACACACACTCAAAGATATGTTTACTTTTAATCACTTCTTCATTTACACTATTCACTGAACACTTGTTTCTTCTTCGTACACACACTATTTGTCTTTCACTCTATTACTGCACTTGCACTATCAGGATAAATCACACTACACATGCACTCTATTTTTCTGTTCACTTACATATACATACTTGCTAACTACTTATTTATATAACAATACAACTACTAACTACTCTAATGATCTAGCATGTTCAGGAGCACAATAAATTTTGTATTACTCCCTAATACACCCCTTTAATACAGATTTATCTAGCACCCTTCAAAGATCTCACACCAATCATTTTTCTCAATCTTTTAAATCTATCAGTCTTTAATCCTTTGGTCAATATATCAGGCTCCTAGTCATCAATCTTACATTATACTAAACTCAGCTTCTCTTGATTCACCAGATCTCTCAAATAGTAAAATTTGTTTCTATATGTTTGCCCTTTCCATGCGCTATTGGGTGTTGAGCAAGATTTATTGCTGACTTGTTATCAATTCTCAACTCTACTAGCTTCACAATCCTTAACTTCATCTGTTCAAACAAGGTCAGAATCCAAATAGCTTCGTAAGCAGCAATGGAAGCGACAATATATTCAGCTTCACACAAAGATAGAGCTACCACTGGTTTTTCTTTGAATACTAAGCAAAGAAGAACTTCCAAACTTAAACAAATATCCAGTTGTGCTCCTTCATCTTCCTTGTCACCATACCAATCTGAATCAGTAAACCCAATCACTTCACCATCACACTTATCTTCCTTATTTTTCAACAAAACCCCATAGTCTAATGTCCCTATCACATATCTCAATATTCTTTTAGCTACAACCATATATGACACTCTTGGACATTCCATGAATTTACTTACCAGACCTATTGCAAACATGATGTCTAGTCTACCATTGCACAAGTATCGCAATGAACCTACTATCTGTTTATATAAAGATGAGTTTACTGTCTTTTCATTTTCATTCTTCATCAACTTAGTACTTGAGTCAACAGGTGTAGCAGCAGGATTACACTCCAACATATCAAATCTTGCTAATATGTCTCTAGCATATTTAGATTAGTGTAACAATATACTACCTCTAACATCAGTAAACTCAAAACTAAGGAAATACGACAGCTTTCTCAAATCAAACATCTCAAACTCAGACTTCATAATCCTCTTAAAGTATTCAATTTCATGTCCATTACTTCTTGTAACGAGAAGGTCATCAACATATAGATATCCAACCAATAAATCAATATTTCCCTTCAATTCAAAATCCTTAAGCTCACTCCTCTTCACATACACTCCATACTTACATCTACATTTTTCGAACCCTTACTGCAACAAAAACATATCTATTCTTTTATTCCATGCTCTTAAAGCTTACTTTAGGCCATATAATGCCTTCTTTAGCCTAAAAACCATATTTTCACTCCGTTTAATCTCAAAACCTGGTGGTTGTTTCACATATACCTCTTCTTCTAAAGGACCACTAGGAAAGGCTAATTTCACATCCATTTGATACATAGGCCATGAGTTGTAACTTGCAATTGCTGCTACTAATTGAATAGTTTTAATCCTTACTACTGGAGAAAACACCTCATTGAAATCCAATCCGGCCTTTTATAAAAATCCTTTGGCTACTAATCTAGCTTTATTCTTAGCAATAGATCCATCAAGTTTCCTCTTGATCTTATAAATCCATTTCACATCAATTGATCTCTTATGACTAGGTAGTTCAACTAAATCCCAAGTCTGATTCTTCTTAATAAATAGTAACTCCTCATTCATAACCTCTATCCACTTTAGGTCTTTTACTGCCTAATCAAACACAACTAGTTCTAGATCAACAAATAAGGCCATGTGAACCAGATCTCCCTCAATAGTAATCGCATTGTCTAGAAACAATTCATAGTCTTCAAATTTCCTTAGCCTCTATCTACTTCTACACTCCTTACTGTCCACTTAATGACTCTAATCAAAAGGCACACTTTGATTGTGTATTAATATGCCATTTAGTTCACCCTCTTCATCACATGTATATAACCCCTTACCTTGAGTAATAGAAGTTAACACTTCATTATCCCATTGCCACACATTTTTCGCATCAAAAATCACATCTCTACTAATATACACCTTCTCAGTTATTAGACAATAAAGCTTGTATGCTCCAATAGGATGATATCCCAAGAAGACAGCTCGTATACTTTTATCATCCAATTTCCTCCTTTTCTCATCAGATACATGACTGAAACACATACTCGAAAATATCCTCATATGCTTCGCGCTTGGTTTCTTTCCAATCTACATTTCTTCAGTATTTTTTCCAACTATTCATTAAGTTGGACACCTATTCAAAATGTATGTAGTAGTCATTACTGGCTCACCCCAAAAACTCTTAGGCATTTTCTTAGTGGTTAACATACTTTGAGCCATGTTTAGCGATATCGTATTCCTCTGCTCAGCAACTCTATTATGCTGGGGTATATATGGAGTAATGATCTCATGTGGGATACCATCTTCTTCACAAAGTTTCTTGAAGTCATTTGAGGTGTACTCAACACCACCATCAATTCTCAGTACCTTAAGTTGATTTCCACTTTGCCCTTCAACTAAATTCTTAAACTTTCTAAAAACCTCAAATACTTCACTCTTATTTCGAATCAAATAAATCCATATTTTACGACTAAAATCATTAATAAAAGATACAAAGTATCTATTACCTCCAATTGAAGTGATATCCATGGGTCCACACACATCAAAGTTTACTACTTCCAGGAGTCCCAAAGTTCTTGGTGTAATCTACTGTTTGAATTGATTTTCTAGGTTGTTTGCCTAACTAACACGCTCCACATACAGTTTCTTAAACATAAATCTAAGGTAATCCTAATACTATCTTCACATTCCCAAGTTGACGCAAACCTTTGAAACTGAGATGACCATACCTCATGTGCCATAACCAACTTTCATTTTCCACCACAACAAACAAGCTTTGATAACAGCTTGTAGGAATCTCTATCTTGAAAGTCCTGTTTTTGCTCAAATTAGGTTTCAAAATTAACCTTCCATTGTTGTCGTGCATTGTCAACTTCTTATTACATAGACTCATACTATATCCTTTTTTTAGGAGTTATCCTAGACTCAACAAGTTATTCTTCATCTCAGGTACATACAAGACATTTGATATATATAATTTCTTCCCATCCTTTTGTTGAAACAAAATCTTGCCAATGCCTTCTACTACAACCATTCTATTGTCTGCGAATTTGACCTTATTCTTATATGACTCATCAAGTTCAATAAACCACTCTCTATGTCCAAACATGTAGTTTGCACATCCTATATCTAAATACCAAGAATTTATGCTCAAAGTATCTATAGCAGCTGTGACCATCAGGAGCACATGGTCTGAATCATCTTCTTCTTGTGCATAAGTAGCAGCTTCCAATTGGTTCTTACAGTTCACTTTTGGATTTCAACATTCGTTTGCAAAGTGCCCATACTTCTGATAATTATAGCACTGTTCTGTTCAGGAACACAATAAATTCTATATTACTCCCTAATTAGTGTTACCTTCCAAACTAAAACAGAGGAAAGTCATAATAGAAGTGGATTCACAACAGACCATAGATTTGATAGAGAACTCAAATATTAATGAAGATATTTGTCATCTAACTTTACATTAATGCAAAAAAACTAATGTCATGTATTCCTTTTAATGTGCTTTGCAACATAGGTTGAGAAGGCAACTCCACTGCCAACAGTTTGCTAAATGCGCACTAAGCATGGCAAAGGTTGTTTGTTTTACAAATTTTGTTCCTATCTTTTTATCTAATGTTTTTAGGAAAGACATTTCATCTAGTTCTAACAATTTAAGGGAGTAAACTGCTGGGGAGAACTCCTAAAAAATGCCTGTTGGATGATGTATGTTCTATATGTCTTTTTGAACTTAGTTTGTTTTTAGTTATTATTGTTCTACCAAAGAAAAAAATGTTAATTAATTCACCTTTAAGGTCTAGCTCTCGAAGCTTGATTATAGAGCTTTCCGTATATAATAGTCCATCCAATGAACTAATATATTATTCCAATAAAACTTCTATGAGCTCCTTTTTGAGAAACAAATTTATAGTCACTTCCTCTAACTTTTATGGATTTATAGTAAAATTTGATTTAAAAAAAAAAACATTGTTTAAAGCCCTGAATTTAGGGGTTTGAAACATAAAGGCTAAGACGTTTGGGCTAAAGTTGTAGTATATATCTCTTCACATTCAATTATTGTACATGGTATTTTTAGAAATAATGGGTTAAGTATGAAAAATTTTTATTCCAAGAAAACTAAGTTTCTTAGGCCATTTGCATTCTTTATTTTTTTTTTCATAAAGCAATTGAGAAACCTCAAAGAAAAAAAAAAGAAAGAAAAGAAAAAAAGAGAGACCTTAGGTTTTGGTAGTATATATGGATTTAAATACATAAAGGGTTAGAAGGACAAATTACACATGTAAATTAAAAGTAAACATGTATAAACAAGGTAAATATTCGCATTATTAGTCCAATGTTACGGGTTTGGGAAAGAATATATGAGGGTTCTTATGATTGAGAATAGTGGTTTGAGTTAGAATTTTTTTGCATGGATGTAATTATTAAGGGTTTGATAGTGTGGAGGTGGTGCAAAAGTATTTTATAGGTGAATTTGTATTGTGATAGATATTTGGGTTTTTGATGCACTTGTATATATGTTAAATGTATATTCGCGTTTATCTACCATTGAACTTTATACATGATGAATCACATATAATAGATCTTTCTTTTAGTTACTAAGGGAATCAACCATTTTCATCCATATCCATGTTTTACCACTACAAATTTAAAACATAATTCATATGCACTTTTCTTCATGAACTAATAAAAGAACTAACAATGTGAATTGATTTGGCTTTCTTTTGAATGGTATCTCTTATAAGATTCTGCTGGTAGAGTATATAAGATTGGGCTATATACTTGAGTAAGAGCTTGCAAAACAAAACATAGTAAAGGGCACCGGAGTGTTATTTAGCATAATCACTCCGATGCTTAAGTCTGTATTGATGAGTATAGAGAAAGTAAGGATGCGAGTATACTATAGAGTAGACTAAGTGCGTAAAGAGTTTAAGTGGTTTACCGTTAGGATGTAGATTAATATTTATAAAGGAGCATTACTAAAAGTTAAAAGACTAATAGTAGCACTTTAGCACATCCGCATGTCATGGGTAGTGAGAGTATACTATCTGACGTAGTCCAAATTTTTTGAGTTATGATCGTTGACCTAGTATTAAAGCCTAATCCTCTGTCTTCTAACTGTTACAAGCTGTTATAACTAAGCAAGCTACCTAATGCATCTAAGTTGAGATTGGTTAGGAGGATAGTGAGGCTATGAACTAGGCCAAGAACTCAATTAGGTTAGTATGGGCTAAGGGGTATATGTCCAAAACATTTCATCAACAGATGGTTATTTTAGTTAGAAATCGATATTTTTCGAATCTTAATATTAATAATATGATTTCAAATAATTTTCTTTGTTTTTGTGGTTAAATTATGGAATAGTTTTATAATAGTAAACTATGAGTACTCAATTGCAAATAACAAAATATAAAATGTAAATAATTAAAATATATATAAAAAAAAAAAAACGTAAGAGAGCCTTTGCATTGCACGTCTGAAAACAACTCCATTAATCATAGTTTTATTTATGCAGTGGGTTTTTAATTGTTATGGACGACATCCTAGCGACAGCAAGTGGTGGAGGTTCGTTGCTGCTTCGTCAACGTTTTTATTCACGAAAATCGGTCGTAGGAGTTCTAAGTTGATGGCGATTAGTCATACTGGACTGAGTCTCTTCTCTTCCCTATTGCATGTAAATCATTATTACTCAATTCCATAATCCATTTTCGGAATTAACAGTGTATAATCTATTTTCAGAATTAAAATATGAACCAATGAGGGTAGGCATTTGTGGACTCTGGGTGAAAGCACCGTTCCTATCGCATTGGACTTGGTCGACTGCAAATGATTTACTAATCATTCAACTGTACGAGGGCTTAAATTATATTTAAAAAATTAATAATAATAATAATAATAACGTAGGTAAAGATCACCTTCCATTGAATATTAGGATGCACGTTATTCGAGGTCAGGGAATTGATTTTATACTCTACGTGGAGAGTCACGTCCTTCTATAAGATATAATTTACAACCTACTTCCCCTTGTTTATAAATGTCAAGTCTCAACTCAGATTTCTTTTTTTTCCTTCTTGTTTTTGGTATATTTAAGTCAAATTTCACATGGCTGTCGTTCACATTGTAAAATATGATTTTTCGAAGCAACGCCGTGATTTCCGTTAATCACTATAGATAGAAATATAAAACTAATATCTCGACTTGATAATTAATATTTATTTTCTCGCAAGGAATACACAAAAATCACAGACCGAAGTTTGACAAAATAGAATTAGCACTTAAACCCTCCTAAGGCTATTATAGTATAATATATAAATACTGGAAGGGGGAAGGGACTAAATTTGAATCTTTCTCATCAAAGTTGTAGTTTGTAATATAATTGGTTAATAATAAAAAGAAAAAACAAAAAGAGACCTCCTAAATATTGATAATCCTAAATTTATTGACAGGTTTTTTACTTCTAATTACAACTGTAATAATTTTTCCATCCTTTTTCTTTTATTGGTCATATTAGAAGTGAGCGACTAATCCTGAAGGTTAAGGATATAAATGAACCAAACTAGTTCACAAGTTACTCGAGTTTGGCTCAACTCTTACTCGAATTTGATTTGATGATAGTAAAGTCGACATCGAGCTCGAGTTGCTCGAGTAGCAAACCAAGCCAAGCTTGAGCTTAAAATACTAAGATCATCAGACTCACAATCCTAATCAAATTTAGTATAATTTTAATTAATTAAGTAAATTTAAGATATTTAAGAAAATTTTATAAAAATTTTGAGTTTTATCAAGCTAATCAAGTTAAATTTGAACTTACCAAATATACTTTAGAATTAAGCTCAAACTTAAAATTTAGGATTCAATCGAATTTCCATAAAGCTTGAGCTTTAAGTTTTTAAGTGGAGTTAGAGCTTGAAGTGTAATACTATATTAGTTCGACTCAACTTGATTATGCTCTTAACTAACCCTATTATACAAAGTACACGTCCCTACCATGTTCAATCGAATAGGTTTCATGTTGGTATTAAAAATCACATGATAGATTCTGTGTTTAAATTTTTTGAAATCTACTTCACAAGAAAGAGTACAAGTACGAGGTCTGCCTACTTTATACTCACCCCTTATACTCTATGATATATAGGCTATAGGTTCTATATATCTTGTATATATCCTATAGAAAATTATTAAATAAATTATAAATGATAATATTATATTTTTCAACCAATAAAGTTTTAGTAACAAGAGAAAGAAAAAAAAAAGCCAAATAGCATAATTTAATAACTCTAAATTATTAAACCTAACACCACCTCTCTCTTTATTATTTTTAATATTATATATAAATTATTTTTTAATATCACATAAAATTGAAACTTCGATGAAGAAAAATAAAATATACAAATTCCACGAAATATGTGCCCTATAGGTTCCAGATCATTCTAGGGTGCTTTAAGATAGATTTCTATTCAAAATTTTCGAAATTTCTATCTTATAGGATAATATGAGTAAAGTTTCATACTTATCCAACCCTATACATACTCACCCCTAACCCATACGCTTGTATCTCGTGAAATCTAACTCTTTTTTTCTTTTACCCCCGCCAAATGGAATGCGAGTCCTTAATGTTGTGCGTTGTGCGGCTACTTTCCCTACTTGGCAATGGCGTGTCCCAGGCTTAATTTCACCTTCATCAGCTCCTTCACGGGCTCCCCATGCCAAGAAACGGAGGGTACCCTTAGCTGCTACCGTGTATTTCATAGGAATGGTCTCGTCCAGTCTTTTGTTTCAGAACTTGTGCTCTTTTACCTTTTTTTCATAACCATTACCCGCTATTGTGTAGGTTGTAACTCTTTCCTCGTAAGCAATGGATTTTTAGTTTCTTAAAAAAAAAAAAAACCAAAGAAATAAAGAAAGAAATCCATGCAAATAATCATATAATTTTGGCTTTATATTAATCAATTTGTTATTGAGCTCTTAATGAAAATGATAACATGAAGACAACTAGGTTGAATGATTTAATAGAAAATAACCCAAATATTATTTAAGTGTAAAACCCTCATCTAAAATTACCTTCTATCGTAAGTTATGCCACATCGATGTATTCTTTTAAAGGGTCCCAATAATAATGTGTAATCGTAGATTCATGTTTTTTACCATCGATTATATACTAGATGAAGAAAGTAAATGCATATAAATTTGAAATTTTTATTTATTTGTGAAATACCTCAAAAAGTTGTTCTAAAACTAAGGGTATAGAGGTCAATTAACCCCTAGTTTTTTTTTCTTTTTATGTAAGAGCAAACAAAAAAATTTGTATGTTACCATCGAAATTAATGAATATTACATAATTACCAATTATATTAAAAATATTATGAAAATACTATTACTATACCGTATCTTAAAGATACAGTATTATTAGTTATACATATGTTCTATCTTAAAGACACGACATTGGCAATATCCAACTATATCACACTTTCAAAGTGTAATTTATATAGTAATTAATTTCGTTGATATTTCAAAATATGAATTAGGTACTCTAAAACTTTAATCAAATCACATCCTTTAAATGTGATATTTCTATAATTAATATTATCTCATTTCCAAGAAGCCATTTAGCCTTGGTGTCTTTGCAACTATTTTCATCCAATCCATTTTTTTTTTTTAGACATGTGTTATAACTAAATTAAACATTTTATGCTTCAATTGCAAGCTCATATTACTCTGGTAGAAAAGGGGGGAAAAAGAAAGAAATTAAAATCTTAAACTCTCTTTCTCTATTATCCTAATCAAGCATCACCATTCTCTTATAAGAGCCCTAGCCATTGCTATCATCTTTTCTATTGGAACCACTAGACTTATGTTTCTCTCACTCTTAGGCATAACTTCAAGATAGTGGTGCATGTTCTATCCTATCAAGATAAAATCTTTAGCAAAATTCTATTCCTTTATATTATCAACTAAAAATCAATAATTTAAAATGGAACCCCATGCTATGTGTTTAAGATGCTATGTGTTAAAGATAAAGAGTACTAAGGAATTATTAAAAACTTAATAAATCGATAAGAACCTATGTAATTCCTTTTCTTGTCTAACAACCCTGCACCACCCCCACCCCTCCGCCCCTTTTTTTTTTTTTGGAAGATTTTCTTATCCCATTAAGTAATATAAGTAAAATAATATATTATTAAATAAATGACTAAGAGATAAAATTAATATTACAAAAAATACACTAGATATGTACATAATGGAAAATCTTAACAGAAATTAAAATAAACAATGACAAAATACTAAACTGATTCAGAAGCTCCTACAAGATAGGTTCTCCAAGATTCCAACTCAATCTTTGTAAATAAAAGCATGGGGGAGAATTACAATGGAAAGGATCAACGTTTGAGGTTAATTCAAATATTTAAAGCAGTTCAATTAGATAAAGGATTAACGTTTCAAAGTGATTCAAATAAAGGATCAATGTTTCAAAGTAATTCAAATAAAGAATTAACATTTCAAAATGGTTTAAATAAAACATCAACGTTTTATAAAATAATTCAAATAAGAGATTTATAATAGCTAATTTATAAAATTATTTGAATCACTTTATAAAACATTAATCCCTTATTTAAACTACTTTACGAAATGTTAATCCCTTATTTGAATTTTCTAAAATATTGATCTCCTATTTAAACTTATCCCTAAACATTAATCCTCTTTTATTATAATTCTCCCTAAAAGTATATCTTCTTTCTATCTATTCACTTGTGTAAGAAAAATTTCTTGTTATATGAGATAGATGTGATTTAGAGGCTCACTATACCTTATAAGTTTGTAAACTTAAATACTTTAATTCTTGAACATAGAAATTAGAAGATGAAATAATTGAACAATAAATAAAAAGAAATAGTTATTTAATAATAAATGTAATTTAGAACATTAGAAATTGATAAATAGTAATCAATAATTTAATCGCAATTGGAGGATAGAATACTAAATAAGAATCAATCAAAGTGATAAATCTATAATATAATTAAACTAATTTATTATAAAAACTATGATTTCATGGAAGAAAAGTGATAAAAATCATGGATTAAAGTAAAGGAAGGGCTTATAATGGTTCTTGGATCAAATTAGGTTGAAAGTGATTAACTTTGGTGAAAGAAGCACGATAATATGAATTAAACAAAGTAAGTTGACCCCTAGGCTTACTAGATCACTGGGCTACTTAAAGAACCAAGAGTCAACTAAGGTTAACCACTCAATTAACTTAGTGATCATGATTGATTCTAAATACCCCCAAATTTAACTAGGTAATACTTATTAGTCCTCGAATTTATAAGAAGAAGGTTTAATTAAGCAATTAAGTGAGAATATGATAATGTGAAAAATTATTCATTATCCTAGTTAATGATTATACTTGCAAGTATTTTAATGTGATTTAATTGTAATGTGATTTTATTGCTAAATAAAATTCATAGACCAAGCTTAATGCTATATAATTATATTTAGGTTAATTCTTAGAATTAATGGCAAGATTTAGAACGTAATACCTATTTTTAGAATGATTTAGAGAGTTTTAGGAATCAAGTTCAATAAAATTGTCTTACATAATTATGTCTTTCTCACCAAGTTTACGCATTGACTAGGATCTATTAGAGATTACTGTATTGTATTCCTCTTTATTAAGCTCATTATAACTATTAACCCGATGAATCTTGTCAATTGATAGTATAAATAATGTATGGTTGTAAATGGCTGATATACACTAACCTAACTCTACTTTATAACTAAAGCGTATTGTGCTAGTAAATGCACTAGTCGTATATATAGTATAATATTGGTGAGACCGAGTTGAACCCACAAAGACAACAAGTATTAGTAATTCACCCATTCCCTACCATTTAACTGACAAATTAGATTGATGAACCGGATAAGAAAATAAAAAACTTATATTAAAGAAAAACTAAATAAATAGAAAACAAAGATAACAGTAAATAAAAGTAATCCATTGTGCTTATTTGCTTAACTCCCCTAGGAATGCCATTGTGATCTATCAAACTCATCTAAATTCAATAGACCGTAGAAATTCATAATTAAAATTAATTACTAACTCTTAACCATTAGTTAATTAATCAAATAATCTAAACTTCCAAATGACTTCAACATTTTGTGAATTCTGTTAGTAGATTTGACTCAGATTTGGAAGATTTATGCTATCATACTTCTAAGATTACATGCAACTCTTTTCAATTCTACTAAATCTAGTTATACTTACAATTTCTCAATCTATATGCATAATATCAGATACTTTTCAATCAATTATGCTAAATCTAATTATACTTACAATTGAGAATACATAATTGAATTATAATAAATTAATAATCATAAAATGAATTAAAAATAAAAGAATCTAATCACATAATTTCCTTAGAGTAAATTAAAAAGAAAGAAACATAAAATACCATTCAAACTTCTTCTTTTTACTCTATTGAATTATGGAAATTCACTCTATAATGTCTTCTTTTGTCCAGTAGTCTAGTCAGATTCATATATCAAAATTATACCCTAAGATAAGCCTCTTGCCTTTTATAGTTCATGGAGAATTCATTAAAATCAGGTTCAATAAAACCTCCAAAACAATCATATCTGGGACTATGTTGATCAAATCATTTTAGATCCTTCAAAACCTAACCACATCTTGGGAAAAATCAACCAACATGAGGTTAATATTGTTATGTTAATTGGCAATGTTAATTAACATAAGCAAAACCCAACATGAATATGTATACACATGCATCTTCGGACCAAAGACTTATACGAACCTCAATGCGATCATGTTAGAAGATCATGTATCTCTCTAATTTTCATCTTTTACTTGGAAAATTCCATCAAATTGATGCTAAAACACACATAGCACCTGTATGACTATGTTAAATGACTATTATGATCTTCAAATGCTCCTAATTTATTCATTTCAACTCCAAATCAAGTAAATTTATCTCCATTCTACCCTTTTCTTCTCAAATAGTTCTTTAAAACTTGAAAGCAAAATATTATCCAATTAAGTACCAAATTCATAAGAAAACACAAAAATGAAGAAACCATCAAAAGCATTATAGAAGCTCACTAATACATAAATGTAATTAAGCACTAATCAAACTCTCTCACACTTGAACTTTTTCTTATCCTTAAGCAAAACATATATCAAAGAAAAACTCTTAAGGACAACGGTTTCTCTACATAGAAATCCATCCATGCGTTGCACATAGTCAATCAAGCTAATGAGATTATACTCTTTTATTAAATAGCATTCAAAGTATCATACCATCAAAACACTTATAACTTCTATATACATTCACTTAACCATATGACAATTGCACTTAGGACATAAAATATTGGAGTTTATGAGCTAATCCATGTAAATTAGTATTTACTTACATTATGTAAACAAAGATTAACAAACTCAAAATTAGGTTTAACATTATCTAATCAAGAAAGAGTCATTTAAACTTAATCCACTTAACAAAGGTGTATACACTCCCATCTTCCATCTCTTTAAGATTCATAATTCAAAGCAAAGGCATATTGTACCTATTAATCCCATGAAATGCTTTCTATGTTTATAATTTTTTAGTTGGGAGTTTTTATTTTCTTCTTTTCTTTTTTATTGTGAAATAACTTCCTCAATTAGTAAGTCTCAAACTAGATGACCTTATGCTACTTAGTTTTAAGATACCTCTTCAAAGCATTTACTACTTTAGTTTTTTTAAACTTTCCTCTTAACACATGTGCACTATAAGTTGGTTTTATGTGAACTTAATGTATGGTAAATTCATTAATTACTTACAATAGTACTCATGCTCCTAACCAACCATGTAAAAACACATATCTCTACTCCTTCCCTTATACTTTAACTATACATTATCCCCAATGTATAAAATAAGAACAATGAAAAGAGTTAAGGTTAAAGAGAAAAGAGAACTGAAACTCCTTGGCTAAATCATTGATACTAAATTGGCTTTACTTTATTTGCAAATTTCCATATCAATGCTTGATTCAGAGGTCCTTATAAGAGAAGAGCAAATAATGTAAAGTGCATAAAAGAAAAACAAAAAGGAAAGTCCTAAGACTAAAAACTCATAAACAGAAACTAAGAAAAACTTTACTTAGAACAAATAAAAGCTCAATAAAAAGCTATCTCAACAAGGCTAATCATGCTACAATCCCGATATTAAATAATCTCACTCATTTTAACACAATCAAACAAAAAGGTACTAATCTTATAAAAGAAATCACTAACTCCAAGAATACTAAAGTCAACACAATAATCATAACTATCAAATGTATGCTGAAAATCTATATCCTAAAAGAACTACATAAAAACAAGTACAAAAAATGACAAATGGAAGAAATAAGTACCTAATGAGATTAAGTCAAACCTATAGGGACTACAAATATTAGCACTCTACTCATCTCTTTTATCTAATTTATGAAGTAGAATGGTGAATTAGATAAAAATATAAAATTTAGATTAAAGTAAAGCAAAATAAATAGAAAAGAAAAACAACAGTAAATAAAAATAATCAATTATTCTTATTTCCTCAAATTGATTAACTCTCCCTGGGAATGCTAATGTAACCTATTGATCTTATCTATATTCACTAGATAATGACAATTCCTAACTTAAGTTAATAACTTTATCGAGACCACTAACTCCTAACCATTAATTGGTTAGTTGGAATCTCTTCCTAATCAAAACCCTTAGACCACATTAATGCTTTGTGAATTCCACTATTGAATTTGACCTGAATCTAAAAGATTTAAGCTATCATAGATCTAAAATTAAGTGCAACACTTTTTAGTTATGCTAGATCTAATTACACATATGATTTCTTAATCTATATGCATAATATCATAAGTATTTGAATCAATATGTCAAAAATATTAATTCAAACAATTAACAACACATAATCAAATCACTATAAATCAAGAGTTGTAGATTGAATTAAAATAAAAAAATCTAATTACATAATCTCTTTAGGGATCATCAAAAACTTAACAAGAAAACTAATTAAGATAAAACAACATCAATTGAAAAGAAAGAAACATAGAAGCCACTTAAACTTTTTCTTTTGCTCTATTGAAGTATGGAAATTAACTCTTTAATATCTTCTTTTGTTGAAGAGTCTCTCAAATCCATATGTCATAAGTATGCCATAGGATATGCCTCTTGCTTTTTATAGTTCATGGAGAAATCATTGAAATCGAGCTCAACAAGACCTCCAACACAGTCATGTTTGAGACTATGTTGATCAAATCTTTTTAAATCCTTCAAAGCTTATTTATATCTAAGAAAAAATCAATCTAACATGAGGTCAACACTACCATGTTAATTAACTGTATTGATCAACATAAGCAAAATATAACATGAGTATGTTTACACTTACATCCAATGGCTAGATAGTTAAATGACCCTCAACACAAACGTGTTAAATGATTCTATATCTCTTTGGTTTTTATTTTTTACTTAAATAAAGTTCATCAAATGTACTCTAAAATGTATAAAACACCAACATGACCATGTTAAATAATTGTTTTGGTTTTCAAAAGCTTTTGACTTCTTTATTTCAACTCCAAATCAAGTGAAATTTGTTATGTTCTTTTTTCTTCTCAAATGCTTCTTTTTAATGTCTAAAACCAAATGTTATTCAATTAAGTACCAAATTCAATAAAAACACAAATAAAGTTATAAAAAACATTATAAAACTCGTTAATTTATGAGTGTATTAAACATTTATCACTGACTCTCTAGAATATTCTTTAATATTGCTTGTAGGTTGTACTTTTCTACAAGTACCATTCACTAGATTCACCTATCATAAATATTTATACCTATTGAGACTACTTATGTCCCATCTGTAATCCCTCTTCATATCATTAATCTCTTTGCTAAAAACGATTCTCCATAGCATTAACCCTTAACATCCGCATCACGTGAAGCGTACCACTTGTCACGGGCGGATTTCGTCACTCGATCCCGTGCGGCACTTAGCGTTCTTGACCTCACTAAAGAAGGCTAAGTCGGCCTGTAATACACTCACAATGTTAGAGAGAGAAAGTAGAGAGAGAAACTCTGATAGTATACTATATTCACTCAAATAACTTGTGTCTTACATCTGAGGGGAATAACCCTATATATACAGAAAGCCTTTACAATCTAATGATTAAGATCAATTCGATTTAATGGTTACAATTGATTCCCAACTACTACCTTCACCTACCCTCACCTATTACTATACAAGATTCTGGACTTCTCTGAAACCTTATAAAGCTTTTCATCATTTAGAAGCTTTTAGTGGGCTTGGGCTTTCATCTTTGGGCTTTAGGAACCTCCTAAGAATGGCCCATTTCGGGAGGTCCATAACATTCTCCCCCGCTCAATCCGACGACGCCCTCGTCGCTCCTTCATCGTGGAATTGTCAAATCTTGCTTTTAAATTGCCACAGTGCTTCAGTTGGTGCCCAACTGGCCTCACTCTTTGGTCTTCCCTTCCATCTTACCATATACTCATATCTAAGAGTTTATCCACGTCTCTTCACATGTCTATCAGCTATGATCCCTTCCACTTCCTTATCAAATGAATCTCGTACTCCTATTGGGGCCCTTTGTGATATAGCTCTTATAGGGTCTTCTTCATCTTTGTAGAATGATTTTAGCATGCTCATGTGGAAAACCGGGTGGAATTTCAGTTTGGATGGAAGTTCCAACTTGTAAGATATTCGCTCCACTCGTTTCACAATTGAGAATGGACCCTCTTAGCGACTCATTAGACCTTTAAGTAATTATCCCTTCGTACGTTGTATCAAATGTAACTTAACAAGCACTTGGTTACCTACCTGATATTCCATCGGCCTCCCCTTCTTGTCTGCCATCTTCTTCATTCTCTTGATAGCTCGGCCTAAGTATGTCTGAGCTAAGTTATGATTTTCCCGCCGTTCCCTTGCAAACTTATATGAGAGAGGGCTGGACTTCGTATATCCTATTGCCACTGTATGAGGAGTTAAGGGTTGCCTTCCCAGGACGATCTCGAAAGGACTCTGTTCGATGGACTCATTCTTTTGTAGATTGAAAGAGAGCTGTATGACATCCAATAACTTAGACCGGCCCCACTGACTTGTACTTACAAGGTGCCTCCAAACTTAAAGGCAATGGACTACAGCTGTCTTTTCCTTCTCATCTCCTGGGTATCGCCTCACTATATCGTTCAACGTTCGGTTCTCAAAGGCTATTGAATGGTTTTCCTGCATCAAAACCTCACCAATGGCATAATCACCATCATCCATGCATACTTTAGATACTTCACCAAAATTAGAGGGCGTAAGAACTTGTTCTTTAATGACTGCTTCCTTCAGGGTATCAAATGCCTTCTGTTGATCTTCCTTCCATACCCATAAGACATATTTCTTGAGTAAATCCGTTAAGGAGGTAACCATTCGAGAGTATCCACATATGAAATTTTTGTAATAACTTACTAAGCCAAGAAATGACTTCAATTCGGTGAGCTTAGTAGGTTCTTTCCATTCTCGAATGGCCTGTATCTTCTCTTCGTCCATTTTGATCTTCCCCTTTCCTACTACATGACCTAAAAGGGTCACTTCTTTCTTTGTAAAGGCACATTTCTCCAGCTTTACATATGACTCGTTTTCCCTTATGGCTAAGCAATTTGTATGAAGATGCTCTAGGTGCTTTTCCATAGGCTTGCTACAATTCATGATGTCATCCAAGCAAACCACAACAAAATGATCCAAGAATGGTGCTAATACCCTATTCATAAGACTACAAAAAGTAACTGGGGAGTTTATGAGCCCCAATGGCATACCAAGAACCTTAAATGCACCATACCTTGTAATGTAAGTGTTTTTGGACTCATCTCCATATCTCAGTTGTAGCTCTAATTTTGAAAAGTATCTTGCCTCTCCCCTTCGATCGAATAAGTCTGATACCAAAGGAATAGAATACTTATTCTTCTTAGTGACCTTATCCAAGGCCCTATAGTCAATACACACCTAGAGGAGCCTATCGTGTTTCTTCCGAAAGAGAACTGAAACTCCAAAAGGTGCCTTTGACGGTTGGATGAATCCATCTTCCAACAACTCCTTCAATTGTCGCCTCAATTCTTCTAATTCTTTTGGGGGCATGCGATAAGGAACAGTAGCAGGGGCCTTTGTACCTGGTTTTAGCTCAATCGCATGATCCACTTCCCTTCTTTGTGATAGCTTCTTTGGCAACTCTTTAGGTATGATGTCTTTGAATTCTTCTAGCAACTCCCCCACTCAATGTGGAATTACCTCTTGATCCCCTGTCTCTTCTTCCCCCTTCAATGTAGCTAGGTACGTAACTTCATTCTTCTTTAAGCCCTTCGCTAGTCGCAGAACGGAAAGGAATTTTGTGGCTTGACCAGCTTTCCTTGTAACGGGCACCATACATTGAGAGTTGGTCTCGAGAATACATATACAGTCTGCACGAGGAACAATAAGTGCATCTATACGATCTAAGAATTCCATCCCAATCATAAATTCGAAGTCATCCATAGGTACTACTTCGATGGTTTCTTTCCCTTTCCACCCTCCCATATGGAGCTCTATCTCCCTAGCGACTCTAGTAGTAAGGACTTCCTTTGAGTTTACCGTCTTGAGCCATGTCTTGGTTTTCTCCACCTCTATTCCAATCTTATTTGTTGCTACATCAGAGATGAATAGATGAGATGCCCCTGTATCAATAAGGGCATTTAACTTCTTACCAGCAACTATTACCTCAGTGTACATCAACCCCTTTCGCTTCTCCTGCATTTTCATAGCACTAAGTAGTCATACCGAACCCAGTTTGGCCTCATCCTCTTCACCGGAGCTTTCATCTGCTATAATTGCTGCCAACCGATCTTTCTTTGGGCATTCCCTAGCATAATGGGGCCCATTGCAAAAATAGCACTTCAATTCTCAAGGCTTCCATCGTTCCCCATCTTTTCCTTCACGAATCCTTCCCCGATCATTATTCCTCTCTTCTATCTTAGGCTTCCCTCTTAAGGAATTCCCATTCCTTTCCTTCTCAACTCCTCCCTTCCACCTTTCTATTGGGATCTTATGCTCTGTCTTCTTGAACTCCGTTAGGCCTTCAACAACTATTATGGCCTTAGAGATGTCTTCTATTCCCCTTTAATCTAGCTCTAAATTTGCCCGAAGTTCCAGACCATCTAAAAACATCACTAGAGCGTCATCCTGGTTAAGGTCTGGGATCTCCAACATTAGTTCTGAGAACTCCTTTACATATTGCTTGATGTCACTCTTATGAGTTAGGTGACGCAACTTCACCTTCGCTTCTTTAGCAGCATTTTGGGGAGAGAACTGCCCCTTGATCTCATGTACAAAGCTCGCTCAAGTATTGATTTCGTTTGCCCTCCTACGCCACCATACCATAGCAGAATCTTTCAAATACATAGCAGCAGTACATACCTTTTCGAGGTCATCCAAGATTCTTACAGCATTGAAATATTGTTCTATTCCCCAAAGGAAGTTGTCTACATCCCGGGTGGATCGTATCCCATTGAAAGGTTCGGGCTTGGGGACATCGATCCTATGAGCAGACTGGATGGTTACTCCACTTACCATTACCACCCGACATGCTGCTAGTTGGTTCTTAAGTTCTTCAATCTCCTGGCGCATAGCCGTCATTATCGCATCCATCTTGGCTTCATAACCTTCCTCCTTAGTTTCCAAAGCAATGACTCGAGCTTGGAGTACTTCATTCTTTCCCTCAATCGTCTCATCACGCTGCTTCGGCTCATCAATGGCTTGATTCAATGCTCCTTGCAACTTGCCTTGAAGTTCTTCCTCCATCTCTTCAAGGTTTCCTTGTGATTTATCGAATTGTTCCTTCGCTTCAACAATACTCAACTCCACTCTATCCATCCTATTAAAGAGGGAGTTCAACAAGTCCCGGGACCTAGTCCTTTGACTGGTAACACGGCGATCATCATGGCCAGCCAACTCATCGACCATTGAAGTGTTGTTGTCTCCTCCGGATGACATTTTCTCCTCAAATAGCTTCTTTTTCAGGCTCTGTTAGATGTACGTGATACTCATAATAAACCTTACCTTCTACACATAAAACAAAAAGAACAAGGATACTCTAACCATTTTAATCACTATTAAGAGACAGTTCTTAAGGCATATAAGGAATTTGAACTTAGAGGTAAGAATATGAAAGATTAGCAAATTTAAGAGTATAGCTAACCCTATAAAACTAAATAAAAGCAATATTGTCAGAAGATCTACAATTAGACAAAATTGAAGCTAGTGATGAGAATCAAATGGTGAAAGATTGTTGAGTCAATGAGGAAAAAATTTTAAGATATCAAAACAAAAACTTTTGCATTAACTTATTTAGATTTTTTTTTTCAAGGAGATTCTAAAAGAAGCTCATTACACAAGATATATAGTACATCTCAAAGGTATAAAGATATAATGACTTGAAATAACCTTTCTTCTTGTGTACATGAAGAGGTCCAAACATCTAACTTACAACTAAATTAAAATTGAATATAGAAGACTAGCATGCAAGTCATTACCTAATCTAGAATGTGAGTGGAAAAATATATTAATAGACTTTGTGACTTTGATCTCAAAGATAATTAAAAGATATGATTTGATGATGCTATAAGAGCCGCTATAATTAAGTGGGTTGACTTTACAGTAATTAAACGTAATGTTCCTTAAAGAAAGCTAGCATATATATTCAAGATGTAACCAAATCACATAGATGACAATGTATCAGTTAAAGATAGCGATACTAAATTTACTGGATGATTTTGAGATATCTACATCAAGCTTTTTGCACTTAATTGAACTTAAATATTACCTTCCATCCACAAGTTAACATATAGTCAAAGGAGCTAAATACTCATTTCCTTGCATCTTTTCTCCTCATAGAAAATAAAAATGTAAAAATACTTTCTCTCACAAACTTCTATGTCATGTTGCCTTCAATGGTTACTTAGAAAGCAAATTTGAAGAGGAAATCAAGGTAGCGAATGTCTAAGTTCTCATTTTCTATATCACTTATTTTCAAAACTAAAACGTAATTTGGTTTGTTTGAGCAAAACTAAATTGTAGATGGAATGTGTTCCAATTATATAGTAGTTGTGAATTGCATATATATTTAGTGTATGCAAGTTAAGGTATAATGAAATAGTATAGTTTTGTGTCTTAATTAGAAAAGGTTATAAGATTTAACCTTCTATTAGAAATTTGATGAAAATAAGATTTTAATCCAAGTTGCTTAGTGGAGTCATATGGTGAGGTCTTGATTTAAGATTTTTTTTATAATTAAGGTAGAAACTCTAAATTAGGGAAAAAGGTAATTGAATGGCTTTTGATAAGCATTTTTCTTTTCAAGATCACTAGATTATAAACATTAATAAATTTTAAGATTAATTCACAATTTGTTGCTTTTTATTGGAAAAAAAAAGTATAATTTAGCTAAGGAATTTTAAGACAATTTTTTAACTAAGGGGAACTAACAAAGTTTGCCACTATTTATTGTACTTGTATAAATAGATAATTCACATGTAGTTTGTTGCTTATGTGTCTATATGTGGTATTTCTTACTTGTTGAGTTTCATGATTCACCTATTTGAGAACTTTGCTTTTCAATTATTTGTCTTAAAATAAAGTAACTATTATGTCAGTAGACTTTCCATTTTATTTTATCAAGACAAGTATCTACATTATTACTATTTGGAAAATTATTATAGTATGTTTAAATTTCAAAGTAATTAATTATTCTTAAAATTATATTCTCATACATGGGATAATATAAAGCATTTTAAGATTATATTGTTGATATTAGTGGATATTAGAAACTAAAACTGTAAGTGCAAAAATTGTGACGTCAACAACATCTAACAAAGTTATCATAGTGATATAACAACATTTTTTATTTGCACAATTTTTAATAATGTTTATCTCCTCTTTATACTACTAAAATATTTTATTTGCTATTTGAACATGAACCAAAGTATCCATCCTCTAGTATATATATATTTTTTTCATTCTTATCAAGTGTAGGCACATGTGATGGAGCCATTAAATCTTAATTATATCAAATTTAACATAATTAATATTGTATATGATAAAGGCAATCCTAAATTATATTTCATTATTATAAAATAAATTAATCTAATATGTTTTTTATTTGTTAATTGAAATTACACTACTATTAATAGAAATATGCATTATCTTCTATATGTAAGTTTAATAATATACAATTCAATAATATATTGTTAGTAGTACAAGTATATAATCGGTACGTATGACGATACAATTTAATTATATTCATATTAACATTGCATATGTCATATTATATATATAAGAAATATATTAAATAGGATATCTATAATTTAATATATATGTAATCTTTTATATCCATTATATATATAATTTTGGAAGTTTTTCTAATAGTCATAACTTTTCAATTGTCCGATAAATATATATATATATAATTTCAAAAGCTTTTGTAATAATCATAACTTTTCAATTTTCCAATAGTCATAATTTCAAAAATTTCTTAGTATTTGTATCTTCTCAATTTATCATATCTTTTCAATTTAACCTATTTAAGTTTCGCAACTACTCATTTTACATATTATTACTATTCACTTTTCCTACTTTTTTTTTTCCCTAGTACCATTAATTCATAAAACTATCTTACTCTTCTACTCCTTTATTTTCCTCATCTAACTTTCTACATTTAAAGAATTACTTTTAAAGAGAGCATATCAGTACATCTTTTCTTTTTTTCTTGATACTTTCATGTTAATTAGTAGAGTTGCTTCTCTAATTCTCCCGAATTTAACCTTACTTATTAAGTTTTTTTTTTCCCAAAGTAAGTTTGTATTTACATTTGTTGTTTACCTATTGGGAAAGATAAAGGTATCTCTTTTATGGATATCTTTCATAAATCCTTGTAGACGAGTCATTTAGGCATTTTAAAAGCATTTTAGATCCTAATTGAGTAACATTATTAGACCGTATTACCATCATGGTATAGTTAAGTTAAATAACTATTACAAATCAGAAGGAGTATTTAGAATTTAGCAATAAAGATACATTCATACGAGTTTCAATTATTGGTATCATTGCAAACTAGAAGGAAATTATGCTTTAAATAGGTAACCCCTGTACCTACACATATTTTTATAGTAAAAACAACAACAGATGATTATAAACACACTCTTAAACTAAATATTGATTATTTTGAGTTTTAACAATAGTTTAGGATGTGTATGTATATTTTTAAAAGCTCTAAAGAGGTAGAGTTGTACTTTTGAATTTATTATCAATGTTCATATATGATTCGTTAAACAAGGCATGTACAATTTGTTACTATAATTTTTTTTTAGAATCATCACATTTTTTTAAAAAAATGGTGCAGTGTTCTTTTTATATAAACAGATCTTAATTTTTATCATGTAAAGCTTTTACCTTATACAATTTGCTTTTTAAAATACTCATATCTGTAGTTTTGAGTTATGTATCTTTATAATCCCTTTAACATTTGCAATTCTAAAAGATTATCCAATTTATCCTACTTTTTGTTCTTAGTTCTTATTTAATATTTACTACACATTGTCTTATTCTGATGTAATGCATAAGTCAAAAGCTATGAATAACCAAACCAATAAATACAAAAGAGGCCATTAACCATTTGGTCCAAAAGTTGCAACTATGTGTTGATGTGTTGACAAAATGTTTACAATGAGAGCCGCATAAACTAGTACTACAATCTCTTATGTTCCATGTGAGACAGCTTAACTATAAGGTATCACAATCTCTCTCCCTTAAACACGCAATATCCTTATAATAAGACTTTACAATTGAGCACAAATCTTCCCTTTTTTAGTGTACGATTCCAACCACCCACTACTTATAGGTTATCTTAGAAGTATATAAGGAGTCACATCTTAATGAGACTATGAAACCTTCTTGAACTTATTCTATAAACTGAAATCAGACTTAAATCATCCACCTAAAAGTCCACTTTGATACCATCTGTAACACCTCAAGCCAAAAGTTATAAATAATCAAGCCAACAAATACAAAGAAGCTGACTAACCAATTGACCCAAAAGTTACAACTATGTATTGACAAAGTATTCACAACTATGATCTTATTAATTAGTACTACAACCTCCCACATCCCATATAGGACAACTTAACCATGAAGTATCACATCCGATTATTTAAATTTACTTTCTATAAAGTTTACATCTATTCATAATGTGCATATACGTATCTGTTTATATCCATGGTTAGATATATTTTCCAATGACATGTTAAAAAGGAAAAGAAAATAGACGAAACATGTGGATTAACAAAATACAATCTAATATATATGTCTCATTTTTCCTTTTTCAATAATTAGGAAATTCTATATATTAGATTATCATTTCATTTACTTTAAATTTTTTTCAAATATAATATGACATCGATTTTTGCGATTGAGAAATTAGATTGGTTATATTTTGAATTTTTTTTATATTAATGTGATTCATGAATATGCTATTTATTAATTAATGATTTAATAAAATATATGTATACATAGGTGTATAGGAAAAGATGCTTATATGTAAAATCATTTATTATATGTATTTTATTTTTTTTTTCCTAAAAGGAACCATTTATTTTATCTTTTGCTTTTTTGGAAGTACCATTAGTTACAAATAGGAAAATAGAAAAGATACGAATATAATTGGTTTGTTTGCTAATTAGAGTGACTGTCAATGTTTTACATTAATATTCTACAACTTTCCCATCTAACATTTCTTTTTTATACTTTTTTTGGATAATAAAAACATTTCTTAACTCAAGCAAAAAAAAAATTAATTTTTTTCTCTTATATTAAATAAATAAGCATTTGTTTTTATCACTTTTTCTCATTTAATGGTTAAGCATTTGGTCTTAACCATTAAACAACAACTTTTATGTCTCTTTCAAATATAATTTTATTGCAAATAAGCTCTAGACATTTCAAATCATTGGAACCACTATTATTCATCATATCAAATTTAGATTTGTCTTCTTTCTATAATATGAAAATTTAGTTTATCAATTGCTTATAAATTTAAATCAAATTTTAATTTTTCCTGAAATGTTCAAAACCATACTCCTATTTTTTATTTTTTATAATAAAATTTTATGTTTACTTTATTTTCACATTTTTCTAAACAAATTTTAAATAACTTTTCTAGAACATATGATGTGAAGTTATTGCAATTAAAATCTTCTCAAAAGTCACCATTAGTTTTCAGGTTTGATTAAAATATGGAATTTTTTTATTAGTATAGTTATGTTAATATCGAAAAGGTACAATAAAAAAGAAACGAAAAGATCACCTTTTTGCGTTAATATATTTTTTTTAAAACATAAATATATTCCAAAATTAAGTAGCGTATTGCACGAAGCATTAACTAGTTTACCATATTATTCAAAAGATATATTTGAATATAATAGATACATTATAATTAAATATAACTCTAATGATTCTAACACAAATGTAGGAGATAAAATCAGTAAGAAATATAATATAATTTGATATGTTACTACTTGCTAATATTTGATGTAATTGTCGTATTATCCAATATCTTATTGAAGTATATCTATCATATTTATTTATACTTGTAATATAATTATTTATATAGATGCCTTATACCTTTTTCCTAGTTTGATCCATTATTTTTCTTTAAAAATGGATTATCTGCATTTATTTTTCTTAAATTTCCACACTTTATGCCTTTAAGATATAATCACATGTAATTAATTGTTGAGATTACATCATGATAATATTACGTAATATTTTAAAAATCTTGATAATTCCATCCGTTGATTTGTAAATTGAGGGAATTAAGATAAAGGCAAATAGAATCCAAATCCTCTTTCTTTTCTTAGTGAAACTTTATGTAGGTAAGTATATCTTTGTTATTTTAGCCCTAATTCTTAACTAAGATTGCATGACAACTTACCGATCAAATGATGGATCGAATATTCCATAACCATTTGATCCAATCAAACTTTAAAATAGTATTATCTCTAACGAAGTTTATTCTATTTTGAAGTTATACTTTTTTTTTTTCCATTTTAACATATTTCGTCTAAGGAACAAAATCACAACGTCAGAGTAGACAGGAATTCATAAGCTTTAGCTGATCTTTGCTATTTATTTTAGTTTTCCTTTTCTTTTTGGGTTTCTTGGAATTGTTTTCTGAGTTGAAAACAAATATATGAACAATCATTGTTCACTCTCCATATATCACGGCATGCCTTCCAAGTTTTCAATCACATAGAGCCTATCATTTGAAGACAACATGGTAGATAGTAGTTGAGATGCAAATCGAAAGCAGATAAATTAATCATGTACGCGAAGATTATTATAGTTTAATGTAATGTTATAAATATTTATCTCGTAATGAAATATGTTAAGCTTAAATCATCCAAAGTTGTAATATAATCGAAAGAATAAAAAAAAAAAAAAAAGTAAAATCTAATCACGGACAAAATGGTTAGTTGGTAATAAATAAAATGAAAAGCTTGGAAGCGAAATCAGACCGGGTTCTTTCGTTAATTGTCAAACATTCATCCAAATTTTCAAAATTGGCTTTCTTTGTTGACTAATGTACCCGTTACATTGACAGACAACATCAACAACCCCCATATAAACATTGAATCTTTCTCGTCCTTAAACCCACATCACGCCTAAAAAGAGGCTCTGCATATATTTGAGAGAAGAAAACATAAGTACCGGCTCAAATTCAAATCTGACAACTAAGCCCACCATAAAAAGGAGAGGTTCTGGTATAGTTACGATTTCACAAAATGGGGAACGCCATTGGATGGAAGAGGACGACGAAGGTGATGAAGATAAACGGGGAGGCGATGAAGTTGAAGACGCCGATATGTGCGGGGGAGGTGCTGAAAGACCATCCTGGCCATGTTCTATTGGAATCGGAGTCTGTTATGCATTATGGCCTTAGGGCAAAACCCTTAGAGGAGCAGCAGAATTTGAAGCCTAAAAGGCTGTATTTCCTAGTGGAGTTACCAAATAATAATAATACTAATGCAGCTGGTGGGATAGCCCCGCGAAGGGTCCGTTCCGGCATAGTAATGAGTGCCAAGGACAGGCTCGAGAGCCTGATGCTCTCTCGACGGTCAGTTTCTGATTTGACCATAATTAACAAAAATGCTGGAGCTGAGTCTAGCGGTGGTGAGTACGCTGAACGCGGGTCGGGTGATCCGAATGGTGTAAAGAGGGTGAAAGTGAGGCTTCCAAAGGCTGAAGTTGAGAAACTGATTGAGGACAGCAAAGATGATGCTGAGACCGCTCAGAAAATAATGAACCTTTACAGAGCTGCTAATTACCAAACTAGTTGCGTTACGGGTAGACGTGACACTACAGGAACCAAAAAACGTGAGGTATATTTGAATTCCCATTTTTTTTTTTTTAAATTACTTTCTTCTTACTACTTCTACTTCTATGTAATTGAAACGATTTTCTTTTCTTTTCTTTTCTTTTTTTCTTCTTTTTCACTATCATATTATAATTTTTTAGAACAAAGCATCTCTTCGAAAGATTAAACTGCATTTCACTCGGTTACAACTATCTTGGTTTTTTAACCGAAATGATTAGAATGAATAGGTTATACGAATTAGAACAAATGAATAAATATAGCAAAGAACTATGTACCCAATTCTAATTAATTTCTGTGATTATATCTGTTCACATATAGAAAAATAAACTTAATTATGGTCCATTTTCCATGCACATGCCTATTCTTCTATATTTAGAAAATCAAGCTATCATTAGACCAAGTATAATCAAGGAATATTGTGTTCTAAGTCAATTATACAAGTAGCATTTCAAATCTATTTGAGCAGTATGTCCTCTAATTAACTTGTTTCCTTTTAAGTCATTTCATATAATAGAGTTGCTTTGCTGTAGTTTTTGACCTTGGAACCCTGCTCGTGAGCCCGTTGTAGTAATTAACTTTTTGATATATAATACTGTGCTGTCATTTTTTACCTTGGAGAATTCTTTTTATTTTAAATTTGAGCATGTTCATCCTTAATTTTCAAAGATACGGTTCTTCATAATGCCTTTTAACAAAAGTAATGCAAAATTTAAAAATGAAGAAATGAAGTTAGCTATGACAAAATATTTAGAAAAATAAAAATTGCAAGTTCTCTCTTTTTTTTTCAATTTTAATAAATTTTTTTTTTTTTTCATTTTATGTAAAGGTCATGATGATCACAATGGATCTAAAAGCAAATTCTTATAGATTTAAATGTTTCAATATTTGATTTTAGAAATAAATGAGTAAACATACATAAAACAATATAAAGAGATCTATTCACAAATCACAATTCATTGCTAAACCCCGACAAAAAAAAAGTTAATAAATAAATGAATAAATAACAATAAACTTGCGAAATGACAATAAAGGACTATCGATTGAAAAGTAATTAAATTTGGCATCATTTCCAATATAAATCGAATGTAACTAATCGGTTTTTTTTTTAATGAAAAAAAAAAAGAAAAGAAAAATCAGTATAATGTTGATTTCAATATGTCATGTTAAATTTATAGAAAATTTTCCGAAACTTATTATATATTTGATGTGAACAGAACTTAAAGGACGTCATGCATGAGGTAATAATAGGTAGTAAAGCAATATGAGGTGGAACTGACTTTTCATGATCTCTAGATGGAGCTGAAATTTCAGAGAAGATTATTCCATTCAACTGCAAATATGCCGTTTTATTTATTATCTGAAGCTGGCTGATTTTTCGTTTTGTTTGATTGATTTGCAGAGAAAGGTGAGATTCCGACCAGTGAATGAAGGACCGATGCCGATCGCAGTTGCTTCTTGACTGCAGTACAAAGTATATATATATAGATGGATAGAAAATGAAAAATAAAAAGTCGTTGGTCATTCGTGTATCCAACAATCCATGGGAATAGGATCCACGGAGATGAGTTCTCTCTCTTCTGTTCATCTGGTAGTTAGATTGGGAGTAGTTGGATAATCTTTCAGACATGTAATCCAAGAAAATTTTATGTTTATCGTCAAAATTAAAAAAAAATTATATAATTATAAATTATATAAAAAAAATATTACTAAAATACTAATATTATATCATATTTTTAGTATTTATATATATATTATATCTTTAATATTTATATATATATATATATATCGCATATTTAAAATAAGATATTCTTCAAAAGTACATTTAAACTTATAACATAATATATATCATATATTCAAGATATGATATTACTTTTGGTATACCAATACTATCTCGTACAATGCAACATATATATAAATGTTAATGTTACAATATTAGTATTTTCATAATATTTTTTATATAACTTATAATTATATAATTTTTTTTAAAATGTCGATAAATACATATTACATTCCATGTAATCCTAACCATCATGTGGATCGACTATTCTTATTGTTAGTTAATGAAAGCTTTTTTTCTTTCCCCTTAATTTCTTGGTTTTCCACTTGGCTCCTCTGATTTCGGACATTATCTCATATTGAGAAAATCAATATGATAAATAAGTCTAACCAGTTTAAACAGTGGCCAAAGTAAATCGATTTAAATCAATTCATTTAATTTATTTATATTTTTAACTTATTTAGGTTAATCTATTTAATTCGTTTTTTAAACGGATTAAAACTAAAGTTTTTTTATCTATTTAAAAATAAATTAAATAAATCCTACCAATTTAACTCTTGAGTTAAAATAAATAATATTGAGTTCGATCCATTTAATCCGTTTACACATTTTTATTTCTAGAAAGATAGTATTACGGCTGATATGCTATCGTTACAAACAAACGAATCTTTTGAGAGATTTCCCATCCCTAACGTTAATTACACATTGTAAGCCTAAGAGCGGATAAAATACGGAAGCCTCGATTACCTCGTTTTATGCCCTATTTGCTGTTTAAAAATGTTTTTTTCTTATTATTATGTGTAACTGAAATGATTAGAATGAATAGGTTATGCAAATTAAAAGAAAGCACAAATAATGTCGTACTAAGTATAAACATAGAAAAGAACTATGTACTAAATTCTAATAAGTTTTTCGATTAAATCTGTTTATATATAGAAAAATAAACTAACGTAAGATCCATTTTCCATGCACATGCCCATTCTTCGATTTTTAGAAAATCAGTCAACGGCACGCGTAGCATATCAAATATAATGAAGCGGTGTCTGTGTATGCGCTAATTTGTTCCTTTTACGTCGTGTCGTATGATAAAGTTACTTCGCTGTCATTTTTGACCTTTGAATCCTGCTCATGAGCTCGGCTGTGGCAGTTAACTTTTTGGTATCTAATACTTTGTTGTCATTTCTGACCTTGGAAATTTCTTTTTGTTTTAAGCTTGAGCATGTTAATCCTAAATACTCGAAAATATGTTTTCAAAAGTGCTATTTGTTCATTATGCCTTTAACAAAAGTAATGCAAATTTTGAAAATTAAAAAAAAAATGAAGTCAACTATGAAAAAATATTTAAAAAATAATTTCTCACTATTGTAATTTTCCCAATTTTAAGATTATCTTTTATTCTTTTATATAAAAAGGAAGATGGATTTAATGGATCTAAAAGCACATTCTTAGAGATTTAAAGGTTGTTCTTAGAGAATTAAAACCTTAAATGTTTATATTCAAAAATAAAGGAGTAAATAGACGTAAAATAACGTAAAGGGATTTTTATATAGAATTTATCATTAAACCTGACAAAAAATTAGCAATGCGCTTATGAAATGACTATAAAGGACTATCAATTAAAAGGTAATTAAATTTGGCTCCATTCCCAGGAGTAGTAAATAGGTAGGTAAGAAATATATACCTCCATTAAAAGGCATGGCACAAAAGAAATTACGCTACTATGTGAGACCACTTCTAATGGAAAGTCTCTTTAAGTTAGATAATCGTATTATCTAACTGTTTTTTTTTTTTTTTCCATACCTAGTATATATCGAATGGATTCAATAGGTGAGAAAAAATAAATAAATGTGATATTTTGTATTTGAAATATATCTATTTTTATAATTAACTGCCGAAAGTGTTAAATTTAGTTTTTAAATTTTGCCTATTTTTATAACTAACTATCTAAACTTTACTCACTTTTACGATTAATTAACTGAAATTTACTTATTTTTATAATCAATTACTTGATTTAGGTATGATAAATGATTTCGAAAAGTTTGTAAATAATAAATTAATACTTTTAAATTTTAGATAATTAATTAAATAAATAAATAAAATTCAGTATGAAGACATTCATCCGTAAAAAAATCAATCAAACATTGATTTCAAAATCTCATATTAAATTTATAGAAAATTTTCTAAAGTTATTACTAATTTGATGTGAACAGAACTAGGACGTCATGCATGAGGTAATAATAAGTAGGTAAAGCTAAATGAGATGGAATTGACTTTTCATGATCTCTAGATGGAGCTGAAATTTCATATAAGTCCATTCAATTCAACCGCAAACATGTTGTTTTATTTATTATCTGAAGCTGGCTCTTTTTTTTTTTTTTTTTTCTTTCTTTCTTTTGTTTTGATTGATTTGCAGAAAGAGGTCAGCTCCCAACCAATTAATGAAGGGCCAATGCAGATCGCAGTTGCTTCTTAACTGCAGTGCACAGTATATAATATATATATATATATATATTTTGATAGGTAGATAGAGAAATAAAGAATAAGAAAACCCTTAGTAATTCGTGTATCCAACCTGTCATCAGGATTGGATCCACGGAGATGAGTTCTCCATCTTCCGTTCTTCTGGTAGTTAGATGGGAGTAATTAAGAGTATTCTTTGAGACTGTAACCCTGACTATTCTATGGATCGACTACTCTTATTATTAGTTAACGAAGTTACATGATGTCCTTTTAGTTTTCTTCCTTAATTTCTGGTTCCCCCCTGTTTCGGGTATTCCTCATACTGAGAAAATGAATAAGACAAATGTTTATTGTTTTCTACCCCCGATAATATAAGGATGGGCGGATAGTTGCAGTTGCCCCTGCCCCTAAATTAGACAGCATGTCAAGGCTTCCATGCACTACAAAAATTAGGACCAACCGTGGAAAAAATATTTGCTATAGTAAGTCTTTTTTCGCCTGAAAAAGGCTCAATGATAAGAAAATTTACTAGATTTACTTGCTAAATTTTATTTCCCAAAAAACTGCTACCGATAAACTTATATTGCCAATTACTTTTGGTGGCACGTGTCCATCAACTTGCAAGTAATGAATTAAATTTGTCCCACTACCATAAAAGAAATTAATTTTTTTTTCTCCATCCATTTAAAAATCAGAAATTTCGATTTCGATTTGATATTCCTGCCCAACTTAAAATTTCAATTTTTAAATTTCATTGTATCAAAAAAATTTAAATTTAAATTTTACCACAATAAATGATATTTTATTGGAGAATATTACAAATAGAAAATATTGCCAAAAATATATATATACAATATAAAATGAAAATAAATATATAAAAATATATTTAAAGATTAGATTGTAAATCTACAGAATACATCTTTCAATATAACTAAAAAAATTATATGTATCCAATACAATTGTCATCTCAAGGCCTTTACCAGTAGTCGTTTGAATTCTACACATATTGAGCTTGTAAAAGAACACGTAGTGAGGAGATATCGAGAAATTATCCAACGTGACTACTCTAATACTTAAATTAGCAATGGAGTCAAGAGTATAAAGCATTGAGGGTAATACATAGCTTAGTATGCAAAGTATAGAGAGTTTTATCGTTAAGAAGTGACTTGGTATTTATAAGAGATTGAAGCAAAGCCGGTAATTGGAGGTTAGTTAGCGGAAGAACTCTTCTCTCGTAAGTGTAGGAAGTAGAGTTGTTATGCCCGACATGTCCCACTTATTCAGACATGGCTGTTTTATCCTTATCTTGTGCATTATATTCATTGCAAGGCTTACTAGGCTTAGTCCATTCAAGTCTAGGGATCAAGGGTAAGCCTTAGGCTACAAGATGTATCGCGTCTAGTTGGGCTTAAAGGGTGAGGTGAAGGTAAGGAGAAAGGATATATGGGTTACTCAGGCGTAACCAATCTAACTCAAAGGAATCTAACCTAGTGCTATGGGACCGATGTGGTGGGTGCCAAGGTCCGGATTAGAAGGTAATCAAGGTGGAGGTATCAAAGATAATAGATACTTAAGCCGAAGATGTTCAAGGTGAGATGAACAAGAGTGGAGCCCCAAGCAAGGCTTAGGTTGGGATGTCAAAGCAGGACACCTTCGCAACTCACTAAGCAAGCGCTTCAAGGCTACAAACCAGTCTATTCGAATAGTGCTCAACGAAGATCGATTGGATGCAACTATGTCATATTTTTATCATACCAACCAAGCAGAAGTCAAATGGGTCCTAAAGGAGCTTCTTAATGAAGGAACCTTTTGAAAATATGATTTTTGTCCACCTATATTCCATGCATTAAATGCGACATGATAAGTGTCATGCTGTAGCAAACTAACATACAGTTATATGCCTTTTGCCTTTTAAGGGTGACCATCCAATCAAAATATTTTCCATATATTTGCTACGCAACATTCTAAGAGATTCGTACTTTTACAGATCTCTATAATCATCAGTATGGCTTCTTAGGCAATTTCCCTATAAATAGGAAGATCCCAAAGAGAGACTACATTTCTGCAATCTTTTTATTTTATCTTTATCAGACTTGAAAACTTTCTTTGAAACTGTTCAAACTTTCTCAAAGATTTTCTTCCTTTTTTTAGTACTACATCCATATCAACCAACAAATATAAGACTGGTTCCTCTTCGTCGCTGAATCTCTCTAGTTCGGAGTTTACAAGGAGTGATCTCCCTCAAGCATAGGAAGGTGAGGTGTCATCATTAGCACAACTCGACCAACCCACAAGAATAGCTGTGGAGGCACTAGACAAAGCCAGAATTATCAATTCTATCCTCAGAGATGTATATGCGGACATTCCCTTACCCCTCGTAAAGGACTTGTTCGATGCTCCGAAGATAGGCAAAGGGCATAACGGCCATATGAGTAGGAGTAAGCAATCTGCCCCCAGTTGGATCATAAGCAACTTTGTTATGGAAGTGATCCCTAGGTTGCTGGGTAGGGACAAACAGGTAGCCCTACTGTCAACAAGGTGCTTCACAATCTTTAAAAAGTGCCTAGAGTTTGCGCAGCACCTCCCTCTAAGTTGTTTCAAGAAGGAGTTCTTTAACTATTACCGCTGCAGTTCATCGCAAGTCCCTCCCAATAGGTAGAGGGTATTAAAGGCTTTTCAGGCGCTCTGTGAATACTTGGTGATAAGAGTTACTCCCGAGCTTTTTTATCACTTCTACATGTAGAAGAGCATTGGAGATGGCCTTACCCCCAACAGCGCCCAAGGAAAAAGCTATTCAGCGACCTTATAGATTCAGTCAAAGGCTGATAGGACGAATATGTGGTGGTTGAACTACTCGAAGAGGCGGATATATGGACTCGGTGGATCGAGATGGTCTATACCGGAGGTGAGAAGAAGCTTGGTCTTAGTGACACCGAAGCCGCCCAGGAGATCCTAGCCTTCATGGCCCTGAGAGATGACCAAGAGATTAACAATACAAAGATCGTGGAGAGGTATTTCCGGAGCCCGATCTCCGAGCTCTTCCCCAACATAAAGAAAACTATAGTAGAGAAGTAGGCTAAAGGTATAGGTTTGTTTTTACATGCCTACGTCTGTTATACTAGTGTCAAGGTGCTTCGTCCGATGCCTATAGAATTGGAGGACCTCCTTGGTTGTACTAGTCATGGCAATGTTTTGCAAATGGTAGTAGTAGTTTCTTTTTGCCTATTTTTGTTCTTCTTTTCTAAATTTCTATTAAGTTTCTTATAAGCAAAACTTAGCTCTAAGATAACCTCGCCCCTTTGTAGATGACTTGATGATTCACCTTCAGGCCAGAATAAGGGCAAATTCGTCGAGGGGCAGGATCACAAAGCCGAAGCCAGGGCCTGAGGAGACCAGTAGAGCACAGCCGAAGTCCATTCCCTAAGGAGTTCCCATTGGTATTCGGGATGAGCCCGTGGATGTAAAGCCTTTAGGTGTAGCTCTACGTGCTCTTGCCTTCGTACCTTTAACCGAACCCATCATCATGGGCGATGAGGGTACCGAGACGAAAGGGACCGATGTATAGGTGCTTTCCCCTCCAAGGATGAGGGAGGGATAGATTAGGGAAGGAGCCACCCTTCCTCAAGCTATAGGCTAGAAGCGCAAGGCTCCTGAGACATCCAAGCAGTTAGGTCTTGAAGCGAAGAAACAAAAGGCCCTGGCAAGGGTGCCATTGAGCAAGGGGAAGTAGAATGAGTAGCCGATAGCCCATCCCTATCGAAGCGTCGACAACATAGGAGACATATTTTTTGAAGTCTTTAGCAACTTTAGGCCGATAGGGATAGGGCCAGACTCATTCCAAGAGGTGTTGTATACTTCCCAAGATGACAAGCAATTGAGGAGAGCCCCCAAGATGGAAATGAAGAGGGTTCGAAGGAAGCTTCTTAGGCCTAAGTGAGAGGTCCATGCCAACAATCTAATGCTATGGCACCGGACACTCAGCTATCAGGCTTCGATAGGGTCTTACACCCTTAGCAACTAGGCTGTCCTCAAAGGGCTCTCCTAGGAAGGTGGGAACAACCCCATACAAATAGTAGGCCACTTAAGCACACTAATGCAGCAGGTAAGTCTTCGTTGCCCCTATGTTGTTGTGCTTTTATGTGTCATTTTATTAATGGTGGGCTTCATTTTCAATTCGAAGTACCACAGCTAAGTGTTGCTACAATTGAACAAGTCTGATGCCGCCCAAAAAGAGGTAAAGGGCTTTTGGGAAGCGTTACGTTGGCACAAGAAGTACTTGCTAAAGGTTGAAGCTTCTAGTAAGAGGTACTTGAAAAAATTCGCCAAGGCTAATAGGTGCTTAGGCCACTGTTTAGCCCTATTTCGGTTTCCTTAATTTAACTTATATCAAACTTAGTTCGCTTAATATAAATTACTCAACATTAAACTATGGAAATATTTTTCTATAAAAAATTAAAATTGGAGTCACCAACCAATTTAACTGGTAAAAAATGAAATTAAGGTTTTCAGGTGAGAAAACCCTAATTTGGCTACTGATCTATGTATTTTCTAAGAAAATGATTTTTTTAGAAAATTAAACCAAAAAGACCAAGGTAACCTATTAAGACTAAGTAACCATGTAAAAACTAAAGAAAAATTAATAGGCTTTGATTTTTATAATTTCCTGAAAAATATTAAAATATACACAAATATGCAAAAGATAACTAAAATAAATTTTTTATTACGAATTTTTCAAAAAAAGGAAAAAAAGTTTTTTTTTAATACAATTGCCTCGAATATACCTACATTCCCGCTAATCAAAATCAAATCAACATAATTCTTTTTTTATAAAATATTTAGTGAGTAGATTCTTTTTATTTCGAAAACCAAGCTAGATTTACATTTACTTAACAATTTATTATTTAAATAAATACTTAAGAAATCTAATTTCACCAAATTAAAGAAAAACCTTAACTAACTAAATATTTTTTTAAAAAACTCAATTAAAATTTCTTTTTATTTTGTAAAAACACTGTGTCAAAATATATCTTTTCTAAATCATAACTGTAAGATCTATTAAGATACGATCTAGTACGTATCTCTTTATGTGTCTTTTCCAAATTTTAACCGTAAGATCTGTTAAGATACAATCTAGATATGTATCTCCATACGTATCTTTTTTAAATCTCAATTGCAAGATACGTTGAAGAAACAACCTAGATACGTTGAAGAAACAACCTAGATACGTTATACGTATCTTTTATATAACTTTTCTAAATCCTAACACAATTTAACTAAATTTTATAGAAAACTAAAATTATCTAGAAAAAATATAGAAGATGAAAAAAAAAAAAAAAAAACCTATGCATCATATGTGATCATGCATCATGATCGCCTAATGTTCATGTCGAAATTGTGTATGCAAGTGAATAGCATCAAGTGCTATGCGTGTACCGTGAACAATGTGTGTGCTTGCTTGTTGTACGTGTATTGTGCTAATTGGATTGTATGCGGGACATGGCTAGGGGCATGGGTCAGGATGTTAAGTCGTAGAGATTAGTCTGCTGCGGAATTGAAGTTCATCAGGCTAGCTATCGAAGTAGAATTGTGGATGTGTTCTGTTCATTAAGGAGTGTGAATTACTGGCGTTGTGAATGTTGTTTGCTTATGGAGTCAGGGATGTGGCTTAGAATTGGACTTGTTCGGTGAAGTGTGCGTGACTTATGGATTGCAGCGTGAATTCTAGTTAGCGAATGTGCATGTTGGTCTTCGGTTGACTGCATGGACTTCGGCAATAGGACATGACCTGTAGTTTGTGTTGGCGTTTGATTGTATTGACTTTGTATGGCTGTATTCATTGGTTGGAATTCAATTGGGGTCAAGCTTTATTGCATGGACTTTGATGGATTGATGAAGTATTCAGTCAAGGAATGTCAAGCAACGAGGATTAAGGGGATTGGCTTGTAGAGTTTATGGATTTCGGTTGAGGCAATGATTGTATTTGGATTGTGTAACTAAGAAAAACGTGTTCAAGTCTATCCGTCAACATGCTATTTATAAACCCTTAATCGTATCTTCTATTTCCGTATCAAAGATACGGAAGATATGATTATGATCCTTTAAAAATTTAACCTAACTTCTAAAAACCTTACTTAATTCGAACTTTCTATTTTTCAAGACTTAATCCGATCCCATTTAATTTAGCCTAAGAGTCCATTTAATAAATTATAAATTTAATCTAACCCAATATAATTTAATTTAAAAAAATCTATTTTATATCGAATTAAACCAAAATTATTTTAATAAAGTCCAATTCTTAAATGATTTAATGATTTATTAAATTAATCACATACTATTATCCGATTGGACACTAAACAACTCAATACAACTCGGCACAACACGACTTGACTTGATACAATTCGACTTGACTTGATACAATTCGACTTGACTCGATACAATTCGACTTGACTCGATATGATTCAACTCGACTCGATACTATATAATTAGACTCGACTTGACTCTTTTTTTTTTCCTTTTTCCTTTTTCCTTTTAATTTTCATTGTTTTATTATTTTCTTATTAATATTATTTTTTTTTGTTTATTTATTTCTTAACCTAGCTCAACTAAAATAAAATGAAAAATAAAAATGGTAAAAATGAGGTGTCAACAAAATTGTCATTTTCGTTTTATTTTAGTTAAGTCAGGTTAAGAAAATAATAAGAAAAAATTTAAAAACGAAAATTAAAAAAAAAATAAAAATAAAAAAAAGAGAATCAAGTTGGGTCGAATCGTATCGAATACGATCAAATTGGATAACAATACATGATCAAATTAATAAATTCTTAAGTCGTTAAAGAATTGGGCTTTATTAAAATAATTTTGGTTGAGTCCAATATAAAGTAGATATTTTTTATCTAATTTATATTGGACTAAAATAAACTTATGATTTGTTAAATAGATTATTAGGCTAAATCAAATTTGATCGAATTAAGTCATGAAAAATAGAAAGCCCAAACTAAATAAGGTTTCTAAAAGTTTGGTCAAATCTTTGAAGAACCATTATCATAAAGAGTTTATAAATAGCACGTTAGCAAGTGACGTTGAACACGATTTTTATTATTTCCTACAATTGACTCACCTGAATTACAAACTCCACAATTCGTAAGCCTAATGCAATTCACAAACACAATCACCACACAAGTCCCCACTTCAACCAACGACTGAAGTCCATGCCTGAAGAATAATTCTGCCCCTAACCATTGATTCCTTCAACATCCACACAACACTCGAACATAATTCTACACAACATTCGAGTACTGATCCACTATAGGTTCACACTAGTCCAAGCACCTAACTGTCCAATCACCAACGCCCCTCAATCACAAGTTAAAACAAACTCCTTTAACTTCTACTGAAGACTAATGTCCCATTCTCATACGTCGAAAGTCCACCACAGCAAACCAATTGCATCTGCACTTCACTAAGCTCCCTGGTCGTAACCTGAACCAACATTATGAACATGACTCCTTAACAACAAATTCACGCCACAACACCATCCTAGTCCACGTCCCATATAAGCTTCACACACGAAAGCCGACCTACCCTTCACTAAATTCTGAACTGCTACAACCTTCAAGCATTAACGACTAATCACAATTCACTCGCACAAGCTACGCCCCCCTTTTTAAGCTTAAAACTTCACTCACCATCTACCGTACTCTCTCATTCTTAACGAAGACCACGCTTGATGCTAGTAGCAATTTGATTAGCATACAAGCCCTTCAGGTCTAACAAGCCAGCACATATACTGTTCATAGCACACACGCAACACTTGAAGCTATTCACTCATACATACAATTTCGATACAAACACAAGCACAACACCTTAACAATCAGACTGTACGATCACGCACAACTCGATTCAATAAAAGTTATTATTTATTTTTTTAGTCAGTTTGATTATTATTACTTTTTTTTTGTTTTAGTACAACTTTTTTATTATTATTTTCATATTGCATGATTTTTTTAGATAATTCCAATTTTTTAATAAAATTTAATTACATAGTGTTTTTAGTAAAATCATATTTTTTGAAAAAAAAATAATAAACATATCTTACAAATACGTATCTTGCAGTTGAAATTTAAAAAAGATATATATTAAGTTATGTATATTGCAATTAAGATTTAGAAAAAAATATCTTTTGACATGTAATGTTTTTAAAAAAAAAAATCAAAGTTTTAACTGAAGTTTTTAAAAAAGATTTAGTTAATCAGGATTTTCTTTAATTCGTGAAATTAGATTTTTTAGGTTTTTTTAAATAATAAATTGTTAAATAAATATAAACCTGACTCGGTTTCCGAAATAAAAAGAGTCCACCTACTAAATACTTTATAAAAAGAGAACTACGATCGATTTGATCCCGACCAGTAGGTATATAAGCACATTTGGGGCAACCGTCTAAAAATTAAAAAAAAAAAAGAATTTCCTTTTTCTTGAACATTCATAATAAAAAATAAAAAAATCATTTTAGTTATCTTTTGCATATTTGTATATATTTTATTATTTTTAGAAAATTATAAAAATAAAACCCATTATTTAATATTTTAACTTTTACATGGTGACTTAGTCTTAATAGGTTAACTCCTAAACCTGGTTTTTTTCTAGTTAAATTTTCTAAAAATCATTTTTTAAATAAAATCCACGAATCAGTGGCTAAATTATGATTTTTCCACTCGAAAGCCCTAACTTCATTTTTTATCAATTGAATTAGTTGACAACTCCAATTTTTTTAAATTTTTAAAGAAAAATATCTTCTTAATTTAATCTCAAGTAATTTATATTAAGTAGGATGAGCTTAATATAGGTTAAATTAAAGATAATTTTTTCCATTTTCGTTTCATTTTCATTGAGCTAGGTTAAAAAAATAAATAAATGAATAAGAAAATAATTTAAATCAAATCAAATTATATTGAATCGAATCGAATCGAGTCGAGTCCAATCGTATCGAATTGAATCATAAAGAGTCAAGTTTAATCGTATCAAGTTGAATCTTGTATCACATCAATGAATCGTATCGAGTCAATCAAATCACATTGGGTCATTTAGTATCAAATTGAATAACGATGTGTGATTAATTTAATAAATCATTAAGTCCCTTAAGAATTAGGCTTTATTAAAATAATTTTGGTCCAGTCCGATATAAAATAATTTTTTATCTAAATTATATTGGGCAAAATTAAATTTATAATTTATTAAGTGGACTCTTGAACTAAATCAAATTGGATCAGATCGAGCCCAATAAATAGAAAGCCCAAATAGGGTTTCTAGAAGCTAGGCCGAATTTTCATCATATTCATTGTATTTTTCATTTATTAAGATCAAATCTGTAATTAAAAAATACGAAAGATTCAATTTTTAGTTTATAAGTAACTAACTGGCACGTGACATTAAGGACAGTTTTGTTTTTATTTTTCCCATAATTCATTTGCCTAAACCATAATCCGAAAGCGATTCGCAAATCCCCTAACGCAATGTACCATCCAATCACTAATGCCCTTCAATCACAAGCTGAAATAAACTCCCCTGACCTCCACCAATGACCAATGTCCTCACGTCAACACAGCCAAAATCTACTTCATGTTTGCCCCACACCATGCTACAACGAAGCCAACAAAAACATGCTCCAAACGTATTGATCTCCACGATCGAATCCTCAATCCATCTAACACATTCAATCCATACTGAAGTCTAATGTCAATACACAGAAATCCGACACACAAAAACTAATCTCCGGCAATCTAATAAGCAGCAACCGCAAGTCTACCGATGCCTATCCCTCACTTGCATGTACATCCATTGTTTTCGTATACACATTGACACGCCTTCGGCCAACACAATCAGCACATGCTAAATTACATACCGACACAAGTTCACAATAGCACCCTATACACTACACGCCTGATCAATTGTTGCCTAACGCCACACATATCCCCTTCAATTCACCTAACCAAGCTCCTACATACGCAAACAATCACACGTCAAAGCAACAACGAGCCAACAGCTAACACATCTTCTTATCACCAACAACAACAAATCCAGTGCACAGGTTGCCAACATAAGCCGAAGTTCATACACGTAATCACACTTAAGCACATACACGACATGACTTGATTTGGTAAAAATTGTTTTATTTTATTTTTTTTATTTATTTTATTTTGATTCAATTATTTTTACTAATGAATTTTTTATTTTAGTACAGATTTGTTTTTATTATTTCCATATTGTTTGGTTGATTTTTTTAGATAATCCCGATTTTTAATAAAATTTAGTCAAATTGTGAAAAATAAACATATCTAGAACGTACTGAGATACATATCTTGCAGTTGAAATTTAAGAAAGATACATATCAAGATAGGTATTTTACAGTTGAGATTTGAAAAAGATAAGTATCGAGATATATATCATATGGTTGAGATTTATAAAATATACGTATCTTATGGTTAATATTTAGAAAAGATACATATCAAGATACGTATTTAAATTGTATCTTAATAGACTTTGAATTTAGAATTTAGAAAAAATATCTTTTGATACGTAGTGATTTTTGTAAAAAATAAAATCTTAATCGAGATTTTTAGAAGATTTAGTTAGTTAGGGATTTCTTTAAATTTGGAAAAATTAGTTTCTTCATTTTTTTTAATAATAAATTGTTAAATAAATGTAAATCTGGCTCGATTTTCGAAATAAAAAGAATTAACCCACTAAATATTTTATAAAAAAAGAAGTATGATCTGTTTGATCCTGACTAACAACTACGTAGGCACCTTTGCAGCAACTATATAAAAAAAAATTCCTTTTCTTGAAAAATTCATAATAAAAAATCACTTTAATTATCCGTTGTATGTTTAGGTATATTTTTAGTATTATTAGAAAATTAAAAAAAAATAAAGCCCATCAATTTTTCTTTAGTTTTTATATAGTAACTTAGTCTTAATAGGTTAGGCCTCAAACCTAATTTTTTCTAATTTAATTTTCTAAAAATGATTTTCTTAGATAATCCGCGAATCAGTAGCTAAACCCTAATTTCATTTTTTACCAGTTGAACCAGTCAGCGAATTCAATTTTTTTTTTTAATTTTTTATAAAGATATTTTCTTAATTTAATGTCGAGTAATTTATATTAAGTGGGCTGAGTTTAATATAAGTTAAATTAAAGAAACTGAAATAGGGCTCGATAGAATTAGCAACTCCACTAGAGAAGCTTGATGGGCTAACTATGTGAAAATTAAGAATTATTAATGGAGTTTTGTATTATTTTTCTTTAATTGTATTATAATTATATTAATTGTTTTTTTAGTAATGTAGGCCTTAAAAAAAGAAAAGAAAAGCCCGGCCCAATGGGCCTTCTTGGGGAATTAAGGGGGGTTCTTTTTATTTTGAGTAATCATTTACTTGTTTAAGTATGGTCAAACCTGTACCACCTAGGGAACTTAAGATGGGCCACCATTGTGTAATCATTAAGTCGTTAGGGTCTTTACCTTCATCTGATGGTGATAGGGAAGCTCGCGTGGGCTTCAATGTAGCCTACTAGGTTTTTCTCTAGAAAACCTTAGAGCTATAGAGCTTCAGATCTATAGAACTTACCCACTTGCATCATTCTCTTCAAAAAAGAAGTAATTATTTTTAAATTATAGGAAAAACCTGATTAATATGTGGTCAGTTCGACTTCCTTTTTCGAAAAAAGGGAAAATTAAAAGAAAAAAACCAATAACCCTTATATAAGTATTTTTAAGGTTTATTTCTTTTTAAATCCTATTTCAAACTTACTTATATATAAAGGTACTTTTCAATAACAAATTCGTAATACATCCTAAATTTATTAATTACCAGCCCTTGTTGCATTACATTCATATATAGCATATTGCATTTTTCTATATATTTTTTTATGACCGTTTCTTTGTGATTATTTTATTTCTTGTATTATACGTGTTTTCTTTTCATCATCTCTCAGTGAGTAAAAGGCTAAGTAATTTCTAAAAAAAAAAATTTGAAAAAGCTACAAAATTACTAATATCATATTCGATTTTATTGTAAATTTAGTAGTTTCATTGTAAATAATCACATCATTTCATGTTTTTATGTAATATAGATATGAAAAGTCAAGACAATGTCAATCCCGAGCCCATCTATAAGGTCCCTAATGGAGTCACTAATTCTGTCGAGCCCTATTTTATTTTCCTTAATTTAACCTATATTAAGCCCAGTCCGCTTAATATAAATTACTCAATATTAAATTAAGGAAATATTTTTCTAAAAAATTGAAGTCACCAACCAATTCAACTAGTAAAAAATAAAATTAAGGTTTTCAAGTGAAGAAACCCTAATTTGGCCACTAGTCTGCAGATATTCTAAAAATTGATTTTTTAGAAAATTAAATTAAAAAAAAAACTAGGTTCGATGGCTAACTTATTAAGATTAAGTCACTATGTAAAAACTAAAGAAAAACTTATGGGCTTTTATTTCTATAATTTCCTTAAAATACTAAAATATATATCTAAATATGTAAAATATAACTAAAATGATTTTTTTATTACGAATTTTTCAAAAAGAAGAAATTTTTTTTTTATATGGTTACCCTAAAAGTGCCTACGTACCCACCAATCGGGATCAAACCGACCATAGTTCTCTTTTTATAAAATATTTAGTGGGTGGATTCTTCTTATTTCGAAAACCAAGACAAGTTTACGTTTATTTATCAATTTATTATTTAAAAAAACTAAGAAATCTAATTAAACCTAAGTTTAATATAGGCTAATAAGTGCCTATGCTGCTATATTACACAGGTGGCGTGGCTTAAGGCGAATTTCAAGGACTCAGAACGGGAGAAGGACCATGCTGAGAAGGCGGCTATAAAGGCTAAGGACCTAAAGGCTCGAATGGAGAACGAGCAAAAGATGAAGGCTCATCGCTCTCAAAAGCTAGACGAGGAAGGTAAGGCTTAAGCCCGACTTGAGAAAGAAAATGCCGAGCTAAAGGCGTCCTTGGCCAGGTTGCAAACTGAGCTAGTGATCAAATGTAAGGGTGTAAAGGCCACTTCGCTAGAGTTGGCTGGTTTGAAGTTCAAGTTAGAGCTATAGGTCTAGGAGCTTTAAGGAAAGGTTTTGGAAATGGAGGAGATAATCTCTAAGATGGAGAGCGGGGAGGTCTACAGTGATGCCACCACTAAGAAGGTGGTCGTAGAGTACCAAAAGACCAATGAATAGTTAGACAACTGGAGGACTTGACCACGGACTCCGCGTGCTACATAAGGAAGGAGGTTCTCTCCTATTACCCGAACCTTAATCTCAACTTCTTCGACTTCCTAGACTCCCCGACCTTCACCAAGAAGGAGGAAACCCCGGCACGCAAGGAGGGTGCCACCAAAGCCGGTATTCAAATTGTTGGCGCTCCCTTTACTATTGGGGCCAAGCAGGATGCTTCTACATCTACTTCTGCCCTAGCAACCCAGTAGTAGGTCGCCTCCGAAGCTATGCATAGGGATAATCCATTTATGGGCAATCCTCCTGCTACTCCTGGTACATATTCCTCAAGCCTTACTCCAAGTAAAGGCCTACCGCTTGAAGCACAAGTGGATTAGTGCTTCGAACAGATAGATGCTTTGGATTTTTCCCAATTACCAAAGTTAGCTGACCCTTGGAGATAGCAAGGTTCTCTCTTTCTAAAAAATGAATAGGTAAATGTTTTTGAGACTTGCTCTCTTATTCTCTATTTGTCTTTGAATACATCTGCTTGAGAATTCCTCTATCTAAGGGGAGTTGACCCTTGTCAAGGTTAACTATTGAAGGAGTTCCTTTGTACAAGGGGTGTTTCCCTTTATCAAGGTTATCCTAAAGGGGGGGTCAGGTCGGTAGCATTCCAACTTACTCAGTATGGGGGAGTTCTTCTATGCAAAAGGGGGGGAGGGGATTAGGTCGGTGGCATTCCAACTGACCCAATATAGGAGAGTTATTCTATGTAAGGGGTGTTTCCCCTTGCCAAAGTTAACATAAAGGGGGTTAAGTAAATAGCATTCCGACTTACCCCTTATAGGGGAGTTCCTCTATGTAAAGGGTGTTTCCCTTTGCCGAAATTACCCTAAGGAAGGTTAGGTTGGTGGTGTTCTAACTTGCCTCATATAGCATCTATGCGCTTGTTTGAAGGCTTACATGGAAAATAAGCAAAAGCGAATGTGAGGGGTAGAAGTAGTCGATCAATTGTCAAATAAGTTTTTATTTCATCATGCTGGAAAAATGTACACGACAAAATGCTAATCAAAATAAAGCTAGAGATTATCGGCATTCCATGTGCGCGGAATGATCTCGCCATCCAATCTTTCCAACCTGTATGCTCTATTACCCGATCTCTCCCTGACTCTAACAGAGTCTTCCCAATTGGGGGGCCAGTTTACCCTGCCCTTTACGTGAACCAGTGGCTTTTAGTTTTTGGCACACTAAGTCACCGACCCTAAACTCCTTGTGTTTGACCTTTTGATCATAGTACCAGGTGGCCCGATGTTGGTATGCAGTTAGCCTTGCAATAACAAGGTCCCTGATTTCTCCGATAATATCACCGCTTGCTAGCAATCATAAGTCGTTGAGAACGGTGTTGAAACTTTGAGTCCAGATATTAAGGAGCTCAAGTTCAATTAAGAGGATCGCTTGTATCCCAAAAGCAAGGTAGAAGGAGGTCTCGCTTGTAAAAGTATGATGGGTAGTCCTATACCCCCATAAGATGTTGGGTAGTTCGTTAGCCTAGGTGCCCTGAGATCAGTCCATGCACTTCTTCAGTCTATCCAAAATGACCCGATTAGTTGCCTCGACCTATCCATTTGATTAGGATTGGGCAACTGAGGTGAAGTGTGGAGTGGTGTGGTGCTTGGCACAAAACTCCCTAAACTTGGGGTTATCGAATTGTAGGCCATTGTTCATGATGAATGCATGGGGGGACTTCGAATCGAAAGAGAATTTTGTTTCTGACGAAGGAGTCAACACTTCTCTCTGTGATTCTAGCCACTACTTCAACCTCAACCCACTTCATATAGTAATCCACGACTACAATCTTCCTAATGCTTTCGAGAAAGCACAAAGGATATTGATCCCCCATTACGCGAAAGGCCATAGGTTAGTCAAAGGTTGGAGGGCAGTGCTAGGGGTGTAATTGATTGGGGCATACTTCTAGCCCTGTAGGTACTTCTAAGCTACAGCCTTTGCGTCTTGTCTTATGGTGGGCCAGTATTATCCAAGCCTTAGCACTCATAGGTAAAGGGCTTAGGACCGAATGTGATTGTTGTACACTTTGATGTGCAGCTCTTCCATAATGTGCAGCCCTTGCCCTTCTTAGAGACATTAGAGTAAGGGGAGGCTGACTCCCCTATGGTACAAGACACTGTTAATCAACATGCACTTGGTGGTGCGATATCAAAGCTTCTTCACCTCCTTCCTATCTTTTGATAGCATACCTTGCTTCAAGTAACTCCGAATAAGATCTATCTAGCTCAACTCCAATGCTACTACTGTTAGTTCCAAAACTTCAGTCGAGCCTAGGGCTATACTTTTTTCCAGTAGGTACTCTATGAAGATTTTGCTATCCTTCATCTAAAGTTTCCGTATGTCATAGAGGCTAACTTAGATAGCCAATCTACCATGGAATTTTCTAATCAAAGGATCTTCTTGATGTTCCATGAAGGGAACTTCACTCAGAGGGTCATCACTTTCTCGTGGTACCTCGCCATAGTGTCGTCTCTGGCTTCATATTCGCCTCAGACCTGCTGGACGACTAGCATAGAGTCCAAGAAGATCCACAACTGCTTAGCACCGATCTCCTTAACTAGCTTGAAACCAGCGATAAGCACCTTGTATTTAAACCCGTTGTTACTGGAATCAAATCTGAACTTGAGTGCGTAACAGATGGTAACCTTAAGTGGGCCAGTAAAAACAAGACTTGTACCTCCACCCCCCCGAAGTGGATGACCTATCGACGTAGAGAGTCCATACCGGCTTGTCATCGTCCAGTGGTGTTTCCTCCTCTCCTGTATATTCTACTACGAAGTTAGCCAGCACCTGTGCCTTATAGGCCATTCGTAGCTAATACTAGATTCCATATGCACTCGATTTCATTGCATAATTCATCAAGTATCCAAACGCGCATGGTTTCTACAGCATGGTACGTAGTGGTTAATCCGTGAGAACGGTGACCTAGTGTACCTAAAAGTAAGGCCTCAGCCATCAGGCTATGATAATGACAACCAAGTAAAATTTTTCTGTCTAAGTGTACCTGATTTCAGGCCCATGCTATATATGGCTAACGTAATATACTAGCCTCTGTTCTCTTCCTTCTACTCTGACCAATACAAAGGAGAGTGCCCAATCACTTACGACTAGATACAGGAACAAGTCCTCCCGTTAGATAAGCTTAGAAAGGACCGGTAGGTAAGCAAGGAAGTCTTAGAGCTATTGAAAGACAATGGCACACTCGAGAGTCCATTCAAAACCCTTTGGATTTTTATGGATCTTGAAGAACTCAATACTTCTATCAATACTCTTTAAGATGAATCTACTCAAGGCAGCTATTATGCCAATGAGCCTCTGTACATCTCGGACTAAGGTTGGAGGCTTCATTCCCCTAATGGTTGTAATCCTCTTGGGGTTGGCCTCAATACCTCTTTATATGACTAGAAATCTAAGAAACTTGCCAAAGTTGATGCTGAAGACGCACTTCTGGAGGTTCAGCTTTATGTCGTGTGTGCATATTCGATCAAAGGCCTCCTAGAGAACCCTGACATAATCAATAGGCTTCTAGCTCTTGACAATTATGTCGTCGACATAGACCTCCATATTATGCCCGATATGAGGCTTAAACAGCTTCATCACCATTTGTTGGTACGTGGCCTCGATGTTTTTTAATCCAAATAACATCATGGTATAATAATATGTGTCGTAATTAGTGACAAAGGAGGTATGGACTTTGTCCTTCGGGTCCATTTTGATCTAGTTGTACTTCAAAAAGGTGTCCAAGAAGCTCAACAGAGCATGTCTTGACGTAGAATCAACAAGCTAATCGATCCTAGAGAGGAGGAAACAATCTTTGGGAAGGCTTTGTTGAGGTTAATATAATCAACACACATGCACCACTTCCCATTCTTCTTCTTAACTAGTATCATGTTCGCTAGCCATGTTGGGTACTTTTCCTCCCTTACAAAATTGGCTTTAAGCAGCTTCTATACTTCCTCCTCAGTTGTAGCCTGCTGTTTTGAGGCAAAATGCCTCTTTTTTTGTTTGACAAGCCGCACTGTAGGGTCGATGTTGAGATTGTAGGTGGCCAAGTCGAGGGAAATTCCGAGCATGTCATCTCGACCAAGCGATCTTATCCGAGTTTGCTTGCAAGAAGGCAATGATTTCATCGTTAACTTCTGCTGGAGTCTCAATCCCAACTTTCACGGTCTAGTCAGGTGAGGTTCTAATTTGGACGTCTTCTATTTTTTCTACGAGATTGCCCCGCTCAGTCGGCCTCTCCTATGAGCCCGTTTCTAGGGCAAAGATACTATCCCCTTTAGTTACCTTAACATATAGCTCTCGTGAGAGCTTCTAATCACATCTGCATACTCCTACCCTAGTTGGTGTTGGGAATTTATCCTTCAAATGCAAGGAGAATGTGATCACCCCGAATGTGTTTAGGCTTGGTATTCCTAAGAGTACATTGTAAAGGGAGGGGGCAATTGATCACAACGAATTCTATGGGTCATTGTGCTACATAGTTATCATCGCCAAGTTCTATGTCTAGCGTGATGATGCCCTTAGCTTGGACTATGCTTCTATTGAAGCCAATCAAATTGTAGTGGTACGACTTCATCTTTACTAGCAACTTCTTCCTTATCTTCTCGTATGTATGGAGGAAGAGTATATCGGTGGAACTACCAATGTCCACCATAATCTTCGAGACCTCAAAGTTTAAGATCCTTGCCGCAATCACCAAGGTGTCCTAATGGGGTGTGTCAACCCCTTCAAGGTTGTCATCAAAGACGGAGATGAAAGTGTCTAACTTCTGTCTATTCTCCCTTACTATTAGCACCTTTGATGGGGCATTAACTGAGCTACTAGTGCTCAACTAGCTCCTAAGGTGCGGCCTCTCTATGATTATGTTTATGACACCATTGGGGGTACGATCGTTACGACAATCATTATTCTACTCTGCATAAGCATCCTCGGTTTGTCACCTCTGAGGTGCCCTATCTCTGTCATCATCCTAATGGTCGTCATTCCTCCGATGAACCACATATTCATTAAAGAAGCTGTGCTGAATGACATATTCAATGGCATTCTTCAACTAGAAGTACTCTTCGAAAGTATGGCTATAATCATCGTGGAACTAATAGTATTTATCAAAGTTTCGATGACTGGGGCTCCCCTGCATTTTTTGCGACCTCTAAAATAAGTTCCAATGCTTGACTTTGGAATAGACCTGGGAAATGGGTCTATTCAAGGGCATATATGAGGTGCAAATGGGAAGGGGGAGAGAGTCACGCTTGGCTCGACGCTTCTTCTTCCTAGAGTTCTCTTCCTCTGGCCTGCTCAGTATTCTACCGCCGAGGCAATCTTTTACAGACAATTTTTCCTTATCCTACTTTCTGCCCAACCTTTCTCAGTTGGTGTCGCACTTAGCACGAATGTTGTCTTAATAGTCGATGCACTTCTAAGCCTTGTTCTAAAAGTCAGCTAAGGTCTTCGGCTTGCTTTTCTCAAGCGATCAAAAGAAATCTCCTCATGGTTGAATGCCGAGTTGGGAAACATAGACAGTGACTCCCTCATCCAGCTGAAGGATCTCGACCACGGTGTTGTTGAACCAGGCCACATAATTGCGCAGGGACTCACCTTCACCCTACCTTACTAAGTATAAGGACGATGTGTCCTTAGACAGGGGCTTGTTAACCCTGAAATGGAGGCTGAACCTCCACGCAAGCTCATCAAAGGAGCTGATGGAATTGTCAAGGAGGTAGTTAAACTGCGTTTAGGCTACCTTCCTTAGAGTACCCAAGAAGGTTTTGCACATTATATCATCCCTATGATAAGGTTCATTAGGGTGCAAAAGTAGAGAAGATGGTCGTCTAAGTTACCCATGCCATCATACTGGTCTAAAGACGGAAGCTTGTTGTTATGGGGTAGTACTTCATCCTGGATACCCCTAGTAAAGGGGGTCTTATTACTGACGACTAGCCCGACATCGCTTACAGGCTTGCTCCCCTGTTGCTTGGAGAGCTACCTTACCATAGGACAGAGCTTGTTTAGGTTGGCATCGTCTGCCAGGTAAGCTCTTCGTGCAGCTGAATGAGCCTGCACTCCTTAAGAGTCAAGTTCTTACTCATTGCCAGCTAAAGCTCGATCGCGAGTAACCGCAGACCTTATTAGTTGCTAATGTAATGGCAAATCAGGTTACTAATCCCTTCCATTCCGCTACTGCCACTACTAGTTATTTCGCCCAGTGTGGGCATTTGAAGCTTCGGGATGATGAGTTTACACACCATGCCGCTCCGCTTACTTTAGGTGAGCACGAAGCATCCTATTCTATGTCACATACTCCTCAGCTAAGCGTTCCATGTACTCTAAGCACTCCTCCAGCACAGCCTTTGGGAGGGCCTAATTACTCCCAAGTTAGTTGTTTACCATTTGTTGATTTTCTTGCTCGTCGCATTGAGACATGATGTCAAAAGGATTGCTCGTAAGGTATGTGTTTAAGGTTTTGGGTATAGGATTTTAGCATTCCCACAAACGGCACCAACTATCATCTCAAGGTTTTGTCAGTAGTCATTTAGATTCTACACATAGTAGGCTTGCAAAAGAACACACAATGAAGGGACACCGGGGGGGTTGTCCAGCATAGCCACTCTAATACTTAAGTTAACAGTGGGCTTGACAGTATTGAGTATTGAGGGTAATACATAGGCTTAGCATGCAGAATATAGAGAGCTTTACTATTGGGGAGTAACTTGGTATTTATAGTGGAATGAAGCTGACAGTTGGAGGTTAGTTGGCAAGACAAATCTTCTCTCGCAAGTGTAAGAGAATGGAGTTGTTATGCCCAACGTATCTCACTTATTCAAGACGTAGCTATTTCATCCTTATCTTGTACATTATTGCCATTGTAGGGCTTACTGAGTTTGGTCCACTCAAGCTTAGGGCTTAAAGCTTACTTATCTTGACAAGGCTTAGGACTTACTGAATGGAGTTGTTATGCCTAACGTATCTCACTTATTCAGGCTTAGGGCTTACTTATCTTGACGATATAAATTCATATCTAGTTATTACAAATATCAAATTACTATACATTTTAGGCTTTAGAAATCATTTTGGCCAATAAAACTAAAAAATATTATTATTTTTTATGTTTTCCTTTTTTTGGATTTTTTAAAAATATTTTTAATTTTTAGTTTCTTCTTTATTTCTTTATTTTTGTTTTTTATCTCTCTTTTTTTTTTTACATTTTTTGTATTTTCTATATTTTGGGGGCTTTTACTTGTTCTTTTTTTTTTGAATTTTTATTTTATTTCCCCTAAGGCGACAAGAATGAGGCATCAACAATTATTCAGTGAAAAGCAATGCTCTTTAATATTAAATTCCATAAAAGTTCTAATTGTATGGAAAATCCATAAGAGTACATGTCTTTAGAATTAAATGAAAAGTTCATTCTTTTTTTTCATATTGAATTTTATAGAAGTTACAACTATTTAAAAAATGCATAAAGAAACATATCTTTTCTTTTGATATATATCATAATAGATATGCCATGTATTTTTCTTGTGGATTTTCTTTAGCAACTTTATTTTCTTTCTAAAAAATACATAATTACTATTTGTTGTTTTATAGGTAAAATTTCACAAAGAAACTATTTGTCATGACTTTTAGGTAATACTTTATTTTACTTTTTTTTTATCAAATTTTATTGTATGTATAATTTATTTCTTCTTTTTAAAGTATATAATATTTGATGGGGTAGAGTTTTTATACTATCGGTAACTTTTTTTCGCCACCAGCTAGTTAAAATTCATCACTCGTTGATATTTGAGCATGCAATATTATTGCCAATGCCATGTATTACTAGCGGCAACATTTTTCACTAAGTGGTAAATAAAGTTTGCCGCCGACACTTTTTACTAAGTGACAACTAAAGTTTGCCAAAAGAAAATTTACTACAGTAGCCTTAATTTGTAGTAATGATGCTATCGAAACAAATAAAAGAGCATATGGGAGATTTTAACTCCCTAATATTAATTACACACGATAACTCTTTCAAAAGAAGATACAAAATATCACGGCGAACATAAAAGGATCGATATCTCAATTAGCTCTAGCTTTGTGCCTTATTTGCCAATGGGTCCAATATTGTATTAGCTTATATATATATAGGATAAAATGACGTCTTCAAATTAAGATAGACTTTTTTTTACATGTAAGAACAACATGTGAAAATATGTTAATGCAATTGTATTCTGATTTAATTAAAGCTAACAGTACTCTTTCAATCCATATTGATGCTAATTTTTTTTTTTTTTTAATGTCATTAGCTCGCAAAAGCATAAACTCAAGATGATCCCCATGGTTTTGCACTAGGTACATCAATACACCTACCCTTTTGAAGAATTCCGCCATCCATTGTCAAATTTCACCTCCAATAACTCCACCAATTGATTTAGAACAATTGGGTGTAGACACTCAATTTTTGCCTATAGTAGTTATAATTATTGTTTCTAAGGTCGTAATTTAGAAAATAATAAAAAAATTGAAAATTTATAAAAAGACAAAAAAGAAAAGAAAATTGTTGGAAAAAATAAAGAAAGAAAGAAAAAACTAAAAAGGAAAAAAATTAAAAAAAAAAATAATTTGATGTAATCTTGACTAAATAATTGTCGAAAAAAAAAGTAAATCTGATACGATGACATTAAATCCAATAAAATCATAATTTGTAATATTCGAATTTATTTTAGATCTTTATCAATTTAGATTCTATTTGATTTGATTCGATTCAAAAGATTTGTTTTCGAGTTTTATAAATAGGGGTTCCATAGTGCGAGCCAAAAAAAAACAATTACACATTTGTTAAAAACACGCTCAAACCCACTCTTCAGACCAATTCTATAGTTGTGCACATGATAGAACCGGGGATCTAATCTGTTCCCTTTCATCAGCTTTGCGTGCATTGCCTTACAGGTACATAATAATGGTTTTTAATTATTGTCTATAACTTGTCTTATTTATTTATTTTTATCTCACTTAGTATATTGTATTAATTTAGAAAAATTGCATTAGACATGTTAGGGTTTTCTAGATAAAAAAATCATTTTGATGTTAATAAAATAAAAAAAAAATCTTTAATTGACTTCTTTTTTACGACAAAACATCTTTTTCATAGTTTAGACTTGTTTTCCATAGTTTAGATGTCTTTTCCATAGTTTAAGTTTCTTTTTTTCTATGATTCAAACATTTTTTCTATGGTTTGAACATTTTTTTATGGTTTAGACATTTTTTCTATGGTTTAGGCATCTTTTCTATGATCTTTTCTATGGTTTAGGCATCTTTTCTATGGTTTAGGCATCTTTTCTATGGTTAGGCATCTTTTCTATGTTTAGACATCTTGTCTATGGTTAGGCTTCTTTTCTATAGTTTATGTATCTTTTCCATTGTTTAGGTTTTTTTTTCCATGATTTAGATATCTTTTCTATAATTTAGATTTTTTTATTCTATGGTTTAAACATTTTTTTCATAGTTTAGACATCTTTTCTATGGTTTAGGTATCTTTTCTATGATTAGGAAATATTTCTCTCTTTTTTTTAATGTTTTAAGCATCTTTTCTATATAAATATTCATCATGTAGAACATTGCATATTTCATAAAAATTGCATATTTCATAAAATCTTTAGGGTTTTTCTTGAAAATAAAAAAAATTATCACTTAGTTATTTTTAAATAAAAATCTTAGTTTGGGACTTTTCAAAAATTAGGTTTTTAGGTTTTTTTTTATAATTAGGAATAAAAATTAGGCTTCTAGGGATTTTTTTTAATAAAAATAAAATGGTTAATAAAAACGCAAATTCAACCAATCATTTTTTATAAAAAGAACCAAACACATCAAAGTTTTCGAAAAGAACTATGATCGTCTGATCCCAGTTAGCGAGTACGTAGGCACCTTCGGGGCGACGATAAAATATGTAGAAACTTAGGTTCTTTTTTCTTTTGATTATCTATTTAGTTGTATTTTAAAATATTATAATTGGAAGAATAATCTTAATTTCGGTAAATATGTAATGGTACCCGTTAAGGGTTTAATAGGTTAGCTCCCGAACTTGGAACCCTCTAGTTCTTCATTTAAAATTAAAATCAAAGACTGATAACCAAATCATAATCAATCCACCCAATTGGTTACGGTTTCTTTTTCTTTTCCTTACTTTGGTCAAGTGGCGACTCCAAAAATTATTCTCAATAAAAAATTAGAATTTCTCAATTTTTTTAGTCGAGGATTAACATTAAATGGGTTACAGTTTAATATTAATCAAAAAATGAAAAATCAATTTTAAACAAAAGAAACCAAAAAATCAAACTCGACAGTTTAGCGACTCTACTGGGGATGCTAGAGGGCTAGCCACTAGAAGTTACTGAAAATAAGATTATTTTTTTAAAAAATAAAATAAAATAAAAAGATAAAATAATAAAAATAAAATAAAAGAACTTGGGTATGTTATTTTATGTATTTGTTTATTTTATTTTATTATCTTTTTTTTACTAACATTTTTTGTTGAAGTTTATTTACTAGTGATAGCTTTGGGGGTTTACTTTATTTTATTCTATTTTTTTAAAATCATAATTGCATGGTAAATACGGTTAGAACCAGGCCGTCTTAAGACCTTCGGTGGGGAGCCATTGTGTAAGTTTCGGATGTTGTAGGGGCAACCACCTTTCGGGGCCAATCAGGCTACCCCACTCAAGTTCAAATGCGACCACAGAACCATTGCTTTGAAAAAACACGGTGGTTGCAGAACTTGAGGACCTTTAGAACCCACTCGTTGCATCACATGAAAACATTTAAAAAAAAAATCATAAGAACCTATGATGTGACGAACCTAAATGGATAAGGGCAGTTGTGAAGTTGCAATTGTAATATTTCTTCGTAAATAATTCATAATAATTCTATGTAAAGTTTGGAATAGGTGATGATTGTAATTTTGATTTTTTCTTTTTTACATAATTATAACTAGATCGAGTCAATGGGCTCCTAAATAGATCCACATCTACCCACTTCATTAGCCTTAAAAGATACTCTAGATATGGATATAACTTTTTAGCCCAAATAAGTAAAAATTCATTAGGAACAAGATTGGGCTCATCTTGCCCCTAGAGAAGAGCCCTATAAATATTACTATAGTAAGGGCTTTAATACATCTATTAGAGCTCGAATCTATCACTTTGGACCCACATCAATTGAGCCCAACCTTCATGGAGTAAATAGAAGACAAAAAATAAAAATAAAAAAGGAAACAAAATGAAAAGAATCAAAGTTGCAAAATAATAGGTAGTTATCATTTTGTCTAGTATTCTACTAACTAGAAATATTCATTCTTTTACTTAAATTTAGCATTTTGCAAATAGCCTTCTTCATTTAGAATAAATAAGATTTAGATATTTTCTTTATTTAGTCTTTTATTCTTCAGAATTCCTCGCTTGTAAATAAACCCTTCGTAACGATAAATTGTATAAGCTTGTATATAGAATTCTATAAAAGCAATCCTTTGTAATCATCCATTTACAATCCCATCACTTGGGCTCCATAACATAAAAGCCTTCACATTTTCTTTCTCTCTTTATAAAAAGAAAGAAATTAGATCAAATCCTTATAGAGTTCGGGATAAACACAATTACTTAGCCCGTTAAGGCAGCTAACCTAAACAGATCCACTTGGCCCGAGAAAATAACCAACCAAACCCGAACCCTAGCCCATCAAGATGATTCAACCAACTCAATGCCCCTGAGCCATCAAGTCCAACCATGAACCAAACCAAAACAATAAACCATTAAACACTATCCTAAGCTTGATCCTTGGTACAAACAAAAAGGGTAATTCATTAGTCCCTTCTACTTCAAAAGTTATCAGTTCCAGCCCATTCGAACTCTAAAGAACCTAACCCAAAGTCACATATGGAAGCTTAAGGGCATTAAGACTTATAAGTTTAGGGCATGGGGCATTTAGTCTTTGAAATTTCACAACTAGGGCATGTTCGAAGGAATTGGGGAGTAAGGTCAATACCCTAAGGTCAATACCCTAAGGTCAATCAATCCCTATATAAGGAATTAGTAACTCACTTTTAAAAAGTTTTGAATGAAAAGGGGCGAGTTATATCCTATACACTAACCCTTAAACACTTTGAGAGTTAAGAGACATCATGATGAGCATATTTTGGACTCATTCCTTAAAGGAAGTGCATTTTGAATTTGATACACAGATTGAAATGAAGTTAGGCATTCATTTTCAAATCCTAAACACAATTATCCTTTGATAACCCCGTTAAACTGTTTTAGAGTCATTTCAAATGTAAATCCTATCAAGAACCACCCTATAGTGGGGCAATTCGGAGGATAGGGTCATTAATTAGGAGAGAAAGATAAAACTGATTTGTGTTTACCCTAGTAATAACAATTCAATGATAATTTTTATTTTCAATAAATTGTTCCCTTTGAAGAAGAGCTAACATTTTTCTAAATACCCCAAAAGCCACACATACCTTTTCAAAGCCAATGCACTCTAAACCTATGGATTTAGGGCCTTGATTCATCTAAAGACAAAAACTTGAAAAAAGAGATAGTTATTTTTGGGGAGAGAAAAGAAAGAAATGAAATGAAATGAAAAAGGAAAAAAAAAAGAAAAAGGAAAAAGAAAAAAACCAGGAAAAAAGAAAATGAAGAAATACCTAAATATCGGGCTTGAGCAAATCCTTAATCAAAGAAGGCTTAAGTTGCTCAAAAAAGAAAAAAAAAAACATAAAGCCTTGAATCGCATTCCCAACCAAAAGCACAAAACCTCATATTCATTCAGAATCATGTTCTCAACCACAAACCAAAGACTCCATATTCAATTCAAAATCACACTCCAAATCACGAACATAAACCTTTTCTATCCACCCGATTCTCAAACACAAGACCTTCTCACCCACAATACATCCTTACACAAAGCTCTTCCAATTTTGAAGAATAATTTATCTAAGATAAAAATTATTTTTGAAACTGGGGCAAGCGCACATCTAGTTCATTCTTAAGGTTCTTGACTTATACCTCCAAGTTAGATGAAAGTACTTCTTCAAAAATAGGCCCTCTCAATTAACTTCTTTTGAAACCATTTGACCAAAAGCCTAATTTACAATACTAAACCTAAAAAACCTAACAGATTGATCAGAGCGTATCACTTACAAATTGGATTATAATTTCTGGAATAGTAATCAAGAGTGAAATCCAGACCAAAAGTGCATAAGGAAGTCCTCTTCGACTAGACTAATCATGAGTTACCTTTTCCTTACGAAATGAATGTTTAAGACCTATCCAAGAAGCTCATTGTCTAGGTTACAAACTAGGGTGCATATGAGATAGCCTACATGATTATAGCGTTTTCCTTTTAAATAGGAATTTGTATCTGTTAGCAAACTTTCAAGGAAAAAGAAGGAAAAAGAAAATGAAAAGGAGAGAGAGAAAGTGGAGGCTTGGTACAAGTTTTTCCATTTCATCTCTAGTGGCCAAATTTTCAATTCATGATATAAAAAGATTTCACCAAATTCCTCGTTTGTAAATTTCTCAAATCAAGAGTTTTTTTTTTTTTTTTTGAGTTGGCTATGTTCCTTAGTTTTACTTTCAATTGTCAATAAAGTTTAAGCGAGTCTGAAGGGTTCTTACTCTTTATCCATTTTCTCAAGGATATAGCCAGCTCATGGAGCATTGTTCCTATCCATATCTTCTTTAGTGCTTCAGCCCGTTCATAGAACGCTATCCAGATTCATATTCTCATTTAGGGATCTAGTCATCTCATAGAGCACAGTCTCAATCTAAAGTTTCTTAAGCTTCTAGCCAGCTCCCAAAACACAATCCCAATTTATAATCTCCTAAGGAGCTAGCTAACTCATAGAGCATAGTCCCAATCCAGAGATTCTTCAACGGATTTAGCAAGCTCAGGAAGTGCTATCCCAATTACATGTTTCCTCATTTTTAGGTCTTAGCCAGCTCAAAGAGCACTTTAACCACCTTGGTTAGTCAGCTCATCAAGGCACAACCAAGTTTTTCTCGTTGTTAAGTCTTAGCTAGCTCAAAGGGCACTTCGACCACCTTGGTTAGTCAGCTCATTAGGGCATGACCAAGTTTCCTCATTTTTAGGTCTTAACCAGTTCAAAGGGCACTTTGACCGCCTTGGTTAGTCAGCTCATTAGGACACGATCAAATTTTCATTCTTTAGGTCTTAGCCAGCCCAAAGAACGCTTTGACCGCCTTGGTTAGTCAACTCATTAGGACACGACCAAGCTTTCCTCATTTTTAGGTCTTAACCAACTCAAAGGGTGCTTTGATCACGTTGGTTAGTCAGCTCATTAGGGCACGACCAAGTTTTCTCATTGTTAGGTCTTAGCCAGCTCAAAGGGCGCTTTGACCGCCTTGGTTAGTCAACTCATCAGGGCATGACCAAGTTTTCTCATTTTTAAGTCTTAGCAAGCTCAAAGGGCGCTTTGACCGCCTTGGTTAGTTAGCTCATTAGGGCATGATCAAGTTTTCCTTGTTTTTAGGTCTTAGCCAGCTCAAAAGGCGCTAACCGCCTTGGTTAGTCAGCTCATAAGGGCACAACCAAGTTTTCCTTGTTTTAGGTCTTAACCAGCTCAAAGGGCGCTTTAACCGCCTTGGTTAGTTAACTCATCAGGGCACGACCAAGTTTCCTTCATTCTTTAGGTCTTAGCTAACTCAAAGGGCACTTTGACCGCCTTGGTTAGTCAGCTCATTAGGGCACGATCAAATTTTTATTCTTTAGGTCTTAGCCAACCCAAAGGGCGCTTTGACCTCCTTGGTTAGTCAACTCGTTAGGGCATGACCAAGCTTTCCTCATTTTTAGGTCTTAACCAACTCAAAGGGTGCTTTGATCGCCTTGGTTAGTCAGTTCATTAAGGCACGACCAAGTTTTCTCATTGTTAGGTCTTAGCCAACTCAAAGAGCGCTTTGACCGCCTTGGTTAATCAGCTCATCAGGGCACGACCAAGTTTCCTCATTTTTAAGTCTTAGCCAGCTCAAAGGGCGCTTTGACCGCTTTAGTTAGTTAGCTCATTAGAGCACGATCAAATTTTCATTCTTTAGGTCTTAGCCAGCCCAAAGGGCGCTTTAACCACCTTGGTTAGTCAGCTCATTAGGGCACGACCAAGCTTTCCTCATTTTTAGGTCTTAACCAACTCAAAAGGCGCTTTGACCACCTTGGTTAATCAGCTCATTAGGACACGACCAAGTTTCCTTCATTCTTTAGGTCTTAGCCAACTCAAAGGGCGCTTTGACCACCTTGGTTAGTCAGCTCATCAGGGCACGACCAAGTTTTCTTCCTCTTTAGGTCTTAGCCAGCTCAAAGGGCGCTTTGACCGCCTTGGTTAGTCAGCTTATTAAGGCACGACTAAGTTTTCTTTATTTTTAGGTCTTAGCTAGCTCAAAGGGCGCTTTAACCTCCTTGGTTAGTTAGCTCATTAGGGCACGACCAAGTTTTCCTTGTTTGTAGGTCTTAGCTAGCTTAAAGGGCGCTCTGACCGTCTTGGTTAATCAGCTCATCAGGGCACGACCTAGTTTTCCTTCATTCTTTAGGTCTTAACCAACTCAAAGGGTACTTTGACCGCCTTAGTTAGTCAACTCATCAGGGCACAACCAAGTTTTTCTTCATTGTTTAAGTCTTAGCCAGCTCAAAGGGCACTTTGACCACCATGGTTAGTCAGCTCATCAGGATACGACCAAGTTTTCCTTCATTCTTTAGGTCTTAGCCAACTCAAAGGGCGCTTTGACCGCCTTGGTTAGTCAGCTTATTAGGGCACGACCAAGTTCTCATTATTCTTTTTAGAGATTTTTATCAACCCACAAGGGCACTACGTCTCACTATTCTTCGTATCAAACTAACATTCATCAATTATCTTAACATTCTTTAGGATGGAGTCATCCCGAGGCAAAAACGGTGTCACTTTTATCTTTGTGGCAAAGTTTTATTCAAACTTCACCACAAAGAGGGGCAGCTATAGACATTCGATTTTTGCCCATAGTAGTTATAATTTTTGTTTTTAAGGTCGTAATTTAGAAAATAATAAAAAAAATTGAAAAATGATAAAAAGACCAAAAAAAAAAGAAAATTGTTAGAAAAAAGAAAGAAAGAAAGAAAAAACTAAAAAGGAAAAAAATTAAAAAAAATTAATTTGATGTAATCTTGACTAAATAGTTATCTGAAAAAAAAAAAGCAAATTTTATACGATGACATTAAATCCAATAAAATCATGATTTGTAATATTCGAATTTATTTTAGATCTTTATCAATTTAGATTCTATTTGATTTGATTCGATTCAAAAGATTTGTTTTCGAGTTTTATAAATAGGGATTCCATGATGCAAGCAAAAAAAGAACAATTACACATTTGTTAAAAACACACTCAAACCCACTCCTCAGACCAATTCTAGAGTTATACGTGTGATAGAACTGGGGATCCAATCTATTCTCTTTCATCATCTTTGCGTGCTTTGCCTTACAGGTATATAATAGTGGTTTTTAATTATTGTCTATAACTTGTCTTATTTATTTATTTTTATCTCACTTAGTATATGCGCAGTTATTTTTAAAACTTATACTAATTTTTTTTTATTTTTATCCCATTTTTAATTGTTAGTAATTAGTTATAGCATTAGTTTCTAGTGAACAATGTTAAATTAAGTTTTAGTTTATTTATTTTTTATTATTATTATTTTTTTTTAGATTTCATATTTTCAAAATGATATTTTTATAAAATCTCATATTTTACAAAATCTTGTTCTTTGCATATTGTATTAATTTAGAAAAATTGCATTAGGCATGTTAGGGTTTTCTAAATAAAAAAAATCATTTTAATGTTAATAAAATAAAAAAAAAACCTTTAATTGACTTATTTTTTACGACAAAACATCTTTTCCATAGTTTAGGCTTGTTTTACATAGTTTAGGCCCTTCGATTGGATGTGCTATCCGGTCCAGTCCAGCGCTTTAGTTCCTTAATGCAGCTGGAGGGCTTACTGGCTTTACTTAGTCCAATGGCGAAAGTGCTAAAATATCCATATATAAAGTGACGCCGCCCGCCCTAAACAAATAGGAGGCGTGGGCTACAGGTCGCACATAAGCCGCCGGGTTGCACGACAGAAGAACACCCAAGATACAGATGCCTACTCCTCCATGTGGAATATTCATTTGCATTGGAGCTTTTTGGTAGTAATCGTAACCAACAGCCATCAACTGTCGGCTCGTTGGTAAGGTGAGAGCTTCAAGCTCTATGATTTAGACATCTTTTCTATGGTTCGAACATTTTTTCTATGATTCGAACATCTTTTCTATGGTTAGACATCTTTTCTATGATTAAGCATCTTTTTTATGGTTAGGCTTCTTTTTTATAGTTTATGTATCTTTTCCATTGTTTAGGTTTTTTTTTTCCATGATTCAGACATCTTTTCTATAATTTAGATTTTTTTTATTTTATACTTTAAACATCTTTTTTTATAGTTTAGACATCTTTTCTATGATTTAGGTATCTTTTCTATGGTTAGGAAATATTTCTCTTTTTTTTTATGTTTTAAGCATCTTTTCTATATAAAATATTCATCATGTAGAACATTATATATTTCATAAAAATTGCATATTTCATAAAATCTTTAGGGTTCTTCTTGAAAATAAAAAAAAATTATCACTTAGTTGTTTTTAAATAAAATCTTAGTTTGGGACTTTTCAAAAATTAGGTTTTTAGGTTTTTTTCTTATAATTAGGAATAAAAATTAGGCTTCTAGGGATTTTCCTTAATAAAAATGAAATGATTAATAAAAATGCAAATTCAACCAATCATTTTTTATAAAAAGAACCAACACATTAAAGTTTTCGGAAAAAACTACAATCGTTTGATCCCGGTTAGCGGGTACTAGGTACCTTCGGGGCGACGATTAAATATGTAGAAACTTAGGTTCTTTTTTCTTTTGATTATCTATTTATTTTTTTTTAAATATTACAATTAGTTTAATAATCCTAATTTCGATAAATAGATAGTGGTACCCATTAAGGGTTTAATAGGTTAGCTCTCGAACTTGGAACCCTCTGTTTCTTCATTTAAAATTGAAATCAAAGACCGGTAACCAAATCATAATTAATCCACCCAATTGGTTACGGTTTCTTTTTCTTTTTCCGACTTCAATCAAGTGGCAACTCCAAAAATTATTTTCAATAAAAAACCGAAATTTCTCAATTTCTTTAGTCGATGATTAATATTAAATGCTTTAAGGTTTAGTATTAATCAAGAAATGAGAAATCAATTTTAAATAAAAGAAACCGAAAAATCATACTCGACATTGGGACCCACAATAACTACATTGATGAGCTTGATCTATCCCTTTAAGGGAGCATCCTAGACAATAGATTGATGAAACATTGAATAAATCATTCCCATATGGTTTGGTGAAAATGAAATTAGGGTTTCCGGGTAGGAAAACCCTAATTTGGCAAATAGTCTGCAGATTTTTTAAAAAATTATTTTTTTTTTAGATAATTAAACCAAAAAATTTGAATTTAGGGGCTAACCTATTTAAACTAAGTCACCATGTAAAAATTAAAAGAAACAAAAACTAATAAGCTTTTTCTTTTGTTATAATTTTTATAAAAATGCTAAAATATGTAAAGATATGTAAAAATGTAGTTAAGATGAATTTTGAATTTTTTTATTACAAATTTTTAAGAAATTTTAAAAATATTATTTTTTATGATTACCCCCTCGCTAATCGGGATCAAACCAATGTAATTTAAAAAAAAAAAAGATTTAGTGGGTTGATTCTTTTTAATTTGAAAATTAAGCAATGTTTACTTTTTTTAATCAATTTCTTTTTATTAAGAAAAATCCTAAAAAAACATAATTTTTATTCACAATTAAAAAAAAAACGAAAGACTTAATTTTTAAAAATGACAGCAAGTTAGTATTTTTTTTTTTTGGAAAAACTACTATGTGACAAAAATTTAAAAAAGAATCCTAAAGCACCTAAATGAGAATAAATAAATAAAAAATGCAACTTTTATGAAATTATGCCAATATTGAATTATCATGGAAAACTCATCATTTTATAAAAAAAATGTAATTACTATTGACAATATGTCTAACCATATCATAAAATATAGATAAGATACTTAATTATAGATAAGATGTCTAACTATAGAAAAAATACATTACTATAAAAATGATGCCTAAACTATAGATAAGATGCCAACTTTAGAAAAGATGCATAATTATAAAAAAGATGCCTAGACTACGAAAAGGATGCCTAAACCATGGAAAAAAAATTTAACCATGGAAAAATGCCAATTAAAATTTTTTTATTTTATGAAAAACTAACAAGTGAAAAAATGATTTTTCTAAAAATACCGACTTTATTTAAAAATATAGATTTAATGAAAAACATGCAAATTTAAACAAAACATGCAAATTTCCTATAGAAGTACAATTTCCAACAAAAATATTGAATTTTATTAAAATATGCAATTTTGACTAAAAGTATGCAACTTTATGCTAAAACAAGCAATTTAGGTAAGAGATGCAAAAAGCACGAATCAATAGGAATTAACATAAAAAACTAATATAATACTTTAATATACACATATAATAAAACTAACGAAATAACAATAAATAAATAAATAAATCATATAATTAAAAAAAAAAACTAAAACTAAAACTATCACTAAAATAAAACCTACATAAAAATAAACTAAAGTTAGTGTAGGTTATCGATAACAAAATAAGAAAAACAAATAAAACAAGAGGGAAAAAAACAAATAAAATATAACTATATTAAAAAAAAAAAAAGAAAAACCTAACTATACTCTACAATGCAGCTCGGATTAGGGAGAAAACTTATGTAGATTGAGTTGTTGTTTTGCTTTATATGGAATTCTTATTCAATGGGCCACTGATCATGTGGTTGTTGATCACGTAGAGTTGTTGCTACACATACATGTATTGTCGTAGAGCTGTACGTAAGCAAAAGAGTGTGTATGAGGAGGAGGGGGGTGGACTAGATCGAATTGCATGAAGTGTACATAATCAAAAGTATGTGTTGTTTAGGTAGAATTGTGCATGGGAGTGATCGTATGTGGGTTGTGCATGTGTAGGACTGGAGTATGTGCGTGGAATGTGGATGAGTGTGGAGCTATGTTGTTTGATGTGTGTTAGAGATTCTAAAAAAGCATGCCTAAACTTTATCGTCGCATTCCTATTTATAAGCCATTCGATCTAATCTTTTGAATCTTTTTAGATATAGATATAATCTCAACAAATCCTAGATACGAAGGATACGATGAAAAATCCCATATACAGAAGATATGATTTAGATTTTTTAAAAATTCAACCTAATTTCTAAAAACTCTATATTAATTTGGGCTTTATATTTTTCAAGCCCAACTCAATCCAACTTAATTCAACCCAATAATCTACTTAATAAATCCTAAGTCTATTTTAGCCCAATATATATTAGATAAAAATCCACTTTATATCGGACTAAACTAAAAAAATATTTCAATAAAGTCCAATTCTTTAACGACTTTGAATTTACTAAATCGAACGTACATCATTATCCAATTTGGCCCTAAATAACTCGACATGACTTAACCCGACTCTACTTAACTCGATACTTTATTTTTATTTTATTTTTTTCAAATTTAGTTTTTTTTTTCTTATTATTTTTTATTTATTTTTATTTTTATTAAATCTGACCCAATAAAAATACTAAGATAAGAAACAACAAAAATAAGGTGTCTACAGCTATTAGCCTCTTCTTATTTATGTTACAACTATCTTTCTCCATATTAAACTATTAAATGCAACTTCTTCTTTCTAAGCCATTAATTCCCTCTTCTTCTTTTTTTCTTAAGGTAAATTGTAAATATACCCTCTTATAAATGCTCCACATGTGCTTAGATGCTTATCTTTAACCCATGCATTTTTAAGCTCTAACTCTGTTTTGCAATTTTATCCTTAGATAAAGTAAATAAAGAACCACTAAAGTAACTTTTTTATAGGTAAAATGGTCATAAGAGGATAACACTTTTTTTTAAGATTAAACACTTAAGTTCAAAGATAAGAGTATTAAGTACACAAAAATATTTAAAGGAGTATGTTGATGGTTAATTTAATACATAGGCCCTTAGGTCTAAATTGTCCAATCTAAGACCATTAATAAGCCCACTCTAGAGCAAAACCTAGCAATATATTCTATAAATAGGGGAGAAAGCCCTCAAGTAAAGGGCTTTTTACACCTTTTCTTTCTCAATTAAGGTTTCTACTCCTTTTGGCAACATCACTAACTTAAGCATCATAGTAGCTTTGTTAAAGCAAACTCCAGCCTTCGACACAATAATGTTTTGTTTTTACAGAGAGCTCAAAACCAATGAATATCTTTCGGCAAATCTATGAAGTGAAAACAACACATCAATATTGGCACCATCTATGAGAAGGATTCAATTCAAAACTGACGATTATCTCGTGTTTTGAATCTAATATTCCTGTAAATTCCCAAAATTTATATAACGATCTATCTATATTTGGTCACATTATAGCACTACACCATTTTTTCTCACCAATTTTCTTAGATATGGTTTTGTTACAGTCTCCTATTTCAACTCCTTCCGTAATTTTGCAAATATATTGAAGATCTATCAATCATGCATAATTTCTCAAATTCTTCCAATCTAAAGTTTGTTCGATTCCCAATTTAAAAACTACCATTTTCATTAAAGATCCTACCTTTACATATTTTTATCAATGGTTTAATCGATTTTTAGGTAGAAGGGAAGAGGAAGAGGAAGAAGTTATATACTTCTAAGGCTATCCTAATTGATTTCTTGTAGAATCCCTATATGAAGGATAAAAGGCCTTCCTTAAAAAATATATAAGACGTATACAACTCTAGGAGCAAGATCTTTTGCAACCTATTCATGTGCCAAAAACCACCATCCTTATTGTTTACTTCTCATTGAGTGAGGCAATGTTGTTAGCCATTGTTCCACCTAACAACAAACTGACATTTTCAAGAAGTAATAAAAATTGTTAATGCAATGGTGATTCATGAAATTTGATGAATGCCTATAAACCCTCAGCTAGTTATTCTTATTATTGATCAAGAAAATCCTATTGATATCTCGCTATGGCTGGATCAACACAAATCTATGAGGACCATGGAGATTATACATACAATGGCTACCATGGATTACTATTGGATTGCAATTGAAAAAAAAAAAAAGAGTCAATGGGATCATAACCAAGTCGAGCTACTTAATTTGAGTCATATCATCAAATAATGATGTGACACTTATGCCCGATATAAGCCTTATACTTTTGCAATTAGGTATTAAGCGAATGATTTAAGGAGTCAATGAAACTAACCTGACTAACTTAGAAACTTACAAGTGGACTTGATACATTAGTTGATGGGATTCCATTAACTCGGATTTCGAAAATATAATAAAACAATAATATAACTAAAATAGTGTAATCTTATTATATTACTTAATATCTATCGTAATCGCTCGAAATAGGGTTTGTTAGTTCTTAATTTTTTAAGTTAAATTATATATGTAATAAACTATTGCGTGACATAAAATGATATATAATATATATATACGATGCATGTAATTTTCGTGTATAAATATATATACTTGTAATTAACTAAAATACCCAATTAATTACAATCTAAGCCAAAATAAGCTAAAGAAATTCATAAAAAATTAATAAAAATATATAGGTAGCTAGCTTGAGCTTAGATTAAGCATGTAAAATGTTAAAGGTCAAGTGTTAGTGAATTGGCCACATTTAACATGCAAATGAACTAGGTACTTAAGCTAATTTCCAAGAGGCGAGAGTAAACAAATTCACTAACACCCCAGATGCTCTACAAAAATTCATGAACCTCTCAACAATAACCTACATACAACAAAGATCCAGAGAAAATAGGGTTTAGTTTAGGAGATTGAAGGAATAAATTTGGGAAAATAGACAAAAATAGTATATAATTTGGGCATTTTAGGGATCATAGAGTTAGAGAGTCGTTGGGAACCAAACGCCACCACTAAGCAATAGAGGACCCAACATGGTGGTGGCCGCTGATGGACGTTAGAGCAACAACTTCCAATAAGGGTCTATTTTGTGTCAAATTTTTGATAAATTATAAAAAATACTAAAATTACCTAGAAAATTCCCCTAAAATTTATTCTTACATAATTTCATATATAGAGTGCAAGAAAAATATTATTTTGCATAAATTTTTTAGATATAATATACATCCTTAAACAACCAACAAAATCGAGCTATTTTCAATAGTGAAATAAATTAGCTTAAAGATATAGTTTCACCCTCAAAATTTTTCTGTGAACTTCTCTATATTAATATTAAATTTCTATGGAAAGATTTTTCGCAAAACTATTTTCTATATTTTTATTGGATGTTTTAGCTTTAAATTGTGAATAAAATGGTTATTTTAGTGAACATTAGTGTATTTTTCTAAAGGACCACACTAGGATTCTGAGTTTGATCATTTAGTGGAGTATTTACAACATGTTAAAGCTGTTGAATTGAGTTTTAATGTCAAAAGTCATAGGAAGTCAAGATTTTGCCTTATGTGAGTAGTTTGGTAATATATAAATTGAAGAATTGATGAAGAATCACATGTAAATGAGGAATTTGGAAAGCAAGCAAGCTGTACATTAATTAATGAAGTGTTACTTTATGTTGTTCCTAGCTAGAGTTAAGGGATAAGTGAATAAATTCTTTAGTTATAGCAAGTTGGTTAAATATAGAGGATAATTTAGAGGATTATTGAATGAATACTATACTAAAGACTCTAGCCAGTGGTAGAATTAGATGCAACTTTAAAAGTGGAATATGAATATAGAGGAGTTCAGAAGTTAAATTAGAGAATAATTCTTAAAGACTCTAAGGTTAGCTAAAATCAAAGGGAAATTCAGAGGATTTTGTAACCTAAAATAACTTATGAAACTAGTAAACTACTTGAAAAGTCTTAACTTGCAAGTAAATATAACTTATAAAACTTACGTCAAACCAATTAAAGTCATGTAAAATGAATGGATTACTATTAATTCAAGACTCAAATATGAATTAAAACTAATCTATTGCATATGTATAGCGGTGATTAAAGACTAAGAAGGCAATGGTCAAGAAAAGTGAACCAGTGAAGTACTAATAAGTTAGGATCCATGCATTACAATAAGTTGGAGTATTGTGTTAAAGTACTTGGAGATTCAAGAGTGCATTTGGCTGCGACTGTAACTTAATTGAATGTCTGCATGCCTTATGTGTGATTACTTACTTGAATTATGGACTTAGAGTACTTTCTTGTATGATTACGCGTGATTTGCTCTATCTTATGAATTTATTGATCACCCCTAACTGGAATTAACTAAAGACTAATCTTTAAATTAACTGGATATGCACAACAACCTGCTAGGGGAACAATTAGTTGTATTAGACTAAATACCAACCCCTTTGATAAAGATAGCTAAAATGATCATTTCTCCACCCTTAGTCAAATTAAGTGACAGGAGAGGTTGAAAGCCACTATTCAAAGGTAGTCTTGGAAAGAGGTGTTCTCCATTGCATAAGCTTAAGTTTAGTTTGATTTGACTTGTGTTGAAACTCTTTAACTCAGTTAGAGTGGATGAAATTTCTCTAACCACACAATAGACCGATTAACATTGTGTGATGCCTCATTTGATTGTTTGCATTACATTTCATTAAAATATAATGTTTGAAAACCCTATTTATGTTTTATGTACTCTTTTTTCTCCATCTCGCTTATTGAGTTAATTATGTTCACATCTTTATAAACTCTTTTATAGGTGCCAAGTAAGAATTAAGGATGCAGCATTATAACCACCCTCAGTTTAGTATGCATCGGGCTGGGGTGTGAGGAACTTGAAGATCTACTAGATTTGGACTTTTGTTTTGGTTCTCTTTTGGTTTTTGTGGAAATCAACTAGGATATCTTGGGACAACCATTAGTTTCCTACTTCATTGCATATAAACTCTAAAACCTATAGCTTTTGTAAACTTTTTCATGTAAACTGGGACTTTTGATGTGTAAATACTACTACATTAAGGTAAATCGTACTACATATCATTTTAAATAGATATTTTTAAAAGCTATAACCTAAGTTTTGTTATTAACAAGTATCAAACTAGATATTTCAAGTCGGTTAAGTAAGGTATGCCTTGACTAGGCTACGTCTACAATAGTAATTGTGATGTCAACTTTTATCTTAAGTTAGTTTATACATTAAAACTATTATGACTCTTCTTGTTTGGGGTGTAACACTCAGGAAAAATATGATTTATATAGATAAAAATCCAAGATTCATTCAGACCCTCGGTAGAGTTTGTAAGACCACGATTGATCCTGAAAGGACTGAATGGAAAAAACAGCATGTCGTATCACGTATCAATTACTCAAATAATCTCATAGCACTCATGCCAAGGAAAATCCAATACAAATAATTTTGAGATAACTAGGCTCTTAAGGATATTCTAAGGCAATGAAGCCCAAGATGATCCTCAAGAGCAAGGTCCCCAAGCCCAGCTTAGGAACGCCTATTAACTTATTAAAACTAATGAAGCAAAATTCTAGGTGCTAAGAAAGTTCTAAGACAATGAAGCCCAAGACAATTTTCAAGAGCTGGATCTGTAAGCCTAGCTTAGGAACACCTATACATGAACTTGAAACACTTAGGTGCTATGAAAACTCTACAAGTAAAGAAGCCCAAGGTAAACCATGAGACCATGACCCTTAAGTCCAATACAAATTTATGCCCAAATCCTAAGCTAGTAAGCTTGGATATAGTTAAGCATATCAAGGCAATACAAATTCCTAAATCTTCAGTTATCCTAGGCAAGAAAAATTTCAACGTCATAAAAGGCTTGGAAAAACCTTAGTGGAGGGATCAAAAGCCTACATTATCTAATGCCTAGCAAACCAACTTCACTTAGATAATCTCACAATACTCATGCTTAGGAAAAATCCAAATTGCTCGGATAATCTCATGGCACTCATGATCAGGAAAAATCTAATAATGTCCTTCAAATAATCTCATTAGCATATAAGCTCGAAGAAAATTTGGCTCTCCTCTTAAATTTGTCCAATTACCGTCATTAGCATGAAAGCATGAGAAAAATCCAAATTGCATGCACTACATTACTCTACTTAAGTCAAGACTCCAACTCACCAAATCATATACCTACGAGAAGCTCCCCTACAAAGCAGTTGCTCATCTTGAGACCTTGAGCTCCCATACATGTATTCATTCCCCTTATCGATATATTGCCAAAGAGACCCAAAGGAGCAAGCGTTCGTGGGTACTTTAATACATAGGCCCTCAAGCCTAAATCGACCAGCCTAAGGCTATTTACAAACCCACTCCAAAGCAAGACTAGCCCCATCTCCTGTAAATAGGAGATGAAGCCCCCATGTAAAGGGTTTTTCACTCCTCTATTAATTAAGGTTTTTACTCTTTTTAGTGCCCTCACTGACTTAAGTATAAAAGTAGTCATACCAAAGTAAACTCCGATGGCCTACTAACAATACTTCATTTTGTAAAGAGCTTAAAACTAAGGAAACTCTATTAGCAAATTTGTGGAGCGAGAACGTCATGTCAACAGGGTATATTTGCAACTTCGAGGCGAAAATTAAAATCAACCAACTAAAATATCAACATAAAGGAGAATTTGGACCATGTATGAAACTATGACATCCATGTGTTGATCTAACCATAATTTTTTCCTGAGGCATTTTCTAGGTTAGCTTTTCTTTAAGTTATATCAATTTTATTTGTGTGATATCGTAGACACATTTTGTAAGACTTATACTTTTACACAGTTGTTCTGAGTGATCAATTTAGGATGTTTGCGAAGGTAATTCGATCAAGTTAATACTTCACAAGTAGGTCATAGAAATTAGACAAGTACATTCCATAGGTTTAGAACATGAAAATATAATAAAATAATAATATTGTAGCTAAAATAGCTAATTTTAGTAATTACACTATGTAACGGAACCAAGTAAATTAGATATTGAAAATTAACTAAATCCTTTAGATAAATTATAAGAATTATAAAATTTTAGAAAGACATAAAACAATATGTAAAAGCAATATATATACTTCGGGTATAATTATGATGTATAAATATAAACTCATAATTACCTAAAATACTCAAAATTATGTGAAATTAACTAAAATTTATTAAGTGAAATAGAAAAAAAATCACCAAGGTCAAGTAAATGAGAAGCAAAGGGTATGGCATGGATCAAGGACAACTATTAGTAGGAAAGTGCAAGTTAGAGACCTTGTTTAAGAGGTTAGAGGGAGGTTTAAAGGCAATTAAGAGGGTAAAAATCCTCATTTTTCCACTTGTAACTTAGAAAATTCATCATTTCCTCTCCATAAGCTCAAATACAATCTTGCAATTCTAGGAAAACTCTCTACAAGCTCAAATACAAACTTGCAATTCTAGGAAAACTATGAAGAAGTAGAAGAAGCTAGAAGGAAAAATTATACGAAAAAAGTGCAAATTGAACAAGTTGTTGGTGTGGAGGTTTGAAGGGATTCATAAGGCAATGGTGGAGGTGGTGTTTTGGTGGCTGACGATGGCCAATGGTGGTTGGAGCAACAGCTCCCAATGAGTAATCACTTTTTTCATTTTCATCAAAATTTGACTAAAAGTAGTAAATGATCTCCAAAAATTAGGTAACTTGGGTTTCCCAAGTAATTTTTCATGCCGAATTCAAATATCAACTCAGATTTTCCTAATTTTGAGTGCATTTATGGTTTCTTTAAGAAAAAAATCCCAACAATTGATTTTTAATCACATTTTCAAAACCTAAATGATAGTTTTGGCTTAAATTTTTGTACTTAAGTTCTCTAAAGGTTTTATTTTCATGCTATATAATTGGTTTTTCAATATTATGAAGTTAGGTTATTGACAAATCTTGGTTTTTGGCAAAACAGTAGTTAAACAGTATTTTTCTTAAAGATTTCTTTAATGAACTTAGAGTAATTTTGGTATAAACTAAAGAAATGATAAGTCATGACAATATTTTGAGTGAAATGGCTTTAGATTTTGAAGAAAAATCCATTGACTAGTCAAATATAGGAATTAAATGGAGTAAACAACATGTTTTTTGCTACAATTATATGCTATTCTATTCAAATTATATGTTTTGTTACCTAATTAATTTATGTAAGTGTTGAGAAAAGGTTTTGAGTGATAACATGTCCTGGTTAAGTAAGTAGATGGTGGACCTAGTGTTATGGTGAAGCAATTTTGTGGGTTCCAAATGTTGGCAGTATTAAAATACATACCTAAGGTTGGTTAGAGGTAGGTTCAAGACTATGAAAATGTGTAAGAAGTAAATTTCTAGTATCTTTATGAGTATAAAGAGTAATTGGCAATCAATAGACATTAGATAAGTAGTTTTGGACCCGAAGTACTTAAAATGAAGTATATGAGAGTTGAGGAGCTAAGGTGGTGGTGTGTTAATGAGATGAATGAAAAGTTAAATTGATATGTTATAATAAGTTTTGAACTAGAAATAAAGGGTAGGAGTAAATAAATTAGTGTAAATATGTGAGTTTAGACCTTATCAAATTGATAAGAATCAGGCTACTGAACCTCTGACCTACAACCGAGCTCGAGGAATAAAGAGACTCGCATGACAAATCCTTCTATTCCAAATTACTCCTGTCGAAGCCAAGTACTTCCTTACTGAGTCACCCTTTATGCTGAGCCGTATAACTGCACATCTTTCTGTAGTGCGCCGAATTGAAGATTATTCACTCACGCCCAAGCCGACCAATTATTTGGTATCTTTCTTACCAAGAAGTCAAGAAAGAGAGACTTTAGACTGACTAAGCCATCCCTACTCGAACAAGCCAGCTGTCCTTACTTTTTTGTCCGCATCTTCTAACAACGTCGCCAACGTAGTATTGCCATGTATACAGTATCATGTATAGAATTCGTTTCATCAATGATTTTTTTTCTTCTATATTCATTTCTACCCTTTTATATCTTGTTCTTTACTTCCTTAGGAAATACCCTTTTGTCTTTTCCTTTTTAGGCAAGTTACCCTAACTTATAGATATAAATACCGTTGTACTTATAGTTGTGAGAAGCAAATTATCCTTAATACACTTGAGTATTTTCTTTCTTACATAAACACCCTATTTACTCTCAGTATTTCTCTTATCCTAACCCTTAGCGAGGCTAGGTAGTGAGTAATCTCACCAGACCGATTCGTACGTCATATTAAATTGTGTCATGAGTCCTCGAAAGTTCCATTGATCTGTCATATCTTCTAGAGCTGTTCGTGGGTTTTACTTACCTTTCATTCGTCATTCATTCCTCTCGCACTTTTTTCCATTAGTTCTTTTGAGCTTTCTAAAAACTTGGATCCATCTAACAACCAACTTTATCTGTTTTTGGTGACGGTTCGCAACACAAATGGTTCACTAGAGGGTAGACCCTAAAATGAGAGACTTAATCTTAGGGTTAAATACTTGTTCAAAAGGTTAGCTAGTGAAAGAGTTGATATAACTTCAAAGACTTATGTAGAAAGTAGGTTGATGCAAGAAACTTAGCAAAAATAACACTAGAGACTTAATTAAATAATTACCAGTTTGGGAAAACTTATATCAAAGACTTCATCAGAAGGTTCTTGGACAAAAACTTGATGATACCTAAACTTCCAAAACCTTGTTTAGAGACTTTGATAGTAAGATAATACTTAATAAATAGCCTAAAACTACACTTAATCATTAAAATGAACTCGTCCACTTTATATATTGTTAAAACTAAAGTAATTACATTAAATATTTAGTAATAAATTAAAATGGATGAAACTAACACACAAGACTTTCAAGTATCAACTATTAAGGTAAGTGGGATTGATGTTTCACCACATTTTAAAGAATTATTTTAGAATAGTTGGAGGTGTTACTATGTACTTGTTTATGGTTGTATTTAGCTGACTATGTATGTGCAGCATATGTGTTTAAATATTGTTCTTCTATTATGGGATGATGAGCTCTATGTATTCTTTGTTCCATAATTTTTGCTTTGATTGGATTAATTGAGATTGGTAGATCACCTTAAAAACGATCTAACTTAACTCAACCTAATATCTAACCTGATATGCATCTCAACTTACTAAAGGAAATGACTAGGATTCTCAGGCCAAATATAAACCCTTTAATGAAAATAGCTAAAATGGTCTTCTCCCCACCCTTAGTCGAATAAGAGAGAAGCTTGTGGCAAGATCAGAGACCGTGATTCAAAGGTAGTCTCAATCAAAGGACATTTTCTATTACACAAGCCCCAGTTTGGTTTCAATCGTATATAAGACATCAAACTCCTCAATCTAAATTAGAGCGGATACAATGTCTCCAGTCTTATGATGAACTAAATAGCGTTGTGCAATGAACTTGTTGATAGCATTTTCCAGTAAAATAGGCCAAAGGCCTAAATCAGTAATATTGAGACTTAAACCCAACTTTTATAGCCCATCCAAGTACTCAAAGGGTGCATCCGAGTACACATACTATATATACTAGATAAAACCCCAAGTAAGGGGATCTTCTCTTCATTCTTTTACCCCTATTGCGTTGAAATAACCTCCAACGCCCCTCATAGCCATTTTCTATTTTACAAGTATTCATTCACCTTAACGAGAATTGACCGTCGTCTATAGGAATTGAGAAAAATTTAACAATTCCCAAAAGGAGACGGGGAGATATTTCTTCCTTTTATGGATTAATCCAAATCCGAACTTGATTCTCCTCCTTTTTTTTTTTTTTTCTTAAGATCCATATAAATCTACTCATAGTTCACCGATCATATTTTACCTATTCGAATTTTCCTTCTTTTATTACACTTTCATGATCTCTGAGAATGATTTGCTTTGGGTTCTTGGTTTTAGTGGAATACATGATTATTCTCGTCATGGGGTTTGAAAACTGCCTTTGAGTAACTGTCGTTTACATGTTGAAACTGTCTGCACCTTTTGAAAGGGGTCTCTTAACCGCTGCACTTGTCTAGTGCACCAGGCGTGACAGATTTACAAGCAAGATTTCTGGATTTGCATCAGAGATCTCTGGACACCATTTGAGTTCTTCGCCTCAATATAAAACTTTCGACATTTTAAATAGTTTGTCCATTCTTTCATCATTTCACCGTACTTGTCAGTGCTTGAAGCTTTTATGCATGTATAGTTTGATCCCCTTGAGTTATGGGAAGTGAATATGAAATTCTGATCGGGGTACGAGCTGGTCGATATTGTTTAAATTTTGCGCTCTTGCTGTGCCGAACTGAATGTTGAACATACGAAGCAAAGAATTAGGGAATAAGTGTGACATGGAGACATTAAATTATAACTTTACACTTTCTTATCAAAACGTATGAAATATCCACATGTATGGAATTCATTTGTAGGAGAGCCTGTTGAGCTTAATGCGCTTTTTTAGTATATGATAAATTATGACGAGCCCTATGAGTGGCTATTTGACATGGCTGGTCCCCTTTGCAATCGTCATAGATGACATTGTAGGTCCGACGAGGCAAATCTGAGGAGTGTCAAGCAGCAACCTCTCCATACTGTCGAGCAGTATTGTACACTTGTTTCATCCGAGCTACTATACTCTGAGCTCGTCGAGCTAGGTTGGTCGGCAGAGCTGATATGGAGCGCCAATTGATGAACAACTTCGAAATGAAGGCAGTTTCAAGGATATGCGGAATTGTTGAATCGCTAGAAGTTGGATAAATATTGCGGAACGGATGATCGTGATGGGAATCATTCTCCATCAATGCTGGAAAGTATATCTTCAATAGAGGATGAGATCAATCTCCTTTTTCAGTCAGCAATAATCAGGATGTCATCCCGAAGTAGTAGAGATTCTTTAAGAAATGTTTCCAAGAGACCAATAAGAGTTGATTCTTCTCCATCCTCAATAATTGGAATAGCAAAACCGTTTGAGTATAAAGCAAGCGCTGAAGGGATTATGCCAAGCACCCTAAATTACCTCAATTCAAGACATGATGGTCCAAGTTGATCTCTCCCTACATTACTATCTCTGTCAGCTAAAGCCGATCTGAGCTCTCCAATCGAGCTGTTCTCATTCCGTGTCCAAGTTCACTCCACAATGGCCGAACTAAAATTGCCAAGTTAAGATATTTGAATTTGCTGCCAATATCGACTTGAGCTCCACATAACGAGAGTTGTCGAGACAAAGCGCTTAGCAAGCTTCTAACGTTAGGGCAAGTATGAACAACCCGAGAACGAATCGAACTCTACTTGTGACCATAGTTTCTGACTTGCGCACCCGATCGAAGGACAGCTGCAACTTGGAAATATTTATATACACCTGAGTGGCATCTCGTGGAAGACCGTTATTTGACCTTAATGAGCCTACAGCTAATGATGATGAAGAAAATAATGATATAGCATGCTTAGTTGAACACAAGCAACTGAGAAGTTACAGCTTAACAGTAAGGCGGTGCAACCCCAAGTGCCGAGATATTACTACAGGACCCGAGTCAAGCTCTCCACAGCAGATTCCAATCCACGCCGAGCACTTCAGTGTTTAGACCAAGGTGATGCTCAAGGAGTCGTCATATATAGTTTCCGGAACAAGATCAGTCAGTGAAGTCCGAGCTGTTTTAATAGTGTACCGAATGGTTGCGAACAAGCTCAGATGGACATAGACAAGAGAGTGATATGTTAGAAACGGGGGTTTTACTAATTGAAAATGTGAGACATCTCATACTTCATAATCTACCTAAGCTAAAGCACTTGTGTTTGGAAGAAGGCTTTGCTCTAGCCGATATTCTCACTTCAACAGCCACGTGCTTGGTGCATCCTACCAAGCTAGAAGTCGAGAGCTTATATAGTGCAGCAAGACAAGCCCTTCTAAGTATGCTCGTAGACACTTCATTATTTTTGCATCCTTTAATTTTAGATTTTTTTAAAGAATAAAGGGTCCTAATTTAGAAATTATGGGGAAAAAAAAGAAAAAAAGAAAATTTAGAAAAGTAAAAAAAAAAATAAAAAAGTTAGAAAAAATAGAAAATTTAGAAAAAAAAAATAGAAAGCTTGGAAAACAGCAAATAAAGATAGAATTTTTAAGTAAATTAGACTTTTTAGGCAAATAAATTATTTTTAGGAAAATAATATTAAGAGTTGTAAATAATTTAATTAAGTAACATTTTGTTTTATAGAATTTTTAGGTTGTTCCATAGATTAAGTACTATTTTATTGCATAACTTAACAAGGCACAAGTCAATAGTTTGATAATACTGCACTTTAACTTAACTTTGCATATAACATAAAGATATTAGATCCGATTCCCACTATAGGCACAAAGTGCCTTTTATTTTTTTTTTTCACACAAAAACTCACTACCACACTTTGGATTGTCATTGTGCCACATGTTTACTGTGGACACATAACATTGCTCCGCTTGGCCACGAGTTGATGTAGCACCATGTGCCACTACATCAAAGCCACAGTAGCACTTTTTCCCCCTATTTTCCTTCGCTTTCCTTTCATTTCCCCAAAATTACCGCAGTCTTTATCCCTGGTCAAAAACTTTCAACTTCAATTTGGAGCCCCTTTATGTTGCAATTTCACCAAATCAATAGTGAAATCATAAACTAGGCATGGAATACTTTAGATTAAACCTAAAAACACGTCCAAATACATTCATTCAAAGGGTTAAATTGTAGGATGAAAATCAAGAAAAAGCTTTAAATCCGAATTTTCCTCCCAACTTAATGGTACTTGATTCCGGCAAGTCATTAAAGATTAATGCTTCCACTACATCATTCTGGCAAGTTCATACACAAATCATTACTCTTTGACCAATGAATTACTTGACTTCGAATTAAATTATGAAATGAAAGTTCAATCAAAATTTGTGATTTTTGGAACTCAAATCACTGCTTCTTCTGACTTTCCATGTGTAATCATATTGAGAATGTATAAATAAGGGCTTGGGCATTTTGTTTTAAGGACGAAGACTCCCGAAAAAATCAACTCCCGAACTCTTTAACTCTCAAGCTTTCTCTCTCTCTATGCATCTCTCTCTCTCTCTCTACATCCCTCTCTCTCTTTCTCCGATCATTTCTGAGCTAACCCACCACCACCACGAATCCTCCCATGACACTAGTACCTAAACCCAATCCCTCTCACCCTTAGCCATAGCACCTAGTTGCTCTACCATCCTCCGCCACATGAAACCCTAACTACCCTCTTCAACCTACCACTTTTGGCACAATCTAATACCATGGCCGAACTCACCATAACGTAAAACCCAAGATCATACTCCCCTCTCACACCTAGCAACTCCCATCAACACCAAACCAACACCACCATTGCTGCCTAAACTCCGACGACCACCCAAATCACACTCATTCACCAAAGCACTTTGCCCACCCCCCTCAAACCTAATAAGAAACATACGAATCCACTCCCGTCCCTTCATTTTTCTACTGAGATCGAGCCAAAGCTGCCCCCTTGCACCGCTGCTATTTCACTTTCACTACGACCTGGATCCAACTCATCAGAGCTCTAAACCTAACCCAATGACCTGCTTTCCTACCCAAGTCCAACCGCCACGCATCCCTCTGACTTGGTTTGACTCTCTTATACTTTCTTTTCGTTTCTTTTTTTCTTTATTTTGTATGTTTTTTTTTTTTTTTCAAGGTAACTTCTAATATAATTGTAACCATAAAAAAAAAAAAGGAAAAAGGAAAGGAAAAGAAAGAAATGAATAAAAAGGAAAGGAAAAAAAAAGAGAGAAAGCTTAGTTTTATTTTCTTTTATGTTTTAGAGAGAAAGCTTAGTTTTATTTTCTTTTATGTTTTAGAGAGAAATATATTAATAATAAAAAGAATAATAATAAGAAAATAAAAATAAGTAAAAAAAAAACGAAAAAGGAAACGAAACGAAAGAAACCAAAAAAAGGAAAGAAAAAAGAGAAAAAGCTTAGTCTTATTTTTTTAGAGAAAAATATACTAATAATAAAAAATAAGAAGAAGAAAATAAAAATAAGTAAAATAGTAAAAAATTTAATAAATGGGTTTTACCACTTAAAAAATAATTTTTCAATAAAAACAAAACAAAATTAACACTTTCAAAATTTGGACCTTTCTTAAAATTTTCAAAATAATAAATCCAGTATAGGACCCTTTTAGAAAATTTTCTTTAAATCACTTTAGGGACAATGTAAAACCTGTAAAAATTTTAGTTTTTCCTTTTTTTTTGTAAATTATAACTAAGATTACCTATTTTTGTAAAATAATTCCCAATTAATTACCGTTAATTAAATTTTATTCTAAAAAGTGACTTCAAAAATTAAACCTAAATTTGGAATGTTAATGGTATCCGTAAAAATTTAAAAAATTAGCCCTTGAACTCAATCTCTGGTTTTCAAAACCTTTTCTAATCATTTTTTTTTTTCGCATAACCTAGTATCTAGATTGAAACTAATCCATCCATTTAGTTTTAATCTAAACCTTTTCCTAACCTGGTCTAGTGTTAACCTTAAGTGTTTTCAAAACATGTTTAAAAAGTTTTAGTTTTTCCTTAGTTCTTAGTTGATGATCAATATTAAACAGGTAATGTTTAATACCAATCAAATTAAGGAAATTTAAAAAAAAAAAAAAAAACAAGAGAAAATCAAGTTCGATAATGCCAACTACCCATGTCTAACCAAGCCAATTGACTGCCAAGCAACAATTGAAAAATAAACTAACTAAAGTCTTTTGCCACCACTGTTGAGCCAAGCTATTTGTTACGTTGTAACTAAGTCTAATAAAGACTTATAGATCTAAAATTCCTTATCAAGCTCTTTGTGAGTATCCAATCACCAAGCTAAAATTTGATTAAGCTCACTTGACAACATGAATAGCCGAATAATTCAGCAACTCCAAGCTATCCACAGATGTCTTATCTAAGTTTGCCAAAGTCCAACCAAGCAATTTGTTCATCGAGATTGCATCAACTAAGTTCGTAGTAGCCATACTTACCTTACTAAGCATTGCAGCAAATCCTTTGATCATCCACCAGCCATATATCTTTTGCATATAGGAGCAATACAGTTGTACATAAAACTCCATTATGCCGACCAAAGTATTGTGCTACTAACTGGTTTCTATACTTTGCTAAGCCAAATTTCTAAGCTATCTATCCTAACAATGCCAAGTTGTTCCCATAATAAATCTGAGCTCAACATTAATTGAGCAAAATTTGTACAAGTTCAAGCAAAATCTCATGCGAAAGCCATCAAACTTTAAAGCAAGATTAAGGCTGACCTAAGCAATCCAATTTGAAGCCAAACCACCTAAAAGATTGCTCTGAATTTTTTTTCTGAAAGGGAGAGCTCATAGAGGCCCTAGAATCATTTCTCCTAAGAAATTCATAGTAAGCACCATGAAAACATGGCCAAGACTTAAACTGCAATTTCCACATGGAGCGTAGTAACTCTAAACAAAGCATGAAGAGAAGAGGAGCACCGCAACCCGACCTTTGTTAAGTAATAGATGAACAACTCTAAATAGCCAAGTTGAACTCCCCAACCAATCGAACATGCAACTTACTAAAACTGAGATCCATACATCAAATAGAGCTCCAATTGCTAAATAGCTACAACTTAAGAAATAAAAACAAATCAAGCAGCGCATGACCAAATTTAAGTTAGAACTAATTTACGCTACCCAAGCAACAACTCCATGAACTAGCGACTAAGCTAATTGTCCATAAGAGTAGCTCATGAAATTTCAAGAAACACTCTACAAGAACACCCACAACAACTGCTGCAATCTACATTTGTCTAGCATAATAATGTTGATAAGTTTGGAGAACCCCTAACATCTCTATAGATGGAGTTATCCTAGATATGGAATTCTCTAGAGATGTTCAAAGGCATTACCAAGAGCTTTGCTCTAGTTAGAATTCATTTCTTCATACGATTATTATCAAAGGCATCAACCATGAACTGATAATTGGTGCAATTTTTGAAAAGGTCAATATTGCCAATGCCATAAGAGCATGCAAGCTTACTACTATTGTCATAAATTCACTACATAAGGTCAGATACTAGAGGCCTCTGAAATCTTCAATCATACTTACCAAGCTGACAAGTGCCTATGTAGAGTAACATCTAAGTATATCTACTAAATCAAGGTATCTTACAAGCCATTATAGCACAATTGACCATATCAATACACATGGCTTGTGCAAAACAAACCTAAGCTGTCCATCTCGAAAACTAACATACATATAACCAACACATGATAATTAAGTCCCATGTGAAGGCAAAATATATATTTTCTTTACCCTTTCCGAGAGGATTTTCGGAGGTAACATTAGAGATACCCATAACACAGCACCTCCTCTAGGTACCATAGCGCATCATTATGCATGCCAGTTAAGATTCATACACTAACTTAAGTTATGTGCCAAACAACTACCAGGTAGTAATCTCAAATGCACAATACCAAGCCTAATGTCAAGATAAGTCTACTTCTACCTCCTACAGAAATGAGTACGAGTATAATTTGCTAACAAGTAACTTCTAAGTAGCTCTAAACCCTATCCACTACAGGTAACAGGCAAATAAAATAAAGAAATGGATATCTATAAATCTCTAAGCCTAAAGAAAAACTCGGATGACAAGATCTAAAGCCTTAAACTCTCTTAAGAGTGACAGGCACAGATGCCCTAAGTTTAATAGGCAGATGATGGGCCACCTAGAAGCTCTAGGCCATCAATTGGCAATAAGCACCATGCTCTAAGTCTAATGAATAGACAATGAGTTATATAAAAACTTTAATCCAGTTATTGGTGATGGGTAAATCACTCCAAGCTCAAAAATATTAATAAGTTATTAGAAACTTAATTGCTCTAAGTCTAACTAATAGATGACAAGTCGTTCAGAAGCCCTAAGCCTTTAAACAACGATGGATAAGATACTTTAAGTCCTACAACATACACTGATGAGAGGTAAATAAGCCTAGTGTCCAATATCATTAAAGGACTCAATTCCAATCAACCTCTTCAGGTCTTTGCCTCTACAGATGCTCCAGCCTCTTCAAGCCCTTGCCTCTTCAAACATACCGACATCTACAAGTGCTTCAACTACTCCCGACCTTCACTTCTTTAGGTGCTTGCATCATCTTAGTCTCTTTAGACCCTTTATTGTATACTTCTATAAAGCTCCAACAAAATTGACCCCTCTGGATACTCTCTTTGCCAAAATTGTTGTCAAAGAGATTTGGAGAGGGGGTTACAAATATTGATAGCGTTTTTAGTAAAATAGGTCGAAGGTCTAAGGCCCATCCGAGCACATATATAGTCACTTACTATATATACCAGAAAGATCCCTAGGAAAGGAACCCTCTCTTCATTCTTTTACTCTTACTATCACTTTATAATTTTACTTTCATCATAAGAAGGTTAACTTAAGCACCAGAGTAGCCGTACTGGAGCATCCTATGACACCCTCCGTTGATGTATTATTGTTTTGCAAGTGTTCGTTTACTATAATAAGAATTCATTATCAACAACACTTGCTTGGACATGCATTGTATTTGACTCACTTATTTTGTGCTGATTGCATACTTTTATATCAATCCCACTTACTGAGAAAGTTGGTGCTTAGTCTCCTGTAATTTTGTTTTTTGTAGGTTCAAAGTATAATACAAGTATTCCACCCAATTCCAAAATATCAGCAAACAAGGTTAAAGGGTGAGGAATCAAGAAGTGACTAGACTCTTATCTTTGTTGTCATCTTTACTAACTTTTTGGGGAAAACTAATTGGACCTCTTTAAGAAACTCAATAGTTTTTGCTAATGATCTAAAGTTATATTTAGAAAATACTTGTAGATCTATAAACATCTATTACAACAATTTCTTTTTTTAATAGTTGATTTTAAAGGATTACACCGTAGGTTTATATCTGACAGGTATTTATGGGAATCGACCTCTAACCATATTCAAGCCGAGGCTTTTCAATGCTTACCGAGGGTGAGCTACAACCAGAAGGATGAAGGGAAGGAAAATAAACACTCGACATCAACTTTGTCGTCAGTCGAGGTGCTAAGAAACTGCAAGGCCGAAGACGCGAAAGCAAAGAACCACTCGGCACGACACCAAAAGACTCGTACCGACTGAATCTAGAACTCAGCAATTGTGAGTCAACCTCTCTGGTGTCTTGGCCAAGCTACGCGAGAGTTTAGGGACTCCTTCCCGAACCCGTAAATCTAATTGCCAACCCCATGTGATTCAGATACTACTACTCCCAAGGCATGTCGAGTGGCTGCATGCCAAGTGACTGCATGCTAACTTTTGTAAAATGTATAATTTTGTATTCTTATATATGTTTTCCCTTATTTTATTTGTGAGCCTAATTCTTTAAGATTTAAGGCCTTACACGTTATTTACAGTTTTGCCACTAAGGTTAGGGTTTAGGACTTGCTATAAATAGCAACATTTGTACTAACACAGAGATAGACAAATAGATATACAGAGATATATACAGAGACTGAAACTTTCCTCTTTCGAGCAAAGCTATACTTAAGTTAGCATTTGTCGGATTATCGAGTATTGATTAGACTCTTTAATCGGCCCCGTGTTCTTATCAATCTTGTTCCCAGATTGTGGTGAACCCCTTCGTTTGAACCAGTTAGTGAGTTGTATTTAACCTTCATTTGAAACCCCGAGCAACATTTAGTGTTCGTGAATCATATCGAACTCTATTTCGAACTCAAACCCTTGATTGTATTTTTGTTTTGGTAAATTATATCAATTCACATTCACCATAAAAAACCTTTTTATCCCTCATACCCATTTTCTTTTGAATACCCATTCCCGTTCGTTCTGGATCCGTTACCGTTTCTTCTTCGACCCTTATCAAGTACCAAATTAGATGCTTTAAAACGATTAAGTCAAGTACACCTAATATGAATTAGGTATACGATAACAGCTGCAACGTTAGCTTCTATTTTAGGATAGTTTACATGGCGAGACTGTTACAACTCCACTTCTTTAAAACGTAATACATTTTTCTTAAGTCTTATATGAATATAGGGCCCTTTTTGAAAAATATTACTAAAAAGGACTGAAACAATTCTAAAATTAAGAGAATAAAGGCATATGTAAAGGCACATGCATTTATGTACCTTTGAAATAATCTATATTTATATTAAAGGCAAATGCACTGCATACACCTTTAATTATAATAATCTATAACTAAAGATGCACATAGTTCATGCGGCTTCCTTCGCCCCCACTTTTAAAACAAACAAAACACAGCATGCACACACATTAATGCCATTTCCACTAAAAACTCTCTCAAACTCTCATACTCTCCCCTACAACTTCAAGATTTTTTAAAAACTCACTCAAGATCAAGTTTGAATCGCTTAGATTTTCACATATCGGTAAGTATTACTTACCATATATGCTACACTACTTGTTTTTTCCCCTAAAAACTTGCTTATTCATGTTTGAACTTGAAAAAAACTTAGTTTCTCCAATTTTGTGTGAGAGTTGTTCTTGTTTATAAATGTAATTAGAAATGTAGGCTTTATTTACTTGGATTATATACGATACTTCACTTAAATTTGTGAAATGCATTTTGTATGCTCATAGAATCATGGTAAATAGAAACATGGGGCAGAGGATAATAGGGAGCCGATTTAAAAGTTAAAAACAAAAAAGAATGCTAACTACAATTGCTTCCTATGGAGGATTTGTGAGGATATTAGAATTAATCCAACTGTACTTTAGATCATGCACCAACATCCCTCTTTTTACGAAGGGGAAGTTTCATACAAATTGATGGCCATTAAGAAGATGTTGAAAATTCTATTAAGATGGCTAAATTGTTTAGGGAATGAATTATTCAAGGAGTATACATTAGGCATTGTAGGTAGTCAAATGCTTAAACTAAACAAAACACATTTCAAGAAAACACTCTAAATTTTGTAACATATAGATATCATGAAAGAGATGGACATTAATGAACCCACGCATATGGATATCATTAAAGAGGAAATTAACAAAACATTAGGTCAGATTCTTAAATACGAAGAGTCATGCGATCATTTTGTGGAGCGAATGCCACCAAGTATTCATAGTCATGATGAAAGACATGATAAGAGAGAGGATGATGGAAAGGATAGACATGAGTAGGAGATACATTTATGTCATGCCATTCCATTGACTTAGGCTATATAGCAGGCAATAAAAGAGCTAGTTCCAACTCAAGAGTCGGTTCCAACTCTTATGTAACTCTACAATTCCAACAATAGATGGAATCTCTCTATACTCCATCAACTCCTTAAAAGCGAGGCTCAAGCTACTCACAATTGTCATCTATGAGGGAAAGTGTGATACAGCTCCATCCACCATCTAAGTTGACTCTAGAGTCGCCTAGGGAGCTTGAGGATATACCTACAGAGTCCTTATGGTCTTCACCAAGAAAGGGGCATTCCATCTTATCTTGGCTTAGAAGACAATTTTTACTGACATAAGAAGAAATAGGATGGATATCTATGTTCATATTTTTTACAAGTTAAAACTTAAAGATTTGTTGTACGTATACATTTAAACATTTCTTGAACTTCTAGTTGATATCAATTATATTGTACATTTTCACTTTTCATATCACAGTTTTTCATATCTTATACATAAACTTCAAATAGAGTTACGAATTAGAGTTTGTGTTGGTTGTCAGGGCCTTTGACATTATTGGTCGATATTGGGGATTGGAGTTTATCTACAAGATCAAAGGATTTAAGTTTGTGTTAGCTGTATGGGGATGGAGTTAGTGGTGGCAGGTGACTAAAGTTCACATTCTAGCATGATTATATATGTAATTGTATAAATTTATAAATATTTGTTGGTACTATAGTATATATGTATGTATCGATATCATTCATGCGGTTGCAAGTTTATTAATACTAAAAACACATATAGTGTAAATATTTATTATAACTAAAGGCACCTTTAATGTAAATATTTGTTATACTAAGATATGCACCTTCCTTTAGATTTCTTTTTTTTTTCCCCCAAATTTTACAATGAAGGCACTTTACTCCCGTGTCTCCATAATATCTTTTCACCTAAGACCTTTTACTTTTCTTCTTCCAAGCCTTAGAAAGGACTCTACTCCCCTATCTCCATAACCTTTTTCTTTTCTTCTTCCAAGAAAGCACTCATTAAAATAGTTAAGGAATCCTTCCTCCTTTACCGACTTGACCGGCAATGTTGAGAAAATACTTACTCTTGAAGGAGAAAAAAAAAAAAGTCATAGAAGAACAAAAGAAATGCTTCGTAGCCTATTGAAAACTCGATTGAAGCTTAGTTAAGCAAGCGACACTGGATTAGGTTTGACCTTCTTTCTCAATGCCCGAATGAACAGTGGCCCCATATTCATATAGACCTCCATTTATCTTTGCACTTGTTCATTTGGAATAAGATTCTACAAAATTCAATTTACTATTATTATTTATTGATTAGATAAATGAAACTGCTAAAAATCAAATAAGGCGATTTTAAGTATAAAAATGGAACCTGGCCAACATATATATAAACAAATTATGCTAGTAAGGGTACTCTTCACACTATTGCAATGTAATTGTAAGCGGAAGAAGGTGATGTCCCTCGCAGCAGAAGCAAACTTTACAAAGTAGGAATCAAGGTATTCCCACATGGTTTCGTGAAGCAGACACGGCTAATGTTGACCATTGATTTCAAGTGAAAATAGGGACACCGACAGATCAACTTTCATGTGGTAATGGCTTCCGTGCCGTAGATTGTGGACAATTTGCATGTGTTTTGCATTGCTTTATTTAGATTTTAATGGCAATGAGAATCATAACAAATTTCCAGCGATAGTGCTTCACCACATGGAGGCAACAACCTTAACGAGACTATGTTTCCCAAGTAAGATCCTTGACCAAAATGATCTAGGGACACCGACAGATCAACTTTCATGTGGCAATGGCTGCTGTGCCGTAGATTGTGGACAATTTGCATTGCTTTATTTAGGCTTTAATGGCAATGAGAATCATGCCAAATTTCCAGCTATAGTGCTTCACCACATGGAGGCAACAACCTCAATGAGTGGACTATGTTTCCCAAGTAAGATTCTTGACCAAAATGATCTTAAGAGTGAAGTACTTTCATAAAATAAGAAATCTGGATCCAGGGAAGCTTATATATTGGAATGTTGAGCAAAAAGGAAATTCAGTTTATCTTTCCACTTGCAAGAATTGTACATATGCCCCACTTCTGCTTTTATATTATGAACAGATCCTAAATGGTATACAATGGCAGGAAGTAATGAAAGAATGTACAAAAGATGGATAGTTCAGCAAAGAATTTCCCTTCCTATTCAAGACTTGCTTGTGGGCTATTTCAATTTCCTCCCATGTACAACAGGATGGCAGCAACTGCAGTTGTGCCGTGCCGGTCTTTATTATCGATGAAACAAATGCATCGAGAGAGAAAAAGAATGCAAGGAATCTATTCATGATGACCACTGGTCCGGTACTGTGAGAAAATAAGATGTCATCGCTTTTCGGAATCTTTTCTTGTATTGCTTAGGAGAAATAATAGTTGGTGATGCATTTTTTGGACCACCAAGAATCCCTGATGCCTTTACCCATGTCTCCAGATGTTTATCCCATGTATACTGTCTCATAAAATCAATAATTCCCAAAACCAGCTCCTGACGTTCTTCGTCAACACCAACAAGCAATGAGTAGTCCATGACGTCAACGGACTGCATAAATTATCCAGATAACTTCCTGAGTTCTTCATAAGTGAGAGAGGGAAAGAAAGAAACTTTTCATAGTTCAAATGCATAACTACAAGATAATTTGGCAATTAAAGGAAAAACGTCAGTACAGCCTTAACTAAAGTAAATGAGACAATCATCCAGAGCCACAAGCAGGACCAGGTCATGTTATCAGCAAAGAAATACTAGCATCAACAACCAAGAAAGTTAATATAACGCATAAGATGATAGCAATTGAACTAATAAAAAGAAAAAAATGTTCCGTTCTGCAGATGTTTGATCTCATTAATGCACATATTATACAAAAATATAAAAACATACTTCCTAATTTTTACTAATAAAAGCAAAAGTTCATGGAATAAGACTCGCATGCATACAGCATGCTGCTCTCATATATATATATATATATATATATATATATATATATATCTCAAAGATATAAGAGCTGTAGAGTTGAGTTTGTCCAGTATGAACAATCATGGGCCCTCCAGTATAATTAGTTTCCAAGGAGAGAAGTGGAACGTGTTCACCTACTGGTTCAATCTAAAAATGTCGATGGAATGGTCTTTAAAGATCAATCTAAATATGGCAAAAAATAAATAAACAAACAAAACGATCACTGGAAGAACTACTGCATCATCTCAATCTATTGAATGTTATGACACTCCACACTAGCAGGTCTATGTATTTTTGAAGTCCTCAATATTATGTTGTCAATTTCTTTAACTTTTTTGTGTAAGAGTGAATTTCTCAACTTCTCAATTTTCATCTAATGTGAACCCCGAACTTATTTCTAGATAATCAACAATTCCCAGATGCAAAAGTTGATAAGAAAGTACATCCTTAACACTTTGTACAAATTAACAACATGGAATGCAATTTACATTATAGATGGTGAATCAGAAAAGAGGTAAGAGTTTATTGGTTTGAAAAAGTTAACATTGATTATCAACAATACTGAAAATATTTGACAAATAAACAAAAATTAAATAGCAATAAACTAGATGTAACTTCAATCTCCAAGAATCACTGTCTGTATGTCTATTTGCTATTCTTTTCTTTTTCAGTTTTTAGTAAGTTTATTTGTTGTCGTCTAACATGAAATGTAGTAGTCAAAGCACGAATCCACTTCCAAATTCTCCTTGTTATTCTGTAACATGAAAAAATGTGTAGAAAATGAATGAATCAACTACGCATATACTATTTAACCCCAAAAAAGAAAAAAGAAAAAAAGAATCATTTTATTAGGAAACCCAAAAGAAAAAGATATTTATTTGCTATATTTGTGATCAACTGACTATATATGTATAAAGAATAATTCTTGAAATAGTACCATAGTTGTGTAATAAATGGTAGACAGGTGACCTTCACATAGTTCATGCTCTTCAGCACATGGGTAAAATTATTTTGGTATGTAAAACTCATACCTCTACATAGTTTGTAACCCCTTAGTTCTGTTAAAATTTCAGGCAAACTAAGATTTGAACAAGAAATCAAATCAAGCTTACTGCTAAAAATGCCGTATCATTCCAGATGGCCCTCTCTAATCTTCTTTTTGCCTTGCTTCCGAGGAGTATGGGTTTGGTTCGCAGAGATTCAAGTAGATTCATATCCCATAGGACCTTGTTTTTCCCAGATGTGTCAGGATTATAGCGACCTCTGGCAGATCCTTTAAGATCATAGGTCCAGGAGATACTTCTCTTGAAAAAGAGGTTCTCCATTACCATCAAATCCATTTTGGTCTCTTTGCTGCCTTTGACATGTTTGACAGTGACCTGACTCAGAAAAGTTGCCACATCATATGAGAACCAGTCTAACATCACATTACTTACATGGATGAAATGAGCTTAACTTATGCATGCAATTGAAAAGGAAAATCTCTCACAAGAATGGTTTCTAACTAAATAAATAAGGAAAAGAACCAAATCAAACCTGATAGAGCCCCAGAATTTTAGCAAGGCAAGTTGGACTGCCTGAGCTGAGAGAATCATTCAGATACTTAAAGTATTCTGGTGCAAATTCTACAAACGAATCCAACTCAGTCTTTGTTACTTGCTTTATGATGAATCTCTCGTCCATTGACTTTGCAAAATAAACATTGCTTTTCCCTCCCTCTGCACTCCATCTCTTGCATCGGCTCAAGGATCTTATAAAATCCAGTTCACAAGGACAGCACTTCTCTCTAAGAGAGTCAAACTGCTTAGCAAAATAACAAGTCACTGAAAACTTTACTTTACTGCCAGCTGAGGAAGACTCATCTTCAAAGGATATCCGTAAATTGGGGGATTTCTTTGGCTCCCTGAACAATGCTCCTACTGATGATGTTACATCATCAGACCCATAATTAGAGTAAGGGATGTTGTCCAAGTCCATCGCGCCAAATGATTGCCAAGTCGAAAAGCTAGCTGTAACTCCCTCTCTGCTGCCCTGGTTGCTACTCAAATCTCCACCATGCTCATTCAATTTGTTAGACACCCAATCATCATATTCCTTTGAACTAAGGGCATATGATATTATACTAGTGGGTTCATCATCATAAACAGCAATAACAATGTCATTGTGGCCAGTTTGTGGAAGCAACAATCTGGCACTTGCAGTGAAAAGAGATGCTGAGGATATAATAGCTGGGGCAGAACTGAGTGCATTTAACTTATAGGCATCACGTGGCCACATTTGAGAATAAGTTCTCATTATATTGGATATAGAATATCTCAAAGGGTCCCTCAACATATGGCGATAATCACCAGAAGCATGAAATGAGCCAAGTGTTGTTAAATGAATTGAAGAGGGAAGCATAGCCCGCTGGAGTCTTTCCTGTAACCTCAGTGCAGTATCAAAAGAATTGACTCTCAAAGGAGATTTTAACCTCCTAAAAGTAGGGCTATTGGTTCCACTTATATGCCCAACAGCATTAGCAGGGAGACCATCTGCCACTGGAATATGAAGAGACTGGTTTTGCATCAAGACTTGATCACTGCCAATCCAGGCAGAATCTATCCTCTCAGAGAGATTTGGTTCATCAGAGGAAAGAGTTTCAGAAAACAAAGTATTTCTAGTGATTTCTTCATCTGAGGTCCCATTATGTTTGATTATGGGATTTTCATCCCCTGAATGCATACCATTGGCAGGATCATCAAACACATTTGAGGAAGCAGGGTCATTACAGTGGGATCCACTGTCAGAGACTCCATCTATTACCGGCAGATCAATTCTCAACTCTTGTATCTGAGCACCTAATGTGTCCACATTCTTATCCTTCGGGGACTTTGTCTCAACAAGCAAGTTCAATGAATAAAGCCGGCGGTTCCAAATGTTGGAGCCAATTAAAAGTGACTGTTGGAGCCGGTTAAGCTCTAAAATATCTATAGAGGATTGACCTGATTCTGAAGAATCTATAGTAGCTAGATCAAGAAGGTCCTGCATCAGTTAAAGATATTAGCAGAAGAAACAATCAGGGAACAAACTATGGAGTTACTCCATCACACCAAAGCTGCATAAATGAAATTTCATTTTACTTAAACTTACATTATAATCAGTCTTTTCCTTCTTAAGAAGATCTTTCAGCTCAGCAATGTAGTTCCTTAGGTCACTTGTGTGTAGCAGCTCATGTCCAAAAGATGTACTTTTTTGTTCAACCCTTTCAAGCACCTCAGATATCTCTTGGTACAGAGTCTCCATTTTATCCATCATCTGATTAACAAGACGAATGTCCATTCAAATATTTGTTTTAACAGGAACAGGGAGGCATGAATCTCTCCATTCATAAACAAATAACAGTTAATGGACCATAGGCCGTCTTTATTACCTCTATCACTTCTTTCCTTAGCCATTCCTGCTGAAGATAGCCATTGAATTCCAGCGTTGATGGAGGCACACAGACAGAAAGAATGTTGATTGGAGAATAACGGAAGAATGCAACCATGCTCCCGAAGCTGCTTCAATCAAATCTATAATTAATTGACCAATACTATAGGTAAAGTTCTGACTAAATTTCAAGCACAATAACAGTTACCCATAGTAACGAAGGCAATCTCTCTGCAGTGAATGGCCACATGTTGCAACTCGATTAGCAGTAGCATGGTTTGAAAAGCTAAGTTCCAGGAATTTTCCAAAAGAAAGACCCCAGGCAGCATCGGACATGACCACTCTACGTGTTGCTGGTGGAACTCCATTGACATGAGCACACTTAAGACATCGGTGCCACATCCATATCTTCCCATCCACTTCCCCAGCTAACTTCATGGAAGGAATATGCTTTACATTGACAGTAAGATTTCCCTGTTGGTGAGTATAGCAGAGCACATGCGCTTCTGCTGGTTCCTTACAACTTCGACAATAAGATGTCTAGTCATAAAAGAGAAGTCAATGTTCAGCACTAAATAACACTTAGCAGATAGATATGATAGGACTGAGGTGAACACAAGAAGTGGTTACCTGATCAAAAAGGTCATCACGGAGATATTTACCAAGAGGCTTGTCAAAACAGCCATAGAACTTGATGCGCAGCAGTCGGGACCACTCACAGACAGTTCCCTTTAGTACGCAGCGGCTGGAGAAGGAGACTAATATGCTCTGGTTCGTATCAGTTGCTGAGAAGTATTCACTAGACATTCCATTCCCCTCAATCCTCTCACAATTGTCTAGTTCAGGAACTACACCAGGTTGCCTAAGTTCCGGAGCTGTCATGTTCATAAGTAATTCTGGCTGGTAAAAGTTACGAGACTCAGAAGGAGTTTTGAAATTCTGGATGTTCTTGAATGGAGCATGTGAATATGATTCTAAGCTATCAGGTGAGAATGGATCAACATAGTGAGCACCAAAGGGTGTCATTGGTAATTTCTCATTCTTCCCTGGAATGGAAGAACCATGACTGGGTTGGCTATGCTTAAAGTTTGTTCGTAAACCCCCAATCTCGGAACTATCAACACCAGGGTCATCTGAAGCATGTGCATTGGGCATTATCTCAAGCTGGGTCTCAACAGCAGAAGCTGTACCGTTTGAAATAGCACCATCCTCTGCAGCAGCTTTCTCCAATGACCCAATTGGAAGTTTCAGGTTCATTTTCGGCAAACTAGCTCCCTCATCAGCAAGAAAGGAAGTCTCTAGGGATAAATGATAAGCAGCAAAAACTGCATAAAGGACCACGTGTTTAACCTTCTTTAGTTCCTCACGACATGCACCCCGTAAGAGGACCTACAGTAATTATATTAATGCGTCAGCATAAACATGTTAGGGGAAAGTCTTGGACTAGCAAAGAATGTGCAGTTCACAAGCAACTGCCACTCAACAAAATGTTTGCAAGCATGTGGCTCCAGTAAAAAGAGATCATGACATATATTTTGCATCTCATAAAGGCTTGAGTAAAATGGGATCAACATCATATATATTTTGCATCTCATTAACACATCTGATAAGCACTTATTCAGGGGATACAAGAAAACATCCTCCGACAGTACTGGAAAATAAGCAATGCAGGTATATATTTTGAAAATTATCTGAAAATTAAAGCAGTCCATATCCGAAAACCGAATGAGCAGAATTATACAAGAACTTAAGATTATCACTCTTGAGTTCAATATATTAATATCTATCCGTCCATCTACTTAAGTATACACACATAGATAAGGATAGATAAATATAAGTACATATATTATATAATATAAATATATAGATAGATAGACAAATAGATAGCTACAAAAATGACAGGATATAAGCGATACAATTGGACACAAACTTTGAAACTCAAGGATCAGCCAACAACACCTTCTACCACTCCACTAACTCATGTTGGCCAAAAAGACATTACTTCTCCCTCCATTGATCAACCCTCAAGTGGGTTTTACTTGTGATTGGAAAGATAAGGAAAAAAAAAAAAGAGAAGCTGAACCCAATTTGTCCTCAAGTTTGATTATCAATAGAGATATAAACATTTTTCCCCACAGTTCATTCCAGCAACCTTGAAGTGACAATAGCATGATTGATATCCGCTAAGTAAGAAATTAACATGAAATATGTTTTCACCGAGGATCTTTCATATGGAAGGGAAGAGACACAAAAACAATACATGTGGCCAGAGGCAAATGTATGCCAAACTCCACATAACATCACTGTATTCACATGGATGATATGCAGATGAACAGGAGGAGGCCACAACAACGATCATTAAATGTAACTTTCCCCAACAACAAACACGCATACAAGCACAAAAACAACATAAAGAGAAAGGTACAGGGAAACTAATTAGGATCTGCTCCAAACAGCTCATGCAAATGGGCAAACTGGAAATACAACTGTGCAAGCAGAAAAGTTAAATTAATTATAAAAAATGTAGAAAGTTGAATGGGTATCTTACAAAGGTTATAATTTGCAAAAGTAGGGAAGGTATTACCGTGCAACCCAGTCGTCTTGGACAGCCTTCAAAAAACATTAAGGTTTTTGATTGTTTCTTGCTTGATTGGCTATTAAACTCATGTTCTTCAGACACTCTCTCTAGTCGGAAGAGTTCACAATGCCCAAGCCTTGTTGTGGAGATACTTTCTATTGATGGATTAATTGTAGCACCAGTGCACTTAGATATGCGCTCCAGCAAAGGTCTTTTTACATTTAGCACTAGTGATATCTCCTTTTCCAGTAAATATTCCTGAGCATAAGAGGAAACACTCTTTTCTACTAAAAGAACATTTGGATGAAGAGCCTCAATTTTAGAAATTATCATCTTGAGATGATAAATTTCCTGATCCAAAAACAATTTTAAAATGTTAGGATTTCTTTAAGCAGATAAGAGAATCTAAAAAAAATGGTAAAAAGGATCCTTTTTTTTTTTGGGGGGGGGGGGGTGAAGATGGGGTGGGGGAAACCTCTGCATGGATTTAGTCATCCTCACTTCCCCAAAAAATAGCCCCATTGGTGCAACGCCATAAGAAACTAATCAGTAAGTTCAAGGGGTACCTGTTGCAGAAGCGTATTAAAACAAGCAAGCTCATTTTGGGCTCGCTGGTATTCGAGTGATCCTCCTAAAATAAGTATCCTAGGATTCTTGTATTGTGAAGTCATGCGCTTGTGCTTTATATTTTTCGTACAAACTACTCCCTTCACGACAGCACTGCAGTCACAACAAATTTCATATATTAACCAGCTAAAGTAACAGCAGATAAACAATCCAGCCATCTAGGATGATGGCCACCAAATAATATTGTTGTACCTTCCAGACGGACTACCCGAAGCTACACACTTCACTTTCACATAGTCACAAGGATCCATACTGCCTCCCTTGCTGGTATCTGGCTTCACAAAATTTGCAGCTTGCCATGCTATGCTTGTCACCACATCAATCCACTCCTCAGCTCTGTTCTCTTCTATCATCTTGATACCCTCTCCATGTAGCAGTTGCGACACAAGAGCCCTGAAATGTGCCTGTACCAGAGCTCTCAAAGGTTCCTTGGTCGCATCTTGCTGCCTCTCCTTTGCTGGGAAAATGCTTGAAAGGCTACTGCTGGAAGAAAACATTGCTGCTGAATCCCCAACATCGTCGTCATCATCATCATACTGAAAATAGTTACTTTCCCCCTCATCATCTTCATCATTTGGAGGAGGAGGAGACCAAATAGAGCCACTGTTTTCAAAATCCATTTGCTTTTGGGATTTCTCATATTGGGCTTGAAAAACTGACATGTCATCTGAGCAATAATCACTATTCTCCGCATCCTCAGTTGCTCTGTGTGGCCTCAATAAGACGGCAATAGTTTCAGGCTCAACATCACGAGATATTGGACTTCCATCTTTCTCTTGCTGTACAGTATGCCCACCTCTATTCGAAATAAAACCAATCCTAGAGGGGCTGTCTGAAGGAGAGGATCCAACAGACTTGTAGTAAAAGTCACGTCTAGAACTAAAACTATGTTTTCCTATATCAAAAATGTTATGACAATGTTCACTGGAGGGGCTGGAGAAGAGCCTTTCGGAATCCTCACCCATTTCTTCATCACTTCTGTATCTGCAAAGCAATACTACTTAATGATAGTCTCAAAATAGAAACCATTTCTTCGAGCGAAGGCACTTCTAGTACACAAACACAAGTTATCAGAATTATCAAATCATGTAGCATACGAGGAATTATTTAAACACGATTCGATGTCATGCTTGCTGCAATTATGGGAAAGTATATTAATTTCCTAGAGATGTTTCTCACCCACACTGAAAATTGTCCATAAACTACTGAATCGTTGGATAAATAATAAAACTGCTATTTTGATTCCATGAACTGGCTACTAGTCCACTGATTGCCAATGAATGCAATCAAAACACTAATCCACAACAAAAGAAAATACTAATCTATATATTCAATACAAGAATAACGGAATCGGAAACCATAAGCAGAATCCAACTATAGCATATGAAATATATGAAGCTGAATCTGACCTGCTTGGTGAACGGCCAACTGAAACAGGTGATGGATGAGCACTAAAAGAATTCATGCTGCTGCTGGTCTGCGAATGATTATGCCCTTCAGCCTCAAAAAAGCTGGTCATACTATCACTCCGAATAGATTCACAATTTATGGAACTATCAGTGATTTTCTCTGAGACACTAAAACAGGGCGAAGGCGGCTCTGGACTTTCTCGGGGGTGTACTTTCTCAAAATTTTTCTTCTTACCCTCGTATCTCCTCACATCAACCTCACCACAAAACTTACAGCACTTGATGCTTATTGCATCATCCAATTGATTCGGCCTCACACAGCCCATATCTAAAACAACAGGTTCGGATCCCTGGATACCCATTTCACAGAAAACCTGACCGCAACCCCGACAATGGTATTTAATAGAGTTATGACTACCAACCCCAGACCTATCATGGTCAGGACTAATCTGGCAGCTATTGTCACCTTGCATTTCGATTTCGAACCCCTGGGATGTTGTACCCCAATAAACCCAAGACCAAAACTTGTTGATCAGATCTAGGAGTGAACTATTATCAGTAAATCTCATAGAAGACAAGTGTCCTATGAAAATCCCCCCCAATATATCGTCGGTCAAAAAAACTAGTAAGACAACAATCTATCCAAACACCTGCTATTAACACAATCTGATAAAAGTGTTGTGAAAGCAAAACCCATAAAAAAGATGGGTGATTTGGGTATACCCTTTTTTTTTTCCTTCTTGGGGTTTTTTGGTAAATAATCCTCCAATGAACAAATAATTTCAAATGGAGGATAGAAATTGTTATGTACAACAAAGTAACCAGTAGCAAATGCTGAAGACACAGAGGAATTCGTTAGTTGGTTAACATGCATCTGATGAACGGATCTGAAGAAGTTTGACCCTTTTGGACTCTTAATCAGACTAGGTTTACTACAATGATGATGATGAAACCAAGCCAACAAGTAATAGCAAACACACACCAAGTAAAGTTTCAATATGAAAAAACCAAAAAAAAGATTTAAGAAAAAAAAAAGAAAAGAAAATAAAAGAAGAGAAATTTGAGTTTTTTGAGTTTAAATGCGAGGAAGGAAGATGATAAGAATCAAGAGAAGGAAAAGTAGGAGTTGTACGGATGAAGAGAAAATGGGTTGCTTTCTAAGAGCAAGCATCTCTAACTTCACTACGGCTAACATCTTTCTGGGCTTTCTTCTTCCTCTCTCTTCTTCTTCTGCTGCTTTCATTTCCCTCTCCTGTCTTTCTTTCTGCTTTTCTTTTTTAACTTTACTTTACTTTAGTTTCTTTCTCTCTCTTCACATTATATAGATATATTATTTTTATTCTAATAGTATGAGAAAAGCATCCACATCCTTACACTTCTCTCTTCTTGTGGTTTGCTTCCCTTTTCATTTTCTGATTTGGTGATGGATGACATGCTGCCTTGTTCCGTGTTCTTCCTTTCTCTCTCTACTGTTTTCTCTTTCTGGCGGGGCAGAAAAACGTAATAATGTAATATTTATTTGGCTATTTTGTTTGGGCAATTTGAGGTTTCGGTCCCTTTCACCGGGTTGAACTGAAGAAACTCGAAGCTCCCGGTCTTCAGTCAAGAGACATATTATATTATATATAAAATCTATGTGTGCAATGATTTTTTAATTAAAAAAAATATTTTAAAATAAAATTTATTAAAGAAATCAAATATTATAGCTATCCATAAAATTGTATTAGTGGGATAATTAAAATATTTAATACCATTCACACACATATTACTTGAAATTTATAAATTGTATTATGCCCTAAATCTAAAAGGCATGCCAATTCGTGGGATAACTTAGATACACACGCGATGGCGTAACACATGCAGTCATAAATATTTCTAATGCAGTAAATAATCCTCCTTAATATATAGTTTTGATTACAATTGTTTAAGTTGTGAGCAGCATTGTTAATCGCATATAATAAGCACCGGTAACCATGACATCCAATATCCCAAAACCAATATTTGAAATACTAATCTCTCATAGCTTCGTCATCCATACTAAAAATAAATATTCAAATTCACATCTCTATCTATCTTCCGCTCCATCTCATATAATAATTGGGACCCACTAACCATTCCACTTTGAATTCGTCGATCCACGTCGATCATGCTATTATCATATTAATGCCTCATTTATCTACATCTAAGATGGCATCTATGTATAATTATAAGCCATTTCATTTCAAATATTTGAGCATTTGACAATGGAGCAATTAGAATTTGATCATTCGGAAAAACAAAAAAAAAAAGTCTTGCATTTTGTTAGCATTACTATGCTTCTAAAGTGATTTAGTTTTTCAAGTTGACTTATAGTTGCTTTCTTATATTTTACTTTACTATTAATGTTTTCTGCTATTGAGTATTTGACATTATACTAATTGTGTTTTAATATACTTATTTGTAAAATCCAAGTTAAAAATAATAAATTAATTAATTTGAGCGAATTAAAAAAAATAAGTAATTTTTTTATATTTAGCCTTTGGTATGGTATATAATTAAGAATTAAGTATCAAAAGTAAAACGGTTATAGAAAAAGTTTTAGAAATCAATATACCATGTAATTACACACTAATGTGCATTTTAGTCCCAAAAAAAAAGGGGAGGAGTTACACTTTCATTAATCAGTTAAACGTATACCATAACTCCCTCTCACAAAATTTATCATACTTTCCAGGGATTTTGCAAAACTCATCTTAACTTTAATTCCCAAATCAAGATTCATGTTCTTGAAAAAGGATTTCAACAAGAATCGGTATTTCCTCCTTAATCAAGTATGTTATTCTTCTATTCTCATTCTATCTTCTTCAATTTATGCTTTTAGGGTTCTTTTAAGTTTTAGGAATGAAGATATTGTTACTATTAATATGGTGGTGGTAATGAAGTGGTTGTGATATAATTACATCTTGATGGTATCGCGAAGTGGTGTTAGGATGTGTAGTATATGTATAACGTGTTTTGTATGGGTGTATATATATCATGGAATTTCTGTGTGTATATATGTGAAAATTGTGGTTTCAAGTAGTATGTGTATGTACGTGTAGATTAGAGTGGTGATATGCTTTGTGTATGTACGTATAGGACAACATGTTAGGATTTGTGTGAATGTCGGTATTATATGTGTTTATGTTAAGAGGATATTGGAAGGATATATGAAATACGATTTGGAAGCTTAAAGTATGGAGTTAAGGGTAGAGCTAAGGAGAAAGAAGTATCGACTCATGAAATTCTGAGCTAGCTTTTATATCTTGGACAAGTATAAAAGAATGCGTAGTATTAGGTCAACTTAAGATAAGAACTCTAGGTACGAGATACATGTTTATTGAATGTGTATATTAGGCTAATATATATGTAAACTGAACTTAATTAAAAATCGAACTTAATTGATAATGCTGCTTATGTTTGACTTCGACCACCTACCAATCGGCTCCAGTAATATTAGTGAGGCACCTAGCGATTTTTGCAAGACGTTGTTCCCTGTGGAGTCCTATATTAAAAGAACCTAAGTAGATTTAGATTAGTTTATGACACTTGGGTGTTGGGAAGTACCCAACACCAATACTTATATTGTATCATATATATTAAGTATCAAAAGTCATGAGTAATCTCAAGTCTTAAGACGTTGAAACTGTAATGGTTGTAGGCCTAAATGAAACATTTAAAACTATTGCTTGTTGTATTACAATAGCCGGTATTTGTATGTGTATTTAACTGATACTTGTGTTCATGCGCACATGTATGGTATCTTATACTGAGCATTAGCTCACCTTACGGGGATTCTTATTTTTCAATTATAAGGACAAGTTATGAGATAGATAATGAGGTATATGTTGAGGATTACAGATTTGATTATCTATACCATGACAAGTAGGGAGATTATTATTATTTTGATAATGGAGCTAGGGCATTGTAGTTTAATTATAAGGGTAGACTTGAGTTGTGTTTATTTTCATTATAATGGTTTATGATAGGACTTATGTGGTTATGGAGTTGCTTGTGACTCATATTGTTAGATTTAGTAGTTAAATTGTTGTTAGAGTTATGAAACTCCAATTATTGATCTAAGAGTCCTTTGGTATTTTATAGAGTTGAATAGATGACATTACATTCTTGTTTAATTTAGATGGTTGTTAAATGGTAAATTGGTAGATTTTATGTTATTATCTTGTGGATCTTAGGTAAGTTACAGGTTTCTAAACGTTTAACATGTCAATAAAAGTTAGGGACACGTGGCAGGGTTGTAGCTTCCTGAGTTCCGAGGTGTTACATTATATGTTTAAATCACGATTATAGAATTTGATTCACATAACTGCATAATAGTGATTTATGTTCTAATATAAATTAGATCAAATTATACTATAGATGAAAGTGTTTTTAAATATAAATAACTATTAGTGAAATGTTGTCAGCATGTTGACCACTAGGGCAGTAGCTATATAATCCATAATGTAACTACTTAATACATCAATTGAAGAAGGATTTTTATATTAGAATCAATAGAATATCTCTATAAAAGTAAAAAAGAAAAAAGAAAAAAGAAAATCAAATGTACTCATTATTTAAGTTATCTTTAAATGTGGCAAATGGTTCCTAACCAATTTGTGACAATGAGTTCATTTTATTAATTTCATAATTTGAAAGAGTTATTACAATGTTCAATTACTAGTTATTTTGATTATAATTTTTTCTTTTTTTTTAGATTGATTGCATTTGCTTATAGGCATCTAAATGCAACTCTAAGTTAGAGAATTTTTTTTCCAAAGACCAAACATTAACTTCGTGAAAGGTAATAAAGTCCGATTTTTATTTTTTTTTCATTAAAGATGATTGCATTATATTAATTAATTCCTACTTCTCTTTTTATATGCTCTTTCATCAGCATTTTTTTTATATGTTTACTTGAAGCATACAAAATAATTGAACAAATTTGTTCATATTATTTTCTTTATATATTGGAGCATGATTTAGCTATCATTAACGTGAAGTAATGAAAGAGATAAACGAATATATCGCTAGAAATTATATGGATTAGACTTGTAATGAAAAAAAAAAAAAGGTTAATATGTTTACACTGATGTATTTTAACCTTTTAAGTTTCATGAGAAAGGAATATTGGAAAAATTTATCTTCCTGGAGCTTTTGTACTTTTTTGTCATTAAATTACATAAACTAGTTAATTGATTCCTTATAGAGTCGTATAATAACATTAGATATGTATATTCTATTATATTAACCAAAAACTCCTATTTTGGTTGCACACCATCTAAAAATACATTTTATCCAAAATATCCTATCACTTACCTCTATATTTTATACCTAATGGTCAATTAATGATTTGTTTTCTTAATCCTACTCTAAAATAGATTATCTCTATTGCTAAACTAAAATAATAAACAATAATACACATTAATAGACATTATGAAATTAAGCTATAATAATGTGCATTAATATAGTAATAATGACGATGTAAAATAACTATTATATCATAAACAATCAAGTTATAATAATACTCATTAATCTATATCTATATTATTCAAGTGCATTAAAATTAAGGTTATTAATAATTTAGACCTTGTTACAAGCCATCATAGAAACCTAATTAGACAAAAACAATATTTATTTATCATCAATTATTTGAAATAGAAAATTTTTATATTACATTAAAGAGAGAGGAATTTATTACAATCCATTATATTAAGTCAAAACTCCTCTTTTTGTTACATACCCTAAAAAAAATATATTTTATCCATAATATTCCGTCATTTGTCCTTATCATTTTTACTCAATAGTTACTTAAGCATTCTCTAGTAATTTTTTTGAATTCTACTAGAAAATAAACCCTCCTCTTATAGTTAAGCTAAAATAATATACATTAATACTCATTGACATACATTATATAGTCAATTTATAATTATTTATAATAGATTTTCGCTAAGGCATCACTAATAAGGAATCGACCAATCTAGCACTAAACTACTTTACCTTAAAGCAAGCAACTATGGCCTGAATTAGAGCTCTAAGAGCTTGCAAACTATAAATGATAACAAGTCAACATCTAGATTTATAGACAATTGAAGAGCTTAAGATAATTCGAGATAATCTTTATTACCCAAGTCACTAAGGCCCAATCAAAGAGTTTGAACTTTAAATAGTTAAATGTTAAGATAGAGGCATAAATAGTTCAACAATATAGAAGAGAAATAACAACTCAATTGCCTTTTATCCCCCACATTTATCACATGCTCAAATTGATAAGACATTGCGTGTCATAAGCAATTGAACTGCCATTAACTACCCTTCTTTAGTAGCTTTCTCCTAGCTCTATAATTAATCAAAAGATACATACAGAAATATTTTTTAACCACTATATATACTTTCTTTTATAGGTCTTGTTCTACTTATCCTCTTTGCTTAAATACTCTACTAACTTAAGCGTCATAATGATAATCCTAAACAACACAAACATATCCCTAAAGCTTAATGTATTTTCTTTTGCAGATCTAAGCGCTTACCTAAATTTCATCAACGATAGTACACATTAATATGGTAATAATGAATATGTGAAATAACTATTATACCAACAATAAGATTCTAATAATACTCATTAATCTATATCTATATTTATTACTTATGTTGTTTAAGTGCATTAGAATTAAGGATATTAATAATTAATAACTATGTTACTAGCCATCATAGAAAATTTACCTACCATCAATTATTTGAGTAAAAAAATTTATTATATTAAAAAGATAGAAGTTTATTACAATATTAACAGGTATTGGTGATAATAACAACTATTTTTTTTTTTTTGTATACAAGCATTGCCCATACATTGTTGGCTAGTATCATCTAGAAAGAATTTCAAGCATCATAGAGTTTTATATTTTATGTTAAATTTTATAAAATATAAAACTTATAATCATAATGAAATAGTTTTGGATAACTTATAATTGTATCCTTAACATAACACTCCTTCTCCTAGTATCGTATTAGAGTAATTTTGAGAATATACTTAAGGTTTTGGTTTAAGTATGCATTGATTTTATGGCCAGTTTTAAATATTGTTTAATTTTCATAGTAATTAGTACATTTATTCTATTATTCCATTAATATTGGTAGTAGTAATAATGAGGTGGTGAGTAGGTGGTGGTAAAGGCTATGGTAATATAGGGTATTAATGATGCAATGGTTATAGTGATTATAACAGTTGATGGGTAGTAAAGTCAGGATGTAGAGGAGGCAACGTAGTGTAATAATTTTAGTGGAAATAGTGATGTGTAAAGGTTTTTGACATAATTTTAATGGTAGCAAAGGTAGTATTGGTGGTGTAAGTGGCATGGTAAAAACAATAAGGGGATGGTATCTTATGCTAGTACTGTATTGATAATAGTGACAATGGTGGTAGCAATTGTAATGATGGTGAGGTGACAATGAAATGCAGTAGTAATGGTAGCGAGGTGTTAACAAAATAATAATAATAATAATAATAATACTAATTTTGGGTTTTGATTAACACATTTTATTTTATATTCTCCAAAAACCTTGGTACTATCAATGGAAATTAAATCTAAGTTAAAAGCAGAATATCCCATTTTCTAAAATTGCAGTTTTGAGCTTCTAAAATTATATTCAAACATGTGAAGGAGGATCCATCCTAATATCATGATTTCATTCTATATATATTCTTATATATTGAACTTTGAAATAAGATTAGATACATATATGATGTATAATGAAGAAGAAATAATGAATGTCACCGAAAAGAATATAATTATTGTGGTATTATATTGTATACTATTCTGATTTCCTCTTACTATGTTTAACATAACGACAATAATGGTTTTATGATATAGAAGTGAGAAAGATAAGCTAAAAAAAAAAGTGATCAATATTTAATATTTTGGCAACCAACATACCCATCTATGGTATTTCTTTTCTTTCTTTCTTATTTCTTATTTTCTAATAAATACATATCTCATGTTGTTGTCCATTAAGCAACCATAAGTTCTAGTGGAAAAAGGCATGTGATATGCACTTCTGCCCTCAATGAAATATCAAATTCTACATACTTTACTAAAAATTTCTTAATTAGATAAAATAGCAAATTCTTTTCACTCTCAAACACTATTACACAAAATGTATTATGTTGAGGATATATAAATGTTAGTTGTTATAATTAAATTAAAGATTGATGAATGCTTAATAAAAAACATTCCATGAACTTGTACATAGAAGCAAAACACATGGAATGAAATTGTAAAATTATAAAAACTCATTTCATATTTTATTTTCTCAAGTACAAAATATCTTATCTCCCGATCATAATAATTTTCTTCTTCTTCTTTTCTTTTTTTGCCATGACCCATTATGATAAATTTAAATTAAAATATTTTATATGTCAATGGTAATAGATGAATCTATCTCTAGGTTTAGTGTCTAGATTTATCTCACATTATCGATAAAACCACTAACTTTTTATATTTAAATTTTGTCTATTTTTATAACCATATCGTTATTTTATATCTACAAATTAATACGTAGCAAATAATATTACATGCTTATGTAAATTGTTGTTGTCCTACTACTATGAAAGGTAGGTAAATATCACATTTATTACATTTAAATTTTATTTATATTTATAATTAACTACTTTAAATTTAAATTTTAGTAATAATTTATCACCCACAAACATTTTAAGGTCATTTATAATAACTAAACCAACTTCATTTTGGTTGTAAACTAAAAAAAAAAAAGAACAAGATTTAAGTACTTAATTATAAAAATAAATAAAATTCATGTAGTTTGCTGTAAAAAAAAAAAAAAAAAAGACAAACTTCACATATTGAAATTAACATTTTTAAACCTCAAGTAGTTAATTATAAAAATGGTTAAAATGGGAATACCAAATACGACATTTACAGTAAGAGAAATACGAGGGATTCACTGTTAGCATAATATAAATATAGAGGGTCAAGAAGAAAGGATTGAATAATGAGGTCGTATTAATAATTTGTTTGGTTACATTATCTAACTAGTAGTTAGAATTGGACTTTAGTTCAGGATTGGTGGTACCTCAATCCACAATTCAGCAGTCAACATCAATGTACACTTATTGTGCATAAAGTATTTCGCAGCATCTACCTATAGAATGGACTTGGATATATTGCATTTGTTTTATAATATTAATAAACAATAAAAAATGCAATGCAATACATTCATATTGTACGGTATGGCCAGATACTAGTGCTCTACTATGGTTATATGACTAATTTTAGTTAACAAAATGACAAGATTTCCTTACGGGACGTATGGTGTGAAGCATGCTCCATCATTTCAAACTAGAAAAATAAATGAAGATCCAATGCTAAATAATCAAAGAATAGAATTACGCTAAAAAAAAAACATAATTTTGTTTTATTGTAATAGAAAACAAAATGTAGAGTCTAACCTCTACCAATCAAGACGAAGGATCTGCCAGCTCTTAAAATTGTCCCTGAACATTTATTCTTCTTAAGTGATCCATATGAATATAAGTTTTATTTTAATCAAACTAAAGAGGAAAATTCAAAAGAAAGGAACTTTTTCCTCTACTCCCCTCCCTCTCCTCCCCCACCCCCACCCCTCACCCTTATCTTTCCTACTAGTACATCTAAGACTAAGTTACTTCTCTAGCAACAACTTTAGTTTTCCCCTCTAAAAGAGGGAGAGCTTTTCCTTACAATTCACTAATGCATTACGAAATAGAAATTATGAGTAGAATTATTAGTTAATTACAATTACTATTTATTTCGATAAACAAAATATTCCTTTATAAACAAAGACAAGGACTCCAATAAATCGCCCATGGTTCAATTGACATTATCATCCCTTTCTACCACTTATTGTCAATACATATTTTAAGAAAAATGTAAATAACCCTTTTTAACTTTGATTTAGGTATGAGGATATGGATTAATCCTCCTAAATTCAAATGTTATAGATCATTTATCTAAACTTTAATAAATTGTTAAATAACCCTTTATAAGTTAAAAATGAAAACATCCCACCTCACCAAAAAAAAAAAAAAATAATCATAAACTTTAATTTTGATGCTAAAACACTCTCTTAACTTATCAAAGTATATTTTAAGACCCAATAAAATTTAACTATAAAGTGACTTTTTTTAATTAAAAAAGGAAACATCCTTTATGTTGCTAATTTATTAAAGTTAAGATGTGTGATTTATAATATTTGAAAGTTCAAAAGACAAATTTGTACCTAAGTCAATTTTGAGAGAGTTATTCGCAATTCCCCTCTTATTCTAACTCGTTTATATTTATGATAAAATTTAATGAAGTTATATATGTTTTAAGTTACTATTTAAATCCTTTATATTCATACCAAAATTTAATTGAGTTGTTTATATTTAACATAAACCATCTAGGTTTTCTATGTTTATGTTATGAATCATCATATCATGCAAGTTCTTGATCTATCATAGAAAAAGTTAAAACAGGAACATAAATATAGAGTTTGAATGTTTCGTTTAAAATATATTAGATTTTGATTGAATTTTAGTATTTCAGAGAATCAAATAAATCAATTAAAATATAAAGAATTCGATTAACTTTGATACAAATATTGAAAACTTCTAGCATGGTTTTCCTTTTTATCTCTATGTTTCAAAACACATGTTTGATCGTGTATAGTTATGATCTTATGGAAGCTTCATGGGTTATTTAGTTTCTATAATGGAATAGATGATGAATAGAAAAGTTATACATTGAGAATAACTATTATGAGAAATAAATTAAAAAATTTTATTTTACTGTTTGCTTCTTGTAAGTACTAATGCAAGAAATACTTATTTTAATGTTTAGTTCACTTCATTAATTGCAATGTCAAGTTGACAATATAAATAAAAATAATAGTTTTGTTCTATTTAGTCATTTTGAAAAATAAACATAAGTTATTTAATTATTATATTAATAAGTGTATAATGGTCTCACTGTTTGAACATTTTATTAGGATTTGAATCATCTTCATTTACCATTACCTCAATTTTCCTCAATTTATAAATTAATAATTAAGATTATCTAGATTTTTAAATTATCATGTCTTATTATTATGATATCATTATATTTCTTACAATCTCAACCGTTAATTATAAATGATAGTATCTCAATAGGGTCAATAGAAGGAAATTGAGAAAAGTAAATGTAAACGGTCCATTTCTATTTTATTCCCTCTTCAAATGAAATAAAAGTTTCCAACTTTTTTTAGAAAACAAGTATTCACAATTAAGTTAGAATAAAATTAAAACACTCTAGTTAGTCTAATATTTTATTTAAATCGTAAACTCCTTAAATTAGTGATGTTGGAAATAAAAAGTTAAGGTCTCAATTTAATTATTTATTTATTTATTTTTTAGATCCTTACTTCACGTATATATTGAATACATTAAATTTTATATTTTACGTATAAAATATAATAATTTTTATTAGTACTCCACATCATGACATTTATTTTTCTTACTTAGTATTTATATATTCTTATTATAATTAATTCTATTTTCTTACCTTATTTTCTCACCGTAGCTATCCTACTTCCTATTCCCTCTCTCCCTTCTCCCTTGTCATTCTTGTCTCTTTTGTAAGTTCCCCAAAATTTTCAAAGTTCAAGTCAGTTTTTTAAAGTTCATCCAAAATTCAATTGGTTTAACTTTTAAGGGAATTATCATCCTATGCGTTTCTAATTAATCCGATCATGTTATAAATTTTTGTATTGTCGTTTGGTTCGGTTCTCGCTCATGCCCACTCGGTGATTCTCTTTTCGATTTAACTTTCCAAACCATTTTTTATTCTGTATTCAGTACTGTACTTATAGTGTATATCTTAGTATCCTTATTTTATTCATTATTTTTGTTGTTAGTGTTAAATTAAGTATGGTTAGTATTCGATTATTACTAATGAATTATTTATTATCATGTTATATAGAATTATTTTTATATGAACGTTACCATCATTGTTAAATATATTTTATCGTTTTCGAAATATTGATTATAGATATATGTATATTGGGGCCAAGTTTTTGTTTATTTATAGAGTATGTTAACGATCGTACTCTACGTATGTCCCTGTTATCTATTTAATATGTTATGGATCATTTCTATTATTAGTACGATTAATTATTATTATCGATGTTTTCGTAATCTAATTATTTTATCATATTTGTATTATGTATATATTTGGCATATCATATATTACGCAGTATATCCATTTTAATTATTGACGATTACTTTATCATTCCTTTCTAGTTTTTACAAATTATGTTATCTTTCCAATTAAGTATGTATTACTTATTTGCCATATCGATTTAATAATCTATATTTTTTTTATACTCTAATCATGTATCCATTTTATACTTTCTTATATATATATAGATATGTTATGTTATATATATATTATGTACTTTACAAATTTTTATAAAAAGTGATCTTATATATATAGTTATATCACACTTTAGTTTAATCATATTATATTATTATTATTGATTTAACGATTTCTTTTGAGACCTTAATTAAATAGATCATAAGCTTTTAGATAACTCTTAGGTAAGACTTAGTCTTAGAATATAAGGGTCAATGTGGTACTTGTTTTCTTTTAGATTTGTGGTGTTTAGTTTCTTTTGTGGAGGTCTGACTTTTGTTTAGATTTGAGATCAAAGTATTATATTCGATTTTGGAGCAATTCCAGGTATGTGGTGTTGATTGTTACTTGTGTTTTATAGGAATTAGTAATTAAACCGGACTAAAGCTACATTAGGCCTAATTACTTTGGTTTGCTGATTTTGCTTGACTTGCTCACTCTAAGGGCCCGCAGTGGCAGATCCATAAAGGAGAAATTGCTGGTCATATGTCGGGATTCCCTAAAGGACTTTCACATGAGACGATGTAGCTAGAATATTAGGTTTCGGACTCTAATTTTTTGGTGTAAAGGACTTAAAAGAAAACATATAATATATCTATCTATGTATGTGGGTAAAGACTAAATATAGCGAGGTTATGAATACCCATTTATTGTTCTATTGGCCTAATACGAGATAACTTAACTACTGTCTGTATTATTCTATTATATTTGCATTTATGTATGTAAACAATTTGGCTTGTTACACATATGTGCTTGTATACCCGTACTAGGCTTTGGCTCATCCTTTTCTTTTTCAGGTGCCAGATTGGAGGACTTCCCTATTTATGAGGAGACGTTTGTCAATGGTATCTAAGAGAAGGATGGAGTCGAGTATCTATATTTCTATAATAACTAAGATAGGGTGATATCTTTATTACTGGTAGTTTATGTTTTGTTAAGGGTTATGTTCTTTTGAGGAGACAGACTTCTTTTGATATATAAGGATTTTAGTTATTTGTTTTATTTTATGTTGTTGGCTGTGAGACGATACGTATTCTAACTCTGTTGAGTTTTCAGTTTTATAAGTTTATGAGTAGATGCAATTCCTACTTTCTTGTGGATTTTTATATACTATGTGGTATGGTTCTTTATGTTTCAATTGTGGACTTAGAAAGCGTTACATATTTCAAACTAGTTGAGATATGTGGTGGGTTGTAGCATTATTTAGGTTATCAGGGCGTTATAAGAATTGTTCATAGGAATTAAAATTCCTTGCCTATTTTTTAAGCAAATAAGGTAATAAAAAGTTAAGAGGGAATAGTATCTCCTCTCTATTACCTCTAAGTAAACATGTTTAGTAATGTTTTATATTATTGATGCATCTTTGAGGTTGGATACATAAAAGAGAACCATAATGTTAAAGAATTGAAAGGAAAAAGAGAAAAGCTAGCAAAAGTCCAAGCAGCTACCAATTGGATATGACACATTAATCAATCCTACTCGGCCTATAATCCGCCGAATATAACTCATTAGTTTGAATTAAATGGCCACTCTCCACTATTCCTTACTAAAAGGAATATATAAGAGTTAGAGGGTAATGAAAACACTAGAGTTCCTCAAAGAAAAACTTAAATAACATTCCGATAATGAAGATTGATGTCTGCGTATAATTAAGTGAAGATTTATATACTCATCAACTAGGGTTACTTTACATATATGAAAAGATAAAAATGTATTATTACATTTAGGTTATGCAATACATACTAAAGAGAGTAAAAGAGATAAAAAATATTCAATATAAAAAGTAAAGAATCCTTTTAAAATGTCATATTAGAAGACACATGTCACTCGGGGTTGGACGTTAAAAATATGATACAAAGTAAATGAGAAAAAGAATTTGCAGTGAGGGTCCAACCTGATCTAGATTAAGTCAGAACCCAATTAGTCTTATTGTAGAGTAGTCAATTGGGGTTTGGGCCAGACATCTATTGTCGATTCAAGAGCTCAGTTTGGATAGTCTTAGGGCTGTCTACTTGGATATTCTATCATAGCGCAGCTGTTTGGCAGGTCTGGCATATGTGAAGGCCTAACAATTAGGTTGGTAGAAAAGGGAAACATAGAGGTCAAGATAGGAATTTTCATCTTAAATATGATTTCGAGCTAATATCCCTTAAGTGAGTCCTTAAAGTCCTTTAGCTTGGCTTTGTATGATTAGTTTAGGGGGTAGATTCCTATCAATCATACATTGAAGCTTTTTTTTTATTCACATTTTATTGAATAATGTTCTTTCCCAGCTTTACTTAAATCAACTTTTATTGTATCTATTTAACATCGATTTCAAAGCTTCATATTCGCTTTATATTTTCATTCTTTTTAATTTTATAAATGACCAAATAAAATTTTTCTTGTTAATAGATAAACCTTTCTTCTAAGATTTGCTTACTTTGAAAATATGGAAATCTTCAAACCTCAATCTTCTTTGTTCTCAATTATTATCTTTACTAAGAGTGAGCGAATAACTTTATCGTATAAGATACCTATCCGTACCATATTCAATCGAATAGGTTTTGAATGGATAAGTGTTACAAAGTAAGTTTTGAGTACAGATTTTTAGAAACCTTCTTCCATAAGGTAAGGTACAGTAGTAGGAATCAACCTTTTGGACCAATCATACGAAGCTAAGCTGGAGGACTCTAAGGACTCACTCGAAGAATACTAACTCGAAACCTTGTCCGAGACAGAAATCCCTATCTTGACCTTTGTGTTCCGCTTTTTTACCAACCTAATTACTAAGTCTTTACATGCACCAGACTTGCCGAACAGTTGTACTATGATAGAATATCCAAGCAAACAGCCACAAGACTATCTGAGTGGAGTTTCCTAACCAACAGTAGATGCCTGGCCCTAACCCCAATTAACTACTCTACAACGAGATTGATTGGGCTTATACTCAATCTAAATCAAGGTGGCTCTTAACTACAATTCTTTTTCTTGTCTACTTTGTACCATATTTTTAACATCTAACCTCAAGTAACACATGTCTTCTAATATGACATTTTAAAATGATTCTTTACTTTTCATACTAAATATTTTTTTGTCACTTTTACCCTCTTTAGTATGTATTGCATAACCTAATTATAAGAATACTCTTTTGTTTTTTCATACGTGTAAAGTAATCTTAGCAGATGGGTATATAAATCCTCATTTAATTATACATAGACAATCTTCATTATCAGAATGCTATTTAAGTTTATCTTTGAGGAACTTTGGTGTTCTCATTATCCTCTAAATCTTATCTATTCCCTTCAGTAAGGATTAGTAGTAAATAACTATTTAATTCGAACCTGTGAGTCATATCCGGCAGATTGTAGGTCGAGCAAGATCAATTAATGTGTTATATCTAGTTGGTAGATGCCTAAACCTTTGCTAAATTTTCTCTTTTTCCTTTTGATGTGTTCACATTGTGATGCTTCTCTATGTGTCCAACGCTAGAGATGCATGATGCAAGTATAAAATCTTCCTGCTCTATACCTACCCCAAAGCTTATACTTTAATCTCTTACCTTATACTTACCTTAAAACTTATACCTTAAGGTATAAAGAGTATAAGTTTCATAGTACCTTGTATCACCTTAGATCTTACGCTAGTAGAGTCTTTGGCCTCTTAGAGCGGAATGGTACTATCTGAGAGGCTTGCACAATCGGAGAAGGACTTCCTATAAGAGAGATAAGGGTGAGTCACCATATTTGGAGGTTATTTGATGCAACAATTTCGATACTTAAGTTGGTGAAAGGGAGGAACGAGCTTTTTAACTTGTAGCGAAAGAGTATGTAGGAGTTGCTTAGGTTAGAATGGTGAGTTCTAGTTATGTTATTTTCCTCTTTGGAGTTTCAACAAGGGTATTTATTAGGTATGATCCTTTTTATATGTCACTAAGATTTAGGGGAATTAATATTGCTCCTTGATATCAACTGGGGGAAATGATTCCTCTTGAGCCATGTGATTGTCCCTTCACTTCTGTTGTTGCATGCTACCATACAACTAGGCGATGCTTAGTTGGCATGAGTCGAGCCACTAATTGTCATATCATATTAAATGTAATGTAAGTATTGTAAGGGTAAGGAGTGGCTTAAGAAGGAGTAATGCCTCAAAGGTCGCATTATCATCCGAAGCTTATTGTCACATTGGCGTAATTCGTGGGTGTCGATTGGGGGCTGATTGGATGGAACCAGTAGAGATAGTAAGGTAATGACAACTTTAACTTAAGCTAGGGTTTCAATCATCCCATCGATCAATTGTGCAAGTGGCGATTATTTAGTTGTATAAACTAGGTTTGCTTACAATCCTCCTTTTTGGAGAAGTGCTCTTGGGTTGCCTTAGTATCAAGTTTTAGCTTATTGGGCGATGTCTATTGGTTGGTATCAACACCATGTATTTACCTATAAAAAACTATTAAATGATATTAATAAATGATAGCATTACATCTTTTAACAAATAAATGTTTTAGTAAAAAGAACAAAAAGAGCCCAAACCCATAAGTTAATAGCCTTAAACTATTAAACTCAATTTCCTTTTATGTTTTCATTCTTTCCCCTTATTTTTCCAATTTGCTAAGTAATAATAAGATAACTTAAACTTGAAATAATAAAAGCGATATATATATATATATATATATATATTATTCCATAGGTTTTGCTACAAGTTTCACGTAAACTTGAAAATTTACATGTTCTACTATTATGGGATAAATTTCAATTTTTAAATTTAAGAACCTATATTTTATAGCATAGGGTATGACAATGTCTCATATTCTACTTATCCTATATCTGGTCACTACTAGTATTTACCATGATTATTATCTTTTTGTACTTTCTTCTTGTATTTTTTATTTGCACTTTAGAATGACAAAATTCTAAGCCTCAAATTTTCACTTTTTCACCTTAGTTCTCATTCATATTAGGATCGGCTCATTTAATATAAACTATTTGACAAGGAATTTTGAAATTTTAGAAAAATATTTAGTTTTGGAGTTGAACCTCGCATAGAAAAAAAAAGGGTTGAAATCAAATTGGCGGAATGATTTTAACTTAGACACTAGTCTAACTAAAAATCGAAGGAGCTTGAGTTTGAGAACTTGAATTTTAGAACTTAAAATGAGCTACCAAAAATAGTTTTTGGAAAATAAAAGGGCATTACTTTATTACTGCAACTATAAACTTTTTCTTATGATATTTATTTTTTAAGAAAAATTTATTTTTGAGAAATTTTAATTTTTCATTTTCATATTGGGAAAATGTTATTGTTTTTTTTTTTTTAAGTTACTCTCAAGGGATGCCTACATACTCGGTATTTGAATCAAGCTAATGTAGTTTTCAATTTTTTTATGTTTTGCCAAATATAGTTTGCATTTTTCATTTCATAAAACTTAATGTATTTGGTTTACTTTTGGAGTGGACCACTAGAGGTGGATTTAGTGTTTTGAAATTGGGGCTTATGCTGCGTCGAGGTGATTGGGTGGTGGTTTTAGGTAGTCTGGAGGGTCGTGGTTGTTTGGCTCTAAAAAAAGTCGAGAGAGTGGTGATGAGTTATAATGTGAGAAAGCTCAGATTTGAGCTTGTTTTAGGTTATTGACATAAAATCTCATGGTAATAGACGTTACTTATGAAAATAGCAAACTGCTGTTTAGCAATTCTTGAGTAATGGTCTCGAAATGTGGGACGCTACATAAATCTTAATAGCATAAGGACTTCTGTTATGAAATTTGAACACTAAATTATATGATTGCCATCACACTAATTGTTAGAATAATTTATGCACATATATGAGATTAAAATACAAAAGATATTTATAACTACACATAAAGATATCAACTCTCTATTCTATAGATGGGTATTGGGATAAGAGAATTTAGATTATTTAAAGTTATTTTTTTTAAGTTATTTACTTAAGATAGATCTGTATAATTAATATTTGATATTATAAAAAAAAATGATATCATGATAATATTTCGAAATTAGAGATAATCTTAACCATTGAATTTGCAACCTTATCTAAAATACTTTGGAGGATCTATTTTCGTGATAAAACTATGGCTTTTTAATTATGTTCGTGAGGTTCAACTCCTAACTTAACTTTATTTATTCACTAGGTAATACTTTATACTTTATTAAAAAATATTTTTATTTTAACAAAAATAATAGCTTTATTTGAAAGATTATTGTCATAACTAACATATTAATGATGCATATTCGTACTTTAAAGATCGTGAGACTACTGTTATTCAATTATATAATATATTTATTTTGCATGTTGTAACTTTATATGATTGTTGATGATTATATGCTAATAAAATGGTAACATTTTTACAAATAATTATAGTCTTTGAAGTTATAAGAGTATAGCATCATATAAAGGCTTGTGTCCTTTTTATATTAAGTGATGGGACGATGGTAACTCCTCCTTGGCATCATATTTTATGTAAGAGTTATGTCTCTGGAACTAAGGAGATAAATAAGATTATTATAACTTAGTGGTATAAATACTACTTGTCTCATAACATAAAGGACTAAGTTAGAATATTTTTTTTTTTCAAATTGTAATATACAATGTAGCTAGCCTTAAAAAAAAAAGTATAATTAACAGTAAAAAAATCATAAATAGTTAAAGGGTATAATAAGAAATACTATAAATGACAATAATAAAAATTTTACATTAATATTTTTCAAGGACTAAAGATTTCAAACTATATACATAAAAGATAAGATTTAGAAACAAAGAGTGGCTTTTGAGAAATTACTACTAGTCAAAAGTTAATGGCCATTAGATATTACTAAGAGAGAGAGAGAGAGTGAGAGGGAGATACCGAATAGTTATCATAATGGAAAACTTTTGAGAAATCACTAAATACCAAAAGTTAACGACGGAGAGATATTATTAAAAAAATATACTGAAAATGTAGTAACAAAAAACTTTCAAAATTATATATTATAATAAATTATTAACCAATAAAAAAAATATAAAATTGATATAATCATAAATATATATATATATATACATATATTTATCAATGCAATTCAGACTCAATATTGTTGCATGAAAAGGTCACGCGTCCTAATTCCATCAATTAATTAATCACAATTGAAAGCAAATGCGAACATTAGTAATAGTGACGTTATATCCATTCATTTATTGGATTTGAAATAATGCGTTTCTTGAAAAAGAAAACGAGAAATTTGGTTAACTCTACAGTTGATAACTACACTGCAATTAGGCACTTATATTACTCTAGTTTGAACTTTCAGACATCATTATTGACTTATTGTTCTTACCGACCCTCAACCTCCGATAACTCTCATTTTACTTTAATTGGGATCTTTCGTGCCTCCATTAAACTGTTAATGTGGGCCGCTGAAAAGAACTCGAATTTATAATTTGATTTAAACATAATTTCTTATGGCAATTAACCTCAAAAGTAGAAGAATAAAAATTAAACAAAAAAATATTACCGTAAATATGTGATCATAAATTTTGCTAATGTGGTTTGAAATACTTATTTATCATTATATTTTTAAGTATTCTCAAATCTAATTGTTATAGATATGTAAGGGGATCAAAAATTAAAAGGGTGAAGTAAGTTTAACCTAAATTAAATCGAATTGGATTGGTCTGATTTTATGGTTGAATCAAATAAAAATGGGTTGATCATATGAATCAACCCGTGTCTAACAATACTATAATTTTTAATCCTTATTTGGTTTTTTGGGTTTAGAATAATGATTCCTTAAAATTTAATTATGTATTTAATAATAAAATAAATTGAGAATTTAATTTCTTAAAAAATATTCCTTAAAAATATTGTAACCTCATTTCTTACTCATGCCTATTATTCGAATTGTCATTTCTTATCTCATCTATTAAAACTAAAATGATCTCCTTAACACTCCTCTTTGTTCTTTTCCCCCCATCTTTTGTCTCTTCTTCATGTATGTTTCTTCTTCTCTTATAGGTTTAAGGTGCAAATCAAATCAATCAAATAAGATAATGATTTTTTATCTCTATTGTGTAAAAATTACTGATAAGTAGATCGTTTCATCAAATTTCAATAAATTAAATTATAAAAACTGGATAAATCTAAATCAAACAGACAATCTTTAGAGTGGGACATTGCGATTTCCTTAATACAATTCTTATAGATATGATACGTTCAAAAAGTCAAAACTTTTAATAAAGAGAGCAAAATGAATATGTAGATAGTTTTAAATAATTAGTAAATTGATAAATCTTGAAGGTTGCAATTAGAGGTATAAATCAATCGAAACTTTTGATAAGTTACTCGAGTTTGACTTGCGAAAAGTTGAGACAAGCTCAAACTTGTTATACTTGAATAATTAATCATGTCAATGGTTAAGTTTCATAATATTTGACTCAATTAACGTATGGGTGTAGTTGAGCTTGAATTTGGTGTAAGTGTAAGCAGAGCTTGAATTGAGTTTAGTAATTAATATTATTATAATTAGAAAAAATATTTTATTAAATAAATTGAACTTAAACGAATTTAATTAAATTGTATTCTATTTTTATAAAGTACCACTTTAAATCGATTTCGAAGTTAAAATTCCATGTAAACTCAAGACGAGCTAGAATTGTAAAATTTTGAATTGAATTTAAACTCTAACTTAGTGTTTTGTCTCAACTCGGCTTGTTTATGGCCACAGTTGGGACATAGGGATTGGGATGCACAAAACTCGGGAAAAACCGGAAATCAGCCATGCTCCGCGGCCCGAATGAAACGTTTTTCGGAGAATGGTGTTCCTTCCGATGAGACAAGTTTGACAATTACTATGTCAACAGGTTTTTCATTCCATCCCGAGAAAGCATAGTAACTCGAAACCCAGGATTTGGTTCTTTGAATCGGGAAAATTGAAAGTCAGACGGGTAGGGTAAGAGAGAGAGAGAGAGAGAGAGAGAGAGAGATGGATGTTTAATGGCATTAGCTTGGATTAGGTTTGGTAAGAAGACAAGTTGCAAAATTGTCTTGTGTGCGTGTGTTTTGCCGAAAGATGGGGTCCTTTTGGCATATTTTTCCTCTGCAATTTCATGCTTTCCAAGGAGGCTTTTTCTTTGGTAGATTATAGTTTTTCAAGATTCTCGCGTACCTTATTGGAGCAAATTGGTGTCATTAGCACCATTCTCACCAAAGTTGCATCATCATCTACATGGAAATGGTAGAATGGGGATAAGACTAGAGAGAGCCGCCCATTAGACCATCATCATCATTCATGAGTCATCTCCATGTGATGATATGTTAGTTTGGTCAATCACTTTTTGGCTGCTACATTGAGATTCTACTTTAAACAATCTCAAGTTTCCCATTAGCAAATAAAGATGACCTACTTATGTGCAATCCTTTATTCCATCCATTATCTTATCTATCTACCTTACATTGAAGACAGAAGGAATTCCTACATATACTCATTGTATATTCGTCGATATTAAGGTTTTAGGTAGGGACACAACTACTGATTTAAAAGCAGGGGGGGTTTGTGGTGGTTTGTTGCTAAATCCACGATCATTTAACCCGGTAAACTTATAAAATATAAAGGGATTTAAACATTGGTAACACACAAATCGAAATCCTTTATTGATTGAGAAAAAGCTACAAATTTTGAGTCGATCAATGAATTTTAAGCAAATCGATATCAAATTAGAATTATGGATTAAAACAATGTTAAAGAAAATTTAAGCAACTTCATCGATTCTAAGGGAAGTTTCATTTTTAAAGAAAAACTATGGAAAACAATGAAGCTGTGATAAAATAGGAGGAATTAAATTAAGTTTTTTCGTATCATATTTTTAAAAATTGCAAAAAGAAATTTTATGTTAAGCAAATTAGAACCATGTATGTAATTGTCTCTTTGTTTGGAATAGGAAAAAGGGAAAGGAATGGTTTTGGAAGAAGGAAAGGGTTGTTCGGGAAATGTAACGGGGATGGAAGCCCAAGGGTACTCAAGGCTCCCACCTTTTCCCTTCCAAACTTGAGTTATGAAGAGAAATATAAGTGTTCATAGGGGTAAGCAAGTTGTATTTATAATACCCTACTCGATAAAGCAAACTATGAATAGATATCGAAGATTATAGGAAAAGTTATGAATACAGATTTCTAGGACTTGCTCTCAAATTGTAGCATATGGGTAAAATGACTTAATATCCTATATCAACCTTAGAAACTGTTTTTAAGTGTGTAAGGTATAATTTTAAGAATGTCTTGTACTTATCATGTAAAAATTATTAAACAATAATAATGAAGGTCAAAGAATATTATATTTTCATATTTTAAATCCTACTACAAGGGGGACAAAAAAATAAAAAATAAAAATATAAATTGTACCCCGAATCTACATCCATAAGAGATCCTAAAGAATTTTCTACTTCCTTTTTTCCATCTTTCTCTTGTCAAAACAATTTTATTTTCCATTCCTCTTATTTCACTTCTTCTCGATTACTAACCTTACCTCTACCATTGTACTTTTCATCAAATGTGTACTTGTAAACTTACTCCAATAGATTTAGTATTGCATATTTTAAGTAGTTAGACTAAGTTTTCTAATGAATTGTAAGGTCTATGTAAGTGTAGGATGTATCTTAATTATGAAAATGTCATTTTGTTACACTTGTTTTGTAATGCCACTTTTGTACAAAGAGGTTCCCTTTATATTGTTAACTTTCTAAACTTGCACAGAGTATGCTTTTATCTAATTTAAATGAATAGAACAGATTTACGCTATGGAAAATTTATGTTAGACTTTTGAAATGATAAAAATGTAAAAGAAAAAATTAGAAGAATTATGGGGTACTTTGTAGTTTGCACTGTATATGTTCTAATAGGTATAGGTTCCACGTAAATTTAAAGTATCATATAATAGGTTCTGTTTTTAAAATTTTAAAATTTGTACCTATAAAATAAAATACACGTCGAGTCATATATATACCTTACTTACTTTGCAGATGCTCACCATAGTTGACACTTCAATAGTAGTATTTCCTTCTAAATTCTTGTTTTATTATTAAGAATAACAGTCATTGAATAGTTCGAAGTATTTCTAAATATTATTTTAAAAAACAATCCTTCCATATTTCTTTTTTCCTATTTCTTTCTGTCCAAAGAAGAAGATAAACTGATTATTTCCTCTTTTTTTTTTTTTTCTTCTTCAGAATTTCTCCTCTCACTTTCTTTTCACACTGATTCCTCCCTTTATTCAAATCATAGTGTTAAAGACGTTTGTGAAATATAAGGCAAACTTCCAAATCATAAGAGATTTAGTAACTCTATGAGTAGTTGCGAAAAGATTTCTGTAAGGTCATACAAGAAATTTATGAAATTTAAAAATAAATTCTAAAATGTGGAGAAAATTACGGATATTAAACACCATTTAAAAAAAAAAACTGAATTATGAAGGAAACAGCACAGGTATTAAAAAATTTATACAAAGTTACCTATTTTATATAAATATTATGAAATATGAAACATAACACGAATTATTTCCCCCGAAGGGATATTATGGAAATACGAAAAATTATGAAGATAAAGCAACAATAAATGCAAGAAGCTATACAAATTTTTCTAGCTAAAAGGAGAGTTGAAGATATCAAGCAATTATAAAATATTAGGTAGGGATATAGAAACTTTCCTAGTAAAGTTGTGAATTTCAAAGCAGGTATAGAAGAATTATGAATCATTTTCCAGGAACAAGGTCGCAAAAATTGCGGTATATATGCATCTTCATCCTTCAAATTATTTTCTCTAAAACTTCTTAAAGTTATTATTTGAAAATGTTATCACGTATAATAAATATTTAAGATTAGAAGAAATAAGATTATATCATGAAGACACAATAATATATTTTGAAAATTTAGACATTTTCAATTATTAAATGTATAGCTTTATCTGAAATATTTTAGAAGATCTCTTTTCATTTTTAGACATTTATGAGATTTCTTGTAAGAGGGAATTTACATGGTCGATTGAACTTAAAAATTTACTTGAATTGAATAAGTAAACAAAATAAATGGAATTGGATTCGGTTGAACGGTACCAACGAAATTGAGTATTAATTACCATTAATTATTGAATTAACTTATCAACTTGCTATTGAACATTTTTTTGGATTCGAAAATTTTCATAAAAGATTTCAACATATTTCACTTTTATTATTATTATGAGAATCAATCCTATTACTTTTCCTCCTAGAGTTTCCACACTTAAAAAAATAAAAAAACTTAGGACGTATAGCTCAAATCATTGGTCTAATATTGGATGTAGCTTTTCCCCTAGGCAAGATGCCTAACATTTATAATGCTCTGGTAGTTAAAGGTTGAGATACTCTTGGTCAAGAAATTAACGTAACCTGTAAGATACAACAATTATTAGGAAATAATCGAGTTAAAGCTGTAGCTATAAGTGCTACAAATGGTCTAATGAAAGGAATCGAAGTGATTGATATGGGAGCTCCTTTAGGTGTTTCAATCGGTAGAGCAACTCTAGGATGGATTTTCAACGTACTTAGAGAGCCTATTGATGATTTAGGACTTGTAGATACTCGTACAACATCTCCCATTCATAGATTGCGCCCGCCTTTATACAGTTATATACTAAAGTATCTATTTTTGAAACAAGAATTAAAGTAGTAGATCTTTTAGCCCCTTATCGTCGTGGAGAAAAATAGGACTATTCGAGGGGGGGAGTAGGCTAGAGTAGGTACAATAGTACTTATTATGGAATTGATTAACAACATTACTAAAGCTCATCAGGGTGTATCCGTATTTGGCGGAGTAAGTGAATGCATTCGTAAAGGAAATGACCTTTACATGGAAATGAAGGAATCTGAAGTAATTAATGAACAAATTATTACAGAATCAAAAGTAGCTCTAGTCTACAGTCAGATGAATGAACCTCTTGGAACTCATATGAGAGTTGGTTTGATTTCCTTAATTATGGTAGAATATTTTCGAGATGTTAATGAACAAGACATACTTCTATTTATCAATAATATCTTTCGTTTCGTCCAAGCAGGATTTGAAGTATCTGCTTTATTAGGTAGAATGCCTTTCGCTGTGGGTTATCAACCCACCCTTAGTACCGGAATGGGATCTTTACAAGAAAAGATTACTTTTACCAAAGAGGCATCCATAACTTCTATTTAAGCAGTTTATGTACTTGCAGACAATTTGACCGATCCTGCTCCTGTTACGACATTTGCCCATTTAAACACGACGACCATACTATCAAGAGTAATGTAGAGTGTAACATCCCAAATTTCAAGAGGAATTCAACTAGGATTAAATTCTAAGTGGGATATTTGGTAGTTAAAAAGAAAAAGTGATAGGAGACAACTCTTGGTGCTAGGAAAAAGTTTAAATCAAAAGTTTGAATCTATAAGTTTTTAGAGACCCAAATTATGGTAGACTTAAGGTTTGTTTACTTTAAGATAATAAAGAGCAATAAAATGATTATTCATTTTGGTATCTATATTAAGACCAACTATTATCTTCTTTCAAGTATAGACAAGGATTGTCTCATGAGCATAAGGCTGAATGAGAGATGGTAAAGTAGGTAGGACAGTGACTAAGTCTTAAGCTTAATTAGGATAGGACATCTAGAGAGACTGATTCAGAGATTCTTTGAGATACAAATATTAAGGCTCTTCCATCAGAGTCATCCTAGGCTTCTATAGAAGCTAGGTCATATCGGTTTTGCCTATGGTTATGTACAATGAATCTTCAAGTGAAACAAGTATTAGTTGAATTGAGATATGTCCCAAACATAAGCCGAGTTTATCATCTGGTAGTTTCAGTTGATTGACAAGCATGTCTAGTTTAGATAAAGAGTGACTGATATTTTGCAAGGCGCCTGACTTTAGAGTCACAACATGTGACAGCGTCTCTCTCGTTGGATATTGAGGATCTTATCTCTAGACTTAAGGAGGAGCAAGAGCCAATGCATACTTCACTACTTACTTTCTTCCATCTTAGTTGAATGTACCTTTTTGTATGATCTTTTAAATTGATCTTGAAACTATGCTTTGTTCCCTAGAACTAATTAAACACATTTTGGTTTTAGATGATGTTGTTGGTTTATTAGGTATAAACCATGATATTATCACCAAAATATGCATGGCTCTTAAGAACAAAATGTAAATTGTGATATTGATCCCACAATATGCTAGTTTCTAGGAACAAAGTGATATCTTTTCAATATTATGATTTACACAAAACAAGTGGCATGGCTAATGATTAATGGTTGCACCAATTAGCATCATTTGATTTGGTTTTGGATTATTGTGTTGGTTTAATAAGTCTTAAGTTTTGGCTCCTCTCTTGTAAAATTAAGGTTTTGAATTTGAAAGAAAGGAGTGATATGTTTTTTGCATTTTTTAGTGAGACATCTATTTATTTTATTCTTTTTCTTTTTTAATTTTTTATTTCTAAAAATGATCCTTTTTTTTTAATGACATAGACACTTGAGTTGCGAAAAACAAAAGCTAAGTATGAAATAAAAAAAATGAAAAACGCGTGCCATACATCCATTAGCCAATCATAGTGACTAGATTAACGACATAATTCGGAGATAATTGATGTGTAAATGGTAATAACTTAATATTTAATTAGATGTATAATTAAATAAATCGAAATTTTAGGTATATAATTACAAAAAAGTAATAAGGCTAAGATGTGAACTATGATATTGTTTACATATTTTGTTATTAGTTAGCTCAATCCCATCTAATTTCTCTTTTAGTCCCTTTTAAAATAAAAGTAAATTGCCTTTTAGGACAGGACCATACTTGTAACATAGAGCCTCCCTTTTTCTATTCGCTCCAACAAATTCTTCTTATTGTAAATGGAGGAAAAGGAGAAATTAATAGTCATTATTGATGAGGATATAAGGTGAACACATGATTCAACAATCACATGATGATAGACCCAAATGTCAAGATGGCTCGGAAGATAAATAATAGTTGCAGGTAAGCACACTTGATCACTAGTTGAGTGGATGTTACGTACCTCACAACCATACTTAAACTTAACTAAGCGTTTGATATGATATATGAACATAAGACCTAAGGTCAATCAGCACTAACCTTACTCAAGGGTTAGATAAAAGTAAGGTTTGAACTTGGAAGCTTAGGCTTTTAAAGAACAAATGAAGGAAGAAAACAATGAGTATATTTTTATTACTAATTGATGTGACTATTGTGTGATTAAGTATTTATGTAACCCATTAAAGGCAACTTACTAGGAATGGACAATTACCAAAAAGGCTACTATGCCTAAAACAGGGTGCATGTTATGTTACAAGGATAAAAATGACAAATGACATAGAGAATATGCATCTGTCATACAAGTAAGGACAATGGTAGAGACGTGTCAACAAGTAATTGGCTGCAGTTCTAGCACTGCATAATAGATTCAATACATATGGGTCGCTGGTTAGGGTCCAACAAATAGCTTGGTAATGTACATGGTCAGCTCGGAAACACTACGGCCGAGATATTGGTATGGTTTGCCGAGCAATTTAGGTCAGTTTGTGGGCTAATACTTTCTACTTGAGAGAGAGTATAACACCAGTGAGAGCTCCGACAGATTGGCCTTGTATGTTTCTATTGAAATACCTAGTGCAATGTATCGCCTATTACTATCTTTAGGTCAAAAGAAATAGGATTTCCAGTTGCCACTTGAAGTAGGGTGGATAATATCCAAGCGTTGTTTTTACTTCCTTTATTTTTTTTTTCTCTATAAAAACGATGGGTTGCAATCCATAGCCTTATTGTCGTCGTAGTCGTCATGTATTTCGACTGTTTGGCTGTCTGTAATTGGTAAATTACCGATCCAAATGGGTTGTGTGCAACCTGTGGTCCACTGGCTGGAGAGGATGGTTATCCTCCTTCTTTTCCTTTTATTTTTGTATTTATTTTTTTTGAAAAATTTCAATTATTCTTTTAATTTCTTCAACGTTTTTGTTTTATTGACATTTTAAAAATTGAATCGAACTGGCGTAGGCCCGATTGCTTTGAATATGCAAGACCTTAGTGGCCACTTGAGGTTTTATATTCTTATATATCTCTGACATAAAATTCTCATGCTTGTTAGATTCCATTTTTAATTATATTCATTATTTGCCAAAATGCGGAAAAACATTAAATTTATTTTGTCGCATTATGTATTGTCATTAGAGTCATGTTTGGTGCACCTTATTTAATTTCAATTATCCAAGTATGACAGCTATCATATTTCTTTCGTCAAATTAAATTCCTTAAGTAGGGACAATGTACACTTCGTAAGATTAATATTCTCTTATTCCTAAATAGTCCAGTCAAATTATGTCCACTTTAATAATGATCAGAGCCAGACCAATGAAGGGGAGAGAAAAAACCCTAACCCGTGTAATGCCAATATGCTTTTTCCTTCATTCCACGGAAGCATTGATCGAGTTGAAGACCAAAATGATGTATTAGAGGGAGTAGTCATCATCCACCCAAAAAAGTGAAGCAAGGCTATCCCATGAAATAAAAAAGTTGCAACCGTTTTTGTTTCCAATATCTCAAATTTACCATTGTTATGATTCCTTCAAGAAAGTAAGGGCTAAATAAATAATGTTTATATATAAATTTATGCATTTATTCTCAACCTCCAAGTCCATTCGATCCATTAACACGGAAAATAATGAAGAATCATTAAGATTTGTTCGGCTTGCATAATGGAGATTTTAATGTTATTGAACAAAGATTAAGATAGTTGACTAAAAATTGAAGTCATGGAGGAAATCATGACTCTTAACTTTTAGATTATCTATCGTTATATTTATATGCCGATAAATGATAAATAGAGGATTGTATTGAGCATTTTAGATATGATAAATGAGAGAATGAAATAAAAAGCTATTTTTCTTTCTATATTTTATTTATTTTGACGTCTCAAGTCGTTAGGCATAAAACTTTTATTTAACATGCCATGAGTTTTTTCTTAATAATTCAACAACGAAGAAGTTGCATTTCCATCTTATTTAGTTAGGTTTCCCATTGGTTTTATTTTATTTGTAATTCTGCTATCATATCAAATCTTACAAAACTTGAATTTATGGCCCCTTCATCTTTTGAGTAAGAACTATTTATCTTGGATAATAGATGTTGAAATTTATGTTGATAACAATGAGGAAGAGAATATTGAGTCAGTGTAAAATCATACTAAGGTGATAATTTTCCTTCATCACCACCTTTACGAAGGAATGGAATCTGAATATCTTACAATAAAAGAGCCACTTGTTCTTTAGAACAACTTAATGGAAAGGTATGGCTACCCGAAAACTGTTATTCTTAAAGGTTGTTATGGCTTTACGCATTTATGATTATAATATTTTAAGATAGTCAATGTGTATAAGTTCACAATATTTCTTATTAGCTTTTAATTAAATTTATGTAGAGAAAAAATTACTGAGAAAGATAAGTTAATGAAAACTTTCTCTATTTTTTGTGCCTTAAATGTGCTCTTGCAACAGTAGAATCGAGAAAAGGGATTTAAAAAAAAGGTACTTGTAATTGATTCCATGCTTCTTGACGCTAAAAAAGATAACGAGCAATTAATGGAAAATCATGAAGTTACATATACGAGTTGTAAATACCCCTACATGAATCAATGTCTTGGAAGGACGATCCATTAATAAAATAGCTAATGAGCTTAGAGCATGCTAGAAGTATGGTAGACTAATCGGTTAAAAAGGCGAAGTTCCTAGCAAAAGGAAAGGAATAATTATCCATGATGAGCCCATTAAAGAAATAGATGCTTGAAAAGAGTTTAGAGACATGACAGACAAATCAACTCTAGAAGAAGTTCATGTGCCTCAAATTGATGAAAATAAAAAGATCTCAATATACCATGTTTCTAAGGGAAAAGATTGATGAAAAGAAATGGTTCTTGACAACACTTTTGTATATAGCACAGGGCTCAATGATATGAATGATAATGAGGATCATGAACCAGCCTCCATCGATGAGTTTCAATGTAGCTATGATTGGCGAAAATAGAAAGACGTAATTCAAGTAGAATTGAACTTAGTTGAAAAAGTGATGTATTTTGACTTGTAGTGTGAACACCGAAAAGTGAAATACATGTTAAACAAGGTTTTCCATGAAGACCTAGAATTGACTAAGAGTTCATGTATTCTCCTATGGTGAATGCAATTATATTTCATTAGTTTAGGTAGGCATGAAAAATATTGAAATGTATTAACAAAATAAAAAGAAGAAGATTCTTCCTTTTGATCAATTCAAATTAGGCAAAGGAAAATTACATAAAGCCCATGGTAGCAGTAGAACCAAAGGAAGTATAAAAATTGTATATGTATAAGACTGATCAATTTCTAAAAAAGTTTACTGATTCTTAACTTTTCAAGAAATCTAATAAAAGAAACATTTGACTCCTTCATACATGTTCTATTTGGCTTGAGAGGATATCACTTAATTAGTGGAGCTTTGCTCTTACAATTGGGTCATTGTAATCATGCCTAATTTGAATTATTTTGTTTCAAAGCAAAAGGGTGTTTCATACTTCGTAGATTAAATAAAAGCCATGAAATAAGTAGTTGGCTCATCATCATTTGACAATTGAATTTATTTTTCTCATTGGTGATCCCTACTGATTCTTTGATTCAAAATAGTAAGAGGAATCTTAAACTAAGAAATAGATTATATAAGCTAAAAAAGGTAAATCCTAAGCAATTGCAATAATTATTTGATGAAATGGATAAATGGGATTTAGCCAATTGTCTTGATCATGAGATATCACTAAGAAATATGAATCCGTATTATGCATCATATGGATGTTGTTGTAACCTATTTATATAGCTCAGTTAGTAAGGATGTCCAATGAAAATTCTAGAAGGATATAAGATGTCTAAAGCATATTATTCAAAATCTTATAGCTTTATTAAATTAAACTACAAAGATCTTTACATAGATTAAAATAATTTGGACGATTGTGGTATAATCCTCTTATTGAATATTTGTTAAAGGAATGTTATAAGGATATATATATATATATATATATATCAATGGGTTTATATAAAGCAAACAAATTTAAGATTTGGAAGCATTATTGTATATGTTAATGACTTGAATATTATTAAAACTTTCGAAGGGATTCTAAAAGCAACATATCGTTTGAAAAAGGAATCTAAAATGAAAGATCTTGAAAAAACAAAATACTATCTTAACTTACAAATCGAGCATTTGAGAGATAGAATTTTCATTCATCAATCAATTTATATAAAAGAAGTCCTTAAAAAATTTCATATATGAAAAATGATATATTTTGAGCTTAAGATGATAATGAAAAATTTCTCTATCTTAAAGTACCATGTCTTAGTAAAATTGTTGCACTAATGTATCTTCCTAATAATGTGCAGGATAAAATATAACTTTGTTGTCAATTTGTTTGCCAGGTTTAGTTTGTTTCCAACATGAAGATATGAGAATAGAATTAAACATGTTTTTTGAGATCTCTGAGGTACTATTAATATGGGCTTGGTACTTGCAAATAAAGACATACATGCTAGATACTTATTCGATCTATACAGGGCTTAATCTAAAATCTGATAATTATTTACAATGCTAAAATAGCTACGTCGTGGCATCCTACAAAATAAACAATTATTACTATTTCTTAAAGTCATGTAGAGATTATACCATGAAGCAAGTCGAGAATACGTACGGTTGAGATCCATGACTCAACAAATTCAAGAGACATCTGGACTGCCTTCTAAAATGGCAACTTCAGCCATAATATAGGAAGACAATGGTGCATGTATGGCTCAATTGAAGGAAGCATATATCAAAGGAGATAAAACAAACTATATTTCATCAAATTTCTTTCTCACTCGTGGTCTTCAAATTGATAAGGATATTAATGTTCAACATATTAGTTAAAGTGGTAATCTGGAAGACATGTTCACTAAGGCATTATTTGCTTTAATATTTGAAAAATTAGGCACAAAACTGGCATGTTTCAGTTTAGAGATCTTCGGTGATATTATGATGGGAGAATACAAAGAGTAGTGTTTCTCTCGTTAGATTTTTCTCTAGCAAGGTTTTGATGAGACATAATCCTTATAGTATGGACATCGAAGGGAGAGTGTTATGACTTTATTTATCATTATGGATGCCCATTTAGTTCTTCAACTTCTAAGTCCATTGAATCCATTAAGATGGGAAATAATGAAGAATAACGGAGATCCGTTGACTCGCATAATGAATACTTAGGGTTACTGGACAAAGATATAAAATCAGTGTTTAGACTTTCCGAACTAGTTACGAGACCCACTCTTTTTAATATGTTAGCTGCTTTTGTGTATTTTCCTACTGAAGTGAACAAGTAAATTAATATACTTAATTAAAAAAATACTAATAATTTAGAATATACAAAAAGATAGAAAAATCGCAAGAAGAAAGAAGAAAATTGGAGGAAATTTCGAAAAGGAAAAGGAGAAAAGAAAAAAAGAAAAAAAAAAAACCCAGCGTGGCCGTTGCTTGCAACAACAGTTTCTTGCTCCATAATATACATCAATGAAAGCTATCTCATGATTTTCAAATTTGCAGTTTTGTGGTTTCTTTATTTGACAGATTAAATTAATCTATTTGGAGTGCGGTTCTTAATGTAAAATATAATCACGGGATTTCCTAATTCAAGGACTAGAAAGTGAGTATCGCATGGATGATTCTTTTTTCTCCCTACTTCAGATTTGATAAATTAGTTCTGAACTTTACATATGTAATCTATTCTTCCACGGATATATTTCTTTTGATAGCAAAACAACGTCTGATTCACAGAATCTAATGAGATTTACAATCCAAACCCTAAAATTTTATTTTCTTTTTAATATAAAGTAGTAGGGTTCGTAAATCGTAGCGAGTTTGGGTTGTCAAGATTATGAATGAGCGATGGAAAACAAACCATGAAGCACCATACCAGAATGATGAAAACCAAGTATCTAAACCGAAGTTCATGAAAACTTGCAAAGGAAGATCTTGGAATGTGTAGGGAGGGCTTTGAAATCCAAAGTGTTTTACGGGCTTTCTTTGAGGATTATGAGCAAGCCAAGAGAATGGTCTTAGATCCTCGAGGCAACCAGTTCGCTAATGGAATATTTTTTTTTTCTCTTTATTTTTTAAAAAAGTTTCCTTCGATTTTCTTCCCCCCCAATTTTTCTTTTTAATTTTTTTTGGATTTTTTAAATATTTTTTAACATTGATTAATTAAATATTTTAATTTAATTATGCACATCCAAAGAAAAATACATATAGGCAACCAACACATAAAATAAATGGCTCCACAACTTTCTTAAAATGTAATTTAAAAAGTTTTCAAAGGTATCTATGTAATTTACTCTTTATTTATTTGTACTCTCTGATTTTTTCTTATGTAAAACTTTATTTTATTTTATGTATATATGTTTTGTTAATTATCAGTATTAGATATCCAAGTTTTTTGGATAGAATAATTATAATTTATACAACAAAATATGTAAAAAGAATTGCAATACAATTGAAATTGAATTACAAATAACATTATTGAAGACTAAGATGATTAAACCTATGAAGTGATCTAGTCGTCCATATTTACCCCAACAAACAAGACGAGGCATGTAACCCTAGCAATAAAACCTAACTAGACTATGCTTTTTCATCTCTATATGGTTAGGGAAAAAAGTAACAAACATCAAACAATTTTGATAAGCTTTCCTTTTGCATTATTGTTTTCTCCTCTTTGTTCTATTGCTAGCTAATGACAAATTAAGGAATTAAATGATGGAAAATTTAGTTGGCAATGTAATGTTGAGGGTTGGATTTAGAAAGAGGCCCTCATCACCCATCACTAAGTTTGTACGCAATTAAATTATTCGAACAATACTCTTAGATATTTATTTTGAATGGCCTATCTTATTTGCCCATCCTCGTTGGTCTTTTTCTGTTTCCTTCGTTCATTTGTCCAATAATCATATCATGTTCAATGATTCTCATAAGTTTTCCTAGAAAAAAGAGTACCATGGTTTCCGATGCATAATCCAAAACATTTTAGAAATTAGACTCTCACCAAATCCTAATCAACTTGAAAAATAATGATAAAGAGGAAACCCATTTGCTTTGTTTTATTCATTAATACTTTTAAGTTTGCTTTCATGGTTGTGGAACAAATTTGAAAGTCATTATTTTATAGTCTAATAACATGAACAAGGCTTTTTTAATGGAATCAGGCATACTCAATTTCTCCTTCCAATATATGTAGTATTAGTTCAAAAACATTATGAAATACTCACAACTTTTTTCAAAAGAGGACAAAAGTTTGCTATTTTAGGAGAATAAGAATAAATGCTTTCAAAAAGGGAAATTCCTAAAGAGTTTAATAGCTCTCTTTTCCTTAATGCTTGAGCAACACTTAGAATTGAACATCGCTCCAAGTGAAGAATGTCATTGAATCAAACTTTGACTAGAAAAACGTTATGGAATGCAATTGCTAGCTTGAATGATAAAAAACTGAAGAAGAAATATGTAAATTCATTAGAGATGTGATAGAATTGAGGCTTAAAGAGCACTGTTGAAATTCAAAGCTTAAATGAGCAAAGTTAAATCTTAAGTCAAGTGGCCAACTAGACTTTAACAACATTGTCATAGGATAAGGGTAAATGAGAAAGAGGGAAGCCCTAAAAGGAAACCATTAAAGAGGTACTGGAATCTAGAAATTTGATGAGGGAAGGTAATGAGATCAATGATTGATCCATCCACTTAAGGGTCGAGTATTGAAGCGAGTTCGTGATTAGACTAATAAAGTTGTCGAGAAACTACAAAAGATTAGGATTTACACTACTAAGAGTACCATTTAGATGGTATCCTGTATACCATAAGTGGTATGCTACATCATTTTATAGCCACATGCACTGATTAAATGAGACATGTGATTATTTGTATGGCAAGCTAATTTTTAGGCACCGTTTACAAATGCATAGAATGACATTTGTTACCATTCAAACAATAACATCTTCACCTTCATTTGTTAACAGCAGACAAACCATAAAAAATTTTAATTTTTTGTTATTTTTACTTATTTAACTTTTTCCTAGGTACCATATTTCCTTACCGGACAAATTAAGGGGTTTTATCAATGTTTAGTATTAAACTTTTTATTATGATGTTGTACATGAACCTCTTTAAGAGTTTTTCTTATACTATTTAAAGAATTTGATTTTTCTCACCCTTTTTGTTCATCTCAATTTTCTAAGATTTTAGTGAACCCGTTTTAAAGTCTTGGTGAGTAACATTGAAGCTCACGAACATCCCATGTCTAATTTTGTATTTGTGAGTTATATTAAACAACATTATGAAGACAAACTAGTCTGCTTATTGAGTAATATTTAATATTATTTACATCCACATCTCTTAACCTTGTCTTTTAAACATATTAAGACCCTAAAACACAAAATTTGGAGCTTTGGTTTACAATCAATGTCGTTCCCATTACAATTTCAACTTGAATTTCTCGTTTACAAGTTGCATCAAAAGCATAGGTTATTTTTTAAGCTAAAAACCATGTCTAAACCTGAAACTAGTTAGTTAAAGATAAGTTCACTTGGTTATGTTAGTTTAGGGTAGAAGATTCATTTGCTTGAACTATTAAAGTAGTTTGGTCAACTTTATAAAAGGGTCAATCAAAGCTATAGAATGATTACCAAGCCCCCATGTGTCAAGGATAAGGTAAGAACTTAATGTTCTTAAACTTTAGGCAATTGAAGATAAGACAAATGCAAGGCTTAGAATGTTATAAATAAGTGACTAAATCCTTATAATTTGTTTTATGCAAGTGCTCACTAAGTTTTTATACTTGGTTAGTTATTATGCTATTGTATGAATTTCTTAATTAATCAAACTAGTATATTATTATGTGTTAATTATTGTTATGGTGTGTAAACAACATAAAGATGAATGTCTATTGCTTAATGTAGGGTAAGGTACATATATGGTAGACTAACCAACAATAGCTCCATAAGTAGGACTAAAAGCAGAGATGAACTAATTTGGTTTGAGTTTAAGCTAAAATTCCATAACCATTTGAAATAAACGAGTCTTATAGTGGTTACAGTTTGGAAAGATATGGTTACAACGAACACCTATTACCTAATTGGAATAAGATTTGAGATCATAAATTCACTATCTATTGCTTAATCGGGTTAGCCAACATGGAAAAGAGTAGTTGAAGTTCATATCAAGGTCGCTAATTTGATGTGCTTAGAAGCTAAATGTCCACTAAAGCTTACCATGGAGCTAATGACTTCTACAAAGTATTGAAGAAATGGTACAAGGGAAACAACATAGATGCAGCAACCATAAGTTGCTCTGATGGAAAGGACACACCATAAGAACCCAACACCGCCTAACCTTTAACTTGATATGACTCATAAATTTTAGTCAAAGGGTCCACTCATCATAAAACCAGCACAGCTTAACCTTTAGCTCGATATGATTAACAAATTTTGGTCAAAGTGTCTACTCACCACAAATCCATTATATTATGCTTGATAAGAGTGTAAAGCTACATAGAGAAATGAACTCATAAGTTAAAGCATAATATTAAATGTCTTGATGAAGAAGATGATTTCAACTTACATTATCATGGGCTATTTATAGTATGCCCATTACATTAAAATGGAAAGTAGTAATTACATTAAGGTTACATCAAAATAACAACCTAGGACTATATAGAAGGGGTGAAAATGTCAAAATACAAAATAAATAAAAAGGAATGTCTTGTGGATTTGCCGATGTAATGGGACATATGGCAAGGATTAGTTGGATTGTACACTAGATAGAAGATATGGGAAAAGGGAGTTGAAATTGATGCTAGTTGGGCTTTTTAGAGATTGGAACTTTCGCAAGCCAGTTGACTAAAGTGTGAGGGGCCTCAAGATAGGTCAAAGATTATTCTTAGAGCATTGGCTAAGCTGAACTGTTGCTAAGATTAGGGCAACGGTTCAAGCAGAGGTTGAAGTAGGTCTTGATTTTATTCCATATCGGATCATTAACTAACTTAGAAGAGAGTAAAGACATTGTTACAAGCTATGAGTTATTGCAAGAATGGGCCATCTAGGTATATGGAGTCTTCCTTAGCTAGTTGATTGGTGATAATTTTATTTGCCAAGGCTTATAGGCTCCCGAGTTGAGCTTAGGTGATAGGACCATAGGTTGGAACATTTAATTGAGAGTTCAAGGTCCCATTATAATTCTTTTGATGCAGCGTACAGCATAAAAACATAATATGTGTGAAAAATAAACTTATAATGATTCATAGAATAATGGGCATAATTGATTGATAGTGTACTTGTAATCCTAGATTCCTAAAATTATTGAGGAAATAGAATAAAATCAAAATAAAAGAAAATAATGAACTAAATCAACTAAATATAAACTTTTCTAAGTTATTGAGAAACCTTTGAGAACCCGATATCTTAGTGCAAATTTAACTTCAGAAATGGTGCAAAATAATAGAGCAATTTGCCTAAAATCAAAGTAGACCAAAACTAATCTTTATTGACATCTTATATACTTCGTAACTTTTTGAAATGTAAAAAATTATCTTCTTTTAATGTTGATCTTAAAATCTAGTTTGCAATCGTTATCAAACTTCATGTGGTTCTAATTTTGTGAATTTCTAGTTACCTTCAACTTTCAATTTTTAATAAGCCTTTGATTATTTCTAGCTTCTACTTTCGTTGACTGTTTATGCTTCTGATTCGCTTTTGACTTTTTTGTTTCTAATTGTATGAGTGTTCTATATATTGTAGATTTAATACATCCGCGCTATATTCAGAATGTATAGGTGGATCACGGAGGCTTTCCTAGTCGGAAATTCACAGATAATTAGTACGTCGAGGTACATGATTGTACAGAACGAATTCGATGGATTGAATAATAATCTATGGACTTGGGAGAAGCAGTTTTTTCATGTATTGAGCGACTGGATGAAGAAAAAGATACGGGAATGTCCGATTGATGCTTGCTAATGGGAATTGGTTATGCACGAATGTTTCTAGCCAGGAGATTTGCATGCGACACCTGTACACGCTGGCCACCTGGTATGTCAGTTGATTAGGTTAGTTTTTCTGCAAGGTCATTACTCAACCATCATAGGACCATATTTTAGTTTAGGTAGCGAGACTGTCAGGAGACTTGGGAAGAATGAGTGGATCGCCATTCAATGATGTATTTATTACGTCGCTTCATTTGCGCGTAGGTATATGGGGGGTGGTTTGCCATGCCTGCTAGGTTTAAGGAACGCAGATGTGACATTTCGATGTTTCCGTCTTTTTCCGTTTTCTCGTATAGGCAGTCAATTATTATTATAGCCATGTACCTACTTTTGAAACGAACAACGTCACCCTTACCGAAGGACATAAGAAATACCATTTTTAGTCTTAAAAATAAAATTGACAAAAAAAAACAAAAAACTCAAATATTAACCACCACATGCAGGTGTATGTATAATACAGTAAATAAATATCAATATTGTTATTTTATGTTTGAACTCCATTAGTATTTATTACCGTTATATTTATATACGTAGTACATGATATATAATGAAGCTTTTTTCGTGTAGAAGGTAATAAGAATTCTTTTTCTTTTTCAATTTATATAACTTTACAGTTCTAACTAATATGATTAAAGTAATACTACAATCTTTACGATTTTTGGATAGGGTTACTTCGTGAAAATCGTTTTTGGACTTTTCTTTACTGCAATAACTACAACTTAAATTTATCTAGAAGTTATGTTAGGAGATCGTGATAACCATGCCTTTAGAAGTAGGTTTCGGTCAAAAGAGATAATAGCAAATATGCTGATAGTGGTCAAACTGTCAACCGAGAATAACAGGTGAATGATTTTCGATAACTTAATATGAAATTATATTCCTCATTTTTTATAATTATCTTTTCGTTTTAAATTTATTATTATCACCACTAGCCCTCATTCATCTCTAATTAGATAAAAAAACTGACGAAGCATAATTATTCTAAATCGAGTCAAATTAAATTGAAAATGTGGTCTTACTTATAATTTAGTTAAGAAAATTTCCAAATTGAAATTAAATGTCATGCAGCGAATATGAGAAGTTGTAACGGTTTCACTATATAAACTAACCTAAAATAGAAATTGTTATTATAAATATAGTTTACATAAGACATACATGATTTAACTAACTTGAAGCATGTAATATGATACCTTTTAATAATCAAACATGCAATATAACTTTTCAAAATATCTATTTAGAACTGACTTGTTGTTTGATAATATAACAGTACTTATGTAAGTATTTTCATGTATAAAGTTATAATTTACACTAAAAGTTTATAAGAACCATAGGTCTTGAAGTTTATTTACAATCAAATAGAAAATTAGTGGGTGTTCTAAGGATACCTAATTAATTTCCTTAAAACCAAAAATGAAAAGTTAAAAGCCTAGATTCAATGGATTCCCCTTTCCTCACTTTTTCAACAAACTATGCACTAACTTAAGGGTGATGATATTGTATATCTTGAACTTTCATTCGTTACCTGCAAAAAAGTTTATAGGAATTCAGTACAGCTAGTTTAGTAAGTAGAATGAAAATAGAAGAGTACTATACAATCATAAATAAGGTTATTAATTATAATGAAATGAAATGCAATCAATCACTCGAGACATTACATAATTTTATCTGGTTCATTGTGGGGTTAGAGAAATCATATTTGCTTAAACCCAAATTGAAGAGTTTATCTCGACTCAATTAGACCAAACTTAAGCTTGTGTAACGGAGAATAACTTTATCCTGTAACTACTTTTGAACCATAACCCTCACACTTCTTATAACCTCCTTACTTGTTACTTAGTTCGATTAAGGATGGGGAAAATATCATTTTAGCTATTTTTATAAAAGGAGTTAGTATTTGGTTTGACACTCTTAATTGTTCCCTTAACAGGTTGCTATGCATATTTAGTAACGTTAGTGATCAGATCATTATTAGTTTCATTTAGAAGTGGCTAAACAAGTTCACATAGAGCATTTTTATGAAATAATGAAAAACAACACACTAAGGAGTTCTACTCTTGTCATAAACATAATACCATTCATACACATAGTATGCATACAAACAACTAATTTATAATTACAATAAAAACACTCTTAAACTTCTAGATATTTTAATATAATATCTCAATAAGCATTAAAGCCATGATATTAACTTACTTATATTTATGCTCACTATAATAAGTTCATACCAGCGATATTCTGCTCATTAAGAGACTTTATATATATACCAAAACTCAAATTTAGTTTTTTGTTAGATTTACGTAAACATTAGGGTTTTATTTACTTTTTAGATTATCCTAAATTTAAATACATATATATATTATTATTCCTATACGATGGAATATAATTACATCGGTTTTATTAAATTAGGATACATTAATAATATACATATTTATATTATTACTTATAATATATCGTTTTGATTATACCAAAATATATATTTAATCAACCAAGTTACATTTCAATTATGATAAGGTTATTGTAGTATGCAAAATTTTCATAATACTATAGAAATACTTGTTTTATTTCATACGATTATCCAATTTTAAGTAAAAACAGTATTATTGGATTCATATAAACTTAACGATACGTAATACGAGTTCTATTTTAAGGGATGACTTCTATAAAATCTTTTTAATTCTACTACACATATAAGTCTAATAATAAATACAATCATATTATTTTCATATTGTATAGATATAATATATTCTACATAATTTCCTAGTATAGCTTAGTAAAATATGTTATATCTAGCCCTAACTTGTATATACCGAAGACTAGGTCATATAAGATCATGAAATATAATATAAATTCATTCTAATCAAACCTGATCAATATAAACATACATAGGATTTATTCAAATATCTATCATGATTTAGTTTAGCATTGTTAAAAATGTCCCTCGGTTAGTGATTTAAGTCATTTTACTAGTAAGATTCATAATAATTAGCTAGGATCATCAATTAATTCCATGAAAATTCCTACAGACTCATAAAAATATAAGGAATTTAGTCTGCAAGTGGTTTTACATTATTGTGTTTATTACCTATAAATATAAAATTAAGTTTTTACCCTTAACTTTCGATTAATTTAGCAAATAGTATCATTTTTATACTAAATTATTTCTAACATGTCTTGACATTATTATAAGTCTCTAGAAGTCATTGGATATCCATTTCATTAATTAATTATATAAAAATCAATTTATCTCAAAATTTACCCTATTTTTAGGGCAAAAAAATGCAATAAATACTTGCATAGCAATAAACTAGATGTAATATGTATTTTATAGAAAAATTTTGAGCTCAAAACAACATCATTTAATATATTTATTTTAGATTTGAAAATTCGAATTAATAGTAAATTTGTTAAGTAAGTATATAAAATAATTAAAATCTCATCAGCATAATTATACTAAATGAAAATATATCTAAAATAACCACGAAATAAAATTTGGGAAAAATGCATAAAACCCTCATAAACTTTGATTTAGAGGCAGATTTTCATTCTAAACTTTCAAAATATGGTTTTTAGCTCTTTAAATTTTCATAAATTAGCAAATAACTCTTATAGGGGTATAAAGACCTCATAAACTTTGATTTTGGCATATAAAATTTTCTTAAACTTTGATTTTAATATATAAAAACCCAATAAATTTTTATTTTGGCGTATAAATACCTCCTAAATAGCACATAGTTTAGGGGGTGTTCACACACTAAGATCAAAGTTTAAGAGGTTACTTTCGACATAAGGGGTTATTTGCCAATTTATAAAAGTTTATGAATAAAAAGCCACACTATGAAAGTTTAGAGGGGTAATCCGTACTTGAGGCAAAGTTTATGAGAATTTTATGTAATTTTTAGATAAATTTTTTCATAATTTTCCTAGTTGATTCAATATTTTTAGAAAATAAGGAAAAAAAAACAGTGTAAAATTTTTTACTTACTATTCACTAGAGCTCCAACTACTATTAGTCGATGGAAGTATGTCAAATGGACAGTATGTAGGGTAAGCTGCTGGGGGGGGGGGGGGGGACGTGTGGGGTTGGTGGTGGGGGTAGGGTAGGGGGCTTAATAGCAAAATACTAGTTAGGTAGGGAACTACGCTAGGGCAATGTATGCTTTATTTTTCCTATTTATTTTCTAATTTTCTAAAATTTCCACACAAAATTTTCTTTAAGTGTTCTTGGGTCCTAAAGGTCTAAAATGAAGTTAGGAATCTTATTGATACTAATTTGGATCATATGAGATTTTACTTCATTATTAAGTAATTTTTTCTTATATTTTACCTTTTTCTTTTTCAAATTTTCGAGCATAAGGTGTTGGATTCTCCTTAATCCAACTTTTGATTCAAAATTTCAATTGTTTGGCGGTTGCTACGATTGAAGTCCAATAATTTCCAGCCATTTTGGATAAGTTTTGATTATTTTTCAAGTTAATTATTAGTACTTTATGTATATTTTATTAATATTAGTTATTTTATCAATATATGTATATATATCCTATATATTTGACAAATGTGACGTGTAATTGTATGCATATAATTATGTTTCTATTATTTCTTTTATTTTTAAGATATATTTTCCATTTAATTATGCAAATTCATTACTCACTTAATATAATTTTAAGTTTTCAAGTTAATTTACGAATATAACTATCATATATACTAGGTAAATTTATAAAAATACATATATATTCATACGCTATATTATGCAATGTTATTTTTATATAGTTTAAATGACATATCTCTAGAGTGTCGTCACATTTAAAGCTTTATTTTAGAAGTTTTGACGAGTTTCATATTATTTTAAATAATTACACTTTTAAGGTTAAAATTGAGATTTTAGATCATTATTTTTAATATCTAACTTTACTAGATTATTTTAACTAACTTTTCTAACTTAATTATAAAATTTGAGCTTAATCGGATAAGTTTTTCCCAAATACCTTAAATCTAGGTACAGTTGCTTTAAATACGATTTTAGGAGCTTGTATTAAACCAAACTCTTTTCTAAAAAGATGTAGTAATATTTTAACTATAACCGAGAAAGCCCTTTTATTATAATATAGCACTTCAAAGAACATTTAATTTAATTTACATTTATTAAAATGTATATATATTTAACTTTTATTACCATAATTTATAAACTATATATAGATTGACTCAAAATCTATGTTATTTCCTAACTTTATGAATAAAAATAATCAATAATAAACATTTAAGATTCCTTAATTATATGAATATTAATTTTATTAACTCATTAACCTCTTATTTGATATCAATATTTATTATTTTTAAACCAATGAGTACTTTTAGCATGAGATTACAAGATATGATTCAATTCATAAATCAAGTCATACTAAATCAAAATTTATAGTTTAGAAAAGATCCTAATCCAAATGGCGGTTAGATACAAAGTTATTAAAAACTTGAATTGTATTTTTTATATTTTGATTTAGTTTAAGAAAAATAAAACTGAATTAAATCGATTCATGCCCACCCAGGCCACTCCTAATACTAACTGTCACTGGAACGTAATCTCTTGAAATTATTATTAAACTTTAAGCGTTAAAAAAGTTATAACATAACAAATAATTAAAAAAAAAAAACAAAAATGGTTCGGAAAGCGTTTTAGGTGAACAACCACCCCTCGTTCAGAATTTGTACGATATAACTGGCTATAGATACGGCAAAATTAACATATCGCTACCCTAACATCATCTCATGGCGTTAATCCCATGTTGTCATTAAGCCGATACGGATATGGTACCATTACTTCCCACTGTACCATAGAAAAACCATTTTTTCCTCCCCCTTATATCACAGGAGGAAAGTAAAAATAATGCGTCGGAAGTCCAACCATTTTTCCGCTGCCAATATTACTTCATCTAAATTCTAACCTTTTCCGCTGCCAATATTACTTCATCTAAATTCTAACCTTTCATGTTTTAATATATCGTGTTTATTTGTGCTTCCTCTAATAAAATAGTAAAATACATGAGCAAAAGAGTTAAAAGTGATTTTCACATTAATTATAATTATTATTTTTATATGATAATAAATGATTAGAGAGAATTATGAAGATGATGACATCTTGTGACAGAAACTACGGAAACTTTTGGCCAATTTAAGTAAATATTGTGGTATATAAAAGGATTAGGCTTTGTTGGAGATGGTTGATCGGATGTTATGCATACCATGAGAAACCTTAAGCTGGTGATACATGAAGAGATGTGGTTAGAGATATATATAAGAAAAGAAACGTGCAAATTCGATTGTTAAATGCATACATATAATAATAGATTATTCCTAAGCAATCTTAATTGATCTTTTGCTTGATCTTGATTGATTTACTAGTTTGATATTTCTTGGATTGTTAAGAGATCCTTTAGATTAGAAGTTGATAACAAGTAGTTCAGTCGCACCTAAGAGATTGAAAATCTTAATAAAAAAAATCTATTAGTAAGTTAACTTTATGGCTACATAATGCTTGTAAAGTTTGGAGATTATAAGTTATATACGGTTAAAGTTTTATGTTAGATATTAATAGTACTATAGGTATGTTTAGATTGTCTTTTTTTTTTTCCATTTGTATTTTATTTGTATTTATTTAAAATTTGATATTTAAAAAATTGTTTCATTTGTATTTTATCTATTTTTATTTTATAATTATGATGAATATGGTAATTGAAGCGTTAGAATTTAAATATAATTTTAAGAAAAATGTTTTGAAAAAAAATATTTTATAGATTGAAAATGATTATTTTAATTGATATTTTTTTAAATATATATTTTCATCTTTTTAATATTTTATTCTTAAAAAATACAAAGATATAATAATTCTTGATTGCACATATTATAGTTTCTGAGTAAGTTACAGGCGTCATTTTTCCCAAACTTTTGAAAATTAAATCACAATAATCACTCAGAAAGTAAGAGGTTAAAAAAACGAAAAAGCCTCTATCTCATAGCATATTCCAATCGTATGGAGAACATCAATTGATGAGTTGAAACGCTTGTGATTCCCAATCGAAGGTGTTCTGACTGCTTCGATCTCATTCAAGTCATCTAAAAACAAGAATCTTTGAAATGATAAGTTACGTATTAAAGTAAAACTTTAGCAAGACCTTTGACATATGGCCAAAGTGCTTAGTGGGCATTGGGTTCCACTTTCTACTATTCCTCCTCTTCGATCCAAAAGTAAACAACCGCTACATTGGGTAAGATTTTTGTGGTGATGGTACGAGAAAACATCATTACATCTTGAGGTTTGTACTGGTGCAAGTCCTCCACCAGTGACTTAAAAACACTTTTCGGTAACACTGCAGACTTACCCTTTTTTTAAACACTTTAGTGAAAGGGGATTCAGTCTTAACAAGAGAAAGAGTAACGTAAATAAATATTAATGATAATTAAATATATAAAAAAATATATATTTTAAAAAATATATTAATTATATATTTATATATTAAAATTTTATTAATATTTATATATTATTTATTAATTCATGTGATATATTATTACCTCAAAGTCTTTTCCCTTTTCCATTGGCTACCATAAAGTTAACGTATACAGTAAGTTACACATTGTCAGCTTAAGATTGTATAGCCCTCAATTCCATTGTATACTTTTTATTTATTTAAATTTTAAAACCAATATTCTCAACCAAAGTCCAAATGGGATTAATTAATTTGTTAGACGGTATTCAAATTGTAGTTACAAATAAGAAAATACCACCACACCACATAGAATCTTAAATGTAGATCTTAAAGATACAAAGCTCTTTTATGTTATTATTTTTGGCATGAAAAGAAATTCATAAGAAATAAACATGAATAATGTGAGTAGATTTTCTTTAATGGGAAACGCAAATTATTGTCGTAGGCGAAAAAATTGTCTTGAAACATTAATTTTTCTTAAAAATGGTTTGCGATAGAGTGCATATTTTATTGTAAAAAGGAAATTAGAAAAAAGAAAAAAAAAAAGGGGAACCGTTTTATGTGAAGAAATTATATGCATATGGCAGTACTCAAAGAGCCTGAAAAATTAAGTAAAGACTTAAAGACAATTAACTTCAAGAAAGTGATACCTGATTGGTGTATCGTATTGCAAGTTTCAATAATTTAATTAAGTTTTTATCCTTTATAATCAATTGATCTTTGACAAACCCAGTTTGATTTGGTGATATAATGTTACACTAGAAAGAGTTCAATCGATTTATGAAAAATTTTAATATGATATTTATCATGACAGTGAATAAGTATGAAGCTTGACTCAATCTAAATTTGACCAAAAATCATTAACGAGTTGTATGGGATCTTTTGAAAACAAAGGTAGAATTAAAAACTAAAAAGTCATCTAAATTAATTGAGCATTAAACTACATCAACTAAGGCGTGGTTTTTAACATAAGCCATTAGTAGTATGGTTTTGTGTGGATCATTTTCAGCAAATGTTTTCAAAAATAGGTAACGATTGTTCCTAAATTATTTACCTTTGGTATCGGGACATAACAAGCATATCCTTTCAATCCAACCATCTAAAGCATTTTATTGATGACGAGATGATACATTCCCATCCCTAAGAACATTGAACCCACAGGAAACCATATGGTATTCTCACCTAAATGCATTCTAAGTTGCTAATGCATAGTGGTTGTCTATATCTCAACCCTTTTATCTTGCTACAAAACATTACTACGTATTGAAACCGGTTAGTGAGACTAAAGCCTTAAGTTTCCAAAATATCTCTATATCAGCTCAACCACTGTATCTTGTTGACATGCTAAAATCTTCTAACTCTAATTAACCAGTTCGATCCAGTCCATTGATAACAGCAAAAGCAAGAACACACAGAGAGTACTTTACTTTTTGAGGCCCCATTTATATAAAAACAACGCCAACCGATGCCAAACTAACTAATTCTTCATTATATACCATGTAATTATTTTGCCCACTCATATTAAATGAATTAACTACACTAACTAGACACAATAAGAAAAATGGAAACTCCATTAAGCTAATGATAACAGGAGTTCAACAGTAAGCGTAATAGCAACCTAAATTCCACTACCAAAGACGTCCAAAACTATGTTTAATCACACCATTATAAGATAATTAAGCTAAAAATTACTCTAAAGTTACTAGGTTAGGTAACTACGAGCAGAACTAAGAGACTAATCTAATGTAGCTTTGGGTTTTTTCCAATAATGGAAGTGGAACTTATGTACATTTTATTTTTGTGTAGCTTTTTGAGGATTTGGCTACATGGAGTAGGACTACATCTAACTGAAGCCTTGAAAACACATGTTTTGGGCTTCGATCGGATGAAGTTAATTAGAAGATTTGGCTCGATATAAGGCATTAACTTTATTTAACCAAAGTCACAATCGATTTGAATGAATTCAATTAGAGACTTCATTTGGTTGCAAGGGATGACTTTATCTAGATCTTGTTGAAGATCCGTTGGATATAGTGACAGCTTAGGGACTTCACACCATTCTTCAAACATCCTTATCTGGGAGAAATCTGTTTAAAATTTTTACATACCACATTAATAATTCAACAATCTCTTTTTTTAAGAATCTCTCCATGAGATTCTTAAATAGAGGTTCTTAATATTTATTTGTATTATTTATATAATACATCATAAAAACTTTTAATAAAAACAATACTTAAAAAAAAAAAAAATGAAAACTTTTTGGGATCCTTTGCTAAGCATCCTAAAAAAATCGAAGGGTCTAACTCTAATAATAAAGGACCTCTACATGGGTCCTCTACTTTTTGGAAACTGTGTCAAGGATCTCCATTGAGGATGCTCTCAGGCATGTTGGTCAGAATGAAGTGCTATTCATTTAATCGAAGTCCTTTTCCAATCCTTCCCGTGTCTTTGCTCTACTCTTCTTGCTTTCCCAATTGCTTGGATACTTTACAAATTTTCAAGCATTTTACCTACACTACCATGAAACGCACGAGAATGAGGATAAAATTTAAGTTTTTAACACACATAAGTTGACATTTATTGTACTCATCACACTCCTAAGCTTAACCATTTGCTTCTCTAGCAAATTAATTTCAAATCCAAGTTTAAGTAGATAATGTGTTGCATGATTGAGCTAATGAGATTAGATGGTTTAAGAAATATAGAGTAGGTTGAATAGCAAGTCTAAACTCTCGTCATCCTGCAAGACTAAGGTAATATCATTAGGATTGATCCTTTATTGTGTACATGTTCATAAGAATGTGATCACCTTACTCTATATGAAATTATAGATGCGGTTAGAGTAAATATGAGTAGAATATCTTTAATTTGCCTAGATATTAAGCCTCTCTTGATTTGTAGAATAAGTTTTTTATTCTTTTTTTCTTTTTCTTTCAAAATCTCATGCCCATATTACTGAGCTATTATTTACCTTTTTCTACACATTTTATATGGGGACCTTTGTGGACATCCGCACGTATTTTGATTAGTGTATAAACACTTATTTATATCCCGCTATTGTTTTGTTTTTCTTTTTCTTATAATATTTTTTTTTTATCACTATCTACTTAAATTTTCTCCATTCTTTTTTTTTTTTTTAAAAAAAAAGAAATTGAAGAGGCAAATGATGGGGAGTATGATATCAAGTAGAAAATTAAGATACCCTACTCTCACAAGCGCATCATCTAGGATGCCTAAAATTATCTTAGTCACACCATCGTTTTGTTGCAGTGTCATGGTTATTGTCATAAGCCCAAGATACTGAGCTTCTTCGCCATAAACAGGGCAAGAGTGACACACTTGCACTTAAATCACAAAGCTTATTAGGAATCTCAATGCTATCTCAATGTATGGCTATAGAATACCTTTCAGGGTCCCTAAGTTTAGAGGGTAATTCTGTGAGTTCTAGGATCAACTTCATCTTTACTAAGTTTCTTGAATAATCCTAATATAAATGGGAACTTCAATTAGAGTCTCTAACAAAGGGTATCATCGTTAAATCTTCATCAATTCATGGGGAACTTCCAAGAAAAGTGGAGTTTCAATTTATCTTTACCTCGTTCGTTTTTAGTATGTCAAAAAGGAATACAACGCCAAAGATTTGTTTTATTTCTTTTACCAAAATATTCTTGCGATATTACCTTTAGATCCCTCCTGCTACTCTTCTCATTCATTTCTTTGTTTATTCCTCCTTAATTATCTTCTTCTCCTATTTTTCCAATCCCATTTCATCATGATTATTTTCATCTTTCCCGAGGGCATTTGTCACTCAAGAATTCATTGTTTTCTTCCTCAGTCGTCTCATACTCACATGACAATTACTTTCTTCACTCAACTTCTTAAAATTTTCATCACTATTACATTCCTCATTAATATCGAGTGCTTTACACTACTCTTTTTGAGTTTACATCAATTTGACTAGGGATTTGTTATCAACTGGTCATACTTGGATTCAAGATCGGCAAACCTGTCATGCCTCAGTTGTATGACCTTTTCTATGGATACCTCTCTCTCGAGCAAGTTTTCCTTAGTTTTGAGATGAGTATTGTGGTGGAGCCTTAGGTTAGAAACCTTGTCGATTGTTAAATCGTGAAAAACCATCCAGGTTCCACCTAGCTTGATTAGGGAGGTCTATACACCCCAGATTGTTTGTGTTGCAGAATAGTTTGTCGAGTCATCTATTGACGTTGTTAATAGAGTTTACATCCTCTGAGATATGGGAACTCTCACTATTGTATCCCTCACCACATATAGCGCACACAAAGGAGAGTTTTAAGGTTTATTCCCCTAAAAAGGTCACTAGACCATCAAACTTAGCATTAATCACATCCATTCAGTTTAGTTTATGTATATCATTAGCCCATCTAGGTTGTATTGACTTATCACCTGCCTAATTATATTTATTTGAAGTCATCTCTTTTAACAAGTCATAAGCCGGCTCAGTGTTTTTCCCCATTAAAGCAACGTCAGCTACTGCAGCAATGGTTGCTCTCACTGAATGTTTTAGTCCATTTTAAAAAGCTGGTATAATAAGCCAATGAAGCAAATCATGATGTAGCCAACACTATTCCATCTCTTTATAAAGCTAACAAGCTTCGTGATGGCCCAAAATTAAAAAAAAAAATATGAAAAAGAAAAAACAAGCTTCATACAGTGACTCCCCATCAAACAGTACCATTCTGCTATTTAACAGCCGTTCCTTGTGCAAAGTAGTTAGCAAGGAAGGCTTAAGACGAGTTATTCCAAGCAGTAAATATGATTTTTGGGTTAGGACTAAGCCAACTCCATGCATTATTTCTTAGGGAAAGGGAAAACAACCTCAATCTGATTCTTCAATTTAACTTTCTGGGTGACAATTTATTGAGAAATCGGCTAAGTGCGTTCTAATTCTTTAATTGTCCTTATTATGAAATAAATCATGAGCAATACTAATTCGAAGTTGTTAGCACTAATCGACGGTCCAACAATGCTAATTTTTGTGATATTCCCATTGTTATAGTGAAATCTCTTAAAGCAACGCCACCATATCCATTAAGTTCATTCATATTTAAGCCATGTCCGTTGCTATTGCCATCATCAAAAATATATATATATATATTTTTTGCTTGATCCATCGCTAAAAAGGCTTCAATTTCACTTTCAAAGTCTTCCTCTATCTCTCGTATACGGATGGCATCCAAGGTTCTCTCAATTTCAAGGGCCCAAAGTCGTCAGTTGTGTCTAGCCATGCAAAGCAACAAAAATACATTCTATTGAGGGATATTGTCGCTGACAGCACACAAGACTAAATTGCAAGTTCTGGAAAGCAGCCAATTACATGACCCCCCACATAATTAATGAGAAGACGTCTAAACTAAACTAGCAAATAAAAGAGAACTACCTTTTTTTTTTATCCAACATCTCGAGCGGTGGCACAAGGCCTCAACAGTTCAAATACAAGGATATGGAGGAAAATTCTCAACGGTACTCCAAAAATGTATGCTCCAGCTAAGTATGAAAACACCAACAAAAATTATCGAAAAAGTGAAACAATTACAGAACTTACAAAATACAACTAACAAGTGCAAGCCAGAAGTGCAATTGCAATGGCAACCTAGATCCTAATTGAGTAGTTTCAAATCATCTAAACACCTTTCTGTATTTCCCGATAACAGCTCCAAAAGCTTTGACGTGTGCTAGCTTAATTTTGCACTCCAACAAGTATACCATGTTTGTCGCAGCATAGCTTAAAAAATAGCGACTACAAAGATCGAGAAGGTAGGAATAATTTCTAAATTTGATTCAATATGAATTTACTTGACCAAAAACCATTAAAGAGTTGTTTAGAAAGCTTTCCAAAACAAATGTAGATCTTATGATAAAGAAAGAGACATCTGGACTCAAAAAGGGAATCCCTAACTTAGTTACGCTAATAGTATATAGTCAAGGGAATTCAAATCTAAAAGTTATTCTAAGACTAAAATAACTAAGCGTTTAACTATGTCAACCAAGGTGTGTTGGAGGGAGGGGAACAAAAAAAAAAATAAAAAGGAAAAAAGAGCAGCGACTATGTTGTGGTTTATAATGTAGACATCACTAGTGTGGTCGTTGTTTATATTGATTTTAGTACATAATATCCAAGAATAGTTTTTTTATCCCACATTACTCTATTCCCTCTTAGAACATAGAAAGCTTATCATATGTGATGATTATTGACTATGAAATGATACAGTATCTATTCAAACTACTAATTTGTCGGATATGTAGAATGTCGAAGAAAACTTACTGTTTTTAGAGTAATGGAGCTAGAGAGAAAATTCATTACAGAGAAGGGAAAATGTGAGTGAAAAAAAAAATCTATTATTGATTCTCTAACCAGTTGTAAGAATATATATACAAAAGAAAAAGTCATGAAATGTTGACACGTATACAAAATAAGTTACAAAGCTAACTAATACTAATATACTTTAACTTCCCACCTCAAGTTGACTACGGCAACATGCCAAACTTGGATAAGAAGAAGGATAAGCGAGCTATTGCAATTGGTTTCGTCCTTGAATCTGCTAGCTACAAGTGCGAGGGAATAAACTAAAGTTGAAGGAAAGCTAAAACTGATGTGGTCTTTAGTAAAATGGACATCTACGAAACTGAAGAACTTCTAATGAATATACAAAAGCTTAACAATGATTTACGATCAACTGTATGTATAGCCTAATTTGCATCACAATATCCTAATAAGGATAAAGAATTCGAAGAGGGATAATGCAAGTCTTTATCAAGAACTCTTTTAACATATTTAAGTACATGTATGGCAGCACTTAAATCTAAAGTCCATGGTTGGGAAACAAATTGTGATAGTTGCTGTATAGAAAAACACAAATTTGGTCTAGATATTGTTAAGTAAAGAAGTCGTCTAACAATTCTTCTATAAATGGATGGATCTTTAAGTAATTTACCAGTTACATTATCAAGTTTCAAACCATATGGAAAAGGAGTTTGTTTAGCTTTTCGAACCGGTGAGATTAGCATCAAGCAATATATCTAAAGCAAACTTCCTTTGATTAGTAAGAAAACCATCATCACGACAACAAACTTTAAGCCCAAGGAAAAACCTAATTGGTCTAAGATCTTTTATTGTAAATGCTTTGTTAATGTGCTTTTTCACCCGATTTACATCATCAAGAGACTCACCAGCAGCAAAAACATCATCATCATAAACAAGGATAGCTATAAAACCTAAAGAACTTTGCTTGGTAAAAAGAGAATAATCGAATCATGACTGTATAAAACCAAGCGAAACAATAAATTTTGTAAACTCCTTGTTCCGTTGGCATGAAGCTTGTTTAAGTCCATAAAGAGACTTAAAAAGTTTACACACTTGACCATCCTTTATACCCGTATGACTATCGGGAGGAACTATATAAATCTCCTCATTTATAAACCCGTGTGAAAAAGCATTATTTGATGGGAATCAAGCTATGGGGCCCTTGACCTGCAGCCGAGCTCGAGGACTAGAGGGGCTAGCATGACGAATCTTTATGTTCCAACCAATCCTTACCGAAGCTAAGTACCTCCTTGTTGAGTCACAACTAATGTTGTATTGTATGACCGCCCATTATTGTACACTATGCAAAGTTGATGATTACTCTCTATCGCTGAGTCAACCAATTACTAAGTCTCTTCCTTGCCAGGAAGCTGAGAGAGAGAGAGACCGAACTGACTAGACTATCCCTTCTTGGACAAACCTATCTATTCGTACCTTTTGTCCATATCTCCTAACAATCCTGCCAATACCGCCTCGCCACGTGTATAGTATCACATGTAGAATTTGTAGTATTAATGATTATTTTCCTTATATATTCATTTTTGCCCTTTGTAACATGTACATTACCCATTTAGGAAATGTTCTTTTTGTTTTTTTCCCTTTGGGTAAGTTGTCCTAGTTTGCAGGTATAAATACCCTTGTACTTGTAGTTGTAGTTGTAAGATCATTAGATTACCTTCAATACACTTGAGTACTTTCTTTTTTACGTAAACACTGCTTTTTTACGTAAACACATCACTCTTATCATTTTCCTTAAGCAAATTTGGTGGTGAGTAATTTTATTGGACCAATTCGTACTTCATATCGAATTGTGTCGTGACCTCTAGAGCTGTTCATGGGTCTTTACTTACTATTTCATTTGTCATTTTACCCCTTTCATACCTTTCCCTATTAACCCTTTTCGAGCTTTCTACAAGCTTAGACCCATCCAATGACCAATTATATTGAATTGTGTCGTGAGTTCTTGGAAGTTCCTTTGGTGCATCATATCCTCTTAAGTTGTTTGTGGGTCTTTGCTTACTATTTTATTCGTCATTTTACCCCCTTCATACCTTTCCCCATTAATCATTTTTAAGCTTTCTACAATATTGAACCCATCTAGTGACCAACCTTGTCCATTCTTGGTTATAGTTCACATCATTATTAATATCTAATTAATGCACATGCCATGACTTAATTGATGCAATGGCTAACAAAAGATGAACAAAACCTAGTTTTGCTATCGAAGAAAGCATATGAGTATAATTCACTCCTTCAACTTGTGTATATCCCTTGACTACCAACCTCACCTTATGTCTTTCTATTGTTCCATTGAGTTTAAATTTAATATTGTAAACGCACTTCAATCATATAGCTTATTTTCCCGGTAGCAATGAAGTTAATTCCCAAGTTTAAATAGACTCAAGAGCTAAGATTTCTTTGTTCATAGCCTCTACCCATAATAGATCATTGTTCGCTTCTAAGTAGTTCCTTGGTTCTTTGATTGTAAATACATTAGCTAAAGAGATTACAAAGTTATGAGGTAAATTGGTGAAGGATTTTTCATGAAAAGCAAGGTAAGAATGAGAAGAACTAGGGGAATCAATAGCTAGAAAACTATTATGCACATTACATACAAAATCTTGAAGCGAAGAAGGACATTTGGGCCCCCATGATCTACGAATGACAGGATGGTCGTAGTTAGTTTCTAGCTGTTGAATAGAAATATCAGTGTGTATAGGTTGATTGGTAGAAGGAGCAACATGCTGTGAAGATGTATGTGTGTGTTCAATAAGAATGGAATGTACAGGAGAAGGTAGAAACATTACAAAATCAGTATAATAAGGAACAACATTTGTATCACCATGAGAAGTTTCAAAAGGAAAGGTATCTTTAACAAAGAACACATCTCTACTAACAAAAATTTTATGAGATTTCAAATCATAAATTTTGTATCATTTTTTATCAATGGGGTAACCAACAAATATATAACGCTTACTTCTAGAATCAAATTTATCCCTAGACTTTTGAATGACAACAACATAACAAAGATAACCAAAAACTCTTAAATAGTCATATGAAGGTGGTTTTTGATATAACATTTCATAGGGTGTTTTCCAATGGAGTGATTACATTGGCATAAGATTAATGAGGTAAGTAGCAACAAGAAGACATTCTTTCCAAACAAATTTAGGAAGATTAGCATGAATACAAAGTGATCTTGCTATGTCTAACTAAGTGATGATGTTTTCTCTCCACTACTCCATTTTGTTGTGGAGTATACGCAATAGTCTCTTATTGAAACATGCCAAGCTTAGTAAATTAGTCTTGACATTGTTGTGACAAAAATTCGCCACCATTATTTGAACTAATTGTTTTTAGTATAGTGTTGAATTGTGTTTTGATATATGTAAGAAATCTAGACAAAACATTAAAGGCATGGGATTTATGTGTCATGGGAAATGTTCATGTACACTTGGTCATATCATCCACAATAATAAGGAAAAATTTAGCACTAGAAGTAGAGTTAGTGTTATATGGACCCCAAACATCAATGTGTAAAAGATTGAAAGGATGTAGAGATGTAGAATTACTATGTGGAAAGGGTAAACGATGAAATTTAGCAAGCAAGCAAGCAAACAAGTTTCACAAAGAAATTTTAACAGAGTAATGTCCTTAAACTGAGGTAAATGTTGCAATTTCAATTTAGAAGCATGTCCTAATCTACTATGTAACAACTATAAGGACATGTTATTATTTACATGAATACACTTTTATTGAGAAAACATCCTATAGCAATGTTTGAGAATGGACTCTAAGAGAAGTCTTGAGACTCCAAGATGTAAAGCCCATAATAGCTCTTAGCTACTGTAACTACTTCAAATTTCTAGTCCTGAAATAAGCATTCATGTGAATCAAAAGTAGCTTTCAAGTTTATATTTGACACAAGCATATTCATAGATAAAGGTTTGTATCGAAAGTTGGGTACAAAGAAAACATCTATCAGGACTATTTTGTCATTTATATGAATATTTCCAACAAGTGTTACTTGTTTCCTTTGTCCATTAGGCAAAATAATGTGAATAGGCTTACAAGTGTTTTGGTGGAAAACAAAAGATGAAAATGTGGTGTCATGTAATTCGATGCTCCCGTGTCAACAATCCAAGAACCAACCAAACTACTAAAAGAAGACAAAGTATGAGAATTACTTGCAAAACTCAATGTTGAAGCATGCTGATCCTCGCCAAATCCTTACCTATTGGTTTTGAGTAGCTTAAGTACCTCATGACAAACTTTATTCACAAGTTGTGATTCTGCCACACTTCCTTGTCGTGCATTCAAAGAAGTATTATTCATAGAAGAAATGTTAGATCCAACATTGGCCACTAATCATGCACTCTTCTTATCTCTAATAGCCTTGTTATACCATTCTAGAAAACCAACCAATTCGAAGCAATTATTAGTATCATGACATGTCCTTTTGCAATGAGTATAGGTAACTTAAGTCAAGCTTTTTCCCTTTCTATCCTTCTTATTATCTACAACTAAATGTTGCTTTCCCTTTACTAGAAAAGTAGAAACATCCTCATGTACACCATTGCTTGATGTAAATTCTCTTTGCTTCTCAATTTGAAACACTAAGTAATATGCTTTATTAACAATTGGTAAAGGATTCATTGATAAAATCTAGTTCATAATATTCCCATACACATCATTAAGTCCCATCAAGAAATATAACAGCTTATTCTTATTATCAACTTTCATAAACTTGATAGCCAAATCATAAGTACAAGCCTCCATTGGTCCATATTCACAAACAAGAACATGTAATATATTATCCATCTCATCCCAAAGTTTTTTTAACTTGTTATAGCACATAGTTACACTAAGGGATCCCTGTTTTGAGTTCAAAATCTTAAATTGAAGCTGAAATATTAAAAGATTGTTTAACAAACCAAACTGCTCAGATATATCATCCTAAAGAACTTTTGCAAATTTTGCAAGCTCTCCGAAAGTTCCTTAACCATATAATCCAATATCCAACAACGAATTATAAAATCACAACGAATTTATTTCTACTCATCAACAACATTAGGTTCTAGTTTCAAACAAGTACCATCAATAAAACCTATTTTTAATTTAGTGACAAGAGTGAGTTCAATCGATCTACTCCAGCTCATGAAATTCACACCATTGAGAGAAAGATTTGCAATTTGCGTTCTAGAATTATCAGATCCGAACGGAAATAAAGGATCATTATAATTGAGATTGTTATTCATGATTGAATTATAGAACAATTCTGTAAAATTGCACAATAGACGGAGAAATTGAACACGATGCAGTGAAGCCCTAGCTAACCCTCCTCTGATACCATGTTCAAACTACTAATTTGTAAGATATGTAGAATGTCAAAGAAAACTTATTGATTTCAGAGTAATGGAGCCAGAGAGAAAGTTCGTTACAAAGGACTGAAAATGTGAATGAGAAAAATCTATTATTGATTCTCTAACTACTGTAAGAATATATATACAAAGGTAAAAGTCATGAAATGTTGACACATGCACAAAATAAGTTATCAAAGCTAACTAATACTAATATACTTTTAACAGTATCGATCTATGAACATGAAAACTACCGAAAAAGAAGTGTGTGGTATTGCCCTCCAAGATGCACTCTGTGAATGCGTATTGTTTTCTATAGCTCAATTCTTGTGCCCCTAACGGAGTCTTGCATGCAGGTTCCTTTGATGATGGCTTCCTGATACAGCGTACTAAACCACTATATTTACATTGGTTTGACAATTCAACCGTTACATCTGGTTGATGCATGAAAATCTCCTAGCTCCCGCAAAGTAATTTAATCTAGTGCATTAATAATAGTAGAAACAAGAACACATAGAACACTCTAATTTAACTATTCATGTAGAATGAACTACTGAAAAGCAAATTCTCTGCAAAGACTGCAGCCTCTTTCTTGAAGGCTAAAAAATTGATCACACACTCCAAACATTTTCAGAAGAAAAAATGACAATAACTTTGACTAGGTATCTCAAGGATAGAATAGAAGTATCATTTAAACTATCATTGTCGATGTCGTGAATTGTCAAGGGGTTTCATCATCCATTGGATCCTTCCTTCGTTTTGGTGGGTGCGGTGGGCTGTGATCATCGTAAGAAATGCTCTGGATCTTGAGGAAAATACTAAAGACTTTGGAACATTCCACTGGTCATGCTCGTTTTGTACGCCTTCCCACTTGAAGAGCTAATTCTGTGTCGATTTTCAAGGAGATGTCAAGTGCTTTCACAGAATGTGTCAGGGCGCCACTGCAAAAGGAGCAAACTAATTATAAATAGATGTTCAGGGAATACCAAGGTCGAAGTGAACCTATTGAGTTTTCTTGCCGTACTTAGATTCTGCATTTCATAATTAATAAATAAACTAATGGAAGTTAAAATGAAATCTCAAATAACAAGACGGGGGTTTATGTGTCAGATATAATGAATTCAAACATTTCATTTTCATCTGATTCCCCGGAGAGAAGCTATTTTCCCCATAGGACTCATTAGCATGCTTCGCTTTGTATGATTAATGAACGCTCCATTCCAAAACACAAGCATTTTCTTGATGGGAGTGCATATGAAATTAAAAATTAAGACCACAAACGTTTAGCCAAATAAAATATGCATCCAACATTCAAAGAATAAATATTAGAATTATGTTGCTCAAGCTCCTCTACACAGTATCCTGGATGCATTGTTAGATGGATAATAAATAGCAAGTATGCAGAGGCCAGACAAATGTGTCTCCGCTTTTGTAATCATACGAGCAAACTCAGCAAATGAAGAAGAAAGCAAGAGAATTTGGAAAGAAGATTGCACAACTTTTGGAAATTGTATTTCTCAAATTACCTCCATATAAAACACAAGCTCACCAAGAACAGCTAGGAATGATATAAGAATACCTTGAGATATAGGTTACACCTGTTTGTCCAATTTTATGTACTGTGTCAAGAGTAACGTTTCCTGATGCCTGTCATAGTTCAGAAAATATTTCAGTATAGGGAATATTGCCTCAGGAGCCATTCTGAACAAAAGTGGTTCTTTGAGGTAGCAGCTGAGTAGCTAAGTTGATTCTGACGGGGTAACATTTGAAAATGGTGTTTAAATATATAAACAGGTGCAGAATGCTCAAATCCAATTTTCAGATGAGACATGTACGCAAGCATATGAATAATGAAAAGTTGCTTCAACTTCAGAAGGAAAAATATGAACTAGCAAAAAGTTTTCCCCATTAGCTGCCAAAAGTCTTGTATTTAGCAGAGACAATTGCAACCTCCAGCAAGTGAGTGCTGAATTGAATTTAAACTGGGCTCAGATAGAGAGAAGGGTTTGTGCAACTGATTATACATAATTTTAGATGCATCTTCCATTGATTAATTAATGCATATGACATTGGGATGTACATAGACAAATGGGACACCATGTATTTCCAAACTTTTTGTGTCATAATGTTGATGAAAGATATATCTATTTCTCCTTCCAGCCAGTCCTACCTACTGTTATATGTTCCATTGTTGCGTGTGAAAAAATAAAATATTATTGATTCTTTCAATTGATCATCTTGTACAACAATGAAATGCATATTTATGAGGAAATAATGGCATCATTTAACACTACACAACATTACCTACCACAATCTACAACCACCTATTTATGTACAACAATCCACCACCAAATTTGATAAAAACAATGAATATCCCCTATTTCAGTGCATACCCTCAAGAAAAGGAATGGATGTCTGGCATTCCTAACTTGCTTATCATTAAAACCCTATTGAAGGAAGCCCCATTGTAATACATTTGCTAATCAATTTCCTCACTCCACATATGGCATGCTAATTTATCTAACATCTAGTTTTCCTTTAATAAAGTACTGATCTATCTTTGTGAGTTTAGTTTGATCATGGTGCATTAAATCATGAGCAATGTCAATTGCTGATCTGTCATGACAATGCAACCTCATTGTCCCGCGTGCTTTAATTTGCAACTCATTGAGGATTATCTCTATCTACGAGAGCTTGCAGATTCCAAGCGCTATAGCTATCAATTCAGCTTTGGCACTTCTTAGAGATGACATCTTGCATTTTGCGCACAAGGTTTCCTCCCAAGAAAACGCAAAACCTAGTTGTGGATCTTCTATCGACTCATGAGCTTCCATAGTCTGCATCAGTATAACACTTGATAGTTAATTGTGCACTATTTTTTAACATAATTCCTCACCTTAGAGTGGTTTTAAATAGTGAAATATTTGCTGGAACTTACATGTGCTCTGCTCTTGGTTCGTGCATAAATTGGCTCACACTCCAACATTGTAAGTAAAGTTGGGTCAAGTTAACAAATATATTAATCTTCTTTCGAGCCTTTGATTCCTTCCTTTCTTGATCAAACCACCCTCTTCTCCTTTTTCCCCCATGCGATGATTCTGATCAGTGGGAATATTTGTATCTTTACTCCCAAGATTTCCAATCCTTCTTAGGAGGTTTAACACGTTACTTTCATTGGGATAGAGAGACACCATGCTTGGAATAAGCCACTTCAATGCCAAAAAAAAGTATTTCAGTCTCTAAAGATCCTTGATTTCAAAATCTCGGGTCAAATGGTCTTTCAAAAGTTTTTGCTTAATGAGATCATTTTCTATCACAATAATGTCAGTAACATATACTAAAAGTGCAGTAAGGTCTCCTTTATTTGAATGCTTGATTAACAGCATATTCCAAAACCATAGCCGCATTGACTGTCTTAGGCCATACAAGGCCTTTGATCGGCACATCAATTGGGAAAATTACTTTCTATCAATACAAGGTGGAGGTTCCATAAAAGGACCATTTCCAAATCCCTGTGCAAAATTACATTCTTTACCTCAAATTGTTGCAAGGCCCAACCATGGCAAGCCACAAGCAATAGCAAAATCCTAACTATTCATTTAGCAATTAGGGCAATTGTTTCTTGGTAATCCACTCCATAAATTTGTGTGCAACCTTTTGCAACAAACCTTGTCTTATATCTTTTAAGGGACCTATTGACCTTATACTTAGTAAATTCATTTGCAACCCTTCCAATCTTGCACGGTTGTTTCCCAAGTTTTCTTTTATATAAATATATATATATATATATATTATTCCTTAAAGCATTTATCTTGTGGTTCATGAGTTGTACCCAGTTATGATATCCTAATGCTTCATGAACATCTATAGAATAGTGACTTTGCTAATGCTGGCAACGCAGCTTTTTCATTGAGAAGACAAAGGAGAAATTCCAACCATCGTTTTCAATCAAACAACAAAGTCTAGCATTAAGTGGCAAGCCAACAGATGCAATTTCCCTTGCATCATAAATTCTGGTCAAAGGGCCTTGAGGGGGCCAGAAATCAGCCCAGAGTATAAAGGAAACCCATCACCTACAATCCAATGCATGTATTATTGAGCCTACGACCTCAGTGTAATGAGTTTTTGCCATGAACATGAGCAAGGAGAAGGGGTTTTGACATTCCAAAAGCTGTCACCTTCAAGGAAGATAGTGTGTACCCAGTCAACCCATAAACCATGAAGACTATTATCGCACAAATTCTAAATATGTTTAATTTGTGCAGCTTAGTTCCAAATTTCCAAGTTAGGAATGCCCACTTCCCATTTTGATCTTTAGCCTTAGTGGATATATTAGGTCTATCACTCCAAGGGAAATTCCACATTAATTGTTAAATAGTGTGAATCTTTGAAAGGATAAAGATGGAGGCCCAATAAACTTTCATGGAAAAAAATTACTGATTTAAGAAGCCATAATCTCCCCACATAGAATAGGACTTTGCTAGTCCAAGATTCTAGCCAGGCGAAAGCACTTACATTTTACACATCAAAATCCAACCTTTTATAGGTTAGAAGAGATCAAAGGGACACCAAAATATTGACTAGGTAGTTTTCCTTCAAGAAACCCAAGAGAAGAGAGAGGAGAACTTTTGATATGATCTTACACATGACAAAAGAAAACCATACTTTTCAGCCCATTAGCACAGAGACCTGAAATGCTCCCAAAATTAGAAAGAACATCAAGAACAAGGTTAATGGGAGGGAGTAATTGATATGATCCTCAAGTTAAAGAACAGAAAATCAAAGTATCTTGTATTAATTTTTATAATGAAATTTTAATTATAAACCCTAATCTCTCTAATTAAGAGCCATGAGCAAAAGCTCACCAAGGAACATGAGCACTCTCACAAATGGTCTAAATGCCAATGCAAGCAACATGAATTCCTTTTTTTCACTCCTACCCCTTATTTATAGAAATAGCCAATCTATATTAATACCACATCAACATGTACTGGACAGCTCACATATATACTACGCTTAGTATACCTATTATCACATATATTTTCTATTAGTATTATTAGCACTTCGTAACTTATCAGTCACCTATGCAAAAATCATTAAATCATCTGCAGGGCATAGATGTGTAAGTTGCTTGTCACATCTCCAATGATATGAAAAATGAGTCAACAATTTTTCCTTAAAAAATCTGACAAAACTTCCATAACCATAACAAATAAGTATAAAGAGATGGGGTTACCTTGTCTGCATCCCTCTATGACTAGGGAAAGACCCACTAGTTCCCATTAATGTTGATTGATAACTTAGAAGTGGAAAAGCATTGGCAAAGGAGTATGATGAAATGGGGTGGGAAACTATAGTCCAAAGAACCTGCTCCCAAAATTGCCAACTGAGGGTGTCATAGGCCTTTAAAATGTCCACCTTTATAGCACATCCCAACAGGCCATGGTTGAGATGATATCCATGAACCAATTCTTTCACAACAAAGATATTATTAGTGAAAATTTTTTTTTTCTTCTCTTGCCACTAGAGTAGCTACCCCCCACTACTAGAGGAGGAACTACAACCGGATGCCCTATCACGCACTTGCCTTGAAAGATTAGGATGCAAAGGAGTAGCATCAACCACTAGAAGTTGCATTTATCATCCCTTACCATGCTTAGGAGTTGAACTGTCCCACCCATCTTCAAGCGGGTTTTCTTGAGGCATTTCTCAACTGGCAGATTGTTGGCAACTTGCTCATTCAGAGAAGGCATGGCAGCTGAATCACGCATACTTTCACAGGGACCAAAGTGTGCACTTGTGCTGCTTTACCAATTATTGTCGGACAAAATCACTTTCTCACCAACATTAATATCTTAATGCACTTCAGGGTAGTTGTAGATTCATCAAGAAGAGAGCCTCAATCATTGGCCTTCTTCCTTTTTTCTTGCCATGGACCCAATCTTCGTTTCAACCTCCTTTGAAGAGGATGCTCCTTGTCCATGGCAAACTTGTCCAAACACCTTACATTTAGGGCATAGCAAGGAGCCATTGATAGTCTATAGCTGCTAAAGCAACTAATCCACACCCACTCTACTTCAATTTTTGTTATAAGCTCCTCATGAGCATCAATTTCAATGAAAACCCTAGCTGATTAGCTTTCATTCTTGAAAAGCTATTGGAGAGTTAGCTTGCACCAGCACAACTACTGCACTAGCTATAAAGCTTACTATATCGGCATTAAGGAACTCATGTAGAACCTGAGAAAAGACAACTAAGTTGGTATGATCAAGGGTTGTGGTTTGGCTAAGACATGCCAAGATGCCACTTTTGAAGCACAAGAAATCTCTATGTAAAATACTAAGGTTTGACCGAGATTAAATCCAATGCATTGGTCCTTACCTCCAATACATCCAGGATCCCATAAATTTTCCACAACCTTAAAGCTGTGTTTTGAAGAAGAGTGAAAGGGATCTTGCAATCAAGGAAATAGCCAACTAAGGTTAACTTCCAAAATTTTGCACCTCTTTCAACTATGGAGTGTGGAGGTTGGACACTGGCTGTGAACCCTCTAGCAACCAGCGTGAAAAGGTTTAATGTGAACTTCAACTCCAATTTAGAGGAAGGAGGGCATAGGCATTGGTAGAAGATTTTGGCTGAGGAGGTGGTGGCACACAGTGGTTCTCTTGCTCAACTTCTAAAACCACATTCAATTCCTTCAAGGTAGTATTGCCAAGAGAGGAAGAAGCTTCAGCTTCCTTCTAGTTTCCAGCAAATTCGCATACAATAGGAAGAGGGCCCAACCTAGAAAGGATAGAAGATTGACCAAAGTAATGGGCACAAGGCTCAAGATTGTCATATTCAGCTTGGCTGCACTCTTGGATTAGAGGTAAAAGGGTGGAGTTGTCCCTATTACCACAAGGAAAAGGTAAGAATTACCTGTGGTCCCCACACCTTTACTAGGCTCACCCCAGTTTTGAATAAACCTCAACAACAAAAGTTCCCCAAGATGGAGCCAGCTCTAACATGTCGGCAAGGTGCACCAGCCATCATCAGTGGCCTCCATGGCCAACAAGAACAGTATTGGAGATGGAGGGACAGAATAGAAGAGAAAGAAAGTTGAAAAGCCTTTAAGAAAAGTAGTTTCTTAGGGTGGCTTTAGTGAGGGGGTTTAAAAAGAAGAGAGAGCATTTTCTCACTCTACTTGATTAAGAAAGAAAAAGATTTCCCAAATCTTAAAGGTAAAATGAAAAGACCAAAAGTGGGCTCAAATATCTCATCTAATTAATGCTTGTGTGGTCATTTCCACTCATGGGGAATATTTCCTGTAGATTTTTATTTTTTTGGTTCAAAAAGGAGTAAAATATTATAGGTTATTTCACTTTATCATCTTCTACAAGAATAAACACAAAAAGGAAAAGATAATTTTATATGACGCTACATAACACTACCACCACAATCAATCAAAAACTGAGCTCAAATTTAATTAGACAAAAATTTCCTTGATTTCAACGGTCCATTTATTGCAGCCTTTTTACTAGAAGTTTCAGCTGGTCTAGCATGCTAGTTTAGACCAATTGAACAGGTCTAAAACTTATTCATCAAGCAAGTTGTAGGATCAGCATGAAACTAAAGCATAACTTGATTAAAGTGGATTCCATAATCCAAGAAGGATTGTGGCAGATATCAAACTGCGACTAAGCTCTGGCTCAGTCCATAGAAGGAGCCCTAATGCAGCCTAAATTCAAGTTGGTTAATCCAATTGTCAGACTAAATAGGAGAATCTTCATTTGTCGATCCATAAATTTTAGGAAATAAGAGCAAGCTTGAAGTCCTGTATGATGTAATTGAAAAGACAGCCTTTTTTCACTGCATGTAACATCTATTATAATATGAACTGCAGGATAGTCACCTGAAAATGCATAATTGGCAAAAAATTGACATGAAAAAGAAGCAGCTTGTGTCACTTGAGTTTTAAGTTTTAATTTCTGCTGGTGTTCGTGTTGATGATCCCTACCTCAGGAATCAGAAAGTTGATTAAGATGACAGTCAAAACATAGAAACCAAGGACCTCTGTTTAACTCAAAATAGTGCATACCTCTGTCTCAAACTTTCTGTCAATTAGTGATACAGCCTCTTGCAGCATAGATACATCAACATCACCACTCAGTAAAGGTACAACCATATTATCCAGCATTATTCGGGTTAAGGAGGTATTTGTCTGAGATGCATAATGCATTACTTCCTTCACTTCCTCAAGTGTCCGTGTTTCAACCTGACAGATGGAAAATATGCAGTAAAAATATGGAAATGAACTCATAATGCAGGCAGAGAAGCTGATAAGGAGAGAGAGAGGAGGGGGGTGGGGGTGGTGTGTTGTGGGGGAGGTGGAATTAAGACTACAATTTTTCTTCCTGAAAGTTAGTGAGTAGTTCTATTAACCAAAGGCAGGAGGACAACTCAAGTTCACCATTGGATGTACACCCTAATCAACTAGAAACAGCATTAGCTGCCTTCCAAAATCTTTACATGTGCATACTTTATTTGCAATCTCCTGTTGCAATGCAATGACCAAAGAAGATGAATAAGATGTTCTAGGGACTTCCAGTTATTGGTGTCGTACATGAACGTGGTCTAGTACCTTTCCTAGTACAATAGAGCCTAATGGCTATAACAATTTCACTTTGTTACTGTATATATAAGAACTTTTCCATTTAATGAATGATAAATTTTATTAAGAAAATTATTGTAAGAATGTCACATAGACAACTCAATGGAAATTACCCGTGATTCCAATTCAAATATAAATTTTAAGTTGATAGGTTATATATATTCTAACACAAAGTTGTTTGCCTATCTATATCCCAGTTCAAGATGATTGGTAACTATAATCAGAATTCCTACATCATTTAAAATTATTCAAAGTAATGCAGCCAAAATGACGTCAGATGCTACATAGTGAAGATAAATATTATTAGTCTTAAGTGGGAAAAGGGTATGGAGAGGGATTGTGAAGGTACCTCGACCTCCATTTTAAGATTTCTTTGCTCCAAGTAAAGGTCAACAGATCTAAGAGCATTTGTGACACCACCAGCTATGGATATATGATTATCCTTAATCAGAACCATATCAAACAGGCCCATCCTATGATTTTTCCCTCCTCCAATCAGAACCTATAGGAAGAGTGATCAGCCCTTTAGCTACCAGCAAGCCCAAGACAAAAGGAAGAAACAAAAGAAAAGAAATTGAACATCACCGCCCATTTATCCACCAAGCGTAACCCTGGAGCTGTTTTTCTTGTCTCAAGGATCCGTGCAGGGTGGGCAGCATCTGCCATTGCCTACAGAAAGGAAACATGCAAGGTCCTTCTTCAATGAAGCAGAGGTACAAAATAATTGGATGCAGGAGAGCCCAGGCAATCCATTCATTGTCCCAGGTCCTTTTAAATAAAAGAAACGATATCTATTACTTTCCACATGTAGCAAGGGAGAAACAGACCAGTAATAGCCAATATGAATGAAATAGGAGCTAGCAGGCAAACCAACTTTTTCCAATATGCAACTCATTAGGGTAGCGTAAATCCTGCCAGTACATTGGTTTGTTTTCTACAAAGAACAAAAGTACATCTTCTTAGTCAAATCCATCTCATCCCCTAAGCTCACAGATTGTTGGGCGCCATTGCTGACTTAATGTGCTCCTCCCTCTATATTAACTTATCATTGGGCAGTGGCCATGCCATGTCGCACGTCTCACACTAGTTATATCATACATTGAACACTAGCTGCTATCATTAAGCGATGCATGGAGTGATGTTATAACAGCTTTTTATATTTTCTATTTGGTTGCATCACTAACTTCAATAAGAGTACCTTTGTTAGAGTCGCTATCCCACTCATTCTCTGCATAAAATTTAGCGCTACCCTTTCAGCTACAACAACATTGTATGCTAGCCCTGCAAGTTCATTGTTTCTGATTAAAGAACAGAAAGAACATTTTCCCATTGAAGGTAGAAGTATGGGAATCAAGAACGATTAAAAGAACCAGCTTGAGTTACCAGAAACTTTTCCAAACTGAAGTCCTTTATGAACATAATCTCCATCAGACTTAGACCATTCTACCTGATTGCAACATTGTGCGCCATGTAATTTCATCAATATCCACATTTAAATTATAAGACATGTGAGAACAACTACCTACTCATGCATGCAAACACATATTCTCGGAGTGGGAGAGAGAGAGAGAGACAGAGATAGTACCTTGAGAGATGGATCAACCTCATTGAAGACCATCTCAGCAAGAGCAATTCCTGCAATGACTCCATCTTCCTTGGCAAGGAAATGGGCTTCAACTTCCATGTCAGAAGGAATGGTTGCCATACATGTGACGTCTCCTAAATTCCACTGAACATATATTATATAACATCCCATCTATGCCATTATCCATTAAGAGATTAGATGCAATAAGTTTATTGCTCAAGACAAATATTATAAAAACCAAAATCAATCATTCCCAGGACAAAGTCCTTTCTATGATCAATTTTACTGTGTCTTTGCTTATAGCTAACACTTCAAAACGGGTACTTAACACATATGTAGGTGGAAATTTATTAGCAAATGAACTTAGGGGTGTGTTTGTTTCACAGAAAATGTTCTCCAAACTTTTTTTTCCGACATTTGTTATAATGAAAGCTTTGCAGTTGCAAATGTTATCATAGTGATCTCAAGACATTGCAAATTCCAGTGGCTTTTAAAAACGGTCGATGGTGATGGTAGTGGTTAACAACTTTGGAATATAGTCATGGCAAAATGAGAAAAAAATGATCACCTACTTCTCAAAATGGAAATCATTTTCCCGTGTTCTATGAATATTATCAGAGATAGCCATACACCATCACAGTATCGGCTATCCCCTAATCACTTAACTGCAACTACTTGAGACTAACGGGACAATATTTGAAAATTATTAAGTTTTTATGCAAAACAGATGTCAGAATGAAAGGTTGGAAAAACATTTTCTTCCAACCATACACAGCTTCACAGTGCAATTGAAAAAGATAAAGATAACGAGAGCTCTAGACTAAGAAAAATAGATAGCAGTAGTGATCAACAGAAGATAAACCTCGATCGCCGGCGTCTTCTGCAAGGGCTAACTTGATGATCGTTTTCAAATTATAAGTGGGGTGAGAAGGAGGTCTAATGGACATTGAATCCACGGAGAGTTTTGTGGGGTTTGTTACTTGACCAGAAACGGACATTCTTGTCTTCCCCCTAACGACATTTCATATGACGACAAGTTCATCCATTATAATAAGGTAATCAATCGAAAACAAAACAGAAAGGTTAAGAATACTCTTCTGAGCAAAAGGACATACCTTGGAGCTGAATATAAGCGAGGAAAGTAAGATGGGAAAAGCGAGAGAGCAGAATTACAACTACAAGACATTACTTTTTAGGTGTCCTGGACGAATCATTCATAAGTTGTTGACATCGCACAAAGTGAAAACACATGCAGAAGACTCTGTGTGTGCCGACAAAGCAGAGCAGCCGCCTATTCCTATTCCTCACACCAACCAAAGCAAAATCCCTATATCTCTAGCATTAGTGTCTTTGTTTATTCTTCTCTCCCCATTCTTCCTTTTATAATTTTTCCTAATAAGGCTGGGTTTTCAAGACACAATGAAGGATGATGAGCATCTGCTAGGTGCATCTCATGTTCTTTCGATTAGCGCCCTCGGACCTAGCTCACGTTTCTTTCTTTCTTTCTTTCTTTCTTTTTTTTTTTTTTTTTTTTTCTTCCTCCACCTTTGGATGTTTTATTCAAATACGGGTCTTTTTAACCTTAACAATAAATAATACCGATGTGATATAATGAACCACCTACCAATTTTTGCTCATGCACCTTCATTATTAAAAAATTTGCGAAGTATTACTATGTTCAAATATTCCTACCCAACAATTATACCTAGCAAATATTTGCTATGGGCGCCTTCCATTAGGCACACATCCGCATTCCATAAACATAAAAAACATAATTGAAATGCATAGGAGACGAGTGGAAACATACCGTTACACTGTCCATAAAATTTTTTACTATTAAACATTTAAAAACAGGTAATAATCAATATTTTATATTATTTTACTTTCTTTTTCTTTAAAAATATTAAGCATATACTACGTATATAATGCAGACATGCATAAACCTTAAGTTTTTCAATTTGTCTATATTTAATAGGAATTTGTTATATCATGTATAGATTAAGGCGATTATATAGTTGGGAAGATAAGTTGTGTGAATATTGTTATGGAAAATATTAGTATACATTTTGAAATTATATCGTAATTTGTACGCTCGTAATGTATTAAATAAAATTTATAAGAAAAGTTAGATAGTATATAATGTACTTTGGCGAAATGATATTGTGCAATTTACTAAGTTGTCACTAGGTGTGTATTGTTTAAGTATTTTATCTGATTTAAATCTTCAATTGATGGTGGTATTACTAGGATGGAAATGATTAATTATGTGAAAATTATTGTACATATGAATGGAAATATTGTGATTGGTAACTCAGGGCTGGAGTATAATAGAGAGCCATTACAAAATTGAAGATATTGAAAATTTCATTAAAATGGCCAAGTCTTTCAGAGAGCAAAGTATCTAGGAAATATACATTAGGTACTGTAAAGAATCAAGTGCCTAAGTTGAGCATAACATACAACATGCAAAAAATCCGACTTTTTTGATACTCTTTTTGTAATATATAACAACCGCTATAGAACCGTCAAATTTGAACATGTCAAATGAATTATAAATGGATTTCATTGACTATAGGCATATCGATATCGTAGAGAAGCAACTTGATGAAGCATTAGGTCCGATTATCAAACATGAAGAATCTTATGATTCATATGTGGAGATAATGCATATGGACATAAATGTCGACGATGATGAGCAAGAGGAAGCAATTGTGATGATGTTGGACCCGAGGATGACCAAACTATCAACACTTATTAACTCTTTTCTTTTTTCCCAGGTGGTGTAAAAGCCATACTTAGAGGAGTTGCTACAGTTACTATTAGATTTCTATAAGGCTGGGTAGCACATTTAGATGGCTTGGATATCACCTATATGTTTCCACATTATTGAGTGGTGTTTCCTTGATTGTATCATTTAGCAGTTTGGTGATTACTAGTACTTGCTAAAGGATGTGGACACCTCTGAGTAGCTTCATTAACTAGACCTCCATAGTAAGGCCAACATGACTAGATCAACATTCACAATGAATACATGTGAGCTTAAGAATAAAGGCATGGTTTCTTAGTGCATATCTAAGGTCCCAGTGGAGTCGACCCTGGCTACTGGTCGTAAAATCAACAAATCACTCGCCCTTACATTACATACCAAGGAGCTGTCATCAGTCGTCTAATAAGTGCCTGTACAATCGTCTCATTGTTTTTATATTTGTACCTACCTTCTATTATCTATAATAACAGCTTCATGTCTATTTATTTAAGGTAAACTTGCTTAAGATGTACGGTTGGCATCAGACTATCCGACTACACTTGGTATTGCAAATGGAGTGTTGCAGTTCGTTAAGCAGTACAACAGCCTCATCTTTTACCTACAGTACAGGAGGAGCAGCAACCACACCCTGAAGACAATTATGAGGAGTAGGGAACACCTGCAACTGAGGATATGCTGACTCCTCGCCTACTACCTAAAGGTAGAGCTTGAGATCGAGAAAGCAAGGCTCGATCAGGGCGTAGTTAGGGTGATCATAATGAGGATGTGCCGTCATAGGGACGGTTTTTTGTAGACTTTGGACACATTAGCTTTGGGTACGATACATACCGAGAATCTAAAGTTGCTTCTAGCTTGGGGGTTGGATCCAACTCTTACATGATTCTTAAGTTCCAGCATCAGTTAGAGCTCATGACTCCTTTAGCCCCTCTTAAGTGGTGTTTTAGTTACTCGCAGTCCTCTATAGGTAAAGGCATCACTCAACTATAATCGACTCTTCTTACCAGCTCAATGCCTTCCTATGATTTTGACGAGACACTGCCATAGTCTACACAGTCATAAAACAGCCGAAGGCATTCCCTTCTATCCTATGCTATTAGAACCTTCACCTAGCATAGGAGAGAATAGATAGACATTATATTAATTATACATGATTGTATTGACATAAACAAAGTACATTTTTTGTACATATACTTACTATTCAAATATAAGTTTAGCTTTTATGGAACGTCACAATGTGTGGCAAGCTTTTTTTGTTATTGTATTACATTTTGAATTATTTATGACTCTAATCATCTCCTATGCGAAGTAGATGTCTGTTCTGTACAATGAGTTTTGTTCTTATGCCTTTTGGCATCGAGAGTTAATGTTGAAGATGGTGAATTAGATTAGATAATTTGTTATTTTGTATCTTGTGTTTGTAAATATATGAAACAATGTATAATAGGAATTAGACCATCAGACCTCTAACCCAGGCGAGTTCTCTCTTTTTACCCTACAACTAATGAATCTGAGCTATTGCACTTTGTTGATCTAATGCCCTCTTCGAGTCGAGCCCTCTTGTGTCTATCAATAGTCTCCAGTTGCTGAACAAAGATGCACTCGGACAATAGCTTGATCTATCTAGCCAATTATACAACCTACTTACATATAGGCTGCTCTGATAGTCTAACCCCTCACACATTTGCTTGGCTATGACCATGTTGAACTCCAGCTAGGTAGTACTGGTGCCAAGAACTACCCTTCCACCCTAATACATTCCTTTACTCAGCACTTCGGCTCGATAGTCACCAACTTGATTATATAATTTGCTTTTTACTATTAGAAAGCCACTCATCTATAGAGAGCCACGCATTTGAGCAATCATATGACAGAATCCTCCGTACAAGACAAACATTTTGCTTGATTTTCTCCTTTTTCCCTTTTCCATTCTTGGTACATTACTTCTTTAGGACTACCCTTTTTAGTCACTTTCGGTTATAGTTGATGCCTTAATATTTCAAGTATAAATACCCATTGTAAGGGTAGCTACAATATCATATATACATTTGATATTGAATATACTTCCTCTGGTTGTGAGCTAATATATATCTAATATTGAATATACTTCCCTTATTTGTGAGTTAAGTGTGCTTACTTCCCTCTTTTACTCTTATTATAACCTTTAAGTAAGGCTAGGTAGTGAATACCCTCATTGGACTAGCTCGTGTGTCATATTGAGTTGACTGTAAGTCTTCAATAATTCCCTTGTGTGTCATATCCTCAAAGTTGATTGCTTTACTTCCATTGTTGTTCACGCGTTTCTCTTTCCATCTTCGTTTTCAAGTTTTTTGCAAGTTTGAACCCATCTCAATACCATCGCCCTTGTTAGCTCTCAGTACGGTGTATCATCTTGGTATCAGAGCGGAGATTCATTTAAGTAAGTTACGTTTGAGCTTTCTTATGACCATTGTTTGTTGTAGTAGTGTGTTTTAGTTGTGTAAAGATTAGCTATAAGTGTCTAGATAAGTAAGAAGGCATAATAATTTTCTATCATCGTGTACTCTATTTTACCCTATTTCAAATATATGAAAACAAAGCAAGTTTCGACTAGATTTGTTGTTCTTAAAAAATAGTTGTTGTGTTGATAGTTCGCTTGAACTTTCGTGTATAGAAGAGTGTATGTGAGTTGCTTGAGCTAAGTAAGCCATTTATGTTGTCTTATAGATTATGAGTTTATATACTAAGTTTTATCGAGAAGATGATGGATTTAAATGTTTATGCTAGTTTGGAAATGATAATAGTGGTGTTGTCCACCATGAATGACAACCTTAGGATGCCCTTAGAAGTATAAATGAATGAATTAATGAAATAGCTAACCTTATAGCCGACCTTACTAGGGCTATGCATGCATTGTTCTTTTGACCTACTGAGGCCATGTAAAATACTCCCCAAGCTGCTCGACCTGCGAGAGGATAAATCTCAACTTAACAAGATTGAGATGGAGGAGTAGGAGTACGTATTAGGAGAAAGATTGATTTAGGTGATACGTATAAAAGGGAAGAAGAGTACAATGAAGAAGAGGAGCAAGCTCGAGTACCTTGAACTAGAAACCATGTAAAGTTTCAGATTCCAAACTTTAATAGTTCTGGGAATGCGAACGACTATCCGGGTCGGGAGGAAAAGGTTGAACATATTTTTTACTATTATTAGTATGAAGACAATGAGAAGGTGAAAGTTGCTATTATAGAATTCTCAGGGTAAGCTGCATTATGGTGGAAGAACTTCCAAACCATAAGGAGGCGAGAAGGATACAAAGAAGTTAACACCTAGCCCGAGATGAAAAAAATTCTCAGCAATAGGTTCATACCAAATACCTACTTACATGATACTTTTGCTAGACTTCAGGAGATACGGCAAGAGAATTGAATTGTTGATGAGTATGTTCAGAAGTTCCAAATGCATATGATATGATGTGAAGTGGTTGATCCATAAACCTGAACAGTGTTTGAATTTCTTACTAGATTAAGAAGCAACAACTAAGATATTATGAAACTTCAATAGTTTACTATATTAGATGATGTTATAAGAATAACTTAGCGAGTGAAAAGATAAAGGAGGAACAAGCTAAGGCAACCTCTAATGAGCCAACTTGTACAATTAACCCCATCTGCTTAGGGAATTTACCAAGCTTAGCATAGTGTCGAGCTAAGCCAAAGAACAAAAGTTAAAGTTAAATAGAAGAACCAACCAGTTGATAGTGATGTGTAGCCGAGGACCTATGAGAACGGATAAGGATCTAAGAGGAAGACAAGCTGGATCAAGTGTTTTAAATGTCAAGGGTTTTGATACATGGCTACTTAGTGTCCAACGGAAGGATCATGATTATTAAGGGAAATGTCCCAAAGATTGAAGTAAGCACACAGATAAGGAACCAAAAGAGGAAAAAGAAGTGGAGGAAGACATTGAAGTTAATACCGAACTAGTTGAGGAAGATGTATTTATTGAGTACCTGGATAAACTAATCTTAGTTGTCTAACGTGTGATGAGTATAGAACCCTCTATTGAAGAAGAATAGAGAGAGAACTTATTCTACATCACTTGTGAGGTAAATGATCAGGTTTGTGTGCTCATAGTAGAAAGTGAGAGTTGTACCAACGTAGCGTCTACTGACTTAGTTAAGAAGCCTAAGTTGTCTACTATCACGCACCCGAAGCCATATAAGTTGCATTGGCTAAATGAGAATGGAGCACTATGCATCACTCAGTAAGTATTGCTCTATTGAAAATTATTTTGATGAAATTATCTGACATGTTACCCATATGTGCATCTCATGCGTTATTAAGCTGACCTTAGCTTTTTGATTGGAGGGTTATTCATTATGGTTTCAACATCACATATGTATTTGAGAAGGATGGGAAGGAAATTATCTTAAACCCTATGATCCTGAGTCAAGTGAGTAAATGATAAGCTAAATTGGCCTGAGGATCCAAGAAGGCTTTAGTATTAAGTAGAGCCAAGCTTCGAGAAGCTATTAAGGCCGATATATTGACTTTTATATTGGTTAGACAACTATTATAGTTAAAAGAGTAAGTTGAACTACCCCTAGAGATTAAAGAGCTGTTAGACGAGTATGTAAACCTGTTTCCAAAATAGCTGCCAGAAGGGTTACCCCCAGGGCATAGAGCACTATATTAACTTGATACCTAATGCTACCCTGCTGAATAAACCAGCTTATAAAACAAATCTTGAGCAAGTTACAGAGTTCCAAAAGTAAGTCAATGAATTAATAAATAAGGGATATGTGAGGGAAAGCCTTAACCCTTATGTTATGCTTGCATTGCTTGTAGCAAAGAAGGATGACACTTAGTGTATTTGTGTGGATAACAGAGCTATCAATAAGATTACAATCAAGTACCGATTCCCCATCCCAAGGTTAGATGATATATTAGATAAGTTGAGTGGTGTAAGAATGCTCAGTAAGATTAACTTGAAGTTATGGTACCACCGGATTCGAATGAGACAAGGGGATGAATGAAAAACTGTTAAGACTTAACATGGCTTGTACAAGTGGATGGTCATGCCTTTCAGATTATCAAATGGCTCGAGTACTTTTATGAGATTAATGAATCATATTTTGAGGGATCTAATCAAAAAGTTTGTTGTTGTCTATTTTGACAACATCCTTGTCTATAGTGCCAACCTAGCAATGCATACAAACCATCTCTAGGATGTTTTCAATGTCCTCCAAGCATAGGGATTACTTAAAAACCTGAAGAAACATTGTTTCTATCAAGAAGAAGTGATCTTCTTAGGTTACATGGTTAGTGGAAAAGGATTGAGAGTTGATAAAGAGAAGGTGTGAGCCATTATTAAGTGGTCAACCATGATATGAATTTTGTAGATGAACACATGAACTCGATATCACACATAACTAGGGGATGAGTCTAGATCACGAGATGGTAAGAAAAGTAAATGATAGTCAAAGGTTAAACAAGGGTTCCCGTGTATCGACGATGGATATGATACACCAGCGCCTCACACAACCTTAGATCACACTTGATATGATGCACAAGTATGGCTAGAGGTTACTTGTCATTAGTCTATGCTCAAAAGGGCTAGATAAGAGTAAGGATACTTAACTCAAGAGAGAAAGTAAAAATCCAATGTATTCTCTATGTATGATGATGTTGCGGCTATTACATTATGCAAGTATTTATAATAACTTGTTAAGGTAAGTCCTAAGTTATAGAAATTACAAAAGAATGATCTTTATTTGCTAAACAAAGGAGAATAATTTATAGGGAAAATATGAAATTGTGTAAAAAGAACATCCACTGTCAGAAAGGATAGTGTTGAGCGTTTTACCTAGTCTGTGATTCTAACAACACTGAGCCGTACAAGGGTGGCCCTCTGATCAAGTCTGTTTAGCATTAGCAGTTTTAGTAGCTTGACTACTGAGGTTGGACGGTAGTAGGTTCAAGGACAATTCACATTCGAGTTGGCCTTAGATGGTCAGCTCTTAATAATTGTCAACTTGGCCTCGACACCGTTAAGATGGTTGTTTTCTTGATTTTATGCTTGGACTGGAGTGCTGTGGAAGGGTCGGTTCCTTGTGTTAGCTAATCACCTCAGTAGCTTCCTAAAGGGTGTAGAGAGCAAAGTAGCTCAACAGTTCAGATAGGGATAAAACTGCTCCTCAATGTTTAACTCATCTCGAACTGCTCTACGAACCATCTGAGAAAACCCTTGGGCTCGGGAGCGAGTGATTGGTCCTTGATCCCTATCAGACTGTAACCTCATGTGCAGAAGTAAGGAGTTCTCATGAATTAACATCATTCTATCGACATTTTACCCAGGATTTTGAATGATCGAAGCACCTTTGATTGAGCTAAGGAGTTTAAGTGGGGAGAGAAAGGGGAGAGGAGTTTTGCCGAGATAAAAGCAAAGTTGACATCTACCCCCATCTTGGCTCTACCAGACTTTGATAGAGTGTTTAAGCTTGAATGCAACACGTCAGGTGTTAGCATTAGAGCTATGCTAATGTAAGAAGGCCGACCTATCGCTTATCATAGCGAGAAGCTCAAAGGAGCATAATTAAACTATTATGTGTATGGCAAAGACCCTTTGGCGGTAATCCAAGCTCTTCGTATGTAGCAACATTACCCTTTGCTAAAAGAATTCATCATATATACATATCATGAGTCTAAGATATTTATGGAGCAAATCTAAACTTTCCAAACGCTAAGCTCGATAGATTGAATTCCTATAGGGATTTAACTTTGTCACTAATTATATGCAAGGCAATAATAATGTAATTGTTATGCTCTATCAAGGAGACATGTTCTCCTCACTGAGTTGTAGACCAGGTTATTAAGGTTTTTAAGCATTAAAGAATAGTATTGAAGTGATTCTTATTTTTGCCCTATATATAAGCACTGTAGAGAAGGAAAAATAGTTAATAGGTACCATATGGAGGATAGTTATCTACTTCAAGGTAGCAAATTATGTATGTCGACTTGTTTAATTAGAGAGCTGTTGGTGAGAGAAGCCCATAATGGAGGACTCTTTAGGTACTTTAGAGAATGAAGGACATATGAATTATTGAATGACAGGTTCTTTTGGCCTAAAATGAAGCGTGACATACATCGTGTGATTAAAGGATGCACCATTTACAAGAAAGTAAAAAGCCGAGCAAAACAAGGGAAGGTAATGCCTCTATTTATTCTGACCAAACCATGAGTTAACTAGAGTGTAGATTTTATCCTTAGATAACCTTAAACTACTCGAAGCAAAGATTCTGTAATGGTTATCATTGATAAATTCAGGAAAATGGCACATTTTGTACCCTACACTAAAACAAACGATGCTTCAGTTATTACTTCTTTGTTTTTATAGGAAATAATTCACTTGCACAGAAGGCTAAGAAGTATGGTATTAGACAAAGACCCAAAATTTTTGAGCCATTTTTGGAGAAGTTTGTGCCAACGGATGGAAACTAAACTACTTTTTAGCACCTCTTGCCATCTCTAAACTGACGACCAAACATAAGTAGTCAACCACATCCAGGGATCATTACTCCAAGTTACAGTAAGAAAGAACTTAGTTAACTAGGATATCTGCCTACCTGTGGTCGAATTTGCTTACAACAGGATGGTACATACTACCACTAAGCGTATATGGTTTCAACCCTAAACTATCCTTCGATCATACCCCAATACGACCCACTGACCAAGAAGATCTAGAAGCGAGGTCCAGAGCTCAATCTATCCAATAGATCTACTAACGAGTCGCCTAATACATTAACCTAGTTGCTTGAAAACTAAAGGAGGAAGGCAAAGGAAGGAAGACCAAGTAGTTTTAGCCCGGTGGCAAAGTGTGGCTACACTTGAGTAGAGAGAGATTTCCAAACAAGAGGAAGAGTAAGCTATCTACTAGAGTTAATGGACCCTTCAAGATCCTCTAGAAGATTAATGACAACACTTACCGATTAGAGTTTTTAGAAGACTTCGGAGTATTTGATGTGTTCAATGTTACCGACTTCAGTCCCTATCGATCCGAAGAAGGCTTTGATGAGGACCAATCGGATTTGATTGCAAGTCTCAATCAACCCGATGGGGATGATAGGAATCGGGCTATTGGACCTTTGACCTAAGCTCAAGCCCAAAGACTGGAAAGCATAGCAAGGCGAGTTCTCTTTATTTACCCTACAACTGATGAGTCTGAGTTACTGTAGCCTACTAAATTGATGCCTTGTTCGAGTCCAGCCTTCTTGTGCCTATCAATAATCTTTAGTTGTTGACCAAAGATGCACTCGAATAGCAGCTCGATCCACTTGACTAATTGTACAACCGACCTTAATATGAACTGCTTTGATAGTTCGACCCCTCATACATCTGCTTGGCCATAACCATACTAACCTCTAGCTCAATAGTATTGATGTTGAAAACCCCTACACACATTTGCACCTACGTCTTCTCGGAAGGACTACCTACCTCTATACAGTATCTCAGCTCGGTAATCACTAACCTGATCGTACAGTTTATCTTCTACTGTTAGAAAGCTACCTATCCACAAAGAGTCACGTATCCGAGCAATCATATGATAGAATCTTCCGTACAAGACAGGCGTTTTTCTTGATTTTCTCTTTATGTCCTTTTTCATTCCTTGTACATTACTGGTTTAGGACTTTACTCCTTTTAGTCATTTCCAATTATAGTTGTGCCTTAATATTTTAGGTATAACTACCCATTGTAAAGGTTGCTGCAACATTGTATATACATTTGATATTGAATATACTTCCTTTATTTGTAAGCTAAGTGTGCTTACTTCTCTCTTTTACTCTTATCGTAACCCTTAAGTAAGGCTAATTGGCGAGTACCCTTATCAAACCAACTTGTGCATCATTTCGAGTTGAGCCATGAGTCTTCGGTAGTTCCTTAGTTCATTATATCCTCGAAGCTAAATATGGGTTTTGCTTGTTTTACTTCCATTGTTGTTTGTGTGTTTCTCTTTCCATCTTTGTTTTCAAGCTTTTTGTAAGCATAGACCCATCTTGATACCGTCACCCTTGTTAGCCCTTAGCGTAACATATCAATGTATCTTAGGTTAACTTAGTCATTTTGTTTGAAATTTACATATGGAAACAAAAGAAAGCGCATGCAGTGCATATCCAAATGTATTGAAGGGGCATACATTACTTGTTCCTTTAGTATATTTGGATATATCATGAAGGCACATGCAGTTTATGTGCATTCTTTTTGGCATAATTGATAATTTTTTAACACTAAAGGTGCATGTTTTGCAAATATTTATCATCGGAGGTTCTTTTTCGTAATATTTTTTGGAAAAGGTCACATATTCGTATAAAACTCTTGTTGCTCAATCTATGAATTTTTGCTTTTGATAAGAAAATTTCAAAATACAATCATAATTCCACTTCCATTCCTGTCACCATATTTTAAAACATATTTATGGAGAAATTTCCCATCATTAAATATTACTAATTAAAATTATTTCATTAACTTTTACCCTAATTATGATATTTAATAATTAAGAATATTTTAGGTAATTACTACTATATACACATTTAATTTAATTTCATTGGACACATGGTTGTTGGTTGGTGGGTGAATTTTTGCTTGAAATAGACAAATTGTATGGTTAGGCCAGCGACTACCGAGCAAAGGTGCAAAGTAAGACCAGGGATTCTTCTAAGGTGAGTTTAACTCGGATATGTTGGGAGTAGTTCATATTTAGGTCAGCAGAACTAGTGATCGAGTGGGTTGAGCTAATGTTGAGTATGTCTTAGGTCAACAGTCAAAGACTACTGATAAATACGGGAAGGTTCGGTTCAAACAAAGTAGCAAACCGGTGGATTGAAGCAACTCAGACTCATCAGGTACAGGTCGGCATAGAAGAACTCGCTTAACCATACTCTTAAGCCCTTAAGCTTGAGCTCGGATCAGAGGTCTAGTGCTTTAATTCCTATCACCTAGAGAGGGAAAGAGTTGGAGTGAATGTTTCTGTGTGTTTTGAAGCAAGAAACAAACATAGCAAACTCCTAATCTCCATGAATTTGAAAAATAAGAGGAGCTAATTACTAGGTAAAATATTCAAAATTTGGTTCAAAACTAAGTAAGTTTTTGGTCAAAGATGGCACATTCATGTTCAAACTTACTTGAAAGTTATAATGGAGCTTGTATCATACTCAATCCGCTTAGCTTTTAACATGTTTTCAACTTTTCAAAGTGATTTTGACCCCTTTAATGAATGAATATAAATGAGTTTTTGTACTCGACGCAAATTATCCAAGTGATCTTCATGATTTTACTATTGATTTAGTGAAATCATAAAGAAAAAACAACCTAAAGTGGCTCAAATTGAGTTGTTCGGGAAGGAGAAAAAACGAAGATGATGGAGTCAAACATTTTTTAGCTGACTATGCAACCAATCGCTACATGTCGACTTAAAATGGCTAAAAAATGAGCTTTCCAATAAGGAGAAAAAACAAAGATGATAAAGTTAACCGCTTGAGCGAATTGTCGGGCTTACTGCTTGGGTGGAACCGCCCGACCCGATAGTTCAAGGACCGCTATATTATTAAAAAAAAAAAAAAAACAATTTAGTTGGTCAAAATGACCGGCCCTACCCCTAACCTCCCCCTCCACACCCCCCCCCCCCATCCTCTATATGTAACTGCAAATTCAAACTTGCGTCGAAAAATTTAAATTTGCAGTTCAAAATTTAAAATTTGTGGCATCGAACAGCTTAAAATTTTAAATTTTAAAATTCAAATAACAAGTTCACACATTCTTCAGTTCTTATAAATAACATCTTCAATCTTAGTAACTTCAGGCCTAATAGTAACACTTACTCTACAAATTAATCAAATCTTTCCAACTCCAACTATTATACCTTTAAATTTTTTTCAGTTGTGAAACATTATTAGAAATATTTCCTTCCACTAACCACAAATTTCTTACGTAATTCTCCACTCCACTGTATAAAATAATTTGCATTAACAAATAACGCTAATATATACATACTTACCATATAATTTCTGTTTTATTTTCTCTTATATATTATTTCTATCTTTCACCAATAAATATTTTCACCAATGGAAAGATTTTTGTGCTGTACCTTTTCCAGTAAAAAACACGGTTCATCATCTAGTGGTAAAAATAAGGATAAAGGTGTTGGAACTTTCGATACATCATCTACGCTACTATAGTTTAAGGACTTTTAAGCGTACTCGGATAACGAGTCCGACTTGAATGAGCAGAGGACACACGATATGATTGAGAACGTAGAAGAAGAATTTACACCACCTCCGAGCTTTGATGTAGAACCTCATTGCACGAGTAATCGGGGAACACTACCTCTTGGCTTTAACGTTAAACATCAATGTATGAGTTACCAGAGCACGCTATCTCTTGATTTCAAACCTGCACGTATAAGTGTCCTTGAACGTCATGTTAGATTTGAACCTCCTCGTATGAGCGTCCTTAGACGACCTGTGAGATTTGAAACCCCATGGATGAGTTGCCTTGCAAGCATGTTCAAGGATGAGGAGGATGATATAGAAATTATTCTCGAAATAGAAGAGCAACATATGAGACAATGTAGGCCCACCCAATAGTTCGAGACCATCTGGCTCTGGTAAGCCCTTTAAACTCGGTAAGTCTAATATTTTTGCTACTTGTTTTTATAAAGGTACAGACGAAAAGGGGAACTCAAGAGCATTTTGTAACTATTGTAATGCGAGTTATTCGTGGAAAATGAGAGAGGGATATGGTACCCTTAATAAGTACTTAAGGTCAAAGCATTTCGAGGATGTGGGAATAGATAGAACGTAGCAACAAATTACCCGAAGCGGTGGTTCATTTAGACAAATGCTAATGAGGTATGATAAAGAGAAGCATAAATATAACCTAACATAGTACGTGATGAACATATACCTCTCCTTCAATGTGAGTGCATCAGAGTAGCAAAGTTGATACGAGCAGGAGACATTCAACCCTAACTCGTGATAATTTAGCCATAGAACAATAACTCGACTCACGCAGATTCTCTACCATAAAGGTAAGAGAGAGCTCATAGGTAAGTTTGCTTCCTTCGATATGCAAGTGTCCATATGTACAGACATATGAATGGATCCTTTTCGTAATAATTCTTATATGAGTGTTACTGTTCACTGGGTAGATGATAATTAGCAACTTAATAAATGACTATTGGATTTAAGGGTATTTAACAATCGACACACAACGCAAAACATTTATAAAATTATTAGAGAAATCTTAAATGAATACAAATTAGTGAGGAAAATTTTTTCTATTGGTTTTGATAATGCAACTACTAATACGGCATCAATATCTTATTTACAAAATTACTATCAACCAATGTTGGGAGGGATTTTTTTCTACATACGTTGTACATGTTATATTCTTAACTTGTGTGTCAAGGATGGCATTGTAACTTTGCATGATAGTATAACTCCGATCAAGAATATCATCAAGACAATAACAGATAGGCTATCTCTTCACAAAAAGTAGAGGAACTTCTACATGAAGCATGGGAAGAGACCTTAAAAGTTTAAGATAGATATGCAACATCGCTGGAACTCGACTTACGAGTTGTTGCACAGCACATTTCCTTATAGCGAACCATTATGTGACATTTTTCCTAGTAACTGGGATATTTGGATCCATTTACTTAAGGTTTTGAAAGTTTTTCATGATGTTACTAAGACTTTCTTACAAGTTTACATGCCTAGTATTCACTTGTTTATTAGGTCAACCGTTAGTATACTTGGCGTGCTAGTTTAGGCTCGTGAGGACCCAAACTTATACGTATGCATATACGATATGACGTTGAAGTGGTTAACTTATTATAAAGAAATTCCTCAATTTATCTCGTAGCAAATATTCTAGACCCTTGTTGTAAAATGGAATTATTACTAATATATTTGAAAACTTATTATGATTACATTCAAAATCTAATGGATTCTTATGACGTATACAGCTTAGAAGCACAACAAGAAGCGACGGCAGCAGCGATCGACATAGAGGAGATGCTTAACTGCTATCAAAGTTAATGTAGTGGCTAGTCATCAGTCTCTCCTTTGCCACTCACTAAGGAGTAGCATTATTCTTTTATAGGTGAACAGTTACTAACATAAAAATTGAAAAAGCAACGGTCTTGTGGTTTAATGTCTGAGATACAGCACTACACCAATACAAATTTCAAGTTTTCGAAAAATATCTCCATCAAGACTTCGATATTTTAGAGTAGTGGTAAAAGTATAGAAGGGACTACCTATTGCTATCTCACATTGCCCATGAAGTACTTGCTCCTCCGGCTTTAACGGCCGTTGTTGAGCAAGTGTTTAGTATAGCAGGCTTAATCATCGTAAACGTCGAGCCTCCCTATCTATTGTTAATGGTAAATGCTTGTATAAAAGATTGGTACAAGGCGAGCTATAGACGACAAGAACCATGTGGGACATCAAATGAGGAGGATGATTACTTTAATGACTGGAATCGATCTAATGGAAGCCCAAGCTCACCCGCGGGTTCTACTCCTACTCATGAATATGAATAGTTGTCTCAAGATGATGTATGTAAGTTTTCTTTTCATCATTTACGAAAAACTTTTATTATGTAGAAAAATCGTTTTTTTCTAATTATCCAAAAAAACTAAATGGCATGATTTTCCTAAAAGTGCTGATATAGTATTGGGTTTTTCCAAATTATGACCGACTGAAATTATTTTCATTCAAAAAATTTAACTTGGATAATCTCGTACACTTTGATACTTTGCTGAAAACGTAAAATTAATCAACAAACTAAATGTTTTCTAAAAAATCAAATTGAACTACGGCAGTTTGATTCTAATTAGTGAATATATAGGTACTTTATGGGTAACCGTAAAATACTATAAAAAATATTTTCCCTCTATTCACTTCATTTTATTAGATTAGATTATGATATTACGTATTCATACTATAAAAGACTTTTTTATATTTTATTTTCTTTCTATTTTTAATGTATATTTTATGGACGGATTGAAGAAAAAAAAATGGTTAAAGGATTAGTAAGGTGAGAAGGAAAAAAAAATAATGTAAAGGCTTATAAGAGGAGACATGAAAAAAAAAAAAAACAATTCAAGGGCCATTGGCTCTTGAACCAACGGATTACATGAACCAGCCCTGAACCATCGGCTCACGGGTTGGTCATGATTCAACATGATCTTAACCCGTGAACTAGTGGTTTAAGGCCGGTTCAAGTCTAGGTTGAACCACCGTCCAGGCCTAGATGGAGTGTAATCCTTCAATTAACTACTCGCTTAATGGCTATGTGACACATGGTGGTTTGTTTGAGAAAAAAATGAAAAAGACACTCAATGCCTAGAAGAGAGCTCAATCCCTTGGCCTATGAACAAGCAGCGTATGGCTTAGCCACTATACTATTGGCTCATTCTTAATTATCTATGCAATTTAATTAAATATATGTTTAAGATCAATCTAGAATTGGATCCATAAACAAAAAGTAAGGTTTTGGCTGAGTTGAAACTTCAATTGATCGATTCTTGATAAAATAAATAATAAATAAGTAAAAATAAAATTGCAAAGCCTTATAGTGCTCATATGCTAAAATTAATTTCTAAATTAAGTCCAATTTAATGATTTTACTAGTTTCGATTCAATAATCATATAGTTAGCTGAAAATTTGATTTTTCATAAACCAACTAACTTAAATCCAGAATGACATATGTGTACATTATCCTTATGTGATCCTTAAAAATGAAATTGACTTGATAATGATATCTCATGACCCTAAAATGACCCAAGAATTTTTATTTTTCTAAAAGTCACAATTCCTTATTTTTTTGGGCATACTTTCAATTTTGTATTTTTTTTCCAAATTTTCTATATTTTATTTTTTTCAAATTTTTCTTTCTTTTCTATATTTTTTAAATTAGGACATTTCTCTTTATTCATAAAAATTCCTAAAATTATGCGCTCGAAAGGGGTAGGGTGGGAATAGGGTGTCTACATTAAGTTTATGTGGATCTTATGTCTAAAACTTTATAGTTGTAGACTGGATTACATTACTCCACTCAAAGATGATTATTGATGTCTAAATTATGTGAGTTTGGCAATTCTTTCATAGGTATTGTGGCTATAGATAGTTTTTGAGCCTTAAGCGTGTTATTACCTAGTAATGATACATGGGTTTTGAGGCATTATAGTAGGTTAAGTAAGGTCCAGTCGCAAGTTTAAAAATAGCATATAGAATAAATTTTAGGTATAAGATAAAAACTTTACAAGGTTTTGGAATGAGTTTTAAGAAACCCTATAGGGTATCAAGTTGAGTATGGTTTTTGTAAAATCCATTCGAAACGTTTTTCAATGGCATCCTTAATGATAAGCCGCATGCTATCAACAAATAGGTAAGTCAAGTAAGATTAGGTCATGAGTTCAAAATTACCCTATAAAGAGGGGTTATGAGTATAAGATGAAAACTCTATTAGATTTTGGATAGATTTTAAGAAATCTTATGGAATATTGAGTCAAGGATTTTACAAAATCCATCCTAAACCTTCTGTAGTGGCATCTCTAATGAGAAGTAGCATGCCATCAATGAGACTTGAGGGAATGCAAAGTTTCTAGTGACCCAACCATCGAATCTTACCATGGTCAACCACCAAATCAAGGATTCCATGACATTAACACTCATGAAGGTGGCGGCTACTACTCTACCTTGGAGAGGCCAGCCAGATTTTTATTTGTTTTATATTTTTAATTGTTTTTCATTGAATTAAACAACAATATATTTTAGTTTATTTATAATTATTGTAAACAAATCGGAGACCAGCACATATTTGCTTATAAGATGTTACAAATAGGTATAACACACAGCCAGGAATACAAAGTGTTACAAGATGTCAAAGAGCGAAAGTTTCAAATTCACTCAGTGGAACAACTCCTTTAGATACTCAATCAACAATAACTGCGTGACATTAGGCAATGCACCATAAATACATGGTGTGTTGTCATAGCCTGGAACGGGATAGAATGATATACTTCACTAGATAATCAACTAAGGCAAGCATTGCACAAGACATAGCCATACATAATATATGGAATAACGCCATTATCTGGCCTCAAAAGCAGTTCTGTCCCAGAAGAATCTCTGTTTTCAGTGGAGCTACTCGTCTTTATATATATATAGATCGAGACTATCTGAGAAGTTTTCCCCAGCTTGACATTATTTACTTCCACTTTGCATAAAATCTTTTATCACTCCATAACAACATCCTATTCAACGGAATCTTAACATTTCTCTGCTTCAGATGCAGATGTCTAGGCACTATCCTGTTCTTCAAACTAAAAGCAAAATACTGAGGAAACATCTTCACCTCCTCTAAACTCATCTCCATTTCTTCCACCAGATATTTCAACTTTGGCCTTAAGTTATTATCAATGCTATACCCGAATATCGCGGGCAATCGCGCGCATATCCTTGCCGACGCCTGATATTCCAGTCCAAGGCTCATCAAGAACTTAATCTTTTCTTCAAGTTTCGGCACTCTTGCATTCAGCAGATGTGCATTAAGACTTGTTGGCACGTTCAGATTCTCCACCCCAAGGTGCCTCAGATAGTGAAGAGTCGGTCTCAGGCGATATTGGACGTCCGAAAAGAGAATGCGGGGGCATTTTGAGATCAAACCGCACGATTCCTGAACCGAAGCTGACAAATCATGAGTAAGGAAGTCGAACACAGGTGCAATCTCTGAAGGGTCCGTGTAATCCGAGAAGAGCTGCGGGCAAAGGATCACGAGCCGGGGGAGCTCTGCATCTTGAAACCCTTTGGATTTGAGGAAGTTAACGTTGGTTATGATTTGGTCGACGATGTCAGGAGTGGGTAGTTTGTTGGGTTTGGTATTGGGGCCTATGAGGCCAAGTTTTTTTAGATAATGGATGTTCTCCTTGTGGGATGTTCTAAACTTAAGGTAAAGAGGTGGGTTCGAGGCTTGAGAAAGTGTAGTGGACTTTGACAACCATAAAGTGGATGACAGGGTTGGATTGAAACACAGAGAGTGAAGCATCGGGAATTGGATTACCGTTCTGAAAGATGTTTAAGGTGTAGAAGCTTATACATTGCTGAAGAATGGTGATGGGTGTTTCTGTGGTTGGCTTTCTTTTCGGATAAGGATGACTGAAATATTATCTGAGCTTTTTCTTTTCGTGATTAGCTTTTTCCTTAGTTTTTATTTTTTTTATTTTTTTATTTTCCCCTTTCCGTGATTACAATGGGAAAAAGGAAATTAGAACTTGGTGCATTCATCTTAGTTTTGGAGATTGACAATCTATTTTTATCGCATAAAGGAATTGTCTTTTAAAACCTTTTCAGGCCGTTTACATTAAAGTAAAGATGTAGACAAAAACGAAAGGAAATGGTATCTTTAGTAAATTAGATAAAGAGCGGGAAAGGAGTAAAAAGAGTAAAATATTGAAAATATTTCTACTCTGAAAAACTTTTTTTCCCCTCAAAATTGGTCACAATAAGTGGAAATAGATGAAAAGAAGAATATAATTATAAAATTATTCCTCACAACAATTTTCATCAAAATAGTATAGGAGTAATTTTATCAAAAATTAAATTTGTTTCCTTCTTACAAAACCAACTAAATATAGAAAATGGAAACAGTTTTCTCAATTTTCTTCTTCTTCTTCTTCTTTTTTTTTTTTAATTTCTGTTCTTTTTTATTTGTTTCCGTCCATTTTTCTTCTATAAGAAATTGCCAAAGTAGGTATTGAGGGGCACTGCACGGCTAGTTCCTCCATTCTGGAGTTAATAATTAGTATTCATCTATTTCATACCTAAGTTTAAATGATTTTACATCTAAAATATTAAATCTATAATATAACCTACTTGAAAACTTAAACTCGGTCTATTTAATAATCGTGTTTCATTTAAGATTGATCTCATCAGTGATTAAAAAAAATGAAATAAATTTTAATATAGTTATAAGTTCAATAAAGTCGTTATAGATGAATGGAAATGTCCATGAAGTTTGAAATCCACAAAAACAAGTTAGTGAAACTCTTAAATATGAAAACTTACAATTTGACAAAATGTTATTACCATTATCCAAATTCACCACACTTTCCATTGGATATTAAAATAAGATTGCCAATGCGTTATATGGAAAAAAAATATATTAAATATTATGATATATAAATGAAAAATAATAGCTTATTATCCTTTTCATCTTTTCCTGATATTCTATGATCATTAAAGTTTAGTGAGTGTTACAAAGGTATATCAAATCCGAAAGAAATTTTGTGTTGCTTGTTAAGTAAAAGTAAATTTATTGGCATATACATGCACAATGATTTTGCGAAGAATATTAGTAAATAAGATCATATAGTACAAACTTATTAGGTAAGTATAAATTTACGGAGAAAAGATAGACATCATCTCCTAATATAGGAAAAAAGATTTAATAGGTATTACATACTACGTATTATGCATACGAACATATAAATACTAACAAAATATTAATAAAATAAATAATTTTCAAATTAATTATTACATGTAATTTGTACATAATATATATATTAATATTTTGTTGGTATTTATATACCATATATATATAATACGTAACATGTATTACTTACTGAATCATTTCTCCTAATAATTATATTAGTGGCATAAGATTTGTAATTCATATATTAAGCATCGTAGATAAGTCAAGCTTACTTATAAACTATTTACGCTTGACTTAGTGTTAATTTGAGTTTGACTTAACTGCAATCAAATCGAGTTTAAGGTTAAGTTACTCGAGTTAGTCGAGTAGCTATCAAGCTTGAGCTTGAGCTTGAGCTTGATAACGCTCAATTCGATTGACTCTCGAGCTTAATTGAGTTTTCTTTGTATAAAAGAATAATTTTTACATAACATTTTGTTTTTCGGTTTTTAAGGTACATTTTCATATAGTAATTTCTTTTCACATCTAATGGTCCACAAATACCATATTTAGAGAACCAAGTCAACTCAAAACCCCCCATTCTATTCTTAATTTCTCCATGTGCAACCGCAATAGCAGGTTTAAGGCCTACCCTATCCATTCAGCCACCACAATCGGTAAGCCTTTAACGAATCTTTGATTTTTGTCTTTACTTTATTGAATGTTTTAGCATTAGCAAGCTCTATTTTACATTTTTTGTAGTCGCATTTTATGGAATGTTTGGCTATATATCTCACGTATTTTCTTGCATTTATGCAAAAACCCCAAAATAAGTTCCTCTTTTTTATGCCGCGATTTCAGTCTTTACGCAGTTTCCAGGTTTTTATCTGTAAAGTCTGTCCCTTTTGTTTGTTTGTAGCTTTTTAGTCTTGAGTGTGAGGACTAAAAGCTTATGGAAAAAGAAGAAGAAGAAGTAGAAATAGGAGATGTAAAGACTAAAATCGGGACTTAGAGACACAAAGAAAGTACTACTTATTGGCAAAAAGATCAAAACTCTCTCTTCAAAGTGAAGCAAAATCTCACAACATAAAAACCCAACAAATACAAGCTTGCTTTGATACTAGGTATTTAATTTCAATTTTTATTCTTGCAAAATTACTTAAAAAGAAACCGACCCGAAAGACCAAATTTAAAGAAAAGAATGACTCAAAATATTTTTTAAAAAATCAAGACATTAAGAGACGAAGCTTAATGCCCAGGAGTCTTTTGGTCACCAAGATTATAGTTTATCCTAATGGAGAGAAAAACACATAAGAAGAATGGCCACGTCCATCAAATACATCCGTTATGGTTATTTCGTATTATCCTTTTTCTTTTTGTATGATTTTATTTATTTTACCAAAGGGGCTGAATTAAGAATTAATGATAAATTTCCGGTTTCTTTTGGAATTTTAGCAATTATGCAACAAGATGAGTAGACAAGCTAATGGAATACAATGATAAATGCGAAATATAAAAGGGCTAGGGATAGAGAAGATAAAGCCTAGATATAATGCTAAGTTCAAACCTTCCCTACTCTCCATGGACACATAATCACCTCTAATCGAGAATTTCACACCATTTTTATTAATCACCAATTTGAAAACTCCAAGAGCTACACAAGTTCTCAACACAATTCTCAATCACAAATACAAGATAACAACTCTAATGTAGTGCTTTTCTCACTATATTTTAGCAAAAGATGAACTCACAAATCCTAAACTAAAAATCTCTCCTAATAATTTGCAAGTTAAGGTGCAAGAGACAAATGGGAAGTTAATAGGTCAAAGAATGTAAGAGACGGTCTGTAAGTTGCAATAGAATATCAATTCTTAATTATCTTTGGCTAAGTAGTTGAGCATTTATATCATCTCTAAGAAATCTTTCCATTATAATGTATTAAATACTCTAATGGTTAGTTGAAATATAGGTATTGTCAAGCCAATAAATCTCCTTACTATTACACTGGTAAGCTAAAAAATGACACCAGCTCTAATACCATCCAAGTCACAATTAGGCTAGCTTGAAGAATAGAAGTTATCTTACTTTTCAATTCAGGCCTCCATACTGCTAAGCTAGTTCATCACCCTACTATTTAGCCAATAAGACAAACAACAACACTTCTTTCCTATTTTCATATTACAAGCACACAACATAATAACACAAATATTATATCCTTTCCAATTTTTATAAATGAAATATTAAATTCAGTAAATTTAAATAAAGAGTTAATTGATATTTGGAGAATTTACAACTTAAAGATCAATTTTACAATTAACTTAATATCTGTTAACTAAAATAAATCTTGGTTTTATTCTCAAAATCAAGTTATGAACCTAAGTCCAATAGAAGGAGAAGGGCAATAATCATGACTATAACAAACAAAAATAGTAAAAAAATATTATAGGGTATTGTAAATTTATTATTTAAAAGAAAGAGATTTTGAAGGGAGCAGAAAATACTATGAAAGCCTCATCTAAAAATATTTATTTATTTTTTTCATATACTCTTTTTCAAATAGACTTAGAAGTAAAAAGTATATATTGCTTTAGTTGAAGAGCTTTTGGAAAGAGGGATGGAAAACACATTGCATCTAATTTAGTTTAAGAAACTATCTTTTCATGTAAGACTTCTTATTTATGATGTTGTTGACTTTGTTTCTTATTCTTGTGCTTGTGTAATAGTTTCTTTTATGTTGAATGTTGATGGATTATGGGTATGTTAATTGAATAGTGATTATGTATTAATGTTTCATTTGGCATCATTTCTAGATAATGCTTGAAAGAAACTAAGGTAGCATTTAGTTGTAAGAATTGAATTAAACAAAGAGAAGTAGATGAGACAAATATAAGAATTATTGAACAGTATACGCTCATTGTACCATGTTTGGTTTGTATAGTACTAAACACAAAATTTCTATTAAAAATTAATTATTTATGTTATAAAATAAATAATTTTTTTATAATATTTAATAGAAATAATATTCATTAACTTAATATTATAATATTAAGGGATATTTTTGGGAATACAATTTTTTTTTTTTGTTTTTATCTAGTGAATTTCATTTTTATATTATGGTGTAAATGGGATAAAATTTAAGCATTTTGTCCAGTCCATCAACTTGATTTTTGTCTAATTACTAAGCAAATTTATAAACTAAATATGGGAAATTTTTTTTTATCTAGTCTAATACTATAAAAATTGCGCAACCAAACATTACCTAAGAGATTATATAATTGCATATTTTGCACCTTATATTTCAATTATAACAAGTTAGAGCAATCCAAGTGAATTCCCCTTCAAATGGATCTTGAATTCATATTAAAAGTGACTTCCTTTCCAATCTAAGCAAGTTTTACAGTAATAATCGAGCCTAATTGAGTAAAGCTAGAGTTTATCGAGTATTGTTTTGAGCTAAGCTGGAGCATAAAAATTAAAACTAGATCAAACTCAATTAAGCTTGAGATTCAAGTTTTTCCTTTGAATTGAGTTTGAATTTAGCACAATATTGTGTCAACTCGACTCATTTATAACCCTAAGAAGAATTCATTGTCATATAAGATAAGGTATGAAATTCTATAACCACATTGGATGTTCTATTACAAGTAAAACTACTAAAACAATTAAATCTCTATCTTAGAACATCATTTTTTTTAAGGATATACAAGATAAGACATTTAATCATCAATTATAAAATATTGCTAGAAAATACAACAAAACCTACATTCCATAATTTCGTTTCACTAATCTTTTCTCTTTACAACAAATCACTTAAATGTATATTCAAAAGTAATAGAGAAGACTAAGTTAGGTTAGACCTTAGAAAGAAGTTGAAGTGATATCCTATTAATCTTTCCTTTTTAAGTAGAGTTAATTTAGAGAGAGAGATGGAGAAGGTGAAATTGCTACCTTGAGAGAGATAGAGAACATGATGCATGATAGATTTATACTAGAATATTATAACAGGTTCTATACATGAGGTTGTAAACTTTGAGGTAATGTGTTGGTGTATTGGATAACATCCTGGAGTTAGAGATGTTAAGTACTAGGTGTGACATGATTGAACATCTGGAGTAAACGATGGCTAGATTTATTATTGGGTTGAATCTTGAGGTAGCTAGTGTGATCGAGTTACGGATATTTAATTCCTTGGAAGAAGCGACGCAACTTACTATCAAATTATAGTTACAAGGAAAAGAAATTCGTATAAGCTTCAGATATCATCTTAATCTACTACTTTTGGTAAGTTTGATCAAGTTCATGGCAGTAGGGCTGATAAGAGATGGTTGATAAAGTTGACGAGAGGCAAGCAAATAAGACGGTTGAAAAGAGTATGCTTAGTGCTAAGAGGGTTCTAAGGGTAAAGAGTGCCGATGGTTCTAAGAGAAGGACTAGCTAGCTTAAGTGCTTCAAACATTTAGGATTTATAGCACATAGCTTTTACAGTATCTAAACTGTTGGGCTCTACTAATTCTTAATAATTGTAATGCTAGTGATGGTGAGGAGGAGTTTGTCGATAACATAGAAGATGAAGTGGAATATGTGGTAAAGGAGAAAACTAAAGGAGTAGAGGGTCTAACATTGCCGATTATTAGAGCTGACCACAAGCTTTTGGATGTTATTGTATCTACAAAGGATGAATAGAGGTTAAACATATTTTGCATCAAATGATATGTGAATTATGTGGTATATTCAATGATAATAGATAGTAGAGTAGAACAAATGTGGCTACATTAATTATGGTGGAGAATTTGGAATCTACCCGCATCATAGTGGATAGGTAGGTGAAATGATCCATTTTTATTTCGAGGAGATATGAAAATGAAATTATTTGTGATGTAGCTATTACGCTTTGGACAAGCATGTCATAATAGTTTCAGTGTATAAATTAATTTAAAATAGAAGTTGACTTGTTATAAGGAGAATTTGTGATATTTTCTTCAAAATATTTACATAAGAGAACCTGTAGTATACATTTTAGTACTTCATTTACATTTACATAACAATATACATAAAAAAAACTTCATTTTTCAAGAAAAGTTTCAAAAGGCACAAGTTTTAATAGGCACAAGTTTTAATAGTTATATTTACATATTTCATTATAAAACTAGTGGTTGCTTAGGAAGACTAGTTAATTTTATTTAAAAAAAAAAAAGAAAATAAAACACCAAAAGTTATCCAATTTTAGTTGTCTTCATATATCTTCTCACTCCTTAACCCCTTGCGTATTAATCTACAGTTAGGTATAACATTGCATCTTTATTCTTCAGTCAGTGCTTATAATAGAATTTATAGGGATGTGAGCACAACTAACTTAGTAAGTGAGACAGAGACAAAAAAAAATATAAGTTACAAACACAAGTAAGGTTACTAATTTTAATGAAATGCGATGCAAACAGTCACATGCAATATTGCACAATGTTATCCAATCTATTTGACGTTAAAGAAAATTTCAATGCGACTCAAATCGAGAAATTTCAATGCGACTCAAATTAAACCAAATATAGGCTTATGCAATGGAGAACACATTTCTCTCGAGACTACCTTCAAACCATAGTCCCTAACTTTGCTACAACCTCATCTCCTATTACTTAGTTTGACTAGGGGTAAGAAAGGAACCATTTCTGCTATCTTCATTAAAGGTGTCGATATTTGATTTGATATGCCTAATCATTCTCTTATTGAGTTGCTATGCATCTCTGGTTATATTAGAGGTCAAATCTTGATTATTTTCACTTAAGGGTGATCAAGCAAGTGCAAACAAACCAAACATTATGAACTCATGTAAAGCAATACTCTAAAGAGTTTAACTCCCATTACAAATCATATTATCAGTCTCACACATAGCACGTGCATAAATAGCTAAATTATAGTCATAAATAATTGCACTCTTAAGTCTCTAAATATTCTAATATAGTACCTAAACAAGCTGGGATTCCTCGATACTAACTTTCTTCAGTATAATGATGGACTATTGATCTCCGGACCCCTCACTCATGCCCATCTTTAAGGCTTACAGTCTTTTGCTTGAAAGATTCTTTCTTGCCAACTAGTTGAGGATGAGTACTAATACACAGAAGAGCAGTAGGCGAACTCTCTAAAGTTTCAGCTCGGATGCACGCTACTTTGCTACAACCCTTACCTAGTTAATGATCTGTTGAATGCTGAGGCTGAAGTACCTACATACTGAACTCTTTCTTCCAACATACTAAACTGCCGATTGCTGAGTATAACTTGACAAGTGCTGAGGCCAAGTCCCATACATTTCGAGTCCCACTTACTCAGCCTATCGAGTTGTAGAATCCTTTATTCATCTCAGCAACTTCGAGTACCCTTCATTAGCAGCATCCCCAACATCCGCATAACTCAACTCTAGCATCCCAAGACTCTAGAACGTATACTCAACCATAGTGTACCACCTATTATTCCTTTTTTTTGATATTGCACTATATTCCTTTATTCTATTTGTCCCCTTTACCATTTTGGTAATGTAATATGATAGTATTTTTGTATTACCCTTTATTGTAATTACTTAGGTTTTTTTGTTGCCCTAGGGATTTACTATAAATAGTCTCTTTTCTTTGTAGCCGAAAACATCATCGTATACCTTACACCCTTTTAGATATTAAATTTACTTGTTCTTATGAGATATCCCTTCTCGAGCACAATTTCCTTAATACTCTTATCTAATCTTACTGAGTAGCTCAAGATTAGTGATGGGTGGACCTTAACATTAGCTTATAAGTGAGATTAAGTGAAGTGTTAAGTTATGTTTTGTTCGTTGGTACGTCATATCTTTCGAGTAGCTCTATAGAAGCTATCGTGTTTTCTAACCCTTCCATTCTAGTTTTCTTTGATATCTCGAATGACTCACTTAATTATTCTTCTTTGCAGTAAGCCTTAATGATAACTAAGCTTCTAGGCACATCGGTATAATGACTCATTGTCCTCAATCATTATGCTTGTCTTCATTAGCCATTCCTAAAAATTTAATACACAACTTTAGTTTTTATCTACCATTTGAAGTATGAATTTATTTTCAATATTAGGCATGTTTTTAATTTGGATTAAGTGAGTTCTTTAACTATTTATTAATTTTTAATTAAGTGAGATAGGTTCTGACCAAGTTTCTGACTAAAGTTTTGATCTACTGTTCTAAATTAGGTTCTTTTCTAGAATGTTTCTATCTTACATTTTGACTTTGGAAAGGGTGTAAAGTCCAAATATAAACCACTTTTTGACCTAGGTCAAATTTTTAATGTACTCAAAATATTTAACATTAAGTAATGTTCTAATATAGTTTCTGCAAAGTTTTTTACTATGCTGCTACTTTTACATTTTACTACTTATATATAATTTAACTTACCTTGAGTTCCAGAACATCAATAAACTTGCATATGCAGCATATTAGTAACTCAATACTACAGTCATTCATATACTACCACATCACACTTTCTACTTAATTATAAATTCATTAGAACTTTTAGAATTGAGCTCATAGATTACCATATAGCCACTTAAACTTAAAAATCATCAACTTAAAACTTAAAAAACCTATTTTAGTTGCTACATGTGGATGGATACAGATTGTAACATGATTCTGTAAAAATTCATCTAGCTTCTTTAGGAAAAAACCACCATCAACTCACTATTTTTACGAAAACGAAAAAATTTCAAAAATCCAACGACTCCATTTTGAAAATTCAACCACATGGTATCAAAATATAACATTTCAAGAGTATACTCATAAATTTTCAAGTTGAAACTATATTAAATGGTGTTTCAAAAATGCGATAAAAAATTAGTGTGCAAGACATTTTTCTTAAGGGCCTTATATTAATGCTAAAAAATTTGAAAATATGGTTTGAGATTTGAATTTTTCATGAAAAAATACTTAGGAAAACTAAGTTTCAAAATTTGTGAAGTTCGTTTGATGTTTTTCCTGAATTTTAGTTAAAAATAAGGTAAAGTGGTTATTCATCAAAACTTGGAGGTCTGACCACCATGGGATGGATGGGGCTGGCCTAATTAGGCACCTTCCATTCCTTCAGGTGGCAACCTTGCTCCACTTCCAATTGTTGATTTTCTCTAAGAACTCCCTAACCCCTTTTATTTTATACTATATTTTCCTTTCTCGTTTTCTCTCTCTATTTCTCTCTCTTAAGATCTTTCTATGGTACCAAATGAGCTAAACTTTCATCAAGAAGGGGTTTTGCATTTTTATAATATGGCTTAGTAGTGTTTTGAAATTTCCTTCCCCTATTTATATACATTTTCGACTTAGATTAGGTGTCATTACTTGATAATTCTAGCATTCTCTAATCACCTTAATTGACTTCTTAGTTTGCCATGCTACGAAGAGCATTTTCCTACAAATTTTTCACATATTTATTTAGTGATTTTTTCGCTTTTTGAGTATTTTTAATAATTATGGATACATATAATTATATATTAATTATATCCGATATGAACACGTGTTTTGCATATTATTTTATGTGCATTAGGGAAATGACTTGAATCGTACATATGAGATTATCAAATGACGTAAGGTAAGGAGGAGGAGGAGGAGGAAGAGGAAGAGGAGGCGATCTCAATAAGACTCTAATACTTATGGTGAGAGGTGACGGAGTCAAGAGGCATCAAACTCTATAGCTGGTGAAGAATAAGATAGTGTTCTTAAAGTATTCAAGTGTTTGATTTTTTGAAGCAGGATTCCAATAGAGTAATGGAGTTTGTATCAATTCTCTCCTATCCAAATGAGGAATGGAGAGGGGTATTTATAAAAGATGGCCCTTGACCTCATCTATCAGATGATGATGACGATCAAGGGCTAAAATTAATCCCTTCCTTTAATGAATATGGAATGGACTTTCTTTATGGGCTTAGGCCCAATAAAGGCCTTATTCTAAACCCGGTAAAGGCCTTATTCTTTTAGTGTGAGCTAAGTTGAGAAGGTTAGAGTGGATGAACCGATCTAGCATGCCTCACTTTAAGCATACCATGCTAAATCTCCCTTGATTATCCCGAATATTTGAACTTGACTTTTTGGGCCTCGTCACTTTAGCCTAAAGAGTCATATTGCCTTCTATATTTTCCCCTTAACAAAAGTCCTTTGGACAAAGTTGAAGGGGTTTGAACATTGAATAAGCCTTTCAAATGACTCAGGTGCAAATGTTCTTGAACAGCTATACCACTGCCAAATTTATTCAAGAATTAGCTTAGTACGCAAGTTCGTAACACCTCTAAATCATGTGTCATGCTTTAGTTGGATTGAGTTGTACATTTGCCCCCCCACCCCAAGGTAAGAGTAAAATAAATCTTTGATTTGTTCTACATGAGCTAGTGATTCCATTAAGTCGAATTTATACGCCAAGTTTACATTAGCAATCTCGCTAGGCTGACTTCATGTATCAATATTGCCTTAATTTTCTTTTAATATAAGAGCATTCTTCTTGTAAGGTTTTCACATATAATTTAAAGACTTTATGTTGACCAAATGTTATTTGTTGCACTACGACTAGTAAGCATGATGCGAATTGTCAAATCTATAAATTTCCTTCGAAAATACTTTAAAAAATGTATTTATCAACAATTGACCTTCATTCTTTCCATGTTAAGCCTAGACTTTTTTTATTTTAATTTTACTCCTTCATGAATTTCTTGGAGTAATGTAAAAAATGTCACCCATATAACAAAAGTAAGGCCACATTCAGGCCAAAATCATACAAAAGTTAATTGATCCATATAATTAATAAGCACCAACCCTCATGAAGTCCATTATCCCCAGTAGTTGGCTCTCATATCTTTGAAACATTAGGGGCTTAGCTCACATGCCCTTGTAAAGGCCATGAAGTAATGTGTTCATGTCCATCATCAAAGGGCTTCAAATTTGCAATAAATTCAGTAAGCAAGGGCCCGTTTTCATATTTGTTATGTGGCCTCTTTTTGTTTGCTTTAAGGTACCCCTAACAACTACACATTGGCCATTACACCTCTTCATTAAGACAAAGTTAGTCCATGTTTAATTGCTCTACTTGGCAGTTGAGGTAATAAGATCTACTTGGTTGGTTCTGTCCTTGGAGCGTATTAAATGTGTGCCCAAATCAAGTTGCGTGAGTTCATTCAATTACTATGGCGTCTATGGGGCTACTTGTTGCAATTGTAGGTAAGAGCTCCGCTAATCTGCTATCAGTAGGATCGGCTTAGTTATTTATCTTTGAACTGTAATTAGGCTACTTATGCACACTTTAAAGCTTAGTTTATTACAAGTTGTTGTTTAAGTTCGAAGACTTAGTTGTCTTAGAGCTTCTTGGTCTAGTTGTTTTGTTTAATAAAGGAACTCTGTTAGGAAAAGTAGGTTTGTTTTGTGGATTGTGCTTAGATCATGTAGTGAGCTACTCAGGTTAGTTTTATCTTGGTAATGCATTAAATAAGTGCCTAGATCAGGTTATATGGGGTGCCATCGCTCAATTAAGTGCGATAGACATGCAACTTAGAACTTAATCACAAGTAGGTTCCTCAGACTACTTAATAAGGTTTGTAACATGTATTACTTATGCTCTACTCAATTTACTTCATTAGTTTGCCTTCTATTCTCCCTTAGTTCTTGCTTAGGTACTACATATTGATTAGACTCTATACCTTTTTTAAAAAAAAAAAAAAATTCAAGATTGTGGTAGGAGTAATTGAAATATCAAACATGATATCATAAGTTCTTGTCTTCTAAGCTTAAATCAGTTTCCCTTCTCATGGGTAGGATATGCATTGTCTCCAATTGTCTGCATCTTTATTATGTCTGTATGTAGAGTAAGAGTTCTAAGATGTCTAAAGTATGTCTACTATTCCGCTTAGAGTTCTCAACCTTAAAATCTAGGTGCCTCTTTTTCGTATAAAAGAGCTATATGTTTCCTTAGAAGCTAATACAAAAGTTATTCAAATGCCCTAGCCTTGGATATGCTCATACATGTGCTGTTCTTTGTTTCTTCATCATTGCTTGATTTAAGCCAATGTACAAATTGTGTCTTAACATTTTTCTCTCTACATTCATAATAATTAACGCATATGTCTCTCAACACCCTAGTCACCAACATATTAACTTATCTTTTGTTTCTATGTTTAAATTCAGTCTATACAATAACAAATGAGAGCTTAAGATCCTCATGGTTTTTTGTCATCATTGTATGAACTACACGAAGCCTTACTAATAGTTTTTATTTCTTGAGTTGTGACTGATTAGTAAGCATGCAGCTTCCAATCTTGATGTGTAGCTCTCCTTCTTTATACATTGGACACACCATAGAAAGATAATGAAGATTTTCGGAACTTAGAAAGTCTAAAATCTCAAATTTCAATATTATTCTTCCTTTAAGGGCTCTCATGCATTCATGTTTCAAGCACTTGTCTTTTTTTTTTTTATTGTTCTACATCCAATTACTCCTTGCCCTTGTTGAATGTTTGTCATAAATTAGATATTATATCCTACTTGTATGATGATGTGCACATCTTGTAAGCTTTCATGAAGCAAGATCCAAATATAATAAAATATCATGTGTTGAGCCTGGTTTTTCATCCTCTCGGTTCTTTTTAAATTAGGTTTTTTCTAAACCGATTAATATCGAACCCTTACCCATTTAGTATTGATCCTCAACTAGAGTTCAAAGAAAACTAGTTGTTTTTACATTTGAAAAGGTATTGGAGTCGCTACTTTATTAGAGTTGGGAAAAAGAGTTAAGTTATAACCAATTGGGTGGATTGGTTATAACTCAACTACCGATCTATCAATTAAAACCAGTTTTACGAAACGATTTTTGAAACTAGATAATCTGGATCCAGGGGTTAGGAATTTTACACCCTTACGGGTACCATTGGCATTTCAAAATTAGAATTAAACTTAAAGATCACCTTTTGAAAAAAAAGAAGAAAAATTTGGTTATTAGTTATTCTAATTGGATAAATAAAATAATCTAAACTTAAAGAAAAAGAGAAATTAGGTTCTTTTCCATTTTTATCATTACCTAGTAGATACCTACGTACTCGCTATTCGAGATCAGACGTACGTAATTCTTTTTACGAAAACTTTAGTGGATTGAGTTGATTTTAATTCCAAAAAAGGTTGGATTTACGTTTTTACCCAGTTCAATTTATTCAAGGAAATTCTCCTAAAGGATCCTAATCAGTGTTTTATTTTTGGAAACTCTAAAATAGTCCTAATTTGGAAAAAGGTCCATTTATTTTCATTTATTTTTGGAAAACTCAATTTTTCTAAGTGTCAAAACAATTTTTGTTAACTAACCTATTTATTTATTTTTATTTTATTTTGTTATCTTATTTATTTTACACTTATTCTCTCTATTTTTATTAAACTAAAAAAAAATAAATAGACTACTTCCCTTTTTTTTTCTTTTTTTCTTTTTTTTTTCTTCTCTTTCTTTTTTCTTTTCATTCTTTTTCTCATTTATAACATTTACAAATAAAAAACAAACAAACAAACAAACTAGATCGGCTCGGATTGGCTTGTCAACTCACTTCGACTTGTATCGACTCGGTCGACTCACTTCGACTTGGATCGGCTTAATCAGTGCACTTTGGCTTGGTTGGCTTAGAGTCGGCTCACTTTGGCTTGATTGGCTCCGATTAGATCACTTCAGCTCAAATTAGCTCGTATTGGCTCGAAAAATCAGATGATAGTGGGTTTTATCAAAAAACACTGCAGGAGATGCTATCTTAGAGAGAGAGAGGAACCGTATTAAAGAGAGGAAGCTTCGATTTTTGTTTTTCTAAAGTATTTCGAAACTTTGTTGTGTTTTGAAAACGAAGAGTAGATCCTTATTTATAGGTGTCATGGTTGAGTTAAGGATGAAAATATTATATGCAATATGATTTTCTTTCAATTTTAGATTGGACGAACTTGGACAATATGTGGTGCCAAATACATAGCTGCGCGTGTAGGAGTTTGTTCAACGTATGCAAGAGTGTTTCTACCACACTTGGAAGTGAGTTGTTAAATGACATGGCAATGTTGTGGCCCATGACGTGGCGATGAAGTGGGAAAAGAAAATAAAAAACACATTTTGCACATTCTATGGATTGAACCTAGGACCTCCAAGTCATATACAATGTCAGGTCCAAGTGCATATCCAATTAGGTTATTGGTTTTTCCTTATTCAATTGCATATATGAACTAGGTTGGCTTGGGCTAGATTCAAATCTAAGCCCAAGCCTAAGCCCAAGCCCAACGACCTCTTATTCAAAATTATTTAAATTAAAATTATATTCTATTTAAACAACCTAAAAATTTATTATTTTCTAAATTTACTATTTTTTATATTTTATTTTATTTGCTAGATTTTGTATTATTATTTTATTTTTTATTATTTTTTTCTAGATTTCCTATTTTTTTATATTTTTCCAATTTTCTTATTTTTTGTGATTTTTTCCTATTTTTGTATTTTCCTAAAATTCTTATTTTTTGTTTCTAAATTTCTTTATTTTTTGAGTTTTCTTTAATTTCCTCTTTTTTGTGTTTTTACTAATTTAGGACCTATTGAAAAAATAAAATAAAGAATAAAATAAAATAAAATAAAAGGGGTAAAAATTAGGTATCTACAGCTACCCCCTCTGTGGCAAAGTTTGAATAAAATTTTGCCACAAATATAAAGAAACACTATTTTTGCCTCTAGGATGACTTTAAACAACTATAACTATCATAAAATCGATTTATTGGGGATTTGGATAAAGAAATGAAACCCGGTCGTACTTCTTTAGGCTCACTAACCTAGGTGGGAGTATCTCTAAAGGACAGGCAATCTTATGCTAGAATTGATATAAAACCTGATCGAACCTCGTTAGGCTCACTAACTTAGGGGAGAGTATCTCCTGAGGATTAGCAACCCGAAATTGGGATCGATCCAAAACCTTGTCATGCCTTACAAAGCTCACTAACCTAGGCAGAAGCATCTCTCAAAAACTAATAACTCTAAACCGGAATCGATCTAAAACCTAGCCATGCCTCACAAGGCTCACTAACCTAGACGGGAGCATCTCTCAAAGACTAGCAATCGTAAATTGGGATTGATTTAAAACCTGTCTACGCCTTACTAGGCTCATTAACCTAGGCGAGAACGTCTCTCGGGAACTAGCAATCCTAAACTAGGATCAATCTAAAACCTAGCCATGCTTCATTAGGTTCATTAACCTAAGCGGAAGTCTTTCTCGAGGACTAGCAACCCTAAACTGAGATTGATCTAAATCTTATCTGTACCTCACAAGGCTCATTAACTTAGGCAGAAGCGTCTCTTGGGGACTAGCAACCTTAAATTGGTGCTATTGCTGTACCAAGAGGAAATGATGAGGATAAGTGCCCTATGGAACTTAACGAACAGAAGGGAATTACCCTATGGGCTCTCCTAAGAGAAACTTACTAAGGAGAAGTACCCAATGGATTTGTTAAGAGAATACTAGGAAGGATGGACTGAGTTAAGATCGTGTCTTTGAAGGCTAGCTAAAAACTAAATGCAGAAAGTGAATGCCTTATGTGCCGGACAGAAAAGATGATGAAGAGAGGTGTCGTACTGGCTTACTAAGAAAAACTTCATGAACAGAGGGGCCTAATGGGTATACTTAAGTGAATTTGGTGAACAAAAATGCCTCATAGGCTTGCTAAAAGGAACTAAGCATCTTAAAGGGTTTGTTAAAAGGAAGAGAAACACCCTATGAGCCTATAAAAACCCTAAAGGGAATTATGAGGGGAATTGCTCTATGATCTTGTTGGAATTGTTTGAAGAAAGATTAGTAGATGAGAAAGCGCCTTATGGGCTTGCTTGAGAGACACTTAGAAATGAGACTGAATTGAGATTGCGTCTAGAAGGCAGGCCCAAAAGAAAGCGATGAAAAGGAGTGCTTTATAAGCTCACTAAGAGGAACTTGGTGAACAGAGGGGCCCGATGGGCTTACCAAACAAAATTAAGCATCCTATGGGCTTGCTAAAAGATCTTGATGACCTAAAGAGCCCTATGGGCACGCTAAAGGGAATCGATGAACAAAAGCGCCCTAAGGGTTTACTAAAGACCTTGAAGAGAGATAAATGGATGGAAGGCGTGATAACCCAATTAAGAGCTTATCTGAAACGTTACCCTATTTTAAGGAAAATATTTACAGAAAAACCCTTTTCGTGAAGACCACTTATGTTGAAAAAGACGTTAGGGATAATTTCCTTTATTTTGGGAAGAATGAGAAAAAGCCTGGACTCTTAACTCTTCTTCTTCTTCTTCTTTTTTTTTTTTAGAATGGATTGAAAACTTGGCCACTTGAGCCAACATAGACTTGAAATACTTTCTCTCTCTTTTTCCTTTTCTTCTTCTTTTTATTATTATTTTTTATTTTTATTACCTTTTTCTTCTTCTTTTTTTTTTAATTTGCTAATAGGTATAGAACGCTTCCTTAATAATTACATGGGGCCTCTTATGTTTCTGTTAACTTGGATGTTGAGCCGTTTGGTGGGGCCTTGTGATTTCAAACGTCTTTAAAAAGGTAACTCATGGCTATTTTAGTTGAAAAGGACTTCCTTGCAAACTCTCGGTCCAGATTATACTCTTGAATACTGTCTCAAAATTATAGTCCATTTTGCATGTGATATGCCTGGATTAATCCATTAGGTCTCTTTCGGTTATCATCATGAATTTAGGTTTTAGGTCTAAAGGTTTAAGAAAGAACTAACGAAAAAGTCTATTTTTAAATAAATATTAATCTCGGGTGTACAAGTCGAATACCTTAGGAATAATTAGAAATATTCTTACCCTAGCTTCAAAAACAACTTTTATTAAAGATAAATAATCTTTAAAGATCGGAAGAGCTTTTACTTGTGTAAGGGTGGTATTGTAGGTAAGAAAGCTAAGTATGGGAGAGGCTTCAAAGTGGGTGTAGAGATTTTAGATTTTTGAGCTCGAACTGTGATTCAGAGCTTTGTATCTTTAGGGCTATTTAGGCTTTAACTTTTGATTTGACTGCCTCTACTAGGATATGATATGACTTTCACTTGGCTCTTGACTTTACACTTAAGCCCAATTTTCCAACCCGTTCTCCTCATGTTTTTTCTTTTTCTATTTTATTATTACTTTGTCCCACTATTCTTTTGTTGTTCTTTCTTTTTCTTTTGGCCCTAAGTCTCCATTTCCTCTTAAGTGATTTAGGGAAATAAATTCATTAATTTCTATTATATAAGCCCGGGTGAGGTAAGTAAAAGCTCGAGATGTTTAAAAAGGTTGTGGCTCTTCATTAAAAAAGACAACTTATCAAAAATAAATTTTGCTTTCGAATTTAACTTTACTGAAGCAAGTGCAAACCAATTTGAACCCCTCTCTCATTATTAGTGACCCTAACCTTCGAATTGCCCGATTGTGGGGTGGTTTTTGATAGGGTTTAGTTTCAAAATTCTTCAAATAGGTCCAATGGGGTGAACAAGGGATGATTGTGTTTAGGATTCGATAAATGAATGCCTAACTTCATCTTAATCCGCGTATCACATTCAAAGTGGGCCTCCTTTAAGGAATGAGCCCAAAGTATCCTCACCTTTATGTTGCTCAATTCTCAAAGTGTTTCAAGTTAGTGTGTGGAAAAAAGTTTACTTCTTTTCATCCTAAACCTTTTTAAAAGTAAGTTACCAATTTATTAAGGAGAACCTCTTTGCTTTAAAAATATTGCAATCATTCCATTGAAAAAGGCAATTGTATTATTCTAGTTATTATAGACTATATTGAAAACAATTTTCTTTGCCCTTGACTTAACAAGCACCTAATTACTTGAATTAACAAGCACTTAATTACTTGAAACAACCTGTGAGCTTATCAAAAGGCATTGGTAAGCTCAAAAGAAATAGAGCTTTAGGTAACTCAGTTTGACTATCCTCATGACTTGAAGAAGGAACATCTTATTGTAGCTCTAGCTGAATGACTTTTGCATCAATCAGGTCTTGAATCTTGTTCTTCAATCTCTAGCATTTGTCAGTGGAGTGCCCCTTCTAAACCATATGATAGTCGTACCTTGCTTCTGGGTTAAAGCTGTGTGGTTTGTAATTTGGATTAAGGGCTTCACAAGATATAACCTTCACTGCTTTCAAATGATAAAAGAGTTGGATGATTGATATCTTCAGTTGGGTGAATTGTCTCCTCTAAGTCCCTTGGGTTTGTTCTTTCTTGCTTCTCCTCGGCTTCTTTCTACTTGGGCCTACTTCATCACTTGTGCTTATCGACACTTGATTAGTGTTTAACATCGGATATTGAAATCTTCTAAGCATAGGGCCCATTTCCATTTCTAAATTTGTAGTGGTCTTTTGTAACATGGCTATTTTCTCTTCCAAATTTGAGAATCTTCTTTCCAAGTTCGAATTTTAGGATATCTGGAGAGTGGTGATTATTGGGAACAAAACTTGCCATTGTTGGGTCATCCGATGCCTCATCCTTTTTAAGGAGGTGAGTTTATGATCAACTATGTGACCCTAATTGGAAGAATTTCTTTACCGGTTAGCAACTTTTCTTTTTTTTTTTCTTTTCTTTTTTTAAAGAAAGAGAAAGATAAAACTTTATTTTATAAAAACCAGATAAAAATGATGGGTTTTTTTTACTTCCTTGAGTGAAGGAGAATGAAAAGTTCTATTGAAGGATTGTCTACAAAGAAGGAAAGAAAAAAGGATGACTAAAGAGAGAAACAAAAATTATTTTGGAAAGATCATAGCACGTGAAGCTTAAAGTCCTTCAACTAAATCTAAAGTTTCTAATCTAACTCTTACAGTTAGGATTTAATGTTTTCCAGCATTTCTAAAGCCCAATTCATGGTCCTCTTGCTCTTTTCAGCTTGAGCTTCATGGTCCTCTTGCTCTTTTTAGCTTGAGCTAACAAGGCCCTGTTAGAGGCCTCAGCACGCTTAGCCCTTCGCTTTTAGTAGGTAGCTCCAGCTTGTAGCAGCTGCTCATGGATTCCTAAGGCAACTGGTAGTCTTTGATTATTCTCTTGTTGATTACCCGCCATTTTTAGTTCTACATATTTCATGGACAACAATCAATCATTAATGTAGAAAAAGAAAACACATGGAAATATGTAGGTGTTGGGATCGTTTAGGTTAATACATTACTCCCATGAGTTGTAACCCTACTATTATTTTCAAAAACTTGCTTGCATTAAAACTCTTGAACTATCAGTAGGGTTGTAATTTCTTAAGGATAGTGTACTAACTCAAGGAGGGGAGTATATGCAATTAGGGTAGGTTTTGAAAAGGTCCTTAAGTTTTGTGACCTTACTTGTTAAAGAACACCTTCATTGGTCATATCAAGCTTAAGTGAGGTAACCTAATTAACCTTAAGTGATGGTTACACTACAGCACCCAAAACCTACACAATGGCTCCTCTCTGAGGATCCTAAGATGGCCTTGGTTTGACTGCATCTACCCTGCACCTTTAATGCAACAAATGGCCCCCCATATCTTAAAGTGTGTAACATGTAAGACAGATAAAAGTTAAGAGTGAATTATAGGAAAGAAGCTTCAAATTTGTCCTTTTTTTTATAACAATGCCGCCCTAAAACCCTAAAGGATGTATGCAAGAAGGGTAGGTTATAGAGGTCCTTAAACTCTGTGACCTCATACATTTCTTACAAAATGGTTCCTTGGTCACATCAAAGTTTAAGTAGGGTAACCTAGTCGGCCCTAATTGGTAGTTGCCCTACTATGCTCGGAACTTACATAATGGCTCCCCATCCTAAGAACCTAAGACGGTCTGGGTTTGACTATATTTATCATGCATTTATGGTACATAAAATAAAATTTCCTTAAATTAAATAAATAAAACTAAACTCGCAAAGAAAATGTTAGTACAACTATGGTACAAACAAAGGATGAATAAGTAAATAAATTACACAAAGGTGTTTTTTAGGGATAAATTTTAATTTTGGAAAGTTGAATGGTTAACCCTCTTAACGTCTCCAGTGGAGTCACCAAGCTATTGAGCCTGGTTTTTCAACCTTTTAGTTCTTTCTAAATGATTTTCTCTAAACCGATTAATACTAAACCCTTACCTATTTAGTACTAACCCTTGATTAAGGTTTAAAAAAATCGGTTCTTTTTACATTTGAACAGGTATTGGAGTGGCCATCCGATTAGAGCTCGGAAAAAGAGTTAAGTTAGAGCTAATTAAGTGGATTGGTTATAACTTAACTACCAATCTATCGATTAAAGCCAGTTTTACAAAACGGTTATTGAAACCAGAGAATTTGGATCCAAGGGTTAGGAATTTAAAACCCTTACAGGTACCATTGATTTTCCAAATTAGAATTAAACCTAATGATTATCTTTTGAAAAAAAAAATAGAATTTGGTTATTGGTCACTCTAATTGAATAAATAAAATAATTTAAACTTAAGGAAAAAGAGAAATTACGTTCTTTCTCATTTTTATTATCGTCTCGTAGGTGTCTACATACCCGTTATTCAAGATTAGTGGATTGAGTTGATCTTAATTTGAATAAAGGTTGGATTTACGTTTTTACCCAATTTAATATATTCAAGAAAATTCTCCTAAAGGGTCTTAATCGGTGTTTTATTTTTGGAAACTCTAAAATAGTCCTAATTTGGAAAAAAAAAGTCTATTTATTTTCATTTATTTTTAGAAAACTAAATTTTTCTAAGTGTGAAAATGATCTTTGTTAACTAACCTATTTATTTATTGTTATTATATTGTCTTATTTATTTTACACTTATTCTATCTATTTCTATTAAAATAAATAAATAAATAGACTGCTTCCCTTTTTTTTCTTTTTCTCTTTTTCTTTTTCTTCTCTTTATTTTTTCTTTTTCATTTTTCTTTTTCTCATTTATAACATTTACAAAAATAAAAAATAAAAAAACAAACCAGGTTGGCTTAGATTAACTTCGGATCGGCTTGGATGGCTTAGAGGCGGCTTGGATCAGCTTATCAGCTCACTTTGACTTGTATTGGCTTGGTCGGCTTACTTTAGCTTAGTTGGCTCACTTTGGCTCGGTCCGCTTCGGTTGAATCACTTCAGCTTGTATCAGCTCAAAAAATTCGATGGTAGTGGTTTTTGTTAAAAAACACTGCAGGAGATACTATCCTAAAAAGAAAGAGGAACTATGCTAGAGAAAGGAAGCTTCGATTTTTGTTTTTCTAAAGTATTTTGAAACTTTTGTTGTGTTTTGAAAATGAAGAGTGAGCCCCTATTTATAGGTGTCATGATCAAGTTAAGGATGGGAAAAATTAAATGCAATATGAATTTTTTTCCAATTTGGGATTAGACGAACCTAGACAATAAGTGGTGCCCAATACATAGCTGTGCATGTAGGAATGTGTCCAATGCGTGTAAGAATGTGTCTACTATACTTGGAAGTGAGTTGTTAAATGAAGCGGCAATGTTGTGGCCCATGACATAGTGATAAAGTGAGAAAAGAAATAAAAAAAAAAAACACATTTTGAACCTTCCATAGATTGAACCCAAGATCTCCAAGTCATATGCAATATCAAGTCCAAGTGCTTATCTAGTTGAGCTATTGGTTTTTCTTTATTCAATTGCACATATGGACTAGGTCAGCTTGAACTAAATTCAAATCTAAGCTTAAACCCAAGCCCAATGAACTTTTATTCAAAATTATTTAAATTAAAATTATATTCTATTTAAACAACTTAAAAATTTATTATTTTCTAAATTTACTATTTTATTTTATTTTATTTTCTAGATTTTGTATTATTATTTTCTTTTTCATTTTTTTTAGATTCCCTATTTTTTGATATTTTTCCAATTTTCTTATTTTTTGTGCTTTTAACCTATTTATGTATTTTCCTAAAATTCTTATTTTTTTCTAAATTTCTTTATTTTTTGAGTTTTCTTTAATTTCCTTTTTTTGTGTGTGTTTTTACTAATTTAGGAACTATTGAAGAAATAAATAAAAAATAAAAAAAAAAAACAAAATAAAATAAAGAGAGTAAAATTTGGGTGTCTACATCATGCTATCGTATACAGTATATCTTAAGTTAAAGTACGCTTAGCCGAACACCATTCTAACATCACAGGCACGTAGTCACTTTCTCAAACCAACACTTATTAAACTTGAACAACATTTTACTATATTGCCAAGCGTATAATGACTCAAAGAAAGTTTGATATTTCCATTTCATAGCACAACACAATTATGTTAGTGTTAATAAGAAACATTATGTAGATGCTCGAGCAAATGCTTTGAACTCTGTACTATGATAGTATTTTCTTTTTCTTTTTCTTCTCATACAATGAATAGTTATATAGTCCTCATCACTTAATGCCTTTGTTCTTGTAATCTTACTTGTACTTTCATGTATATCTTTACATTCATATTAGCCTCTGTGTAATCCTTGTATCTTTCTCACCTATATTTTTTTTTTTTTTTTGTAAATTGTGAAATTAACAAATCTTTAATATCCATGTTTTGTAGGTAACAAGATCAATATTCAGGTAATCCATGATCACATTTTGAGTGGCCACTATTTCGAAGTTACTGCAGTTAGCAAATTGGCTTGATTAAAAGAGGATCTCTTTACCAACCGAACTATAGCTACTTGCAACCGAGGGTCAAAAGTTTGGGATTGTAACTTAAGGATCGAATCTTGAACTAGCAAAAATTAGCAAATCGACATGGTTTAAAGAAGGTAAACTCTCTACCACTCAGACAGTGACTATTTGCTAACCGAGGCTCAAAAGTTTGCAGTTGTAACTTAAGGACCAAATCTCGTCCTTGCAGTAGTTAGCAAATCGGTATGGTTTATAGAGAGTGAACTCTTTACAGCCCTACAGCGACTATTTACAAACCAAAGGCCGACGAAGGCCGATCTTCATTAGTGTGTGATAGTGAAGAGGTATAATGCTTGGATCATGTATGGCCTCCTTTTGTAATCTCCATAAAACTAATTGTAACTTGTAATATGAATTGAACATAAGTCTTAAGTTGTAAGCACATGAACACATGAGCACATAACAGCTAAGTACGAGCCTTACAGATGAACTGAACTAAACATGGGCAAATGAAAGTTAAACACTTGAGTTGAACATAACCTCCCTTGAACATAAGCACTTATGAGGTAATATGTGAAATGAACTTGACTTGCCCGTAATATGAACAATAGTGGGTTAAGCATGCAAATTAAATATGAGGCTTCCATGTAAGCGTAAAATATGAATTTGAACATGAGCGCATAAGAGCTAAGCGCAAGTCCATGAGTTGAGCATACATGAGCTAGACATAAGCTTTGTGCATGAACACATGAGAATCGAACACTGGAATTCAACATAATCCCTTTGGCATAAACATTTGTGAGCTTCTAATATGAGCACTTTTAAACTTTCAACATGAGCCTGCGTGAATTGTGTATGTGAATTGAACATGACACTTCTAGCATGTGAGTTAAATATGAATCTTGTCATATGAGTTAGACATGAGCCTTGACACATGAGTCTTAAGCATAAGTGAACATGAGAGTTGCACATGAGAATTGAATATGAGAGTGAATATGAGTCTTGAACATATGTGTGAGCATGAGCCATAATCATGAGCCTTGAATATGATTTAACATGAAAATCGAATATGAGCCTTAAACATAAGCATTAACCATGACGTGAGCCTTGAATACGACATAATCCTCAAATGTAACATGAGCCTTAAATGGAAATAAATCTTAAACATGTTATAAGTCTCGAACATATCACGAGGTGTTTAAGCCTTACTTCACACTTAGGCCTCGCATTACGCTCAAGCCACATGTCATGTTCAAGCCTCACCACCTGAGGTCTGAACACCACATGACCCCTGAATAGGATGTAAGGTTTGAGCATAATATAGGTCTTGGCATCATAGGCTAGATACAGTGCTTGACATTTGAGGTGAACGTGAATGTGAATAGATATTATCTCATTACATGAGTTAAACATGAGGCATTGACCATTAGTCTTCTAACTTCAGTACATGTGCTTGAACATATGAGTTAAACATGAGTGAACATGAGAGCTAACCATGATGTGAGGCTTGATCCAGGCCTAAGCTTTGTACATAGGCTTGAACATGAGTGCACATTACATGAACATGTGACCATACATGAGTCTTTTGATGCGAACACATGTGAATTGAAACCTTGAGTTAAACATAAGCTTGAATGTATGTTTTGAAATGAACTTATTAATAACACATGATTTGAACATTAACATTTAGATGTAGCTTTACTCCTTATGCTGCCCTTGTCATTTTTTTCTTTAACTTCCCATTCATATAGTTGTGCAATTCTTATCTCATTTACACTTCATTTCATTAATACTCTTACTTTCCTCTATTTTCATATGTAGTCACTCCTTCCTCCCCTAAGTATTAGTGACTGCATGTAAGCGTTGCTACTACTTTCAAGAATCAACAGGAGGGGCGGGCATAGCATTGCACATGAGTAGTCTTATGCAATGAATGGTTCCAATAATGTTATCCTTTAAGTTAACCAAAAGGGTTATCAGAAGCGAGTGTAGTGCATTGAACATTAGGAGTATGCATGTATTGAAGGCTGTACATGCGCATCAAATCTCATGTATACGTATGCATCAAGCTTCGTAAGTGTAAGCACATCAAGTCTTGCACATGTATGTAGTCAAGCCTCATGCGTGTGTAACTCAATGTGTGCATACAAATCAAGCATCGTGTATAAGAAGTGTCATATGAAACGAGTGCCATGAGTAACAATTATTACAATACAAGACTAGCCTCTTCAAATACCATATCAATTTATAATTTTCCTCCCTTAGTTATTGATACGTAGAGAAGGGATAGTTAACAAGTCTTGATGCCTTTCATTCCCTTATGATATCATCAAGGACCTAATGTTATATTGTAGTGCACTAGTCTTTGAGTGTCATGATACCTTGAAGGGACACATTGATTTAGCCTTATGACAACACATTATCTACATAGAAGCAATTATATGAAACCTTAGTTGCATGTGCACATATGTAATTGACCACTTGTGATAAACACGTCGTAAGCCTTATTTCATGAATTTTCTTGATCACTCATTTGTAAATCTTATAGTTCCTTGTAAGTGTAAGTTATATTTGAATACATAGAATCAATGATAATGAAGTTCATTGATCAATTTTCCTGCTCTTTTATCTCCTTAGCGCTTTCATTAGTTTTTATGAATGTATCTTTTCGTTATGCACCTGGGAATGAGAGTCCTTCACATAGTAGTAACGTGCTAGATAATAATGTAGTGGGATGGCTTAGATCCCCTTAATAACTTGCACTGTCTTAACAGATAGTAAGAAGCATATCTTAACCTAGTGGTAACATGACTAAGCATATCTTGAGTTTGAGAGTGCTTTGTTCTTAAAGCCTTCACGTACTTAGAAGTAATACCTCAACTAAACAAAGTTATTGTCTAGTGTAAAGTAGTGAAATTATCTCTTCTTTTTTCTTAAAAATGACACTACGCGATAAGGAGCAAAGGCTCGACCTAGTTACACTAGTGTTTAGCAATCATGAGCTTTATATTTTGGATTAACATGACTTCAAGACTACTTAGACTCAATGATCTAAGGGGGTCTCTTTTAGGATAAGCATATTTGTGAGACTTGCTTAAACTCAATGGTCTAAGGGATCTCACATGTCATCTCATGTATTGAGGCAAGACTTTTGCTTGCTAATGATATTATATAGAAGATTCCTTTCAAGAAGTATTCAATCATACATACGCTGTGAAAGTAGTACTGATTGCTTATGATCAATAATTCTTTCTCATTAATCAAGATAATATTTCCCATTATTGGACTGCGTAATGTAGCTTTCCAAGATGTTACCATGGTTTGAATGTCAAAAGTGCTCATTGATAAGATTGTCTCCACTACTTAATGGTAAAAAACATAGAAATTAGTAAGCATTAAAGGTATATATGATTATCATGGTGTGATGTACGCTTGAGAGCTAGTGCTCCTACCAGTCTATAAAATACAAGCTAAGCTCATCATCATGCGCTTGAGAGAACAAGCCCTTACCAACCAACAACTATGTGTAGACAATATGCTATATTTACTATCGCTTTCTTTTGATTGATCGAAGGCTTTAGTTAGTCCCTTTAAGACACAAATTGTTTTATGAAGTTGACTTAGCATATTAAGGAGACTAGTATCTTATTTTGCAATGATAATAACAATAGAAGAAGGTTAATAAACACAATTACATTCTCATAGTATAACATCAATGATAGAGAAAGAAACTTCTTTCATTGATGAGAAGCAGTCATCACTACGTTTACATATGAAATGAAAGGAAAAGAAAACTAAATTAGAAACAGTGAGGGCACATTCCGGTTGTTAAGAGATCTTGCGCTTTCGAGCCTATAAAGTACTTTCTATCTTCACAATATCATTGGTTCACTTATGTTTCTATGCTCCCCCACAACAATTGTACATCCTTTTTTCCTTAAATACTTAAGTCCGAGCTCTTTCCTCTATGGGTAGTGGTACCTTAGGGGTTTTCTCTATGGATGTCTTTCCTTCATTTACATACTCATTGAAGAAGGTTGTTGCAGTAAAGTGAGACTCATTGAGCATAAATGGGTTCTTTGTTGTAGAAATAAAGATGTCTTGCTCATTCTAATGACCTTTCATGCATTGATACTATGTTAAAGGTGTTATGATGTGATCATGTAGCCATACCTTTTCTATAAGCAGATGATAAGATACATATACAACAATCACATGGAACCATGTGAGCTATGGATAAGTCCAACATTGAAATCTACTTTAACACGCCCTATTGTCTTCGTAAAAGACTTGTAGAAGCTATTTTGCATGTGGGTTGTTATACTAAGCTTCAAATGTCTATCTTTGCAACTTTGAAAGTAGATGTTAGCATAACATCGAGCGAAGATCCATTCTCAACAAACGTCTCCATGATAGGACAACTATTAAGTACACTTTCCATATATAGAGGGCAATTGTGATTAGGATTCCTTAAATACTTATCAGCATTAGTAGATGTAATTACACTTTCATTCATTGAAACTATTCCTTCTATAGGACATGTTGTGGTAACTTTCTTGTACTGACCTTTTGCAATCATAATAATTGTAGTCGCTGCCTCAAGTCAAGCATCCTCATCAAAGTTGAGGAGATCAAAGAAATTTTTAACATTAGCAATCCTTAACAAGGCAAGGATAGCATTAGCACCTCCACTTTCATCAATTTTGAGTCCTTCACTTGTATCTTCATGCAGCTCAACTAGTTACATATTTAATTCCTCTATCTTTGTAAAGTCATGGGTGATAACATTCACGACACCATGTTTGGTGTTATGAGCTGGAAGTGGGTTATTTCTGATGTCATTATCTTTTATGATTGATTCTCCATTTTGAACTCATTCATTAGATATCTTCTTTAAAGTCCAACAATGTTTTGTAAGGTAGCCTATACTCTTGTGAAATCTACAGTGCTTAAGGTAACTCTTGTCCTCATTTATTGGTAAGAGCTTAACTTTAGGGAGTTTGATATTTTCATCATCTAACCATTGGTCAAGGAGTATGTATACTTTTCTTATTGACCATGGGTATGTCAAAGACGGCTTGGTGCTTATAGGTTTCTCACTTTTGGATTTCTTTGTTGCTTTTAGATTTTGCTCTTGGGTTAAGTTCATTGACAGTGTACCCTCGTTAAACTTTACATTCTCAATTCTTTGTTGTGCTATTAAATTATTGGTTCTTCGTGCGTTCTCAACCAATACAGCATAAGAAAACCGATGAGAGGTTCTTAAGATGCACTGTGTACTTAGTAAACATCCATTGGATGCAAACCTTTGCTAACTCTCTTTCATTACAAACATCATTTATATTTAACGAGTGTTCTCGAAAGCTTTTAATATAATCCATGAGGTTTTCCTTGGGCCTTTTTCAAATTCTTCCCATGTCAGTAAGGGTCACTTTTTTTTCAGTGGAGAGAAACTTCTCCAAAAACATTTTGCACATACATTCCCATGAATCAATTGACCTAAGGGAAAGGTTGACATGCCAAGTGTAAACTTTTTTTGTGAGGGACTTAAAGAACTTTTTCAACTTTAGGTCTTCATCTAAGTTGTACACTACCAAAGTCTCAATAAATTTTAATAGATGTTTCTTGGAACTCCCTTTCTTACCGTTGAACATCATGAATTTCGGACTTACATAGTCTTTAGGGTATGACTTTGTGCCAATACGCTGATGGTAAGGGAGTTTCAACTCTAGTATCCCTGCTATGGACCTTACATGTATTTCCTTCAAGTATATGTTTAGTTCTTCCTTGGTTACAAATGAAACTCTTTGGGTGGATGCTCCTACCTTCATTGACGTCATAAGGGTAGGGTGCACGGGTACGGGATTCACAACTATAGAAGTTGTGGGCACAAGGTTCATTAGTGTTAATTATGTAGAGTTAACAATCGTGACACGTGGTACAACATGTGAAAATGATGAACCTCCAATCTAAACTCCCTAATTCTTTACTTTAGGCAATAAATCTTATGTAGTTGTAGGTTCCATTACCGGTTGTTACTCGTCGACCCTAGGAGTATCTTGTTCATTGGTAATAAAAGGATTAAGTAGTTAAAGAGTTTGTGTAGCATGTTGTTGCATCATACTGGAAGGGCTTGAGGTAGTTGCCCCTTGTTGTGTAGTAGAAAAAGGACTAGAGTTGGTATATATTGGATGAACATCGCCCTAAGTTCATTTAGATTCTAGTTGGTTTCTTGAAGCTCATGCATTAATTACACATTATTAGGGACACCTTCTTACATATCATCTCCTTAATTCGCACCTTCAGTTAGAGGTATATTTTGATCATTAGTTATAGCGGTGCTATCTTGTTCTTAATTAACATTATTAGTAAGATCACTTTATCACCTTCTTGTAGTACCATTATGTAGATATCAAGTCTTCTTTCTTCGGTAGAGTTATAAAAAATGTGGGTGTGTGGGTACGAGTGCAAGGGTTATGTACATGTCGTATGTTAAGTTACGTTATACGTAACTAAAGAAATAACTTGAATCGCAGTATGGGATGATTAAATGATATAGGGGTAGGGAAGAAGAGTAGGCAACCTCAATAAAACTCTAATACTTATGGTGAAAAGGTGAAGGAGTTAAGAGGCATCAAACTTCATAATTAGTGAAAAATGAGGTAATATCTTTGAACTATTCAAGTGTTTGATCTTTCGAGATAGAATTTTAGTAGAGTAACAGCGTTTGTATCAATTCTCTCATATCCAAAATAATAGACATGAGAAAGAGAGAAGAAAATTTATGAAAGATGACCATTGATCTCATTTGTCAAATGATGATGACAATCAAAGGCTAGAATTAATTCCTTCCTTTGATAAAAATGGAATGGTCTTTCTCTATAGGCTTAGCCCAATAAAGACCTTATTCTTTTATCTTGAGCTAAGTTGAAAAGGTTATATTGGATGGACCAATCTAATATATCTTACTCTAAGCATACCATGTCACATGTTTTTTTATCATTCCGAATATTTGAACTTGACTCATGGAACTTGTTATATTAGCCCAAAAAGAAACACAATCAATTAATGGACTTAAAGCTAAAATTTGAATTTATCTCTCTATAAATGTGATCAACATAATGAGGATGGTATTATAAGGCTAGTAGTTGGCTAATGTGAGACTTCATGGAGTCAACGTTGAAATGCTTGAAAGGTTATGGTTTAGAGAGATTTTGATGAGTGCATCCTAAGAAGATAGAGATTGGATATAGTGTTAAAATATATAAAAGATAATTTATCCAAATACCATATTTGAGATATGCATAAATCGTTTAGTAAAAAGCTTCTAAAATTAGACGAGGAAGAGCGGTACTATTTCCCTCATTAGCGGAAGTACAAAATGAAACTGTCTTCAAATAAAATGAGAGAACCGAAATTGAGTCTAATAAATTACACAGAGCGAAAGGAAGTGGGAAAAAAAAAAAGAAAAAAAGAAAAACATCAATTGGTTTTCTTGTTCATGTTTTCGACAAGACGCTTCATTTGAAACCTCCAAAACATAAAGTAAGCCAACCCTATCCCTAACAACACGTACACCCATATCTTCTCCTCTTGACTCTCTCTCTCCGATCTTACTTCTTCAATCTCGAACCATTCCCTGTTTGCCCCGTCTTTTCCAGTAATACCCTCCCATACATTCCCATATAACACGTATGCCCTATCCTCCGCACCCACTGCCACTGAAGTGGGAAACCTCTCCGCATCAAGGTCAGTTTCGTCAAACACCACACCTTCACTCCAACTATCCTGACTCTTCAAGAACCACACCTTATTGATCGAGTTCACCAATACGACGCCATCGCTGCGGATCGCTATGTCATCCGCCAAGGTCAAATCTTTGTTCAAAAGGACAATCTTGGCCCGCCCTTCCTCCTCGTCCACCTTGTACATCTTGCCGGTGTTAGATTGCACCACCAGGAGGTAACCCTTGCTGACGTAAGCAATCCCGTTGAGGCCACAGTCACTGTGTGGGGAGGTGGTGTCCACGGGGAAGGAGGTGAACACGCTGGAGTTGGAGAAGACGGAAGGGGTTCCGTCCATGGTCACTTTCCAAATGATGTCGGCGGCGGAGTTGGTGACGTAGGCATTGCCTTGGAAGTCCACGGTGACGTCGTTTGCGACGGTAGAGGGGGTGGTGGCGGGGAGGGAGGAGAGGAAGAGGCGGCGGCGGGAGGAGAGGTCGTAGGCAGCAAGGGCGTCGAAAGGGGGGAGGGGTGGGAAAGAGTGGAGAACGGCGAGGAGACGGTTGTGGTGGCGGTCAAGGGCGATGCCACCAATGGAGGTGTTGGTGGGGAGGGTGAAGTCGGAGATGAGGGTGTCGACGACGCCGGCGTCAGAGATGGAGTGGATGGAGCGGTGGCGGATGGAGCCAACGATGAAGTGTTGGGCGGAGGGTTCCCAGATCATGGCTTCTGGATAGAGAGATTGTGATCTGAAGTTGATGATGTGGGGTTTTCTGGCTTGTGTGATTTGGGGAGAGATTGAGACCAGAAGGAAAATCAAGATACAAACCGTGGATCTGTTGAGGAACATGTTTGTTTGTGTATGTGTTTGTTTGTCTGTCTCGATTTGGAGCAATAAATTAGGTTAGCGTAGGGTTAAGGATTTTATAAGGAGAATTGTTTTCTTGTCAAAGAGACGAGGTTGAAGAAGTGAAATCAGCCAAGGAGATGGAATAATAAAATAAAGGATAGAAAGGAACAGATTAAAAATTTAACGAGCCTTTTGAGTCCAAGAAAAATGAAATGAAAATATGGATTATTGGCCAAGGCTGAGGAACTTTTTTAATAGTCATTATTATTATTATTTTTATTAAGCAATATATCAGTAATGCAGATCACAAAAAATAAACTTTAATATATGCTTCGTTACATATTTTACAATGTATAGGTTATCTAATATCAAAAAAATAATTTGTAATATATACTGTCATGTTTACTTCGTACATTAATATATTACATATAGAACAATGCATTATTAATTTAACATCAAAAAAATATTTTTTTAAATATGTTTTGTTACACTGCTATTAGGTATACACTTATATTGTATATAATACAATATATCCATAATTTAATATCAAGAAATCAATTCGTAATATATATGTTTATTATATATTTATTATGTTTATTATATATTTATTATGTATTATATTATTATTAAACTCTTGAGTTTTAAAATTCATGTCTTTAGACTTATGATTTCTCTTTTTTTTTTTTTTTTTCTAGACCACTAGCAAGGTTAAAGATTGATTTGTCTATTTAATTTGGAACCTATCACTTTTTTCTTGACTTCTTTTAAGTGCCAACTCTTAAAAAAATAATTTTCTAAAAATCTTTTATTTCGGGTCAAGAGTTTAATATTAAATGTATCGGGTTTAATATGGATCAAAATCAAAGAGGGGTTGAATTTTAGGCTCAACAATCAATCATCAATATTTCAAGTCCTTTACATACTTATCAATGCTCAATCCTCCTTGTTTTAACATTTATAATTTAAGAGATATTTCTTATTGGTAGGTGTATATAACAACCTATTGTGAATACTCTTGTCATCTCATGTTGAGTCATAATTTCTCTTTTGCCTCCCCTTTCTCATGGAGTTTTCGAATTATTTACTATAAGGTTGCATAACTAATAAATTCAACCGTTGCAAAGCATAACTTAGTCTTTGTCCATATTCATAACACTTTAACACCTTCCCCATCTTATACTTCTAATCTAAATAGTTGTCACGTGAGCTACTTCCTCTAAAAGGTGCTATTTTCAACTTTATAGCCCCCATTCCTTTCGTTGCTCACCTCTAATTACTTACTCCTTCATCACCTAAGTTGTCATCATTGTCTATAGCTAATTCTTTTACCTTTAATTTACCCCAAATCCTAACTCCCCCTTATATTAGTACCCTAAGAGCTATAAGAATAGCTACAAGGCCTTGTATCACCTCCATAAGAGTTTAGCATTATTGTTCAACACTTAGTGTAAGTACACTATCAACCTGTCTCTTAATATTATCGTCTTTGCCTCTTCCAATGCCTATTCCTTCCCATATACGTTTTGCTTACCATAACAAATTTTAAACTTATAGCTTTCTTAAAGATTTTTTTAAACATTTGGCAAATTTCAAGCATCTTGAATTTCCTTTATGTGAACTAAGCATAACCCGATACCCCTAATCAATTATAACAAGTTCACATACATAACACCATACTCAAGCAACTCAATACGATAACTACAAACACACTACAAAATACTAACCACAATCTTTATGCCACACACATGTAAGCTCTTATCAATCGAGCTTAAGCTTTGATACCAATTATATATGACTTAGGCTATTGTACACTAAGCACAATCAAGAAAACCTTATTCCAATTAATAATAAATAATTGTTTTATACGATAAGAATATGAACAAACTTAGCTTGTATGTGACTTACTAAAGTAGGAATGAAGTATGGAATTATCATGTTGATATTATGCATAATCTAATAGCAGAGGTTGTTTGCCATGATAAGATTGATAAGAATAAGGATTATAAAACAAAATGCTAAATTATGGTGATAAGATGCGGAAAAGATATCATTATGTTCATCCTAACCCATTTTAGTAACGACTAATGTGACGACTCGACCTAAATTCCTCCCACCAAGGTATTTTTCATTTTAATATGAAATGCCACATGATTTTGTTTCTTAGTGTAGTAGCTTCCAAGAGGTCACTTATCCTGTGATTAACATAGCTCAAGCATACTTAACTTTGGAATTATAATGTAATCCAAGCCATTATAGCAAAAAGGCGTCTCAATAATTAGAATTTAATTATCTTCTATTTAAGGGTTATCACATTTTACTCCCTTGTAAAACTGATGTCCTTGTTAGTTTCGTTACATAGATCTAGAATGTAGAGCTCTATTTTCTTTTCCTTAATTTCAACTATACTAAACCCAACCTACTTAATATAAGTTACTCGATATAAAATTAAGGAAAAAAAATATTTTCCTTTAAAAAATGTTAAAAAAATATTTTGAAAAATGATTTAGAGTTACTAACTAGTTAAACTAGTAAAAAAATTAAATTAGAATTTTTAGGTAGAAAAATCTTAATTTAGTCACTAGTCTAAGAATTTTCTAAAAAATAATTTTTTAGAAAAATTTAATTAAAGAAATAGGCTTGAAGGCTAACTTATTAAAACAAAAGTTACCATGTAAAAACTAAAAGAAACTAACTAATGGGCCTTTACTTTTATATTTTTTCTTAAAATGCCAAAATATGCAAAAATGTACAAAATTCATATAAAATGAATTTGTAATAATTTTATTAAGAATTAAAAAGAACAAGAAAATTTTTTTATATATTTTTTATTGTTGTCCCGCATGTACCTACGTACCTACCAGTTACGATCAAACCAACATTGTTTTGTTTTATTTTTTTCTACAAAGGATTTAGTAGGTTAACTTTTTTTTTTAATTTAAAAATTGAGATAGATTTATGTTACTTAACAATTTATTATTTAAAGAAAAAACTTAAAAAGATCTAATTTTATGGATCTATTTTAAAGAAAACTTAACTAACTAAATTTTTTTGAAAAAGGCTTTAGTTAAGATTTTTATTTAAAAAAAAAAACTACTATGTGCCAAAAAAATTTATTATTCTAAAATCTTAAATGTAAAATTTATGTGGATCCACTAAGATATGCAACTTTAGATACACATCTTTACCCAAGATATAAATATTGGAAAAGATATGTATCTAATCTAAAAATGCAATTTTTTTTTTTTTAAAAAAAACGAGTTTTATGAAAAGGCTGCAATTTGTATAAAAAATGCAACCTTTTCTAAAAAGACATAGCATATAACAAAAATTAAACCGACAACTTGCACTAAGAAAAACAAAATTAGTAACATATAATTATTAAAAAAAACAAAATAGAAAATAAACTAATAAAACTATTAACTTAAAAAAAAAACAGATAAAAGACAAAATTAACTAATAAAACTAAAAACTAAAAAAAAAAAAAGCTTACCTAATGGTTGGATCCAAAGAGAATAATCATACGGATTGAATTGAGTCGTTTGGGTATGATTTGATGTTGGCATACTGTAACGTATAGACTACAGTAATCATGTCTATTGCGTATGTACTACTGCATGTGTGCTTGCTATTCGTGTGAACTATGTGCAGTGAAGTGTTGGATGGTACTGTGGAATGCTAGATGTGCGATGGAGTGTTAGATGTGCGTATGTTGGACAGTATTGTGTTGGATGTGGTTGTGTGTGGAAGACGATGGGTTATGTTGGATGTGGCTGTATGGGCAGGTTAGCAAGCTATACTAGACATACGATAAGTATTACACAATGGGCTATGAGTATAAGTGAGTTTGGAGTGAGGTCAGTGGCGTGTGTATGTGAGGATGTATAGTGGAATTGATTGTGGAGTGTATAAGTAACGTGTGCATGAGTGACTGTACATAAGAGATTATGTATGTATGAAAAATTGTGAATAGTGGCTTGTGTGTTATGATTGACATGAATAGTGAGAGAGTGTAAGAGATATATGTGAATAAAAAACTGTAAATAGTGGGGTATGAGTGATTGTGTAATTTGTGAAACGTGTATTTTTTTACAACTAAATGTCTACTTATTTATAAATCATAATCTAGAATCTTTTAGATCTTTTTGTTATGAAGGTTCAATCTTAGCAAATCCAACATTCATAAGATACAATAATATTCTATTTGAATTTATCAAATTCATTGAAGATTTAATCCAATCCATTTTCAAGATCACGTTTCTAGAAACCCTATATTTTATTTGGGCTTTCTATCTTGAGTCCGATTCAGTCAAACTTATTTTAAATTGACCATGACATTTTAATATATAGCCCAAAATACACGTTAACTTATTTAATAAATTCTAAATCTATTTAGCTTAATATAAATTAGATAAAATCCGCTTTATATTTCATTAGGCTAAAAAATATTTTTAATGAAGCCTAATTATTTAAAGACTCGGAATTTATTAAATTGAATGTACATCTTCGACTATTGTCCGATCCGACCCTAAATTGACTGACTAATTAACTTGACTCAATTCAACTCGACTTGGATACTTCATATATTTTTACTTTTTCAATTTTCTTTCATCATTTTTTAATTTTTATTTGTCAAGTTTTTTATTTTTTTTTTCAAGTTTTTATTTTTATTTTTTGTTTTCTGTAAAATTGGCTCAAAAGTAAAAAGATACATAAATTAAAATAAAGAGTGATAAAAATGGAGTATCTATAGCTTCCCCTCTTTATAGGAATGTTTGTAAAAACTTTGCTATAAAGACGTAAAAAACATACTTATTTTTGTTAAGTTCTTACTTGAATTTGTAAGGTAAGGACTTTGAATGTTAGAAAAATAGGGTCTTGACTCGAAAGGTCAGATATCCTTAAGAGGATAAATCTCTTTAAAGATTTGTTGCTAAAAAAGATAGATCTTTTAAAGGCAAGATAAGATGACACTTTATTAGAGATGAAATAGGACGGTGCTCTTATAAGCAAGCGATCTTTTAAATGATTAGACAACCCTCTACTGAGCAAGCGGTCCAACTAAAGATGGGATAATGCTCCATTGAGCAAGTGATCCTAGAAAGGATGAGATAATGCTCCACTGAGGATGTAACCTAAAAGATAAGATGACACTTTATTAGAGATAAAATAGGACGGTGCTCTTATAAGCAAGCGATCTTTTAAATGATTAGACAACCCTCTACTGAGCAAGCGGTCCAACTAAAGATGGGATAATGCTCCATTGAGCAAGCGATCCTAGAAAGGATGAGATAATGCTCCATTGAGGATGTAACCCAAGTGAGAATATGATAGCGCTCCTTTGAACAAGCGATCTTATAAAGAATAGGATGGCCTTCTTATGAGCAGGAGATCCAACTAAAGATAGGACAATGCTCTTTTGAGTAAGTGATCCTAGTAAAAGATTAGATAGGATAGTATCCTTATGAGCAAGCAATCTAACAAGGAATAGGATAGCACTCATTTGAGCAAGTGATTCTAAAAAGGACTGGATGGCGTTCCACTAAGCAAGCGACCCAAAAATGAATAGGTTAATGCTCTTTTGAGTAAGCAATCATTAAAAAGATTGGATAGTGCTTTACTGAGCAAGCGATCCAACAAAAAATAGGACAACGCTCCTTTAAGCAAGCGAAACTTAAAAGAATCGGATGGTGCTCTACTGAGCAAGTGACTCAAACAGGAATTGGACAGCGTTCCTTTAAGTAAGTAATCCTAGAAAGGATTGGATAGCGCTCCACTAAGCAAGTGACCCAACTATGAATAAGACAATACTTATATGGTAGGCGATCTTAGAAAGGATTAGATGGTGCTCCTTTAAGCAAGCGATCCTTAAGACAGCACTCCTTTAAGCAAGTGATCCTAAATTATTATACGAAATGGATAGTACACTAAGGGCAAGTGATATAAAAATTTCAAGAACTTTGATGGGTTTTGACAAATTGATATGAAATTTGAGTTTCAGGATTTTGATGATTTTTTGAAAATTTTGACTTTTTCTTTTTAAGAAATCTCTCTTGACAATTTTTTAAAAAGATTTTATTTCTCTTCTATTTTTTTTAACATAAAGTTAAAAAAAAAACACTCTTTTATGGAAAATTGTGTTGTTAACAAATAAAAAAATTTTAAAGACTTTAAAGATCACAAATAAGGGATCAAGTTTCTACTTGCCCATTGATTACTCATTCTTTTAGTTTTGTTTCTTAGAGCATAATTTATGATTTTTGCAATCTCTCGAAGCATTAATTTCAAAATTAGGGGCAAATGACTATTCACGTTCTTAAGAAACCACTCAACTTTTCTTTAATTTTCCATTAAGGGGATAGATATCATTGTTTGAAATGTTTAATCAAATAGGACTTCCTTACACTCTCACAGGTCTATTTTTACTTTCGGCATTAATTCCAAAAATTATAGCCTATCTTGTAAATGATACACTTTGGTCAATTAATTAGGTCGGTTTTGGGTTTACAATGTAATGCTTTTGGTCAATGGTTTGAGTAAATGGATATTAATATGCTTCGACCAATTTTGAAAAAATCATATATAATCTGTCCTAAGTTTACATGCTAAGAACCTTAGAGAAACTAGTCATAGGCTTGCCCTAGTTCTATAAGCAAATTTTATTGAAGATAAGTCAATTTCTTTAGTCAAAAGAGTTTCATTAGGGTGGTAAAGTATGTGGGACTATAAAGTGAGGGCTTTGCTTTTAGGCTTGGGAATTTAAAATGTTTAGTCTTTATACATCCTTCGTAAATTCGAACTTCAAACTTATTGGCAATTTGGCTCATCTTTGAAGGTAATCACCTCACTCTTTTTCTTCTTCTTCTTTCCCATTTTTTTTTATCCTTCTTCTTTTTCTTGTTTTTGTTTTATTTTTTTTTTTTTGGTCTAGGTGGTCACCTTCTTATTACGCCCCGAAACTGCAGAGTCACAACAATTCTATCGTATAAACCAACCTATGATAGTAACTGACCTTATAATCTTTATCATAAATATAATTTACACAAGGCGTCTGTGATTCCTTACTTTGAAATAAACAGCTCAATTAAAATCTAAGCTAAGATTTACATAAAAAAGTCAAAACCTTACGTTATATATATATATAATTATACCCATATTGTCTTATAATCCTAGGAATTTAAACATACTATGGTGGTCTGTTAATGAATATATCACAAAATCGGTTCATCAACCTAATGTGCCAATAAGACAATAAAAGACTTGATCGTATAACTAGTTGATCCTCACTCCCCCATAGCTTCAAAAAGAAACTGACTTTAGTGTAATTATACTACGGCATATTAGTAAAAACTTGTAAGAAAATTTATATGGATATGAGCAACCATAACTTAGTAAATTAGGTTGGAGACATATAAGCTCATAACAAACACAAACAGGGTTATCAAACAATAAATTATAGGCAATTTAATAAGCAAATGCTATCACACAATATGGTCCAGTTAATTGTGAAATCAAAGTAATGTTATTCGCTCTAATCCTGGTTAAGGAGTTTTTATGTTTATGCAACAGTTCACAACTAAACCTAAGATTGTGCAATGGAGAAACCGCTTCCTCCAAGACTATCCTTCAAACCATTACCTCCATCCTTATCGCGACCTCATCTCTTGTCATTTAGTTCGGTTAAGGATGAAGAAAAGATCATTATGCTATTCAACGCTATCTTTTTCAAACGTGTCGATATTTGGTTGGAGCATCCTAATAGTTCCTTAAAGGGTTGCGGTGCATATCTAATTAGGGTATTTAGGTCAGTTATAATTAGATACAGTTTAGGGTGATCAAACAATTTCTCATGATTTAATTTACATCAATCACCACATACAACACATATTTCAACACAAAGTCAAATACATATAAGTACATGCATATAACTACCTATAAGCATAATAAGCCTTCGAGTACTTTAAAAATAGTATTCTAAAATATAATAGAGTATTGAACTTAACTTACTTTGAATCCTTGGTTTGCTCACTCAACTTATCGCAGGTTAACTTGTCTCTGTGTTTCCTATAATATAAATACTCATTTAGTATTTATATCCTTATGATATATATATATATATATACATTTTAGGTTATGATTTAACTCAATTTTTCATATATACATATTATTTATTATTGATTCATTCTAGGTTAATTTTTGGATCGGTTTTTAAATTCGATTCCGATTTAGGTTCTAGTTTGGTTTCAACTACAAGTATTATACGTAAATCTTAAAAATGCATTTCAAACCCTAATATGAAATTAATCAAATTAGGCTCGAGTATTCTAAGTATCACTTTTGGTCCTTAATCAGTATTTAAGTCTACACAGTATCTACACAGTACACTATAATATTCATTTATGTACCAAATTTACTCTTGATGTAAGAAAATTTTACATTTTTCGTATAATTACCTAAATTTATGTTTCCTACTAGATTTATTATATGTTAATATTATTATTATATTATTCATTTTAACCAATATTTTATATTTATTATAATTCAAATTCCATATACTATTAAAATTATATATATTTACTATATAATACTCCTAATAATTACATCTAACACTCTAAATACTACAAATATCATACTACATTAGATATGAACATCTTAAAACACCTAATGATACACTAAATCAGTAATTATTCAATTAACCATTAATTAACCTCAAAATCACTAATAACATATATATATATATATATTTAAAAGGCCTAAAAATTACTTAAAATTTTCGAAAATTCATTCTAAAAAAAGTGCTTTATAGCACTATTTTATATCTCCTAAGTAGTCTGCACAAAAATTCTGAGTTTAAAACTATACTCCTAAAGCAATTTATTTCTAAATTGAACTATGCTCACGTTTATACGATTTCTTAAGTACTACATATTTGCATATATAATTGAATCAAATTAATATTTTTTCCTAAATTTACATACATAAAAATATCAAAATACTAAATTTTATAATTTTCAAGATAAAATTGATAATTTTAATTAATTAAACAAAATGGGATTGAAATTAGACTCACTTAGCTATTGGACTTTTGGCCACTAGTGGTGGTTCTAAGGTTATTAGCCAGCCTAAGCGATGGTGGTGGGGTTTGTTGGTGGTGACAGTTTGCTTCCAGGTGACCATGGGTTGTAGATTTACTCTATAAGCCTTAATTGCACAAATTTTTTTTAAAAAAGCCTTAGTCCTCTCTTTTTTAGTTCTCTTAAATTTTTTTACACTCTAAACTGACCAAATGAGCTTTTGATAGAGTTTGGTTATTTATAGAGCTACATGGGAATTTTTTAATTAATTTTGAGTTAACATTAGCCTTATCTTCCCATTTTGACTTTCTAGTTGATTTCTTTTAATTGGTTCAACTTTTTTCTTTCTACTCTAACATGTCATAACGTAATTCTGGACAAATCCTTCCTTTTCCGTATCTTTTCTGATTTTTTTTTTGTAATTTTCTTTAATTATTTGGCTTTTTCTTTTAACAATTTTTAGACATTTTGAGTAATTTCATGTATTTTTATTTACACGTAAATATATATGGAGTACAAGTAAATACTCCTAAATATTATATATATTATTTTATGATTTTTAGTGTTCATATAATTTATCTCTAGTGATTCGTTAGTTATCAAAACTTGTTTTTACACATGTTTAATAAATATCGAGTAATATACTTATAATTTGATATTATAATATTCTATTATTTTATTACTTATTTTTTTTAATTCATATTTATGGGGTCACTTTTATCAATATTTCTAACGTTATAATAATAACTTGGGCTCAATTGGATTCTTTAATCGATTACCCTAAACTCTACGTACCAAATTCGAGCTTTTAGATGTAGGGCTTATACTTCCATTGTTGAGTTTTCACTTGATGAGATTGGAAACCTTAAATTCATGGTTTTAAAGAGTATAAGTTTGGAAAAAGTGTATATGACTTTGGCTTTTCTGGGAAAGAATCTATGGGTTTGATATGTTTGAATGAGTACATGGGTCTAACTGAGGTGTATACAGTTTGAAACTCTTCTTCGTTATAAAGAAATTGAATTATCTATGACAATGTTTACTCATGAATTAGCATAACTAAGGCAAGCATAAGTTAGTCTACTCCTTTTCTCCAAATTAATGACACTATCCTCTCGATTGCCTTAGTATAGGGTGGTTCTTAACAGGGTTAATTTTAAGAAAAATCCCCTTAAAGTTCAAATGCGTTTATAAGGGATAATTATGTTTAAGGTAGTAAAATAAATGCATAATATCATTTTGATATGTGTACCAAGTTCAAAACAGACCTTCTTTTAGGAATAAGCCCAAGTACTCATATTGTGTTGCTAAACCCTTATGTGTGTTTAGGTTTAGTGTTTATAACATGGGTTGCCTGTTTTCATCCTAAACCTTTCAAGTAATGTGTTGCATCCCCTTAAATAGAAAATTTTAAGTTTCAAGTTCACATTTTATCTATTTTCACTTGTTCCAAATTTACATAAAGCATTTCATTTAGTGAGAGGCCAATGACACACTTTTGTTAAGCTAAGCTAGCTTTAAAGATAAACATGCACATAAAAATTATTTTATTCAGATAACTCGTATCCATTACAAACTCCAAAGTAAAAGATTATTCCGAAAAAAATAAATGCAAGAACTAAAATTCTTTTCCACTTCTTGCCCTTATTTCTATCACTCCTTTGAACTTAGTCTATTCAGTTGAATTGATCTTCTGAAGATATACCTAATTGCTTCAAATGGTGAGTCACCTTATCAGATAATAGTAGTATGCCTTCAATATCTAATGCTAGAGACTATTTGCTTGATGCTTCCTCATAACTTGGGGAAGTAATACCACTGCAAATTGACCTATTAGCTTCTAGCAAGCTCAACTAGATAATTTTTGCCTCAATTAAATCTTGCACCTTATGTTTTAGTTTCCAGCAATTCTCTATAGTATGCCTCACTTGGCCTAATGATATTAATACCATTTACTGAAGTCATAATGTTTTACCCTATACTTCTTTGTTGTGAATTCACATGCCAGCAACTTTGCCTCTCTCAACTGCTTGAACACTTAGACCATTAGAATCTTGAACAGTGTAAGTTGCCTCTTTTGTTGTAGACAGGCTTATCTTGATTATGGGCTTTCTTGATTATCACATGAGTTTTTGACTTGTCTTTTACTGAATCATCCTCATGCTTGGGTCGTGATGTTCTATTAGTATTATAATCTATGTTTTCGAGTTGTTTGAGTACATAATCTATTATCATTTCTATGCTCGTGAGCCTTTCTTCTAACCTTTCCAACTTTTATTCTAAAACTGCAATCCTTTTTTCTAAACCCTAATAGTGACATGTCTCTTAGGCTTGACCATTCAAATCTATCTCTAGCAACTTTTTCAAACCTTGTATCATGTTAATGGTAGGCTCATGAACCTGCAACTCTTTAAGGTCATCTACTTGAGATGATGTGTCAATAGTCCCTTGGGCTTGGGTATGGGTTATGGTCTTCGGCATGCTTGCTCGGAACAACTTCTGCTGTAACTATTCTCTATTCAAGAGCTTTAGACATTTTGGTTTTTACAAACAAACAATTATGGGATTTAGGTTGGGCCAAATCACTGCAAAAACAATCTTTTAAAACCTACAAGAATCCCTTCTTGTTAGTAATATTGCATTCCCTCTCTTTTTTAAAAATGACGCAAGCTTTATAGCCTCAGGTATTTTTAGAGGAAAAACTTAGTAGACTACGTCGAAATATGAGTGGACCCACCTATCACTGTTAGGTGGAGGTAAAGACCTTAGCGACCTGAGGGTTATACAATAGCGACCTGTCTTAGGTTCTTAAAGTGACCTAGGTTTGACCATATCTAAACATATAGAAATATTTTAAGAAAAAATTAAGCCCCCTAAATTCCTCAAAATAGGCCTAATGGGCCAGGCTTTTCCTATCAAGCTTGCATTACTAACACCTAGTAATTAATTTTTTAATTTTTACATGGCTAACCCATTAGGCGTCCCCAATAGAAACGTTAATTCTGTTAAGTCCTATTTCGTTTTCCTTAATTTAACTTATATTAAGCTTACCCCACTTAATATAAATTATTTGATATAAAATTAAGGAAATTTTTTTCTTAAAAAAATGTTAAAAAATAATTTGGAGTTGCTAACTAGTTAAACTAGTAAAAAAAAAAAAAATCAAATTAGGGTTTTCAAGTGAAAAAATCCTCATTTAGCTACTAGTGTATGAGTTTTCTAAAAAATATTTTTTTTTCAGAAAGCTTAATTAGAAAAATAGATTCAGAGGCTAACTTATTAAAACAAAAGTTACTATGTAAAAGTTAAAAGAAACCAATTAATGGGCCTTTATCTTTATATTTTTTCTAAAAATGATAAAATATGAAAAAAATGTATGAAATGCAATTAAAATGAATATTTAATAATTTTATTATGAATTTTCAAAAAAACAAAATTATTTTTTTTATATTTTTTATAGTTATCTTGGAGATATTTATGTATCTACTAGTTGGAATTAAACTAACGTAATTCTTTTTTTTTTTTGAAAAGATTTAATGGGTTGAATTTTTTTTTAATTTAAAAATTGAGCCAGATTTACGTTACTTAACGATTTTTTATTTTAAAAAAAAAATACTAAAAAGATTTAATTTCCTGGATCTATTTTAAAGAAAACCTAACTAACTAAACTTTTTGAAAAAGGCTCTAGTTAAGACTTTTATTTAAAAAAAAAAACTACTACGTGCTAAAAAAATTTATTTTTCTAAAACCTTAAGTGCAACATTTATGTGGATCGACTAAGATATGCAGCTTTAGATATACATCTTTACCTAAGATATTAATCTCAGAGAAAAATATGTATCTAATCTAAAAATTGTAAGTTTTACAAAAAGGATGCAATTTGTATAAAAAATGCAATTTTTTTCTAAAAAGACATGGCATATAACAAAAATTAAACCAACAACTTGCATTAAGAAAAACAAAATTAGTAATATATAACTATTTTAAAAAAGAGAGAAAATAAACTAATAAAACTATTAACTAAAAAAAATAGAAAAAGAGAAAATTAACTAATAAAAAAACTAATAAATAAATAAAAAATAAACTAGCTTACCTAATGATTGGATCTAAAGAGAATAATCATGTGGATTGAATCGAGTCGTGCGCATGTGATTTGATGTTAGCGTATTGTAACGTGTGGACTGCCGTGATCATGTATATTGCATATGTGCTACTGTATATGTGCTTGCTATTCATGTAGACTACGTATAGTGAAGTGCTGGACAATGATGTAGAATGCTAGACGTGTAGTAGAGTGTTGGATGTATTGTGAAGTGCTAGATGTATAAGTGCTGTATAGTGTTGTGTTAGACATGGTTGTGTATATAGGACGGTAGGCTGTGCTAGATATGTTTGTAAGTGCAAGTTAGTAAGTTGTACTAGACATGCAGTAAATGTGTTGGATGGTAGGCTATGTGTTTGAGTGAGTTAGGTGTGAGGTCAGTAGCGTGTGTCTATGAGGATGTAGTGGAATTGATTGTAAAGTTTGTGAGTGACTATGTACAGGAGATTATGTGTGTATGAAAAACTATGAATAGTGGCTTGTGTGTTGTGATTGATGTGAATAGTGAGAGTATAGGAGATGTATGTGAATAAAAAACTGTGAATAGTCGTACATGAGTGATTATGTAATTAGTGAAACACATATTTTTTTACAACCAAATGTCCACTTATTTACAAACCATAATCTAGGATCTTTTGGATTTTTTTGTTGTGAAGATTAGATCTTAATAGATTCAATATTCATAAGATACGATAATACTCGATTTGGATTTATTAAATTCATTAAAGATTTAATCCAATTCATTTTCAAGATCAAGTTTCTAGAAATCTCATATTTTATTTGGGTTTTCCATCTTGGGTTTGATAATTGATCATGACTTTTTAATATATAACCCAAAATATATGCTAACTCATTTAATAAATCTTAAGTTTATTTAGTCCAATATAAATTAAATAAAGATCCGCTTTATATTTCACTAGATTAAAAAATATTTTTTAATGAAGCCTAATTATTTAAAGACTTGAAATTTATTAAATTGAATGTACATTTTCGACTATTGTCTAATTCGACTCTAAATTGATTGACTAATCAACTTAACTTGAATACTCTATATATTTTTATTTTTTGATTATTTTCATCATTTTTAATTTATTTTTTATTTTTTATATTTTTGTCAAGTTTTTAATTTTTTTTTTGTTTTTTTGTAAACCTAGCTCAAAAGTAAAAAAAGACTAAAATTAAAATAAAAGATAGCAAAAATGGAATGTTTACATGGAATCACTATCAGGCAAAGACTACCATCTATAATGACCTAATTAGAATTCCTTTTATCAAGGTATTGTTTGCTTTAAAGTGAAATACTGTATGATTTAGCCCTTTAGTGCTACAGCTCCTCGGGAAGTCACTTTATCTTGGGATTGACTTAACTCGAACATGTTTAACTTCGCAGTTTTAATGTATTCCAAGTTGCTACAACAAAAGGTATTTCGATAATTATAGTTCTATCACCTTCTATTTAAGAAATATCATAACTATGTTAAGATTAAGGGATAAAATGGTCATTAAACAAGTTAAAACGTGGAAAAGGATAAAAGCAAGAAAAGGGCTTATTTTCTAAATGTTTAGGGATTTCCATTTGGACAATAGAACGATTGTTGTTATGATCAGTAGGACTATCACTACCATCCATATAAGGGCATGACTACCATTAAGATGGTGGGCTTCCATCTAAATAACTTAAGGTTACCATCTAAACGAGGGAGAGGACTTCTTATGCACATAATGGAAGGATCACCTGAACGGTAGAGGCTTGCCGTTCAGAAGGTGGACCTAAATTCAGTAATTTCAGACTCTATAGGTAATAAACTTAAATTCTTCATTTGATTTATAAGCAATTCATAGGCTTCTTGGAGAATGCATATGGTAATAAACTAGTGTAAAAAGGTCTTAATTCTATACTTACTCTCTAGATAATCTTTCAAACCTAAGCGTTAAGTCCCTTAGCCCTTACTTATGAGAATGAATTGATTGACATGAGAATCCTATAATCCAATCCATATGTTGTATCTTAGGTTTGTCAAAATAATCTTCTTTTATCATAGACATTGTTATTTTGTCTTATTGATAAGGAGAAAAACCTTACGTTATAAAATATTTATCAATTTTAGCACTAATTTTTATTTAAGTTGATTATATTTAGAAAAAATATTCACTTGCAAGGCCAGGTACCACAATGATGGTTGTTGCTTATAGTATTGACATTTTCATCCATACAATAGCAAGGTAATCTAGGTATCTAAACTATTCTATTATTAGGTTCAATCATACATTATTATGTCAAAATCTATAATAATATATAATTCCAAAAGCTTTATGCTTATGGTGCCTCTTGAATAGTATCTTTTTGTTTCCATACTACCTTATTGAAATTAACTTTGAATCATTAATATTTTCTTTAGAGTAATTGTCAACAATAAGGTATCATGAAAAAGTAACATGAAAAAGGTATCTTTTGACTTATTCTAACTTTTCTTTATTTTTTCTTTATGGTTTTTTTTTTTTACCCAAATTATATTACAGCTTGAGAAAGGAAAGCTAAAAGTTAGTTTATCATTTTAGTAGCCCAATGATATAGGTTGCAATGGTCTTAACTTTCCTTCGTTCTCTCTCTCATTCTTTACTTTATTCTTTCCTTTTTCTCCTTCAAATATTCTCTCTCTTCCTATTTACTTTCACTACTCTCATCGGTGAACCTCTTTTCATTGTCATAAAACTACTTTTTCTCTTATAAATGTTCTCCTTTCATAATCTCCACTTTCCCGTGAATCTCGTTTCCATTCCATGGAACTTTAAGTAAGTAGCTTCTTTTAAAAACATGGTGAAGTTATATTGTCTTAGAGAAGAGTATCTTTTTTTTTTTTAATCCTTTTATTTGTATATAACAACAATGGAGACCTCTAGAGACCAACTGTACAATGGGAATGTACTTTAATTGCTAATCTTTGTAATATATTTATATTTACTCTAATAGAAGTTTGACTATAGCATTGTTTAACTCTGATTTTGTTTCTTAGTCCTTAAACACTGTGGTTTTCTTTTTTGTGATTATAAATTTCATGTTTGAAATTATAATAAAGAATGTATATTTGATTTCATTGTTACTATCTTTATCATGCGTTTGTATTATTTTTTTGCAGACTTTTCTTATTCGGTAGATGTTATAAATAAGTTTATTTTAAATGTTTTCTTCCTCTTACAAATTTTGTGTAACTTTTTTTTTTTCAATTTTTCTTTTTTTCCTCTCCTCTTAACTAAAAAGTGAAAAATTTTGCTATGCCTAAAAATTGTTTTGAAGACTTTTATAAGTATGATATGATTTTACTAGTAATTATAAATAATAACATAAAAATGTTTAAGGAAAACATAAGTTCAACTTTTCATTTTAAATTAGGGAATTCTGCAGCAAAATATAAGATAAACTAAAGCAGAAAAACTACAATTTACATTTAGATTTTTATCTATTAATTTGTATTGAGCATGTATAACTTAATATGAAAAGTAGAACTCCTTAGTAAATTTCCATACCCATAATTAATACAAATTGAAACTATGTTTTATTGATATTTCTTAAAAGACATAATTTCATGCAAAAGGATACAATTATTTAAAAAGGTGCATAGGCCTATTTTCGAAAATTGAAATGATTTCTTATAGATACTTCCCAAAAGAACAAAATTATGCAACTAGATACGATTCTTTACAAAATTGCATCTTTAAAAATAATGTCAACCACATAAATGTCTATTATTCTAATTATATGTTACATTAATATTATTTCAACATATAATTTTATATATAATGCCTAAATAGAATATCTTATATATATATTATTCAAACTTTTGTCATTCGTGTCTTTTTCATTCGTAATATATTTTGGTTTTAGGAAAAGTACAAGTTTAGTCTCAATGGTTCATTATTTTCTTTATTGTAGTACCAAAACATGTATTTATTTATTTGTTTATTTGACTCATTAGTCATATGAGTCTTTTTATTAATGTTATCAATTTTTTGATTAGAAAGGACATTTGATGCAATTTCATTAGTCCGGGTAATTATAAAAGATAAATAATATAATAAAATTAAAAAATTAAATAAAACTAAAAAAATTAATAAAAAAAAAGAAAAATTTAGAAAATTAAAAAGAAAAAAAAAATAAAGCCACCTAAGACGAGGGATGACTAGTAACCTTTTGGAGAGGGGAAGGGGATAAAGGAATCATGCAACCTCCTATACGTAGTCACTTTGTTACCCCTTACTCTTAGATGATCGAATTTTGGCTTAAAATGGAGATAGTGCTGCGACTTATAAAAGTGAGTTATTTAAATTTGCTTGAAATGAAGATAATGTTGTGACTTACTCATAAAACTGGGTTATGTAACCTACTAACAATCATGGGTTATTGCTAACCATCTCAAGTTTGCATTTATATATATATATATATATATATATATGAATGCAAATGAACATACAAATAGTAGAAAATGAATGATTATAAAAATGAACATGCAAATGAATGATTGTAAAAATTCAAAGAAGAAAATTAGTTGTCTATGTGAGAGAGAGAGAGATGAGATGGAAGAGAGAATGGGGGAGTTTTTTGCAACTCTTAGCAAAAGTGGGATTTACGTTAGACCTCAGTAGGCTTATCACAATTTTGAGATTTTTCACAAAGAATTCGTCTCAAATGATTTAGAAAATATAAGATTTAGATTGTCACTTCAAGATATGAACCAATTGAAGATATGGTCAACACTTTGATATTCTCAATAAATCAGCATTTCATAGGAGACCCTTCTCATATTAGGGATAAAACTTTAGATTTATTATCTAATATGAAGTGTAAGTCTCTAGGAGAATTTAGGCAATATAAATATATTTTCTTTCAAAGAGTTTTTCTTAGAAATGATTGCAATAAACCCTTTTGGAAAATTTTTTTTTTAGCTAATTTACCAAAATTAATAGGTGAGCAAGTTAGAAAATTACTAAGGGAAGAAAACAATGGTGAAATTCCCTATGATAATTTTTCATATGGAGAATTAGAATCATATGTTAATAAAATTGGAACCAATTTATGTAATACTATAACTTACAAAAACAATTACAAAAATGAATAGCTCTTAAAAAGCCAAAGTCTTGGTGATTTTTGTGCTCAATATAATCCCTCTTTTGTAAATAAGAAATTAAAACATAATAAAAAAAAATCTCATTCTTCTCTAAATTGTCCTCAATGTACGAATAAGAAACCCCGAAGAAATTTTAAGAAAAGGACATTTAAAAGATTAGAAAATGAAAAGAAACCTGAAAATAAAAAATATAAAAGGAAATCATATAAACAACTAAGGTGCTATAAATGTAAAAAAATTGGTCACACAGCAAATTTTTGTAGAATAAACAACAGACTTAATGAATTAAACTTAGATGAACAAACAATGGAAAATATCCTACAAATATTTTGTGAAAATGAATCCTCTTCCTCAGAAAATTATTATGACGATGGAATCTAAGTTGATGGCATGGACTCCATTTCATTATTAGATGAGGAAAGAGAAGAAATTAATGTGTTAACAAATAATGAAGAAGCAATTCTTAAAAGAATCGATCAAATGTCTAATGATAATGAAAAATTTGAATATATTAATAACTTTAAGACCAATACAGTTCTTACTCCAAAATTACCATATAACCTTAATGAAATCCTTAAAAGAGGTAAAAGAAAAAAAATAAGAAATTAATAAGAATTAGTGATTTACAAAATGAAATCAACATTTAAAAACAAGAAATAAAAGAATTAAAACTAATGCAAATAAAGCTTCAAAAAAAAATACTTGAATTAAACCAAAAAATAATTCAAGAAAATGAATATGAGACTTCAAATGAAGAAAAAGAAATCTCACCAAATAGGAATGATGATTATTTAATGCATCTTGTTCAAATAACAACAAGAAAATGGATAATAAATATTTCAATAAGAATTGATAATGAATCTGTTTTACAAACACTTGCTTTGTTTTACACTGGTGCAGATTTAAATTGCATTAGAGAAGGCTTGATCCCAACAAAATATTTTGAGAAAATTAGCCAATCTCTAAGTTCTGCATCGGGTAATAAACTATGCATCAAATATAAATTATCTAATGTTGAAATATTAAAAGATAATGCTTCTTATAAAACTTCTTTTATACTAGTAAAAAACTTGAATAAAAATGTTATTTTAGGAACATCATTCATAAATCAAATTCAATCGTTTATAGTAGATGAAGATGGAATTAAAACACAATATTTGAAAAACAAAATTGTGTTTAAGTTCATCACAAAGCCACAAACCAAATATATGAATCAATTGAAGAATGATGAATTAAATTGTTTAATACAATGCAAAGAAAATCATTTGATGTATTTAAAAAATAACCTTGAATTCAAAAAAATTGAAGATCAAATTAACAGTAAAAATTTAAGATTAAGAATTTCCCAATTAAAATCGGAAATAAAAAATTCAATTTGTTCAACACTTCCAAATGCATTTTGAAATCGTAAATCACATATTGTAAATCTTTCATATGAAAGTGATTTTAATGAGAAAAATATTCCAACAAAGGCTAAACCATTACAAATGAATAATGAAGTCTTAAATCATTGTAAAAATGAAATAAAAGATTTGCTTAATAAGAAATTAATCAAAAAAAGTAGATCTCCATGGAGCTGTTCTACATTTTATGTCAATAAAAATGCAGAAATAGAAAGAGGTGTCCCTAGATTAGTAATTAATTATAAACCTCTTAATATTGCTCTAAAGTGGATAAGATATGCAATACCCAATAAAAAAGATTTACTTAATAGGTTAAATAATGCCAAAATATTTTACCTAAATATTACCCTTGCTCTTGGAGATAAGACAATAATGAAATTGGATTAATAAAATTCAAACATTTCGAATTGTGTCAGACATGGTACTGTAAATGCTACAGATGAAGAAGGTTCAAGAATAAAGAAAATAATAAATCAAAATAATTATACTAATTAGCATAAAACAAAAATTATACTGCATCTTTTAAATATTGGTTATATTCAATTAAATCTTCTTCGTTATTATCCTTTGTATTTTGAGACATTAATCAATATTCTTGATCATTAATAAAATCAAATTTTGTATGTGATATGAGGCAAGTGCACCTATCAGTTTTAATATAGCAGATGTGAGTCTAAGTCGATCCCTCAGAGACTTCGAGTACTAATATTAACCTTAACTTTATTATTTAACCGGAAAATTATGAAAGTTTGAATTAATTAAAAATACTAAAATTAACAAACTACTTTAATTAAAAGACTTAATTAAGCAATTGAAAAAGCGATAAAATTAAGAACGACGTCAAGAAAGTAATGACGTATTTAGGAATTATTTCCCTTAGAGTTTAACATGTGATCGCTTAAAATATATTCAATTCGGTTTCTATTATTCTTGACCGGAGGGATTCACAACTAAAGTTAATACCTTTCTCAAGCATATTAACCCTAATCCTAAATTATTTACCGGAATCTCTTCATTTAGTAATATAATTTAGAATTGCATTAATGTATAATGAATTCCCATACAAATAATCAACTTTCCGGAAGAAACATGTATCTTATCTCCAAGTATACATGTAATTCTCTTCAATTATGTAAAAATCTAATTATACATGTAATTTCTCAATCAACATGCATAATATCATATATTGATATTCTAGAAATATCAAACAATAATTAACGACATAATTGAATTAAGTAAAGATAGAAACTTTATTAAAATTTCTAAATCAATCTAAGAATCACATGAAACCCTAGGTTCCATAATCCTAAATACTCAAATTCTAAGCTATCATAATAAATCTAAGAACGAGTTTCATCAATAATATAAAATAAAACATGGAAACCCCTTTTTATTGATGAACAATCTCTCTAATCTTGAAGTTGATGTTATTTCCCTCTTTCTTGATGTTGTTCCTTAAATCTCTTTCTTGATGTTGTTCCGCTTCTTTCTTGATGTTCTCCTTAAGTTTTTTTCTCTTCTCTTGTGTCTCTCCGTTTCTGTAACGTCTCTCTTTTCTTTTTAAACCCTAAGATATCATTTTATATATGTATTACAAAGATTCTGTTTTCGTTACTAGACACGGCCTGGGATATGACCGTGTCCCCAGGTCGTGTAACTTTCTGCACTAAGGCAAAATTTTCTGCACAACGTCAAAATTTCATAACTTCTTCATTTGAACTCCGATTTGAGTGAAATTTGATTCCTTTTCTTCATTTTCGATCATAGAACGCGTTCAAACCTAGAAATCAAAATTTTACTCAATTAAGTATCAATTTCTTTAAAGAAAACAAAAAAATGTGCGGAAAATACTATAAAATCACCTTATGAAATATGTTTAAAATTAAAGTTATCAGTATGTTTGTAGATTATAATCCTTTTCGTGAAAACGAACAGGATGTAGAATTATTTTATAATTATTTAATATATTGTATAACATTTCTTGAAAGATTTCATGAATTATATTTTTGGTTATTAAATGATGAAAAAATTTTAGATCATGATTAACCGTTTAATGTCTCAAAATACAAAGGATAATAACGAAGAAGATTTAATTGAATATAACAAATATTTAGAAGATGCAGTAGAATTTTTGTTTTAGATAATTTTAGTCTATTCTTTACTTGGAGAAAGGTTTACCAAGCCATTATTTTTTATTACATTAATGAAGATTTTTATATGTTTAAAGTATTGGTCTATATTGGATGAAAATATTAAAACATCATCTATATATATTATTATGAAATTAGTATAATCATTAAAGATTTCGTTCATTATCTTCTAAAATTCAGAAAGAGTATTTTTCAATCCGAATGGCATTACATTCCACTCGTATTGACCAAAAAGAATTGTGAAGGCAGTTGAACCAATTTATGTAATACTATAAGGTTAGGACTTTATTTTCTGATTATAAGACTATTAAGATAGTTCTGCATCGGGTAATAAATTATTCATCAAATATAAATTATCTAATGTTGAAATATTAAAAGATAATGCTTTTTATAAAACTTATATATATATATAATATATATAATAGGAGGAGGTTGGCGAATGACCACCTTAGGGTCTTTGTACGTGTTCCATATTAATGGAAAAGTTATGGTATTGGGAAAAAAGGACATGCTTACAAATAGAAAAGGCTTAAATCCAAAAAATAAAAGGTTTAAGATTGAAATATTGAAGTAGAAAACTATGAGAAATTAAGGCTTAAAAATGTATTTTTTCCTCTAGCTATTTATACTTCTTATTTTTTAACCCTTATGCCTTTTCGTTACTAACGCTTTTTAATTATTAATAATTTTTTCATTGATTGTAGCTTTTTTAAAGTGCTATATAATTGCTTATAGGAAAAATTATACAGGAGTATATTAGTATTTGGGAGTAAGTTTAAATAAAAGATTGCTACCTCGAAATTGAAAAAAAAAAATACTAAATACCCGATCGAGTTTTAGCACTTGATTATGATCCAATAAGGTATTTATTTATTTTAAAATAAAATTTGAGAGTGATAAGTGATCACCGATCTAGGTGAAGGTAACCACCTACTACCTCTTGGTAGGTTGAACAACTCACCTAGTTAGTTAGTGGCCACATTAAGCACCCTTGGCCTTAGGTGGTTAGTTGTGTTTTTTTTTTTTGTAGTTTTTCCTTATTTATTTATTTTTTGTAATTTTTAATTAATTATATTATAATATATAATATATTGTTATAATATATATAACCAGTAGTTATATGGATAGTTATATATATATTTTTACAAATTAATTTATCTTTTCTTTTATTTTTTCAAATATTTTTCTATATTTTATCATAATTTTACATGATTTTTTGTTTTTCCCCCATTTATTTCCAATTAAACATCACATAAGCACTATGCAGATGCTATTGAAGTGCTACTTGCCACTTAATGGGCACTTTAAATTAATTTAACAATGTTTATAACTGTAAGTTAACGAATCCCTTACTTAAAGTACTTAATGAAACATCGATCATTTATTTAAATTTTTTGAAATACTGATCTACTATTTGAACTTCTCTACAAACATTGATAATCTCCCGTATAATTTTCCCAATTGCATCTATGAATGTGGAAACAACGACACTTGTACCAGATCAATAAAATATATTAAATTTGTTTTTTTTTACATAAGTATTTTGAAAAGCTTTTATATCATCACTTATTAATATGAATTGGCACAATTCCATGTATTTGAGAAGGATTGTAGTTCTTTCTAAGTATCATTTTATATATAAATGTCAATATACCATCTATGATCACATAAAATGATAATACCATTTTGTAATATATCTTTATAGAATTAAATGGTTGTATCCATATCGTATTTAAAATAATTTATGAATATACAGTGTGAATAGTAAATATTTACAAGCTTTTGAATAAATTTATTATGTTTGTATTTTTTGATACTAGCTTTCGGACAAGGCTTACCTAGCCCATTAGGCCCAAGGCCTAACCTTCACGCCAACCGATCCAACTCTCAATCCGAGTCCTGAGGAATTGTGCTAACCCCAATCGCCAGACCACGACATGGCTGAATCTGGGATCGGCAGCTCATAGACTACTCCCGAATTGGGCAGAACAGTAGGAGCCCTTCCTGTATAAGCCTAGTAAGGATAGCTTCTCGTTAAAGCAGCTCCGGGCACACAATTACTCACCCAACAGCGTGGTAAAAAAACTTACGGGGTCGCATGTAGCTAGTAGGAAAGGACAAACGCAAAGCTTAATGGAAAATCATTCGGCTTGCTGATGTTAGGAAGGTTCAAATACACTCCTCCAAATTCTGGCGATCATTCCTCCCACGTGGGTTGAATATGACCTTTTGAACACGAGTTATAAATATTCTTTAAAGACCATTAAAGAGGTAAGCTCGAAAAAAGATAAGAGTTACGGACTACCAAAGGTAATTCCTCTAACATCCTCCATTTCTTATTGCTCCTTTATCTTATTGTCCTCTTCCTTATGCAATTTAGTAGCCGGTTTGCAGGACTCCATCCCACGAGGACAACCATACCCCTAAACGGGCCCTTCGCTTCCCAGGCGTTATTCAAGTCCTTAAGATTTAATTTTCCTCCGGTAATGAGTTCGGTCCACCATGCTCTTAGGCCCATAGTATCCAACTTATTTATAGCCAACTTTCTCCTGTCTCTGTTCTTTCTTTACGTGTAACGGTCCGCCCCATTGATGGGGCAACGATTTCGGATTGTGAACAAACGATTGAACCCGCGGACCGTGACGCTCTCCTACCAGTACTGATTTGACAATTCATCTCCATTCGCAAGTGTTCCAGTCCCATTTGTTATTTCCTGGAAGCCTTGTGACCGATTAATGGCACGGCACGTGGCCTCATCTTGTGTCCTGTAAATTAAGGACTGTCTTAGAAAGTAGAAAGAAAAAACAAGAGCAATCAAGAAATTAAAAAATGTGAACTTTCTACTGTGTAGGGCACCTATGACTAAGAGACAGAAGCAAAAAGCAAGCAAAGCAACGTAAAGGGACTTCTTTCCTTGCATTTAGCGCCGTGTGGATTGGTTCTCGAAAACGCTATTCCTATTCCTCAATCCATAAAAGAAAAAAAAAAAAAAAGCAAAAATTCATTTCATGCTGAAAAACGATGAATAAGTATTATTATAATGATTGTATTTTTATATATATTAAAATTTATATAATAATATTATTATTTTTTTTTTATGTAGCATTTTACCATGCTAAAATCTTTCCCTTTCATTAATAATACTCATTTAACAACTCATTGGAAAATTGACACTTTGATCGAATAGCAATCGTTTTCAACCTTTGCACGCACCCATATCACTAAGCAAAACCACCATATGCCTATTAAAGCGATGGGCTTTTCACAACTTCATCCACATCCTTTTCGTCCACTAAAAATGCAATTTCTGATGAATCTTCTAAGCGTGCTAATCGTCTTACTCCTTGTTGATGTTATACCTTCGATCACTGCTCAAGTCGTTTCCAATGGAACGACTGACGATCATGGACAAAAGTGCACACCATGCACCGGAATGACGCCACCACCACCGCCGCCTCCTATATCTCCACCCCCACCCCCACCATCATACTTGTCACCACCACCACCACGACGGAAAAAAAAGCCTCCATCCCCTTATTGTCCCCCACCCCCATCATCTCCATCATCATCCATATATATGGCGGGACCACCGGGAGACCTATATCCTGTCGAACGAAACTTCAATGATGCGTCCAGGAATTTGGCCGATTGGTGTATGATCCTAGTAGGAATCGGACTCTTGGATTTTCTCAGGTTTTAATTATCAAGAGAGGAAAAGGGAATCAAAAAGGAAGGGAATTCTACCAATTTAATGGAAAGCTCATGGAATTCAGGAAAACAATCATGGGGCTTACAGCTACTACTTTGTATAAGTTTTCCTTGTCCCTTTTTCAGTTTTTCTTATACTTAGTCATGTCTTGCTTCATCCCGTGGATCTATTAGGTAAACATGAGACATCATTTCTTCAGCCATCAGTTGATTATATATGTACAATGAACTCTGTTGCTAGTGAAAAATACTATATTGGATCCCCTTGTGGACATCTATTCTTTATGGTATACAGGATAGATACGGTTTCAGTGTCGTGAATGATATTGTGAAAGTATGCAAACTGACATCGTTTCGTAGCAATTATGTCGAATTGTATTTTCTTAGCGACTTAATTTTAGATCTATTACTAGCTATCTCCTGTATGTTATTAATAGAGGTAGGAAATGGGGTAGGGACACATGTACGAGCATAAGTAGCCTCATGCTCGGCCCGTTCAAGAAGTTCTAAGTCCTAACAACTATATTTCTTTAAGTTTATTTTCAAATAATATTTAATTATATATGTGCATATATTAAACATTTAGCACCAACCTTTTTTTTTTCTTGGATAATTTTATAACCAACTTTTAACAATTTTCATTTTTACTTTCTTTATTTTTTTTCCCAATAGACTGAAGCTAATTTTTAAATAAATTTAGATTTTATTTTCCTTTGAATTTTTATTTTATTTTAATAAAATGCACATCTATTTTCTTACACCATGCTCAAATAATGTTTAACTAATTCCTTTAAACAATTTTAATAATAACTTCTCATCCTTTTCTTTTCAAATTTTTTTTAGTTAATTCTTAAATATTTTGTAATAATCTTTTCCTCAACTTTTTTTACCCTAAAGAATTGCATACCAATTTTCCATTATCATACTTGGACAATCTTTTAGCAATTTCTTTAAACAACTTGCACACTAATGTCCATCTTTTTTTTTTTTTTTTAATTCTTTAGAGTTAATTATTGATTTTTTTCAATTATCTTCTCTTTCTTTTTCTTTTTAGGAAATTGTACACCAACTTTTTTATCATACGTAGACAACTTTTTATTATTAATTTTAACAATGTGTACCGACATTTCATCACAATTTGTTCATGCAATATAATCAATTCTTTGGGACATCAGAATGAAATGGAAAGATTTCATTTAAAAGATCCTTTTTTTTCTTTCCCCTTTTACAAATTAAAAAACTAGAAAGGAGAAACCATTATAGCATGAAATCAATCCTATGCCTTCTCATTGGTCTGTGCATTGAGTGGTGATAGCGAGCTCCCGTGTTGGACGTAATGATCAGGGGCAGTGCTAATTCCTAACCTTTCAGTATGAAGCGGCCCCTTGGGTGGTGTCGGACGTCCTCCTATAATGGTGCTCGTGCCCGTGGTGGCACCGGTTTGTGCTGGGCGGCGACACAAGTCGCTGCTTGTAGTGCACATAGTATGACCGATGATTTTTCGATTTAAACGATAAACAGGGGTGTTGGCGAAAGCACCTGGAATCGAATAAATGATCGATTTCCGTTAATTTATGGTAAGAGTTCTTTAGAGTGACAAAGATTACACAGCTTAGAGATAGATACCATGGGTTTTTTGTTGATTTTTCAGTGTTTTTGCTTCTAATTTCTTTTGTAATTCGAGCTTAGTGCAAGTCCTATTTATGGTTGGAGCATTAGAATCAAGCTTGGAAGTCCATTGATTGCAAAAATTAATTTTCCCTTTTTCTTCTTACTGTTTCGTTTTCTCCATAGATTTTGTTACCCTTTTCTTTTTCCTCCTTTTTCTGATTCTCGATTGTTTAAGAAGATTTGATCCACGTTTTGGACATGTACCCGACAAATTTTATATGGAATCTCTCCGTAGCAAAACTATTGATGAGGGCTTTTTAATTAATTACTATAATTTAATTTGACCTAAATAAAAATATTTAGAAGGGCGAGCATAGGTGTGACTATAGACTTGGCCAACGGATTGGATTGGTCTTGAATTGCCTTAGAACTATCGGTTCATAGGCTCAATCACGATTGAATTGCAACTAGCCTATGGGAGAGAATTTTTAAGCCAGTTTAGTCTTTGAATTGTTTTTTTTTTAATAGTTAATTTTTTAATTAATTTTTTTAATAAATTAATAATTTTTAATAACGTAACCTTCTTTCTTTCTATTTTATAAGTATACTAATTTATTAATAATTTTTAATTTTTTTATTAATTTTTGACTTAATGTGATTCTAACTATTTTTACTTTTTTTCTCTTCAAATTGTATCTTTTTCTCGTATTCAAATCTTTAACATCCAACAAATTTTATAAAAAGAATTTACATTAACTTAAATTGAATTTGCAATCTATCTTTAACACATAATTAACTTATAATTATGTAATTTTTAATCTATCATTAGTTTGATGATATTATTTTTAAAAAATTGTCCTTTATTTTTGTAAAGAAAGTAGCTTTGATATGTCATGATTTAATAGATATTACATAATTATTTTTTTTGAGTTAATGGTCTCCCTTTTCTCTCTTTCTTTCCATTTTTTTTTAAGGAAGCGAATTAGTTGAGTCGATCTACTAGTTTAATAGTGGACCGACCCGATGGCTCACAACCCGTCTCTTCTGGTGGTTCTGCCCTCTTGAACTGTTTAAGTTTTGAGAGCTCGATGGTTCGCAAGTTGGTTTGGGCCTGATTATTTTTGAGTTCAACTAATTTACGATTCGAAACTGACCCTTATATGAGCCTAAGTATGAGAAGGCCTTATTTATATTGTCCTTTGTGAGAATGCCTAAATAAAAATATTTATAAGGAACCAAAACTTATCTTGTATCATATGGGGCTATTCTAAAACTAGTATCATGTTCTTATCTTATAGAGTAAAACCTTTTAATACGTTTTTTTGATATAAAAGTTTTTAGATAGGTTGTATAATAACATACCACTTTTCCCTATATTTGTAACAAGTACATTCATTAATAAAGTAATCTCCAACAATTTAATCATATATTTTTTCTACAATGCATATACTTATCATAAAATGTTATAACAAAAATGCAACTATGAAGTCTAGGATCACTTGTTTAAATTAAATAATAATACAAATTCATTACTCGTATTTTTATGAATACAAGAATATCTTAATTAAAGAAATAATATGAGAAAAATTAATCAAGCTTCAAATATTCTCAACTTAAACATAATCATTTTTTTTGAATGGGCAAATGGGTTTATGACTTAATATATGTTAATTAAAAATCATATATTTCATTATATTTAATATTATTAATTAAGAATTTTGACAAGGGGAATATAGGCCACCCTAGACCTTAAAGCATGAGTTTACGACATATGAATATGTTGTATCATATATCCTACTTTGTAGATGTAGGTTATAGAAAATTAAACCTGAAACCTATCTTATAATTATAAATACCCAACTCCTACATAATCATGTAAAGTGGAGTAGGTTCAAGTTTGGGTAAGGATATCTGCTTGCCCATAATATTTAGTACCCATGTAAAGTAAGTGAATTTGAGCAAAACCAAATAAACATAAAAGAACAACAATGCAAACATAAAAACCTTAAATCCATTAAAGTAGTTGTATGCATTTAGACTCAAAAAATTATGTTTTTGCCTAAACTTGATTTCATCTCACCTCTAGGAAAATCTTTTTCCTCATTTTAATTTTATTTTTATTCTTTTCAATTTTTTTCATTTTATTTTACTTATTTTCTCATATTTTTTACTTTTCACTTTGTGATTTTTTTTTTTGCATTATTGTTTTTCTTTTTCTTATTATTTTAACTAAAGAAAAATTCCAAACTAAAAGGCTAAAATTGAATGGGTAAAAATGGATTATCTACATATAGAAATATTTTACCAATTATTTATATATTTACAAAAGTTATTGAAACAAGGTCATACTTTAGAAGTTTACAAGGTCTTCTTGTATCTAATCAATAGTTTAAAGAGTGTTTTTGTAATTATCTCATAAATAAATTATATAGTTAGATGTGATTCCAAAGTAGATGGTCCTACAGCTTTAGAGTACGATAAGGACATTTAGTTATTATTAACATGTCCTCATCAATGTGCTATCATTTATTGGCATCTAGTCTTCTATACACAAATGCAATGCCCTAGATACTTGCTAAAATCATTGTATAGCAATAGCTATTGGCCACCTAACATTATATGGCACTTTCTCATGAATTTGTTCCAAGTTTATGACACTTTATAAGCATTAGTTTTTAATATTCAAAAGGTTATAGACTCTTGTAAAGTGTTAGTAATTGATTCTTGATATTTTCTAATTTAAATACATATCTAAATGTCACCACTTAATAATGCCAATAGCAGTTTACGATATGTTTTCAAAAGGTTTAAGGTCTATATTTGAAAACAGTGGGCCTGTGCCTTATATAGAGAAGAAGTGCTTAATTTGAAAAATTGTCTATATAAATATGATACCTTTTTAAAGGTGGTCTATGTAATTAGGTCTTGAACTTTTGAAATTTAAGATGATCTTTTTTCGATTGTTTGCATTTATTCTTTAAGAGGATATAGCATCAAATTAATTAAAATTATCAATGTTAGGGTACTCCAAAGGTGTAAAGAAGTTAAACACACTCATGAGATATTCAAATTTAGCTTGATATTTACTTGATTTTGAGTCAGCAATAATGGGATAAAGCTCAGACTTTAGCTATTTGGATGATTTACTGAGTTGAACTTAAATTTCATGATATTTAGATTGACTATTTGACAAACATAATTGAGCTCAAGTAAAGTTTTTATTAATCAAGTTCTAGTTATATTTGAATATTAATATTATTTTAATTAAAAGAAATTGTATCGATAAATAGATCTTAAACAAACTTAATTAAGTTGAGTTTAAGTTTGTGAAGTGCTACTTTAGGTTGAGCTCAAACTGAAAGTTTTGAACTTCATGGAATTTAAATTGAGATCAAGCTTAACACTGTATTATCTTGACTCAACATATTTACATCTCTATGGTGCTCTTTCAATTTTGGGACTCATTCACTTGAAGGGGAAACAAGCTTTACATATCTGAGTGTGATAAGAATATACTCTAGGTTAGTTTTTATCTAATGTAGGAGTTAGCGTAGAAAATTAGCAATCAACATCCTAGTGTCCTATAGCTTACAAGTGTTATCCATCTGATATTCCTAAATAATAATGTCAAGTTGAAAATTCGATTTTTGATTTTTCCTCAATGTGACTTTAATTAACCTAGGCTCATTTGATTAAAGCCTTTTGATTGAGTTAAGAAAAAACTTATATTTGAAAATTTTTTTTGAAAAAAGAGTCGCCACCTAACTTTAATTGGGGAAAAAAAAGTGACAGTGAGGTCCCTTGAGCTTATGAACCTTAAGTTTGGTCATTAGCTTGTGAGTTTTCTAAAAAATATTAGAAAAAAAGAAACTAAAGGTCAAATAGGCTTGGAGGTTACATTATTAAAACTTGAAAGTCTTTTAAAAAATAAAAGGGTTTTTTTTTTTTAATAAAAGGATTTAAAAAAAGACTTAAAAAGGAATAAAAAAAAGATTTTTATTTGTTTGGGCTGCTTGAAGAGCTTACGTACTAGTAGAACGGGATCAAGCCCATATAGTTTTAAATTGACAAAAATTTTAGTTTGTTGGTTGATTTTATTTTTTAAAAAAATATTTTTACTTTAATTTCATTACATTTTATTAATTTGGAAAACGGTATTTAAAAAAAAAAACTAAAAAACTCCTAATTTTTGGAAAATGCCAATTTATTTTTTTTTATCCATGAAAAGAAAACACTTTTTTTTTTAGAAAAAAATATTTTATTGAGAAAAAAAACAAACAGCCCTTTTATTTCAAAATGACCAATTATTCACATAAAATCAAGCAAAGAGCACATATAATGAAACAATAAAAATTATTCCAAACCCATCATGCAATAAATTTTATTAAAGCAAGCAAATATAACAATTTATTGAAAACAACTTACTAAAAACTAATAAATTATTGACTAACGTGCCTAAATTAATAAAATCATTATTTGTTAAGGTCAAACCTACTAAAAGCCAAACAAATAATTGAGATAGATTGATAAGTTATTTATTAGAACCTACAAGAACATTATTATGCATTGACAAGTTTTTATTTATTTATTTTTTTAACACACCCTTCTAAACATGACAAAAGACACTATATTAAACTAATTATTAAACAAGATCCTCATATAACAATTATTATTTATTAAAGCATAAACATGCAAATTATTTATTTATTATAGTGAAAACATGCTAATTTTTTTTATTAAAACCTAAGAATTGCAAACATATTATTAAGACCAAATCATGCAAAAATATCAAACATTACAAAAACACAAGATCAATAGACAATTTTATTATTTCTTTTTTTTTTTCAACTTTTCATTTTTCTTAAAATCTAAACATGCATAATATCTAAAAATTCAATGAATATAATATTTAAAATTATTAGATAGAGACATTAAATATCACAAAACACATTTTTCTAATCATACAATGGCAACATTGGATCAAATAAACATTTTTTTATTTTTCTTATTTTATTTTATTTTTGAATCAAGAAACAGCGAAACAATAAAAGGGAGAAAGACTTACCTTGTGTGCAAATTAAATTAAGGTCGGTTCGGTGGTAGTTTGACCAGTTCTTACGGCGAGGCTAGTGACTTCAAACCCGTAAGATACTAATCTTCAAAATCCTAACTCAATTTTTGGAAACTTTAAGCTTACCTTCTTTAATTTACCTCGAAACTTCAAGTTAGAGATAAACAAACCACAGATAACGCCTTTTCAATTGTCAATTCAAATTCACTCACCTGAACATGAAATTGGGAGTAATCAAAGCCTAGGTTTTATTCCAATATGAGAGTAGAATGTTCCACTAATTTTTCTCGAATCAATTTTCTCTATAATGAGAGAAATTGAAGAGAGAGGATTAATTTAACAATGTGAACTTGTAGAGAGAGAAAGTAGTAATTGCATGTAATTGAGTTTTGCAATACTTAGCAGTTGTTTGAATGCATAAAGGGGACCTCTATTTATAGTGTTAGGTCGCAGTATAGCTCAAAAAACTTCTATGCATGAGAAAGATCAAATATTGATGGATAAAGCAAGTTTAGGTTTGTATTTTAGTTTTATCCTTTTTTGGCTTATTGAGTTTTGCAATGCTTAGCAGTTGTTTGAATGCATAGAAGAGACCTTTATTTATAGTGTTAGGTTGCAAGTGTAGCTCAAAAAACTTCCATGCATGAGAAATATCAAATATTGATGGATAAAGCAAGTTTAGGTGTGTATTTTAGTTTTATCATTTTTTGGCTTAATTTAAACATGCTTTTACATAAATTAGAGGAAATAAACATATATACAACTTAATTAAGATGTCTTTGCTCATTTTAATTAAGCATCTTGAGGTATTTCATGAGATTACATTTCAATTTTGCCTCTTCTATTTCGGTTTTAATATATGTGTGTATGTTAGATACTTGAATTTACTATTTTTATTTTCCAAAAAGTTCCTTAATGAAAATTTAAAATTTGCACATTTGTTGTATTTTTTATTTCCTTCCTAATCATTATTTTTTCGTGATTTTGACTGGCTAAAAAGTAGGTGAAATTGATAAAAGATACCCGAGTACATTTGCCATGTTTAAAAAAAATAAACCTTTAAGCCTTTGTTCATGACAGAGAATGGGGGAGAAGAGAGAAGGCATTGATTTGATTGTATGCGCTATGTGGTGTGTTCTAAGTGGCATACGCAGCCCCTTGCTACTTATCACGTAGTAACCATAGTACAACTTGTAAACGTAGAATTACTTAATAACTTTTGAAAACATGTAATAGATTATTTTAACTATGTTCTAGTTAGTGGATGAGCTAATTATGGTTTTAGGCAAGATATTAGGCTTAAAAATGTAAAATGGAATCCGCTTATCAAAAGGGGATAATGATCAAATAGAATTTTATGTAGTTAATCAAGTAGGCCATTTGGTTGACTACTTAGTTCATCTTATTGACCACATGTGTAGATTTTTATTACTTATCTCTTTTGGCATGATTTTCAATTTTTTTTTCTATAATTTAGGGAAATTAGACTGTAAGGTTTTCTTTTATGATTATATGAGATCTTTCTTTACATTAAGGTTTTGATTTAATTAAAACTTGTATTGATTAACTTACATGTTAGAATTTTAAGGTTCTTAAATTGGTGTGAAAAATTCTACTTTGTGGATTGATTATACTTTATCCATTAAAATTTGTAATTGGTCGAACCTAAAGTTATTATTAGAAATGCTTCTAATTTTTATCTTTGATTTTCTTGTAGTTCTTTTTGAAATTATCATTTAGATCTAGGTTTATTAAGGGATTTACTTTTAAATGGTGGAGGGTTGCTAAATAGAGGCACGAGAGGAGGTTAGTGGTTTTTTTTTTTTATTTGAAAATTTATTTATCTTGTGAAGTATAAGTAATTGCTTTCTAGTATTTTCTATAGTAATGATATTTCAAAATATTAACTACTAGTTGTAGATACTCAATTTTTACTCTTCGTAGTTCTAAGTTTTCTTTTTTTTTAATAGGGTCCTAATTTTGAAATAAAAAATAATAAAAATGAATTTTTTTTTTGAAAAATGATAAAAATACAAAAAAATAAAAAAATTATTATAAATATTTTAGGAAAATAGATTTTTAGAAAGTTAAAATTTTTAGCGCGGTTTAAATTATTTTAGAGAGTCACATGGTTTAAGTACAATTTACTTATATTAAATGTTAAAACATAGGTCAACGGTCTAATGGATAAGTATTTGCGTATTGGCAATGGAATAACTTGAGTGCACAATAAAAAGAAAACTGATTCTTGAATCACGTCGAGGTACTGCAAAAGAAAAAACTGCAAAATCCGATCCAATTTATCTATATTCTGAAACACGAAAAAAAAAACATTGGCTTATCAAATTAGACGTATAAATAAAATCTTTTCATCACATCAATTTCCCTTGAACCTGGTGAATAAAGTAATCTTTTTTTTTCTTTTTTAATGAGTCTGTTTTTATGTTATTTCGTACTGTGTATTTCCTTTTTGGGGAGATGATTTTCTTTCTCACGAGAGGTAATAAAAAGAATTATAGAATGAATTACTATCTATGCCTAGATCAAGGATAAATGGAAATTTTATTGATAAGACCTTTTCGATTGTAGCCAATATCTTATTACGACTAATTCCGATAACTTCAGGCGAAAAAGAGGCATTTACCTATTACAGAGATGGAGCGATTTGATTATTATTTTGTTTATTTCACTTATCTTTTTCTTTTCGTTTCTTTTTGTAAAAATTGGTTGAATGCACGAGATTCAAATTTAATTTTAAATCTTATCAAATTGTTTTGAATATAATGCAATAAAGATTTAAGAGATTTAAATTTATCAAATCGGATCTAAATCGATGTAAAGAGATTTAAATCTAATTTGATTTGGATATGAATTAATATAAAAAATTCGATTTGATACGATTTAAGATTTATTTTTTTAAGTTTTATAAATATCAATAGTGTAGCATAAAAAAGGAGTTCATATACCAGTAAGCAACAAAAACCTGCTCTTCTACTCTTGCCATGTAGCATATACACACGAATCAGCCCCATTCACCGAATTACTTTCCTTGCCCAACGACATTCGCGACCCAATCTTGAATATTCAACCCAGTTTTCACCTGCCGTCGACCACTCCATTCACTCACGCAGAGCACATGGATGACTACCAAGCTCCATCCCCGCTGCATTGTGCGCACACATTCATTATCATGCTTCACAGTATCGGGCGATAGCAAGTCAACTTCACACTGCCTCTCCTTCCCAACAGCAAACACGGATTAGCATCGATCATTACCCACACGAACAGATTTTCTTGCGTAACACCAACAGCGCCTTCGAAATAGTCCCAACATCCCACACCAATTCACAACCGAATAGCAATCCAAGAACCCATGACAGCCCCTGCTTCACACACATCATGACAACAGTAGCAGCCCCACATCCACACTTCAAGCACTTCGGCTGCACACATGCATTGCACTACACATCTCGCTAATCAATCACGATCGAGCAGCAGTAGCTCGCTATATCCTTGCTACAAGTCTACACCTACGACTGCATCGCATGTTCAATACGACCTACAGTAGCTCATTCACAAACACTCGCGCACGGTCAACAAGCGATCAGCTCCAAGGACCATACCCAATCGCCATCCTTCATCAGGCACCAAGCTACTGGCCATAGCGCGATGCCCACATGATCACCACAGCATTACCCTAAGCCACGTCCAACACTGCTGAACACAGTCAAGGCCACTGCACCACAGCCCAATCCACGGACGCTGCACAGCTCGTGACCTTCACAAATCCATCGACCAAATTCACGCGCGAGCTCCAGTGAACAACAAGACACGCAACAGCAACAAAGCCCACATGATGCAACAGTGAACAGCAAGCTCCAGTCGCCTAACTATTGATGAACGGTAGCAATCACTCCTACGAACACGATATGCACATCGACTGCTGATCACCCAAGCACACGTTCAACTGTGTCCAACACCGCTTTATGCACTGTCGCTGCTTGGTAGATTACGGTAACAGTAATTCACGTGGATGCACTCGGTTGCTGAATTTTTTTTATATATTATAATTTTATTATTATATTATTATTTTATTTATTAGTTAATATAATATATAAGATATGTATATCATTAGTTTAGGAGATTTTTTAGTATTAGTTTTTCAAGTGCATTATATTATTTTATGTAGGTAGATAATTGTTTAATAGTAGTAATATATGTATTAGATTAGGAATTTTTAGGATTAGTTTTTTTTTTTTTTTAAATCCTTTACATAGAAAACTATTTTTTAAAACTAATGAAAGACCCTTTTAAAAAAAAATTAGGACGTTTTAAAGAGTTTTCTTTAATGCTTGAGAATTAGGACCTTTTGGATTTTCTTTAAATAAATTAAATTGATAAAAATGTAAATTCGATAAGTTTTTTTTTTTTAAAATTAAAATGAACCAACATACTAAAGTTTTTGAAAGAACTAAGATTATCTAATTCTGACTAGTGGGTATATAGGTACCTTTAGAATGATGATAAAATCTATAGAAATTTAGGTTCTTTTTTCTTTTAGTTTTTATTTTTTAAAAAAAAAAATATTAGAAAAGGATAATTTGAAGAACAACCTTAATTTCAAAAAATAGATATCGATACTGGTTAGGGTTTAATAGGTTAGCCCTTGAATTCAAAACTATTTGGTTTTTCATTTAAATTGAAATCAAATACCGGTAGCTAAACATAGTTAATCCACCTAATTGATTACGATTTATTTTTTTCCTGACTTTGGTCGGGTGACGACTCTAAAAGTTTTTTTAAGTAAAAAACCAAAATTTTTCAATTTCTCTAGTCGAGGATTAATATTAAATGGGTTAGAATTTAGTATTATAAGAAAATGAGAAATTAAATTAAATAAAAGAAAACAAAAAATTCAAACTTGACATTAGTAGTGTCATATATTTCTAAACCTTAAAAAAGAAATGTTGCCAAATGTTTCTAACTCTTTCTAGATACAATATTTACAATGTCAAGTCTTAAGTTCCTAATATCTAAATGTTTAGAGCTTAAACAAGAAAGTATGTCCTTTGAACCATTTAACGTTACTCTAATAAGTTAATATTTTTTTAAATCCTATAATTAGAATATGAATAATTGTGAAATAAAAAGTACGTTGGATGATATAAGTCAAAACACACATACATATATACTCACATATGTACACACATACGCACATATACATACTCACACACACATACATATATATATATATATATATATATATATAATGTATAGTAGTAAAAGCAATGTGTATACAAAATAAGTAGTGGTCAAGGAAAAAGAAAATACCATTTTTTAAAATATTGGTTATGATTGAGATAGTCTTTCTCAATTGTATTTATTTAGTTAGAGTAAGGCTTAAATCTAATCCGGCCTGATACGGGAATCTGATGCATTGATTTGTAGTTCCTTAAGTAGAGAACCTAACATGTCAAGCCAAGCCCAATTCTCAATTGGGTCTAAAACTTTATGGAACATAGGTTTCGATTCTTGAGCTGAGTGAAAATTATAGGTGGGGTTGCTACTAATGGTCAATTACGTAATATGTGCGTGATGATTAATCATAGAGATTACTTGATCTAATGACAAGTGTATGGATGTAATAGAGGGATTTGTGGGAAGAGGAGTAGGTAGGCTTGTGTGTGATAAAAGATGAAGCACTATGTTTTTTGAGTTTGCTTCATTCTGTACCGAGTAGTTTGTTTGATATTTGGTGAAGTAACCTTAATAAAGCTTTCACGTCTGTCTCAAGTTGGCCAATGCTCAAAATATCTTAAATGAGAAGAGGAGCTTATTTATAGATTTTAGGGTAAGTTTCAGCCATTGGATTATTCTAAGATGGATGGATGGATGAGTTTTGGTATTATCGATAACTGTTGGATTGCCATAGATGATCTAGTGGTTAGGATTTACTCCTTCTCTTCATATGGACCATGAGCTTGGGCCATGGGCTTTGGATAGGCCCAAAGACTTATAGAAAAAAAAAATATAAGCTTATTAATAATAAAATAAGCCCACGACTCTTATTTAAGTCCAAATAGCTCTTTTTGAGGCTAAACAAAGTTCAAATGGGCTTAAGGAGTCCTCTTTGAAGCCCATTTTTTGTTTATAAGTCAATTAAGTAAGGCTAAGAGTGGAATAAATGATCTAAGGGTCCTTGATTTGAGTCTTTGCAATCGTATCTCCCTAAAACATTCTTACTTTTGCCTAGTTTTTTAGACCCTATCACTAACCCATTAAATCGGTCTATGTTATTAAATTGGGCTAAGAGCTTAATTATCGAAACGACCCTCTACATTTGCCCTTAACCAAAAGCTCCTTTGGCAAAACCTAGGGGTTTTAGACATTTCATTAAATTAGCTTCTTTAAATTTGTGATGCAGTTATGTTAGATAAATTTTGCTATCATGAAATCTATTTTTGTATATGCTCTTCAATAATTTACTATTCCTAAGATACTAATATGCATCTATTGAATAGAATCTATTATTTTGCTCCTTTCAGCATTCCTATTTCTTCCATAAGTGTTCATAGAGAAAATGAAACCATTGAAATATTTGTCAGTGATTGTGGTTTAAGGTTACTTCCATATATATATATATATGCATATATCTCATATATAGTAATAAACGGGGTAGATGCTATTGTTTCATTTCACTCCACTTCAAAGCCTTGTTGTATGGTTCAGGGGTAATTTTCATAATTTCTTTGTGCCCCTTTTAACTAGCTTTAGGTGAGGCCCATCAGCAAGGAGATAAGTTACTTGGAGAATTTACTAAAGTTATGGCTAGTTTCATATGGTAGGGTTCGTTTAAAAAAGAAAAAAATCTTACGTAGCCGAGTGAAGCACAAAAGTGACATAGCAACCCTTACCTAAACACATATTTTCTTTTACATCTTTCATGGACTAAACATGAGTATTCCTTCACCCATATCATCTTTTCCTTTTTCATTACTAAGTTAAGCAATACTAATACTTTTTTTTTTGGGGGGGGGGGGGAGTAGGGCCCTTTAGGCAATTTAAGTAAAATAATCACAATAACATACCTCTGAGGTACGCCAAGTCGAAGTACATAATTAGGTTACTCGAAACCAATAACAGCAAAATGGTGATTCACGAATAGCATAGTTGGAGGCATTATGCGTTAAATTTGTGAAGGAACTAAAGGAGGTTTAGGCTACTAATAGAGAGTTATGTTAGAGGTTCAACGATTCTTTACAACAAGTGAGGCAACAGGTTGATTCAATAACTCGAGAGGAGGCATTATAGCAATTGCAAGGGAGAGCTCCCATGGTGAATGAAGATGACTTGCAATAGGTGCAAGAGCTACGATCAGAGGAGAATTGTCAATAGTAAGTATCGTTCCAAACCCCTGCTATATTGCACTAGCAAACTCCTATGGGTGAAAGAGTTAAGAATATGATAGCTCACTTACTGCAAAAAGATGTAGCAGATATGAGCTTATAAGATTTAGAAGAGTATATTAAGAAGTTGACTACTGAGGGAGCTTCTAAGAAAGAGATAGACACAAAGGGCAGAAAGGTAAGTCCCTTTATGTAGAACATAGTAGATGAGATCCTTCCAGTAAGAGTTTGGTTACCTTAGTTTGGCACTTATGATGGGAGAAAAGACTTGGATGATCATTTGAATACTTTTCAAACCTTGAAGGAGCTTTACAGATTAACTGATGCTATCTCTTATAAAGTTTTCTCATCTACCTTAAGCAAAATTTGCAAGTAATTGGTTTACCTCATTGAAGGTGGCCTCCATTTCTTCTTTTGATCACCTGGTTGAGGAATTTCGCTAATATTTTCTAGTTAGCAAACCTCTAGCCAAAGATTATTCACTCTTGACATTGGTTAGATAGAAGTGAGGAGAATCGATTAGAGACTATGTTCACAGATTTAATCAGTTGATGATTGAGATCATTAATTGTGATAAGAGCATAGCATTACATGCCAACTATAAAGGAGACAGGGAAGACTCGAACTTTTTCAAGTCCCTTGCAAAACACCCTTTAACCTCATTGGATGATTTTACAAAGAGGTCAGAAAAGTTCATTTGTTAGGAGGACCAAATGTAGGCTAGAGAGGAGTTGGAGAAGGAAAAACATAAGAGCAAGTTAGATAAGGACAAGGAATCTATAAATGATAGATTGGGAAGGAATTTTGATGCACGTAACAAGCTCAGTCGACCATTAGGAGATCGGAAAAGACCAATTCCTTCTTTTGTTGAACATACCCCCCTTAACCGATCTATATTAGATATTTTGTTGGAAGTATGTAATCAGGGTTTCTTAGCTTGGCTTAAGAAGATGAAGAGTAATCTAGCCAGAAGAAATGCCAATAAGTATTATGATTTCTATGAAGATAGAGGTCATAATATGAACGAGTATATACATTTGAAGGACGCACTCAAAGATGCTGTGCAGATGTGTTACTTGTAGAAATTTATGGCTAATAAGGAGGAACACATTAAGTGACCTACATAGAGAAGGAGGATTTAACAATAAGCTTGGAATAGGGAGACCTGACCTAATAATTGAGACCCAAGGGCACATAATAACGAGAGGGGGGATAACCGAGCTCCTTAAGGCATGATAAACGTGATCTTTAGAGGACCAACAGGAAGAGGGCTTTTGCTCAAATGTATTAGGGGATTGTATGTTGAATTTAAGAGGTAAGAAGCATAGGTTGACGACATGATCGCATTTTCAGACAAGGACATACGGGGAATTTAATTTTTGCATAAAGATGCCTTGGTTATTATTACAACTAAACTAATAGATTTTGAAGTTAGGAAGGGGATGTTAGAGATAGGGAATTCTATTAACATAATTTTTAAGCACGAGTTTGATTAGATGGGTCCCAAACTTAAGAACATTAAGATGTAGTCATACAAATACAGCCTTTATGGATTCAATAATCAACTAATCAAAGTACATGGAGTGGTCACCTTAACCTTACAGATTGGAGATGATGAGAATGTAGTTGAGAAAGATGTTAATTTAGTGATTATAGATTGGCCTTCACCATACAATGGTTTAATGGATCGACCTTCCAACAACATGTTTAGAATGGTAGTGTTTATGGGTTGACTAGAATGCAAAATTTCCCGCTCCAATTGGGACAGGGACGTGTTATGGAGATAAACAGCTCTTCCGAGCTTTATACTTAAAGGCTTTAAAAAGAGATAAGTCTACAACATTAAGCAAGGCTCGAGCAATCATATGTAGATCAAGGGAGAACCTGCTGAGGAAACACTAATAGTCTTACTCAATAATAATCTTGAACATATGACTAAGGTTAGGGCTAGTATGCCTGCTGACCTAAGGGAGTACATAATACATTTCCTCTAATCTAATAAGGACATTTTTGCTTGGTTTTGCTCTGATATGCTAGGTCTACTCAAAGGGGTCATTACTCACAAGCTAAATATTGATCTAAACATGAAGGTTATGTAGTAGAAGAAAAGACATTTTACTTCAGAGAGATAAGTTACAATTGAAGAGGAGGTACAAAAGTTATTGAAGGCGGACTTTATTAGGGAGGAGTTGTGCCCTATATGTCTCACAAATTGTGTGTTGGTAAAGAAAACAAATTGGAAATAGAGGATGATTTTGCCGACTTGAACAAGGTATGCTCCAAAGATTACCTTTCCTTGCCTCAAATAGATCAGATGGTTGATTCGACCTCGGGGCATGCTTTGTTAAGTGATGAATGCATTCTCAAGATATAATCAGATCAAGATGTAACCCTTTGATCAAGTACATACCTCCTTTATCACGAATTTTAGGACTTATTATTAGAAGGTGATGCCGTTTGGATTAAAGAATGTGGGAGCTACATACTAGAGGTTAGTCACCAAGATGTTTAAACCTCATATACATAGAAATATTAGGGTTTATGTCGATGACATGACAGTAAAGAGTAAGACGACAACAACCACTTAGTCAATCTTTAGGAGACTTTTGACACTTTAAGAAGATCTAACATGAAACTAAATCTACAAAAGTGTGTCTTTGGTGCCTCCTTTGGGAAGTTCTTAGGCCAAATGGTGACATAGTGTGGGATTGAGGCTAAACTAGAGAAAATTCAAGCCATGCTAGACATGGTGTCACCAAAATTTATCAAGGAGGTTCAAAGGCTAATTGGTCGGGTAACAACGTTGAGTAGATTTGTTTCAAAAAGTACAGAAAGGTGGGTAGAGTTTTTAGACTCTTGTGGATTCCATTTAAATTTTGTTGGAATGAAGATTGTGACAAGGCTTGTAAATCCTTGAAAGAATTTCTAACAAAACCCCTAATCTTATCAAAACCTTGGAGGGAGAAATATTACTTATACATATCTATAAGTGATTGGGCCTTGTCCTTTGTTCTAGTACAGGTAGAAGGAAGAGTACATGGACCATTTTACTATGTAAGCCATGTCTTCTAAGGGCCTGAATTAAGGTATATAAAGTTGGAGAAGTTTGTTTTTGCCATAATAGTTGCTTCCAATAAGCTCCCACCTTACTTCGAAGCTCATCAAGTTATGGTGTTAACTGACCAACATTTAAAGCTAGCCTTACAAAAGCTCGATGCCTTAGGTTATATAGTCAAATATGCTTTAGAACTTAGTGCCTTCAAAATACAGTATCGACCTAGGGAGGCATACAAAGCTCAAATATTGGCAAATTTTATTGTTGAATCCATTAAGGTAGAAAGTTTTAACTTAAACATAGACCAACTAACCTGGAAATTGTATGTGGATAGTTTAACAACCAACGAAGGAAATAGAACAGGATTGATCCTTATAAGTTTGATGGGAGCTTGGATCTCTTATGCCTTGAAGTTCGATTTCTTAGCTAGCAACAACAAGTCAGAATATGAAGCATTATTAGCCGTAATGAGGTTGACAAAGGTGGTTGAAGCAAGGTGTTTGAGCGTATTTTCTGATTCCCAATTGGTAGTTAATAAGGTCATGGAAGATAATATGGCTATAGATGAGAGTACTATTAAGTATTTGTAGTTAGTAAGAGACTATGAATTGAATTTTGAGGATTAGCAATTAATGAAGATATTGAGAGTAGAAAACTATGTAGCAGATAAGTTCTCCAAGTTAGCCTCTATGGGCTTACCAAACTAGTAGGAAAGAATCTTCACAAAATATTTTCCTAAAAGGAGCACAGAGTTGTAACCATAAGAATGCCTAGAGTATTGTTAGATGGATTCGATCATACAGTATTTAGAGAATGGAACTTTGACTTAAGACACCAAAGAAGCCTGGCGGCTTATTTACAAAGTGGCTAATTTTATGATGATTAATGGGAGCTTTATATAAGAAAGGTACGGATATGCCTTATTTGTGATGCTTCCAACCATTTGAAGCTCAAAAGTATTAGCTGATCTATACTCTGAGGTGTACAACAATCATATTAGAGTAATAGCTCTATATGTTTGAGCTTTAAGGCTAGGGTATTAGTGGCCTATGATGAGAAAAGACACTCTTGGTTTGGCTTAGACTTATGATCAGTGTCAAAGGAATGCCACGATCAAGCAAGCTTTGAGCTCATATATGATCCATCTTACCAGTCTGTGGCCTTTTACCTAATGGGGATTGGATATACTTGGTCCATTCCTAAAAATAACCAAGCAGAGGAGTTACATTATTATTGCAATGGGTTATTTCATGAAATAGGTCGAAGCTAAGGTTGTAGTGACATAATAGAACAAAGTATTGAGGCATTTATGGTCAATAATATCCTAACTAGGTATAGGATACCTTATGCAATAATAATAGATAATGGGCCACAGTTTGATAATAACATGTTTAAAGAATTCTGCGAAGCTTAGAAGATCAAACTATGCTATACATTTGTCAAGTACCCCCAAAGTAATGGTCAGGTTGAGGCAATGAATAAGGTTGTTCTGCATAGTTTGAAGAAGAAGGTAAATAGAATTGGTAGCAAATGGGCACATGAATTGCTCAATATTTTATGGGGCTATAGGACTACCCAAAGGACCTTAACAGGTTGTACTCCATACCAATTGGCTTTGAGACAGAGGTAGTTTTGCCAATTGAGTTACAAGTGGAGAGTGGAAGGGTTTATGCCTATAATTCCGATGATAATGACATTGGCCTTTTAGCTAATTTAGATACAATCTACAAAATGTGTGCCTTGGCTAAAGCTCATCTCACTACTTATTAGCAGCGACCAACTCGATATTATGATAAGCGGGTTAAACATAAGTGCTTCTGATGTAGCTATCTAGTCTCTAGGAAACTTAAAGTATTAGAAGTAAGGGAATGTCAAGGGAAACTCACCTTTGCTTAGGAGGATCCCATTAGATTGAAAGAGGTGGTAGGGAACATACATGCCTACAAGTTAGAGAGTCTTGACGGACAACCGATCCTTAAGGCATGAAATGTTGACAACCTTAGACCATACTTTGCATGAAGGATGCAGAGGATGGATGCCTTAAGAATGGATGAAGATATGTTTGTTTGTTTATTTGTTTTTGTTGTTATGATAGTTTTATGAATTATATTTTGTTAGACTTGTTTCCTATGTGGAAATGTGTGTTTCTTTCTATTTGACTTGATATGTTTTTTTTGTAATCATGTTTTGGAAGGTTAGAACCAATAAATCAACCTAATCCCTTTTTGATGTAGCATTTAATGAAACGTATGTTCATCGTTCAATTCTTTTTACTTGGCTTTATTTGTTGCGATGATTATCATTAAAGTATAACTTGCCTAAAAAGTAGAATGCGATCTTTTTATTGCTTTTACAATAAGAAAAGATGTTTAGAGTCTCTAAGCCTTATTAAAAGGGTGACAAGTGTACTATAAAGAGCTTAATCCGTAAGTCTTACATCAAATGGATGATGGGAAATGGATACCCAAGGATCTCTAAACCTCAAGTAAGGATGATAAGATCTTAAAACCTTAAACCCTTGTAAGGGTGATAGGTATGATGGCTAGAATTCCTCTTAAGGATGACGAGTCGTAATGTATCCTTATGTCCCTTAAGGGCAATGGGTTATCAAAGATTTAATTAACTCTAAATTTGATAAATGAACGATGAGCTATTAAGGGTCAAACAAGCCCTAAGTCTAATAAATGGATGACAAGCTACTTAGAGGTCCTAGGCTATTAATTAGTAATAGGTAAAAAAATTCTAAACCTATCAAACGGAAAACTAATTGCACCTTAACGAATATTTTTCATCATTACAAATTTTAGAGTCTAGCATGTAGGGATCTCACTAAGAGCTCCTAAGCTATTAAAGATATAAGAAAACGAGTTAGTTGACAGGAAATTCAAATCAACTAAACAGCTCAATGGAAGGAGTGCTAGTGATCAATTGTACAAACTTTCAATAGTATAAATTTAAGATTCACAATAAAGGTAATCAAAGAAGTCTTTCAAGGAAACCTTACATAAAACCAAGGTCAGCATGTCGACCAGAGAGCAAATTTCAGTCATTAATAATGAAAAAGAAAAAGGAAATCATTAGTTTAGAGCTTGAGTAGTGGATACACCTTAAGCATCTGAGCCTTGAGCAATATCTAGTTAAGGATCAATTGAAGATTCATGAGTTGTAATTTCTTGGACTTCAGGAGCTTCATCTTACCCTTCTGTATTAGTGGGATTAGCCACTCTATGCTAAGGTACCTGCATCTTCCACTGCTTGTTCTTCCACCTCGACTTCTTCCTTATTAGCTTCTTCAGGTTGGACTTGGGTATCCTATGCTAGCTTGGTCAAATTTAAACAATTGAGGTCATATTTAGGGTGATGGATTAGGAATTCCCCTCGAGCTAAGTTGATCCCATCTAACACATTTTGGTACATCGATCCTTAATACTCTTCACTTTCCTGAATATCTTTGTAAGCTTTGTTATTAGCCTTTTGTTACATAAGACTCTGCTTCTTTTCAACTTTTGCCATTTTGATCTTCAATTCTTCATACGAGCTCTATAAGTAAGCGACCTTCTCATTGTGTTTAACCTTGAGGGATTCAACCTTGTTTTGTATCTCTTAGAGGTTAGACACTAATGTAGAGCTCTTCCTTTGCTCTTCGGCCAAAGTTGCCTCTTTTCCTTCTTAAGCCTTAGCCTCTCTTTCAGCCCTTTTCTTCCAAACCTTAAGCTTGCCTTCAACTTTTGTCTTCTCTCCCTCTAGCTTAACTTTCTCGATTCCCTACTTCTCTTGTAAGTTCTTCTTCTTGACCTCCACACTAGCCACTTGGTTTTTTTGCCTCTTTAGCAATTTGAAGAGGAAGAAAATGGGAAGTTATGAGCACAACAATAAAGCAAAGAAACTTAAAAGTAAGTCGAGTTGGAGAACTTACAACATTCTTCTCTTTAGTTAGAGCTTTCATAATCATTAGTAGTCATCGAGAATTCTAAAAATTGATATAAAGTCAGAAATGAATAACAAGCTTAGTAGGTTTAAATTCACAAGAATGAGGAGACTTACATCATAGCAACTTGAGGTAGTTAAGCACAATAAATTGTTCGAGCCTAAGTTTTGGCAAAGCTGTACAGCATTGATTAAGGGTTAAATGTCATTAGGTAAACGGATTCCTTTAAGTAACTCTAAAGATGCTGGACCATTCCCTAAAGCAAAATCAATAATGCTTATGTTCTAGGTTAAAAAAACTAAAGCATCTCAGTGCTTATCTTTGAGGTGGAGTAATTGAACTTAGGGTCTTAAAGGGGCCTTCTTTTCCCTCATGTGGGTTGTTAGAATTCCCTTCGAACTTGGATTTGTCATCCCTTACAAATTTTTCATTTTCGACATCCCTTTCCAAAGGAGGACATTCATGTACAATAGGTTGCTTCCTTGGTTCAGTAACCTTGGCAACCTCCTCTTAACTAAGACCTTGGACTGTTGTAGTTCTTTAACTCCTTTTGCTTACTTGCCATCTATCTTATTGACAGTGGTGGAAACAGTAGGCTTTGCTGTTGGTTTTACTGGAGCCTTTGATGGTAGCTTGGCTTGAGATTTAAGTGGTTGCTTAGTTAGAACTTGATTAGTAGAGGTCCTTTTAGGATCTTCCTTCCCTTTTGATCTTCTGGCTTTTAGCTCTATGAATATGTCCTTAGAACTATAGTCCTTGATAATCATATCTATAATAAGGCACTTGAAAGGTCAAATAAAAAAAATGAGAAAATAGAAATTAAATAACTTACGAAAGCTGTGTCGAGTACAAGTAAGGAAGACTACTCTGCTCCTGAAGTAGATGTGAAGGTCCTTCCTCTTATGAGCTCCTTTCAGTATGGCTCATACCTTTCTCAACTTCAATCCCTTCATCTGGGCCTTTAGTATTTCCATCAAAAGTGCAACTAGCACCTTTATCTACCTGAACTTTGTCCTTAGGGAATATCGGAGTGCCATTGCAATATTTAGAGATTATGATGTCCTCATCTTAAAGGAACTATCTATTATTGTTAGCCTTCATAATGATATCATGAGCCCTCTAATTGTTGGGAAGTAGACGCTTGATGTTTGACAACTTGATCTGTTGACTCTAGATGGTTGGGAAGTCCAATGGGGTAGTTGACCTAACTACAACCCACTTGTGTTTCTATTCATGGATTGAAAACTCCAACTTAACCAAAAGCTTCCTATGAGGTTGGGTACAAATGTAGAACTAACCCTCTTTCTTTTTTAAAGTAAAAAAGTATAAAATAAAGTAATCATAGTCCTGGCTTCTAAATCTTCACATATACATTGAAAGCTACAATTAATCTATTGAAGCTTAGGGTGAGCATAGAAGGACACAAATGATGATATGTAAAATAAGACCTTTGGAATATGGTAAAGGATAACTTCAAACTAACATAAAAGGATTTCCCCAAAAGGGGGAACTCCTAGTTCTCTAATGATGTGATTTACTCATGTGATTGAGGTCTTTTGAATGACCAGTCTCGAGGAGCTCCTCTAAAACTAAGTTGCATGGCATGAAACTCTTGTTCACTCATAGTAATCGCCACATCATTTGGATTCATGTCATATTCAATTTTGACATATAAGGGCAAGGTAGAAGGGTTACCTTTATTATCTACAAGGTACTCATTATATGGAGGCTTACTAATCCTCCATGACTTGAGGGCATGAATCCTTACTAACCTAGTGTACCTAGTTAAATCCTATGGGCAGTTAGCAACATCTAGATCTACTATACTAGGGGGTTCTTCTGGAGGAGGGGAATTGCCTACTTGATGCGTAGTAGATAGCTCTTGGCTTCGTTGTTAGGTACAAGTTCAGTCATCAAATTCAATGGAAGACATAATTTACCTTATGAGAATAATCATTATAAGTGAAAGGTAAGAGGGAAGGCTTTGATGTGTAAGTCAAAGAAAGCAAGAACTAAAGAAAACCAACAACAAGATGAGAATTAGTATAAAGAAGAAAGAAAATAAGAAGGAAAAGGATGGAAATATAAAAGGGTGAAATTGGTGGTAGTATTCTAGGGATTTGTGGCCCTTACGGTTACCAATTGATGTAGTCCATTTGATTACTTTTGTAACAGACAGATTAGACAGTCTTGTTGAGGTTGCTCTTCCCATATGTGTGTATAAAGTTTGATACAGTCATACAAATCTCAATAGTGGTATATGAAACATCACATCCTGTGGGTAAAGCTTCTCTAACAAGCTAAACAAAAGATGATGCTTCGATAATCATATACTACCTCAATGGTTAAGATCAAAATGAAGGGTTGTAGTTTAGATAGTGAGCATTGTAGCCTAAAATTGGCTTCACTAAAAGAAAATAAGATTAATACTTTTGGTTTATGAAAGGTACTGCCACTCCTCTTGATGAACTTATTAAGAGGAGTCGAGCGGCAAATGCGGATAGAGATTTTTTCTAAGGACATAAACTGATCTACTTAGAGAAACTTCCAACCTCTTATCCAACCACATCTTCCCTTTACCCTGTTCCCGACCTCTTAAACGTCTCAACAAGCATATAGGGCAGTTCGGGAAGGACCGTTTACTTGAATGCTCATAATTAGGACTTAATCAAGGGAGATCGGGACAACTTGCGTTAGCTTAGAATAATCGTCCCTAGGTTGGACTTTGATTCGGTTAGCTTTAAAGGGTTCAAATTCTAACATTAAGCACGAACAGTTAGCCTCCCTATTTGGATAATTACCTACCAACTACCTTGAGGTCAACTATGTTCCCTAAAATTAGGAAGTGGTCCTAAATTCAAATAAGGTTCATGCTTTGGAATTAGAGGCCACAATTACCACATTGGGATTACCCTACAGCTATACAATGAGGTCGAATAATAGACAATAGGTTATTCTAGACACTTGAGCACTTTTGCTTCTTACTTTACCTCTCTTTTTCATAAACTCTCCTTGACTTAGGTATCAATGTAGTTATGCTGGAGTTGCCTCGACATCCCCTTAGCCTAATCTTTTCTGCTTTATAGAGTGCAATGTCAGCTTGGTGTTCAATATGCCACTCTTACCAAATTCTAATATCAAAAGAAGCTACTTGACAAAAAGTAGTGTTGCTTCACAATGGAGACTGGGTATCTATGGTTCCGTCTCTTTGGGAGAACTAAACTAATAAGGCCTTTTAAGGTGAACCCTTTTGGATGGATGTTAAAACTTAGGGACTATGGATGCCTAACTCTGCAATGAGTTTTTATAAATTCATCAACCCAGAAGATTCTAGGCTTGAAACATTGGTGGATGCGAGCTTCGTACTCTGCTTTAGGAACAAGAGGAAAGAGCATCCTATGTCTCTTTCTCAATTCACTACTCTAAAGTATACAGTTCGTGATTGACACTCATGGGTGAAATATATCATGAGGAATATGGACTACATTCGGTATAGAAGCAGGCTAAGATCCTTAATGTTGTACATATGACTTCACGATTCAACTTTCACAAGATGGACATTAGGTCTTGACTAACTTTCATATCTCGGTAGAGTACTCAAACCTACACCTTCATAGCTTCATGGGTTGAACTGACACCCATCATAAAGGATGTCTTCCTCTTCCTCAGGCTTCATAACTTAAGAAGACAACATCATGGCAGCATTCATGGGATGAGAGTGCATGCAATATTGTAGACACCTAATTTTTGCCCCTTCGTAATCTTATTTTTTTATTTATTATTAGTTTTTTATATTTTTTTACAAAAAAGGGTCCTAATTCAAAAATAAAATAAAATAAATAAAAATGAAAGATAAAAATAAACATAAAAAAGATTTTATAGATTTTTAGGAAGTAAATTATTTTAGAGTCATTCGTTTTAGTTTAGCTTAGTTCAATAAAATAATCATTGTAGAGAGTCATGTGGTTTAAGAATAATTTAATTGTACTGGATGTCAAGGCATAGGCTAACGGATTAACGGATAAATATTAGAGTATTGGATTGGATGTAATTTAAGGTTGTGGGTTTGAGCCTCACTAGGTATCTATGTCTTTTATTTTTCTATTTTTTTATAAAAGTGAGAGAAATAAACATGATTCATATCTAATTAAAATCATTTGTATCTAGTTTGATTTTATTAAATTGGATTTGAATTAATTTAGATCTAGTTTAATCATTATCAAATCAGATACAATAGATATAATTAGATATGATTTGATTTAGACCTTAACAACACACATACACGTGCATAAAGAAAAAAAAAAAAAGGAGACACAGCAGAAAAAGACCACCTTGACACAGCAATAATTTAACGACTAAACACAGTCCCACAAATAGCCTACTGTTATAACATCCTTCAAGACTGCTACGTTCAACTACTACTGTTGCAGAATTCTTTAGCATGACCAGGCGAACAGCAGTACGGCAGACAGCAGCGAACAAGACAGTAGCACGACGGACAGTAGTGAACAACAGTACAGCAGACATCGGCAAACAAGGCAGACAGCAGCAAAGTAAACTCAAACAATAATCCAACGCCAGTTGCCATACGCAACAGCAACTCCGTTATACGCCGGCCATTGTCCTTCATCACGTAATCAAGAAGTTCAGGTCCGTTTCTCTCCAATTTCGAAATTATTTGTTTAATTGTTTATTTATTATTGTTATATTATTATTATTATTATTATTATTTAGATATTTAGTTATTGAATATAATATATACGAGTATGAACATATTAGTTTTAGTAGCTTTTACTTTTAGTCTTTTATATATAGATAATTGTTTAATAACAATAATACATGTATATATATATATATATTAATTTATGTATTCTTCTTTTAACATTAGTTTTCTTGATTTGATAAATTAAGTATTGATTTAAGTGAATGTATATTTTATGTTAGTTTAGGAGTTATTAGGATTGGTTATTTTTGTTATGATTTGATCTTGTTTAAGGATCTGTCATATAGAAAGTTGTTTTTTTTTTTAAAAAAAATAAAAGTTAATAAAAAATCCTTTCTAAATTTTAGGACTTTTAGCGACATTTTTTTTTATAAAATAATAACATTTAAGAATTAGGACCCTTTTTGTAAAAAAAAAAAAGAAAAGAAAAGAAAGAGAAGAACAATTATACAATTTGTTAAAAACATGCTCGAACCCATTCCTCAAACCAATTCTATAGTTGTGCGCGTGATAAGACTGAGGATGCAGTCTGTTTCTTTTCATCAACTTTGTGTGCTTTGCCTTGTAGGTACATAATAGTGGTTTTTAATTATTTATAACTTGTCTTATTTATTTATTTTTATCTCACTTAGTATATGCGCAGTTATTTTTAAGACTTGTACTAATTTTTTTTTATTTTTGTACGTCTTTAATTGCTGGTAATTAGTTATAACATTAGTGTCTAGTGAACATATGTTAAGTTAATTTTTAGTTTATTTATTTATTTATTATTTATTATTTATTTCATTTTTTCAAAATGATAATTTTATAAAATCTCATATTTTACAAAATCTTGTTCTTTGCATATTGTATTAATTTAGAAAAATTGCATTAGGCATATAAGGGTTTTCTAGATAAAAAATCATTTTGATGTTCATAAAATAAAAAAAATCTTTAATTGACTTCTTTTTTACGATGAAATATCTTTTCCACAGTATAAGCTTGTTTTCCATAGTTTAGATATCTTTTTCATAGTTTAGATGTCTTTTCCATAGTTTAGGTTTCTTTTTTATGATTCAGACATCTTTTCTATGGTTTAAATATTTTTTTTATGGTTTGAATATCTTTTTTATGGTTTAGATATCTTTTCTATAATTCAGACATCTATATCTATGGTTTAGACATCTTTTCTATGATTTAGATTTTTTTCTATGGTTTAAACATTTTTTTTCATAATTTAAATTTATTTTCTATGGTTTAGACATCTTTTCTATAATTTAGATTTTTTTCTATAGTTTAAACATCTTTTTTATAGTTTAAATTTCTTTTCTATGGTTTAGGCATTTTTTCTATGGTTAGACATATTTTCCATAATTTAGGCTTTTTTTCTATAATTTATGTATCTTTTCCATTATTTAGGTTTTTTTTCCATGGTTCAGACATCTTTTCTATAATTTAGATTTTTTTATTTTATGGTTTAAACATCTTTTTTCATAGTTTAGACATCTTTTCTATGGTTTAGGTATCTTTTCTATGATTAGGAAATATTTCTCTCTTTTTTTTTATGTTTTAAGTATCTTTTCTATATAAAATATTCATCATGTGGAACATTGCATATTTTATAAAAATTGCATATTTCATAAAATCTTTAGGGTTTTTCTTGAAAATAAAAAAATTATCACTTAGTTGTTTTTAAATAAAAATCTTAATTTGGGACTTTTCAAAAATTAGGTTTTTAGGTTTTTTTTTTTATAATTAGGAATAAAAATTAAGCTTCTAGGGATTTTTCTTAATAAAAATAAAATGATTAATAACAACGCAAATTCAACCAATCATTTTTTATAAAAAGAACCAACACATTAAAGTTTTTGGAAAGAACTATGATTGTCTGATTCTGGTTAGCGTGTACGTAGGCACCTTCGGGGCAACGATAAAATATGTAGAAATTTAGGTTCTTTTTTCTTTTGATTTTATTTATTTATTTATTTTTTAAATATTATAATTAGAAGAATAATCATAATTTCGGTAAACAGATAGTGGTACCCGTTAGGGTTTAATAGGTTAGCTCCCGAACTCGAAGTACTCTGGTTTTTCATTCAAATTGAAATTACAGACCGGTAGCCAAATCATGATCAATTCACCCAATTGATTACGGTTTCTTTTTCTTTTCTCGACTCTAGTCAGGTGGCGACTCCAAAAATTATTTTCAATAAAATACCAGAATTTTTCAATTTCTTTAGTCGAGGATTAATATTAAATGGGTTTAAGTTTAATATTAATCAAGAAATGAGAAATCAATTTTAAGTAGAAACCAAAAAATCAGGCTCGACAAATATCTTGCAATGTGCTATTGGTTTGAGTATGACTTCATAAAAGAGATCTACCTTCCTGGAATGGATTGAATACTTCTATGGCATTTTAGGGAAGAATGGACACATAACACGCGATTGTAGCTATAAAAGTGAGTAAATACCATTTTTCTTACATTCATACATTTGACCATCTCATTTATATGCAATAGTAACTCTATATAACACTTGGTGCAGTTGTGAGCTTGTAGCATCCATATCATTGTCTATGTACATTTTTCCTGGTAGGCTTAAAGAAGGAGTTATTCCTAGGCTCTTCCCTTTGGTGATTCATATTATTAACTTCACCTTAGTACCATTTCACCTGAGGTCTTTATATCGTCACTTGAATTTATACCATCATGCTACTGTATGCTCCATAGTTCGCTACATAGCTTTATGCCATGTAGACATTGTCCTCCTTTAGATTTTTTTTTTTCCTGAAAGGTTCAAGGGGAATTTTGCTTCTCCTAGCATCAATAAGGATCTCAACAAATTTACCGTGATCATGGGCATGGATAGAGAGGTATCACAAATGTTCTTTACTTAAACTCTTTCATACTATTGCAGAGTTTACATTTTGTCAATATGTGGAAAAGATCACTGGATATCAAACGTGTAGCAACTATTAGTCGCCTTCTGAGCTTATCTCTTCAGAGAATTGTGGAGACTTGTATCTTCTCTAACTTTTTCTAATGGTGTATTTTAGGAAGTCTTCCCTCTCTATTGGATTATAAGGGTTCGAATGGTAATGTTTTGGAGCTTAAGGTCATAATTTACTATCCGCATAAAGTTACTTGACAAGTTGGATTCAATTAATGCATTCCCTAGATGGTGGTTCCTACTTTAGACTTTGATACCTACTGTCAACTTATTTCACCTGAGAATATTAAAATGATTCATTTGGGTGTTCACAATTCTATTTTCTCGCTTTGAATCACAATGGGTTGATATCTCCTAGTTGGTCATCTTATTAGGCCAAGTGCTTGAAAAGATTTCGAGCTTATACCTTTTCATCGAATGTGAAGCCTTTGTGGAGGTCATTGTTTATCGTCAAGAGTTCTACCTTTGGCTTCCAAGATTGAACAACAAGAAGTAGGATAATAAAAAAAAGTAGCTTCTAGAGTAGTAGAAGTAGGAGTGAACCTTTCTAAGCATCCTCATCCTCCTTTAAGTGATGAATAAATTGATGCCAAATGGCATGTACTCGGGAGGTAATGATCATGTTTTTTAGAATTTAGTTCTTCTTTTTCCCTTATATATTTATTTTCATTTTCTTTTCTCACATTTATCTTTGCAGGGTTCTATTTAGTCTAGCTCTCATTTAGAAGAGCATCCACACTCCCCTGGAATCTTAATGGTGACGATGAGCACTAGGAGTTAGTAGGCTAAGGGGATTCTCTTGGAGAGTGTGAACAAAATGATGGTAGTAGTGATTTATATACTTTGGTTGCTTATGTCAAGATTGTTGATTTTGATAATGAGACATGCCTTAATGGAACTCAAGTAATTGTGCTCATATTGACTATGGCTATTGAAACTTATGCTGAAACTTTGCTTTATCAAGGTACTTATCACACAATTGTTTGAGTTTAGTTATTGATCCTCTTTATGTACCTACTATTCTTGCGTTTGTTGCTTAGTCTTCTCCCCCATTTGCTGACCTATCCCATTAGGGCAGGGAAGCAACTCTAATACTTCATATTGATTTAGAGGAGACAATAGGATTTTACGGATTTGATATGCTTGCATAGATGTGCCTGTACATCTTGTGGCACCATTAGAACGGCTATATGCTTTAGATGGGAAATTTTGGGCAGAGTTTTCATTTGCTCATACTCTTGTATGTATTAGTGTGATGATACCTGTGGAAGAAGAAGTTTGAATTTGTTTCAAATACTTATCAAGATCTTCTTTTGTCAAATAAGATGAAGAAGCAGAAACATGAGCAATTTAAGCCTAGAACATTAGGGTGGTGTTGCGTATCGCAACTACACTTACAACAGTAGGTTGGACATTGCACTTAGATGATGATAACCCTTCAAGTTGGTTCTTGCATCTTTTGCTACTGGGAGATTTAGATTTGTAGGAGTTAGAGGCAGTACATGGTATAATCCTTCCTCCTATTATGTATTGTCTTCCTTTACAAGGATTTGTAGTGGTTGCACTTGCTGAGTACCTTGCTATAGAGCAGTTAGTACCACGACACCAATAGTAACAATAGAAGCAAGTCTAGTAGCTTACGTAAATGACTTAAGGAGAATCGCTGCAGGTTGAATAACCATCAAGTTAATAGCAGTAGTAGTTGCCATACTAAGCTAAAGTTATGTAAAGGAGGTTAGGAATTGATTTGGAAATAAGTGCTCTACTGCATGATATGAACAATTAAGGATGTCTCAGTAGCAAATGTTTATTGTACATTCACAAGCATTATGTTATTACCTAATGCTGGAGTTTGTTGAGTGATTGCCGATTAGTATCATGAATGTTGGAAGTTTCCTCTTGTCTATTGGTATGTGACATGGTTAATTGCAAGTGATCTCTTCTTAGTGTAGTTGCCAAATAATGGAGGTGGGATTGTTATTGGTGATTAATCACGTGCTATGCTTGTGATGGTCGATCTTGGAGATCGGTTGATCTAGTGGCACGCGTATAAATGTAATGGAGAGATCCGTAGGAGGAGGAGTAGGTAGACTCGATCATTCGTGTGTGTGTGACATAAGATGAAGCCTTATGTTTTCTGAGTGTTCTTATTTCGTTCTATACAAAGTAGCTTGTTTGATCTTTCATGGAGTACCTTTAACAAAGCTTTCGCATTTGTCTCAAGCTAGCCGATACTTAGAATATCCCAAACGAGAGGAGGAGCTTCTTATTTATAAATTTTAGGAGTAAGCTTTAACCATTAAATTATGAGATGGATGGCTAAGATCTAGCATTACTGGTAACTGTCGGATGGCCATAGATGATCCTGTTGCTAGGATTTTCTCATTTTCTTTATATGGATCATGAGCTTGAGCCATGGGCTTTAGATAAGCTCAATAGCTTATAATAAAAGAATATAAGCTTATTAATAATAAAATAAGGTCATGACTCTTTGAGGTTGAATAAAGTCCGAAGGGGTTCAAATAGTCTTCTTTCGAGCCCACGTTTTGCCCAAAAATAAATCAAGTAAGGCTAAAAGCAAAATAACCGATCTAATGGTTTCTATTCCGAGCTTTTCAAGTCATATCTTCTTAAAACATCCTTATTTTAGCTTGATTTCTTGGACTCTTTGACTAGCCTATTAAACTAGTCCATGATATTAAATTGGTTCAAGAGCTCAATTACTGAAATGACCCTTTGTAAAGACTTGAAAAGATTCATAGGCTGATTTTGAACAGGGTAATGGTTTGGATCTAGACTATGACCAAGTTTGAAGAGCCATTTCGTAACTAATTTAGTTAGAATGAAAACTACCAGTGTTAGATAGCCGAATCAATTAGCTTTAAGGAAAAACGAGCCTCATAAATAGTGAAGTACACATGGGACTGTAATGAACCGGAATGTTGCAACCAAAATGTTACCCAACACACTGGACCAAATTTTTCATAGGCCAGGGCTGAGCTATACTTCCTGGAGGGCGAGGGATAGAACGCTACAGGAGGTACAGCCTCTTGGGCTGAGCTTTTGTTGTAGTCTTCAACAAAATCACACCAAATCTCAATATATCGCCACTTGGGCTTCTTCTAATAGCCTATACGCAGACAGAGAGAAAAACAAGTAGAAGGCTACGCTCTATCCATTTACTTTTGTTATTACTTCTTATTTATAAGTTTACATCGCTCACCCCTCTCTTGATTTCTTTTGTAATCTCCATTTTACTAACTGTTGCAGTCACGCTCGTCATCATTATTCACACAAGATGCCGTCAAAATACAATAAACATATCCTTTTTCTCGCTTTTACTTGCATAACAATCATGAATTTCCCCGAAGAGACTCGCTCCGATGATCCATGTACATATCCATGCTATCCACCACCTACCACGGGTACAGGCACCACTCCGGCGACTCCATTAGCAACTCTTCCACCTCCACCTCCACCGCCACCGCCAGCCGGAGTGCTTCCTTTTAGCCCTCCAACTGGTGGGAGTTCCTCTGCTTCTCCTCCTCCAAACGAGATCATGCCTTATTTCCCTTACTATTACAGAAAGCCTCCCCTTAAAACGGACGTATCATCCTCAGCAAGTGTTATTCAAGTGTGCACGAGCACGACTGCTATCACCATGGTCATGACTGGCCACTTCATCGTTCTTGTAATCTTTGCTTAAATTTCAGATTATTAAGAAAACTCATTGGACCTTGCTGTATATAATATACAATCTATGTGCGCCTGCTGAGTTTTATTTCTTGTTATATGCTACGATTATGGACAGATTATGTTGCATACGAAACATATCCTGTTGTATTCTTTCTTTTCTCTTTGCTTCTAGAGTCGTCTAATCAACATTTCTTTGTGTTTATTATTATTCTTTCTTTTTGGGCCAACTTTTTTGTGTACTTACTCGTATTATTTTAATTTATGTATGTTGCGTATGGACATGTTCATCGTAATTTTTGTTGTTTGTTTGAGCCAGCTCTTACGGTTGCTTGATCACGTCACCTACTTACTGGAAGGACTAGCTGGTATGATCGGTCCAAGCGTATAGGGGCAGACGCAACACTAGACAATGTTAGGAAATAAAGGAGGCAAACTAGGGATAGAGATTTTGTCCTTTGTTTTTTTTTTCCTCTCCCTCTCTTCCCACTAATGCAACCAAACGAAGTCCATTCACACCATGATTGGGAAGAAGGAAGGATTTACGAGGAAAGATAAATAGATTAAAGAATTAGAGAAAAAAGAAATTAAAAGAAAAGAATCAGTAAATCTTCCTATTTTGATTAAGGGAAAGAAGATGGAATACTTATAAGAGGAATGATTTTCAAAATAATATTTAAAAGTATTTTAAACTATTTAGTTACTAAAAAAAGCAATAAGAATTAAAGAGTAAGCTACAACTGAAATTTTAACAACTTTCTCTAATTATTCTCTCTAATTTGGAAGGGAAAAGAAAAAGTATAAGCATAAAGAAAACTTTTTCTCCTAAATTCATGCTCTTTATTTTTTTTTTCATTTTTAAATAAGGAAAAAATTTTAAAATTTACACTTTCCTTTCATTTTCCTCTCTCTCCCGATTCTTTTGTCTACTTTTGCTAAGTACCAGTATTTTTACACTTTTTCATTTTTGGTGCATGGGTTTTTATCTTTAATACTTACATAAACTGTGTTTAAAAAATTTAAGAAAACTTGAAGTGTTAAGGCTAAAATGAATCAATGGAAAAAATGAAAATGATCAATTGAATTCCATTACTCTTTCTTTTTCATGTGGAAAGCTTCTTGTATTCGGATAGCTTTTAAGTACCTTGATACAAAAGACCTACCCAATACATGATTTCTACTGAAGTTATGGGAAAAGGAAAGTGCAATGTTTTTCTTATCCTTTTCTTTTTTTTTTTTTTCTTACTATTACTCTCCTTGAGCATAGGTTAACAAATATTATGCAAATGTATATTTAGCAGTACGTGATGAATATAAATCAAATTGCAATGAATTTTGCCCAAATTTATAAAATGTCTATGCCAATAATGGAAACATGTATTCTTTCGTGTGACTAGCACAATTTTCAATCTTAATTTGTTCTATTCATTTGTCCAATTTGTTTAGAATTCTATGGTGCTATAAATTATCAATGAACGCTTCTCTTCAAGGGGAAAAAATGTATGCTAACGCCAGAAGGCCGTTGTAGAACTCATAAATAAGCATCGGGAGCACTCAAGATCAACAGATAATACAATCATTGATTTTTTTTTTTTGTTCAATAAGTTTTATGTTTGATGGTTTTTGCAGAGTTAAAGAATGTCAATGGAGTTAGGTTTTTTCAATTATTTTTTCAAAACACAGGTTATGTAAGTGTAAAAAATAAAACCATTAGTGCCCAAAATAAAAAAAGTGTAAAAGCACAGGTATTCAAATTGCAATTATTCCTAATAAGAATATTGTAAGTGTTGTTTTAATGAGAATGGTTGAAGAACTTTGTAGTGTTGTTGTAGGAAAACAAGCATGAGCATATTCGTCCACGACGAGACATCAGAAAAAGATATTTAGTTATTTAAGAGAATTTAGTTTGTAGAAATATATAAAAGTGATATACTTATTTTAAAAAAATTTAATGCGTTCATGAATTATTTTTGTTTTTCGTTTTAATGAACTTTAATTTTGAGGAAAATTATTGGAGTTTCACCTAAATGAAAATATAGATTTTCAGGAGAAAATTCCATATTTAGTAAATAGATATTATTTGAAATATTAAATTCAAAATCAATCAATAACATGAGAAGCATAAATATACATATATTAGATTTACTTTAATGTGTAAGGATTTGAGAATATTTAGTGATGATTGAGTCGAGGGATTTGTTATTGGTTTAGAAAGACACCACCCATTCTTGGTCGAGAATGGTATACGACTTAAATCTTATAAAAGAAAGAAAGTTAGGTTAAAGGGGAGTGCTAGGGCTAGTTTGGTATAGGCACTTTAATGCCTAAGTTGGTGTTTGGATACAAGAGTGAGTAATAAAGTAGGTATTCAAAGAGTGTAGAGAGTTCTTATAGTACCTATGCCCCTATATTTATAGGCATTTATTTGATAATCATGATGTTAGATCATTCTTAATCATGGATCATGTAGAGTAACTCATCAATTATGCACATGCCTACAAATGCAGAGTAATGGATAGTTACGTAATTAGGTCATGTAGATGCTTAATCGTTTGCACCTCTTTTCAAATTCAAAACACTTGAGTGGGCAAGCTGAGCTCTTAAGCCCATTAAATTGGCCAAGCCCAAAGACCTTTAGGTTGTCAGGACAACTCGCCTCATTAACCTCGGTAAAGTAGAAAAGCTTGGCATGAAAAGTGCTGAGTTATACTCAAGAGCAAAATTACTCTATCATCACCAACACTAAGTATTAGCTAATACTAGAACCACCATCCACTGTGTCTTACCACTAAAACTAAACCAATCCTTCTTAAACATTCACATATTGAATTGATTTGGCATTAAAACCAACAAGCTAGTGTAAACTAAATCCAGTTGCTTTGAATTGATTCAAATAACATGATACTAGAAAAAGAATGTCTAATTTAGTGTACTCAATTGCCATAGCACTCATCTAGAAACTAGGAACAAGTTTTAAATTTGAAAGTGAAACAATTAAGAAAATTAAAAGCGAGAGAATAAGATAGAGAGAGTGATATGGATAGAGTCCACTTTGGTACTAGATCGATAATGTTGAATTTAGCAATTGATTAATTTAGGATATATAAAGGGGGTCTCAATACTCTATGTATTCAATAGTAAAAGTAATATTTTTGGAGTATTGTGTTATGTAACAACTAAAACTAAAGGATATGAACGACTTAACAATGGAATGTGATTCTCCAATTGTGAAGTTGAATTGGGATTAAATTAATTCAAAGAACCATATAACTCACAAGGAACAATTCAGTTGATTTACAAGATTGGTGATATAACTTGCAATAATTAAGAAATTAGCGAGCTTATGCAGTCAATATTAAATACTATTGGTAACAACAACTATTGAGAGGAAACTTCGAAACAAGTAATTTAGTTCAATATGTATAGCGGCTAAAATATCTTCTTATTATAAAGATAGCCTTTTTTATGGGCTAATAAAACCTTAGTGACTACAATGACATCAAAAGAGTCATTCAAGAATGAACAAATAAACAAAATACATTAAATAAGAGAAATAAACAAATGTGAAAGGGAAAGGGAAAGGGAATGGGAATGGGTGATCATCCTTGCTCTAAAGGGGTAATAGAATTGGGAGGAAGGATGGTCAACCAAGACTAGTCCATCTAAGATCAATAAGGATGGATTAAGCCTGATCTAAATGACCTAACCCATGATAGGCCTGTTCACCTTGTCTATTCTTGTGTCCTCCATTTATGGTTACAATTCTAGCCTAAAAAATGCATTCTTGGAATATGATCCCTATTATAGAGTGGCATTAGCTAAAAATGAGGGAGGTGATATATTTCCTTTTCTTAAAAGCTAAAGCGTATTTGAAAGATGTGTATACAAAAAGCACAGTATATGTGATTTGCAAAATTTGTATATCTACAAGACACACAATGGATCAAATAAATGTCAGCTGTTGGATCTTTCTTAATGGATGGTTTACATCGTTAATTGATCTTATAGACACTCCATTTTTGACCATCTAGTTATGGTAATAGTATAAGATTTATAGTAAAAAAAGGAAGATAACTTGTGGGGCAACAAAGTATTTTGAGTCTTATAGTATGGATCTTGTTTTGATAGATTTAACAAGTGGTTTTGCTTCCAATGTCTAGGACATTTAATTGGGCCCGGTTTACTTGCTATATCAAAGTAGGATAAAATAAGTTATTTAGAGCTAACTACTCATAAAAGCTCCTATTGTTTATTTCGCAAATGAAAATTTCAACACAGAATCGAGTGGTTACACGCTGGGGCTAAAATAAATACTAAACGGTTGATATAGAACAAATTTTATTGCAAAGCAAAACCGGGTTGAGCAGAGACAGAGTGCACCAGCCAGCTCAACTGGCATACATGAAGGCGTATGAAGGAGGCTGCTCAGGTGTGAATCACGCGAAGAATGATTTTAATTTTTACTAAAAGCACGTTGTTGGAGTGCTATTCATCGTCTGAAGCTTAGATGACAGAAAATCTGACAACGATCACTCCACTACATCCCAATCGTTTCTAGCTTGTTTTTCTACTATTTTTCATTAACATCACGTGTAGAAGATTCCGAAGATCAAATCCAATCAACCAAATGCGTTAAATTAACGTGATGGATATTTACTCCACCCAAATCTCGGCTAGGCATGGAGTTATGAATTTCAATCCTTGCTTGAGCTGGTTTCTCTATAATACTTGAGCACGTCTCTCTCTCTGGCCACTTCGAAAACCACCTTTAATTACTAAAACCACCATTTGAAACCACTCCAACTTGAGACCAACCATCCATTCTCTCTCTCCAAAAATCTGGCACCGCCACCGGTTCAAGCCATCAATCACCATGCACTAAGCAATCAAGACGACACCACCACTTATTGACTTCAAAAGAGTCATGTAAGGGGTTAGAGCTTGCTTTAGCCACCTCCTCCTTCTTCCCCCAACCCCCCTTTTTTTATAATAATTTTTTAATAAATTTTTTTATTATTCTAAATAAATAAAACATATTTTTGAAAAATTAAAAATTGCAAAAGGAATTTGGCTTTTGTTAATTGAATTGAATCTCTTAAAAAAATGTAGCTACATTTTCACTAAAAATACAAAGGTTTCGGGTATTTATGCGGGTGAAGCAGGGTAAGATACCGATGCATAGTTGCCTTCTTCCAATATCATGATATATATATATATATATATATATATAATTCTTTTACGATAAATATCGAACTAGAAAGTAAATATGTTTCGCATTTTAAAAGGAAAATAGAAAAGCATAAAAAATAGAAAAACAATAATCTTAATCTCACTTGAGACACGAAGTTGCAGTCGTGATACATCAAAAAAACACTACTCTCATTATACATGATGTAGCAAAAACAGATGTGCAGTCTCAAGAACCCTCTTGGCATCATATATATATATATATATATATAAAAAGCTATCTCAGCATAGCTGAATAGTTGAATGGCACAACTTTTACATACAATTGATTTGGAACGCTATAAACCCTTCAACAACTGATTTATTACATGAACTACACACTACAACATATGCAAGGTTTCACTTGCTGCTCCAATTTCCTGACGACTTTTATTTGGTTGAATCAAATAATTACAATAATTTAGCTTAGGTAAGTAACCACATGTATGCACAGGACAGGATAAGAAAGTTCCATAAGGCACCTTGCTCAGGAGGTGACGCCGACAGCTATATTCCCGGTTCTGCTCATTCTCACACTTTTCATATCTTTCTTCACCATCATATTCTTGCTTCTCTCTTTCTCTCTTTGCTTATCCTTACCCCTCTTCTCTCCTACTTCTGCCATTCTGGCAGGCTTGTACCCTGACGAAGCTTCTGTAGGAGGTTTTTGGTCAACTGATGGCCCCAGAGAGCTTGTATTTAAATCTGAAGTGAAATCAGTTGCAGTACTCGATTTGCTGACACCAACTTTACTACCGCCAGCTATGGAGCTCGATACCTCTCTTGACTTGATCTCTTTGTGGGGGCTGGGAGATTTAATACCTGCCTTGATTGGTGAATTTGCCTTGCTAGACGATGCCTGTTTCATAAGAAGACCCGAGACATGGAGAATGAAGATTACTATCTATTTGTACATGTAAATGAACGGAGAGAGGACATCTTCTAGAAGAGCTAGTTACTCTGAATCATGGCACTATCTACAAACTAGAACTTATATATCTAGGATGTTTTTGTTCCATTGAAACTGCATCCACGATTTAAAAGAAAGCTTTGCATGACAATCAGTGTCCAAGCAATTCAGAAATAACTTTGACGTTAAAAAATCTCTTTGATGCAAATTCCCCACATGGCTAATATATATTAGTAAGTTGAAATGTCCAATGCAAGGAAAAATTTCCTGTCTATTCTTTTGCAGGGAGAGAGATTTGAGTTACTACTTACCTTTTGAGTAACTGAACTCAAAAAAGCTAAAAGCATGTCTCAGAGGACCACCTTCGTGAATTCTTTCTGATTGTGTTTCATACTTTATCAGTAACTAATGTCACTTTGTAATTTCTCAACAGAAATACATCCATCTTGAAAACGGTTTGGCAAACTTTCCGGGGATGGCAATTTTCACAAAAAGAAAGGCACAAGAGAGAAGTTGATTTCCAGTTTAACCAGCCACTATTGAGACACACTAAAAACCAAACATAACTCTTACCTCAGTCAAGCTAGTATCACATTGCATTTTTTTCTCTATCAAATCCATTCACTTTATTTTGCATCAATTTGTTATCCTTAAAGATGAACATTCTTTATCACCTTACTGCAGATAAAATGGAACATGCAAGTGGCCATGACATTCTTCCCACCAACTTACCCTGGTTCCATCTGATCTTTGCTGCGTTGTAGCATGATAAAAGGAGGGCATAGGGGTTGCTTTGAAATTAAGACTCTTACGAAATTGCTTAATTTCAGCTTCTTTCTTTTCCTGCAAATTCATAAATCAAGCTGGTTAGAACCACTTATGATTTAAATAGTTGAGAAAATAGTCCTTATATATAAAAAATGTGAATCTATGGCCTTAGACATCAGAATAAGATATATGTATATTGTTTCCAACGTTCACTACAAAATAACAATACGAAAAGGTGAAGTTCAAAATTTCAGCTGGCATATTGAAGCATTCTTACTTCAGTGATTTTGTTTACCTGTTTTTTGGCTTCAATCTGACTAATCTCATTCTCCTTTGCATGCATTTTCTTTTCCAGTTTCATATTGAACTTCATAAAAGAGAAACATATCACTTTAGTAATCCATACGTGAAATCCCATAAATATTGGATCATGATAACTGGGTAATCCAAATACCTCTTTCCTTCTTTCTGCTCGTTCTTCGCATTTAAAACTAAAGCCTCCAGCACCAGTCTTTATCTCTGTCTTTGATGGGTTAGCAGTTGCCTTAACCCTACATTTACATGCAGATGTTAAAGTTTTTCATAGATAAACAAATAGCAAACCCTTGAGTACTGCAACGATTTACGATCAAAAACCTTCTCTTGCTCAAATTATTCGAATGCAACATTTTGGGTGACAAATGTTGAGATTCTGCTATTTTCTTCTTCTCCTCCTTTGTCCTGTTGTAAATATAGAATCATACAATGAAAAACCATGTGCAAGAACAAAACCATTAGACTGCAATTTCTAATGGTAAGAACTACCTTCCACTTTCAGACACCGGCTTTGTTTTTCGATTTTCAATATCCTGTCCAGAAATAGCCACGTCCTGATCAAAGAGGGAAAAGAAAAAAGAAAAAAGAAAAAAGTGAAAAAAGGAAAGAATGATGAACATGAATAGACTGCATCCCTAGAGCAAATTATTAGTTAATTAAATTTTGTCCATCTTTTACTTATCAAACTGATGATCCTTTATTTGAAGATCTGTCATGCCTTAAGCATATACATATACCTTTTCTCTGGAAGCTTCACTGCAAGAATTTGTAGTTGAATGCCATGCCTTGATATTTGCTCTATTTGTGGCCCCCCTAATCATCCTGCTCGTTTTACTCTCAGGAGCTTCAGATTTCTTGTTTAGTTTATAGCTCAGGGAACTAGTTACTGAGTGTTGTGGCTTTGATATGAGTTTCTTGGGATCAATATCCACTTTTGGTGCCAACTAAGCAAGAAAAGAAAAAAAAAGTAAAACAAGAAGAAGATAAGTAAGGTTAACCTGAGAAATAATTCACTTATGATGGCAAGACAAATGGTAAAGTATAAAGCAGGGAAAAAAAAAAAAAGAATGGCAAAATGACATCCAGCTTCATGCCATCAATCCCATTTAGATGGGAAATCCACTATGCAAGGCTTAACGAAAACCACTCATGACAAGTATCATGATTTAAATACCTCTGAAGAAGGATGTTGCAGATAGGAGTTGTTTTCATCAAAGATCTCAGCATCATTGCAGTTGGCAGATTTGTGGATGGACTCAAAAGTGCTCCCTATTTTATTTTGATCACCTTCAAGGCTTTGGCTTATTTCCATCACTCCAGAAGGAGAACCAGAGATCACATCACATGCATTCTCAGTGTAGTATAGCTCCTCGGTGCTGAACTCCTCGTGAAAACTATCCTGGACATTTTCTATTCTATGTTGCATCAAATTTTCATCAGATCTAAATGAGGAAAATGCACAACTTTGTATTTCAGCATGAGTAACCTCTATTTCTCCATTGTAGTCTGAACTGATCGGGCTTTCATCACAGTGACAGGAATCGTCATACTCATCTTGATGCTTGATTTCTTCCCCATCATTCTGGTTCTTTGAGGTTTCACATTGGCTATTCTCCTGCACTATTGAGTCCTGCTGCTGAAGAAGCATCTTCTTGAAATGAGCTTCTAATAAAGCTTTCTTCTCATTCACTGAACCTGGTTTTGAACATCTCTCGACCTCTTCAAGATACCTATTGTGAGAAAAAGAAGATCTCCTTTCCCAAGATAAGGGTTCACTTTCAAATCTTCCAAAAGAAACGGAGCCAGAGTGAATAGAATCGGCCTGCAGATTCAAACAAGTGTTTCATTTAACATCTGATTGTGTGGAAGGATAACATGTTTGATTAGGCAGCTTCCAGTCATTTTACTAACTATGTCAGAAGAAGAGAAATGGAAGGGGTAGGCATCTATACCTTCTGACTTGTTAATGACAATGCTATAAATTTCAAGCTTCCAAAGTAGTGGTGACATTTACTCTAATTGAAATTATATATCAATGCTAAAATTCATAGAGCACAAGTGACTAAGGGTCTCTAAGAAGTTCACCGCATCATATCATGCCTTAATCTTGGGGATGAGGATATCAGTTTGAGAATTTGTCTAATGGACAGAGAAGTGCATGGCATGGGACAATTACTATTCAATTATGATAAATCGAATCATGATGTCTTTAAGTTAGAGCAAGAGCATCCTACTTGTAAAATTGGAAGAAGGAAAATCAGACACCCATATATGATCAACCACTTTTGCAAAGTCGATGAAATTGAAGAAATAAGTAGTAAACTAAATTAGGCGACCTGCTGTTAAATAAGTAGTAAACTAAATTACAGATTATCTCTACTGCAGAAGTCAAGTACATTTATAGAATTTAAGCAGATGGAAATGTCCAGATCCAGTAAGTCACTTGTGCTATGTAAGTAAAAGGACTGTTCAAATAAGTCAAATGCAACGAACTGCACCTAGATCCTCAACAGCTAAATGATTAGAATAGAGAATCAAAGTGGAAACCTGAAAGCTAATGTTGAAATCTTCAATCTCTCCAGCCATGGAACAACTTCTGTTACTACCTGGACACACGCAAGGACGAAGATCAACACTACAAACTCATGATTTAAAACACACACACAAAAAGAAAAAAATAAAAAAATCTGATATAGCAATAGCAACAATGGATCAATACAAGAACTCTCTTCTTGAAAAAATGATTATATAGCAAATAATGCTTATTAGTGAAGGTAGAGATAAAACAAGTGACAAGAAAGCAAATGACCCATAATTTATTTGGATATGAAGGGAGAATAAGTTAAGATGAAGAAATGGATAATACCTCAATTACGCATGACAGGGGAACAAACAAACAGTGTTTTTAAGGATTCATTGAAACATCTAACTTGACAATGTCTTCGAATCAAACAGCTTTTACACACTGTACACAAAGCAACACGAAACCCACAAAAAAGAAACAACACAAATTACCACAAAGAAAGCTGCTAAAAGAAGAATTGGATACTTGACAGGAAGATTGTATATTTGCTTTTGTTATCCTGTCTTATTAGAAAGAGAGAGATGTAGACATAAGTACACATGTAATATGCAACACTTTTCTAAGTGAAGCCAAGTGAAAGTGAATTTTTCCCTAATAAAGCTTTTATTATATATAATATATATTTATTTATTTATTTTTTCCAGTAACAGCGTAATTATAAAAGTGTTAGAAGGTAATTTCCTTTTTTTTCTTTCCATGTTTTCTTAAAAGTATATTTTATGAATTTTCGTTTTTTCTTTTTTTCACCGTTAATGTTATGTTATGTAACAGTGATCTTTACATTTTCACACTTGTGGTGAGTGCATTATGATAGCTTCCCTTGCTTTCTCCATCTAAATTTGAATCTAATCGAGTGCTTAAAAAGGTGATCAATTATCATGTGCTTTTTGTCATCTTCCCTCTCTCTCTCTCTCTCTCTCTCTCTATCTCCCTCTCTGTATTTCTCTCTCTTCTCATCTGAATCTCATCAAAGCAGCTGCAAAAGTCGAGTGCCTTCTTCACGTGGATTCTTGAGTCCTCAACATGGGGTCCCTCTGCTGCCTCAGAAATTCATCATCAATGACCTATTTTTACAATGAGGTTAGGGATCTAATGGAAACAAGTCCACTCCATACATGTGGACTTAAATGTAGGGTTCTTACACTTGTCTCCCTCCGCAGCCTCGACTTCTTCTTCTGTTTTCTTTATTTTTTTCTTCATTATTATTATTATTACTTTTAACGGATAGTTTGTAATTTTCTTGTTGAAGTGGATATTCAGACTTACCGACTCGTTGTCTCACGCTTGACTTTTACTAGGCTAAGCAAAACTAGCAAGCAATACCTTTTCTTTTCTTACCCAAAGAAACTTTTAATCGCAAAAGGCTGTGGACAGTTAACCAATACTAATTATTTGTGATGTTTTTCAATAATCACATAATACATTTTACAGAAGCATGTTAGGGTAAATATCAAACATAAATCTACAAATATATTATGTTTCGATTATATCATGAATAGAATAGTGGGCTAGAAAAAAAAAAGAAAAGAAAAGAAAAGAAAGAGTTATTAGTGATAATGGAACCATTTTTCTCTTGAATTAATAATAAGTGCGAGAATTGGAATTTATGGATAGTAGAGCATGTGAGACCCTATATTCTCATATGACTTTAAAAATTCTTGAAATTATAATCATGAGACAAAGTGTAAGGTATAACCTCAAATTAATCTTAAAACCGTACTCAATTAGTGTATATTATAGGTTTAAAATTCTAAGACAGCTCATAATTTGTCAATGTATGCAATATACTAGAACTTGACTTATACAACTTCACTACAAATCTAACTTAATTTGACAAATATAATGTAAATTCAACGATCCTTGTCAAACTCATTACCTATGAAATCAAGTTAACACTAGATTAAATAGTTAATTTTATCTTAAATCTTCAATTTAAGTATGTTGGATTTTGTCATAATTTACAATTAAAAACAACATTAACTTACAAAGTAGATACTATGATTTTAAATATGAATAACTAATCATATTGTCATGCCACCAACCTAAAGGGCACAATGAGTTTACGATATATCCTTGTTGCATGGTAATATTATGCAAAGATAGCCTTTTTCTAAGTTTATTAGCTTTTTAATTGCGTATAATGTTTTTGAGCAAGTCGTCAAAAATAAGGGTGAGTTATAATGGATAATATGAAATTGGTTTACAGTAAGCACACTTAAGGCATGTTACAAGCACCTGAAATTTATTTATCTAATACATGATAAATTCATACAACCATAGCATCGGTTGAGGGTTGTAAGCCTAAAGTTAAGCTAAGTGATCATAGGATTAAAGTTAAAACACAAAATTTAGGGCGATTGATTAAATGATCCGATCAAATCCAAATTATAAACTATGGATAAAAATATTAGTAAAAATGATCCCATAAACTTGAATTTAAGAAAATAAGTAACAAAATAGGAGACTATGAAATTTTTAAAATTTCAGTATAATAATTGTTAATTATCGAAAAAGTGAAAAGTGTAATTTGATAATTAATAAATTACTGAAGATAGATTATACTTATACTAAAAATTATAGAATGACCTCAATAATAATTAGGAATATTCACATGTACCCTACATGTATTTATGTGTAGAAAAAAATATATGAAATTTCTTAAATTAGCTAAAAACTTATCAAATAATTAAAGAAAATTATTAATTAATTAAGGAAAAATTAGAAAATAAATCAAAAAGATAAGGAATGATGTAGATTTGGTTGTGGCAAGTTAGGAGTTGAAGAAAAAAAATTAGCTAATTAAAATCAAGCAACACAAAAGTAAAAAATTAAGAAAATTGAGCAATGTTTTGTCTAATTTAATGCATATTAATTACAAAAAATTTCTATAAATAGGGAAAAAAATTATAGAACTCCTTTAGACTATTAGAAATCGAGAAAAAATAGAGAGTATCGAAAATTTAAGAGAAAAATTAGGGTAAAAAAAAGAAAAAAAGAAATCTGTGTAGTAGGAACTAAGTAGCCAAACCCATACGCCATTTCCACCACCCCACTCCAGACTCACCGCCTAGATCGGTCGACACACCTGGATTGGTTTTGGAAGGCCAAAAGCCATCGGATTAGGTGAATCTCTCATCTGTTCCGATTTTGTGTAATTTTGTAAAATTATTTATTTTGCCTACAAAATTATGAAATTTATTATTTTGAGATTTTATTATATGTAGATTTAGGGAAAAATAGTGATTAAGTATAATCACGTCTTAAAATATAAGGTTCTTAAAAAATTAAGCAAAATCGAACATAATTAAGATTATAAATAAATAGGCTTAGGAGTGTAATTTGGAGCTCAATTTTTTTTTGTAGAATGCTTAAGTGATATAGAACAGTGCTATAAAGCCATTTTTTAAAATTTAATTTTCGAAATTTTTAACACTAAAATGATAGAAAAATTGGATAATTTTGGGTTAATTAGGCGATTAAGATATTAATTACTGATTTAGATAGTAATTAGGGGGTTAGGGATGTTAATCTTTGATGTGGAAACCTAATCCTAGTTTTTGGAGTGTTAAGTGTAATTAATGAAGGAATTATGTGGTAATTGTAGAAAATTAGGAATATGTAGAATTGGAACATTAATAAATATGAAAAATTAGGTTTAATTAGATAACATAATAATAAAAATCAGAATATAATAAATTTGAAACAAAATTTAATTTTAGGTAATTGTATAAAAAAATGTAAGATTTTCTTATATCGAGAATAAATCCGGTACCCCAATTAGGATTAACGTGTATCGAACAGTTTAGAATACTAAATTAAGACCCAATAGGATATTAGAATACTCGAGCTTAATGTGATTAATTTTACATTAGGATTTGAGCATATTTAAGATTCTAGAATCAAAACTAGAATCTAATTTAGGAATCGAACCTCGAAATAGGGTAGAATGAACCATTAGTAAATAATAGGTATACATGGAAAAAATAAGCTAAATTATAACTTAGAATATGAATCATTAAAGTATAAGTACTAAAAAGACCTATTTATATTATAGGATGCCTAGAGACGAATTGGCTTGCAATTAAGTGATTGGGCGACTGAGAAATTCCAAGTAAGTTAGGTTATTACTTACTATATTAGAGTACTATTTTATGGTACTCAGAGACTTAGGATTGTATGTGATTACGATTGTAAGTAGTTTACGCATGTGTTTTATGTATCTAAATTTGTGCTGAAATTTGTAATGTGTTTTACTGTATTAGAGTACTATTTTATGGTACTCAGAGACTTAGGATTGTATGTGATTACGATTGTAAGTAGTTTACGCATATGTTTTATGTATCTAAATTTGTGCTGAAATTTGTAATGTGATTGATTGAATTAGTATGAAATTGTTTGAACACCCTAAATGAAATTTAATCTGATTCAACTCTAATGACCAAAAATGTTATGCATTGCAACCTGTTAGGAGATCATTAGGATTCTCCAACCAAACATCGACTCCTTCGAAAGGGATAGTGCAGTATTGTATAATGGTCCCTTTTTCATCTTTAGTCGAACCAAGTGATAGGAGAGGAAGTCGTGGCGAGGGTAAAGTCAATGGTTCGAAGGTAGTTGCGGGAGGAGCAGTGTTTCCATTGCACAAGCCTGGGTTTAGTTGTGGCTGCTACATGACATGAAAACTTCTCAACTCGGATTAGAGCGAGTGAAATTTCTTTGATTTTGCAATTGATCGGATTACGTTGTGTGATGACATTTGATTGTTATATTGCATTAAAATAATTTCTTGATAATCTTGTTTGTATTTGTATACTTTCATGAGTTTTTAATTCAACTTATTGAGCTGTAGTTGCTCATACCCTTATAGATACTTTTGTAGGTCCTGATTTCTTATTACTTCAAGTATTATGTCACCTTACAATATCTAGAGGTTAGTTCTTTTGAAACCAGGGGTGTGAGGATCAATTTGCTTAGCAATGGATATGTAGCTAGTATGTCCTTTGTAGTTTAAGACTGAAAGATTGATAGTTATTATGTAAATTAGTGAACCGTTATGTTTATGTAGAGTTTTCTGGAAAGTTCTGTGGATTTTATATATAATTATGTATGTTTATTAAAATTTTGTGATAATTACTATATTTGTAATTAAATACTTAAATGGGACTGTTTACTTTAAAGCGAGGAGTTGTTGACGCCTTGTGTAGATCATGTCTATGGTAGGTACTGTGGGGCCAGTTATTATTATAGAATGGTTTACACGGTGGGATTGTTGCGATTCTGTGACTTCGAGGCGTAACAAGGGTTATTTATGTAAGGCATAAGAATAGGCAAACTTAGCATTCTAAGGGTAACATGGTCATAAAATGGAATTAAAAAATCTACTTGATAAGAACAATTTGCAAGAGATAAAACTACTCAATCAAAGAGATTTTAATTAATATTAAATGAAACTAATTAACTTGCTTGTATGGTTAATATTAAATGAGACTAATTAACTTGCTTGTAATAAGAGAAATAACTCTTTTAATAACCTTTCTAAACTAATGTGGGTAAAACAATCATAACATTAGAAAAAGAGAATATATAGAATTTACTAGAGGATTGGATCTTGTAACTTTCACTGATGAAGTTCAACTTCGAAGTATGTAGCAAGAGGAATTTGTATTCTGATTGAATACAAAATGAAAACTTAATTAATTGAATATGGTTCTAGCACATATATATATATATACAACTCTGTCTCTTTAATTAATTATGACAACTGGATCAATTATATACAAACAAATGGACGAATAAATAAATAACGGTTGGCTTGGCTTAACTAATATTAGCACAAATAGCATATAGTAGCACACATACTATTATCATACCCTTACAACACCCCCCAAACTCCTACCTAAGGATGCCACTAGGGCGGGTTTGGAATAGGTTTTCCAAAACTTGAACCTAACTCGGTATCCTATAGTGCTTCCTAAAATCCTATAGGGTTTTCACCCTATTTTCATAACCTGCCTCTATAAGGTTATAGAAAACCTAGTTAAAACTCGACTTGACCTACGATATTGGTAGATGATCTCTAGTGCGAACTATGACTAAGAATAGACAAGTTTGGTTGCTAGATGAGTTTAAACTAGCAAAAAGCTCGAAAAGAAAGTGATGATGAATATGTGAAAAGGACAAATGCGAATGAAGAGTAAGCAAAAACCTATGAATAGCTCTAAAGGATATGGTGCACTAATGGAACTTCCGAAGACTGACGACACAATTTGATATGACGCACGAATTGGTCTAGTAAGGTTACTTGCTACCTGACCTTACTCAAGGGTTAGGATATGAGTGATACTGAGAGTAAACATGTAGTATTTACATAAAGAAGGAAAATACTTAAGCATAGTAATGATCATCAATTTGATCCAGCTACAATTATAAGGGTATTTATACCCATAAGTTAGGGTAACTTACCTAAAAGGGAAAAGATAAAAGGGTATTTTTTAAAGAAGTAATGTACAAGATACAAAAAAGTAAAAATGAATATTCAAGAAAAATAATTTTTGGTCTAATAAATTCTACACATGATTCTATACACATGGCGATGTTATATTGGTGATGCTGTTGGAAGATGTAGACAAAAAGTATGGTAAGCTTACTTGTTTGAGCAGGGGTAGCTTAGTTAGTTTAGAATTTATCTTTAGGCAGTTCAATAAAGGTGATGTTGAGTAAGTGATTGGCTAAGCATGAGTGAGAATGAGGGTTGGCTATTGTCTCGGTTGTACGCTTCTTGGCACATTATTTGTGAGAAATAGGCAGTCATTCGGCTTAGCATGAAGAACGGGTTGGTTAGGATATACATAGCCTTGATAAGCATCGGTTAGAGCGGAAGAATCTGCTTTGCTAGGCCTTCCAATCCTCAAGCTCGGCTGTGAGTCAAAAGCCCAGTAGCTTGATTCTTATTAGATCTCAATCTATTAATTTCCAAATCTAGCTCCAACATGTGGAGTTTTCTTGCTTTTGCCCATGATTTGTTTTTTTTTTTAGGAAAAAAATAAAGAACATAAATCATGGAAGAAAAGAAAATTGTGTCTATTTTTAACTAGGACTAATAGTTGTCCTTTCTAATTTGCTAAATTAAGTATAAATAGTAACACATCAATTGAGATATGTTACATAATTTACATAGATAAACAAATGTAGCTATTTGATATGAGCTTTAGGGATGAGATCAAGGGCTCTTGTATATGTACATATTATTATTTTAAAATGGGTTTAGGTTTTTTGTTGGGTTTTTCCTAAATTCTAAAGCTCGACTCATAACTCTATAGAGTCTGAGAATTAATTCCAAAACCCGCTTCAAAATTCTATAGGGTTTTTATGGTTCGAATAGGTCATAAACCTTATAATGACTCACTTAGTGGCATCCTTACTTCTACCCCACCACACCATACCATATTTACCCCCCACCCCCTATCCCTAAAACCCTAGTCAAGGTGGTGTCAAATGAAGGCTTAGCTTGGTAGAAAAAAAAAAAAAAACAATCTTACGAGCAAGAATAACTTTAGTAAAAAAATCACCCAACTGCTAAGACAAAGGAACAAAGGCTATGCGCAAGGAACCAATAGCAATGTGATCGTACAAAAAAATGAAATCTACATTAATGTGTTTTGTGTGATTATGAAAATAGGGGTTAGTAACAATTTGAAAGGAAAATTTATTATCATAATGAAGTGCGATTAGTAATTGAACATCAACGTTAAGATCATATAAGATGTAGTTAATCTAAAGTAACTCTTTAGTGGTAGAACTCATACTCTGATACTTGGTTTTGGTACCGAAGGTGATAATGGTAGTTTATCTCTTAGTTTTCAAATAAGAGAAGAACCATGTAACATATAGAAACCAGACAATTATTTTTTATCAACCAACGAAGCCCCCCAATTTGCATCGCAAAAACAAGAAAGAGAAAAGTCTGAGGCAGTGGAATAAAAAAGGGCAAGAGAAGGAGTAGATTTGAGATACCTCGATACATGCATTGCTGCAGTTATGTGATGTTAGCGTGGAGAGGACAAAAATTGACTTAAGTGATGCACTATATAAGCTAAATTTGGTCTTGTAAGGGTGAGATAAAGCAAATGACCCACTAATCTTTTATAAGGCAAAGGATTATCAAGTAGAGGGGAATCGGTTGTAAACAAATTGAGACTAGTTGGCAAAGGAACAGAAATAGGTTTGTAACCAGCCATCGTTATGATGGGAATCAAGATATGAGACCTCTGACCTACAGCCGAGCTCGAGGATTAGAGGGGCTGGCATGAGGAATCTTTATGTTCCAACCAACCCTTGATGAGGCCAAGTGCTTACTTGTCGAGTCACCTTTAATGCCATGCCAAATGACCTTCCTTTATTCTTTGTTATGTCGAGTTGATGATTACTCTAATACTGAGTTGACTAATCATTCGGCATCATCCTTGCCGAGAGTCCGAGAGATAAAGAATCCGGACTGACTAGGCCAATCCTATTCGGATAAGCCCATCCATCTTTACTTTTGTTTGTATCCCCTAATAACCTTGCTAATGTAGCATCGCCACGTGTATAGTATCGTATGGAGAATCTGTAGTTCTAATGATTGATTTCCTTATATATTTATTTTTATTCTCTTGTATTATGTACATTATTTCTTTAGGAAATGTCTTTATTGTCTTTTCCCTTTTGGACAAGTTGTCCTAACTCATGGGTATAAATACCTTTGTACTTGTAGCTGTAATAGATCAGATTACTTTCAATACACTTGAGTACTTTCTTCTTTACGTAAACAATGCTTATTTACCCTCAGCATCACTCTTATCCTTTCCCTTAAGCAAGATTAGGTGGCGAGTAATCTCACCGGATCAATTTGTATGTCATATCAAATTGAACCATGAGTCCTCGGAAGTTCGTTTGGTACATCATATCCTTTAGAACTGTTTGTAGGTTTTTGCTTATTGTTCTATTCGTCTTTGTCACTCTTTCTGTAACTTTCCCCATTAACCCTTTTTCGAGCTTTTTGTAAGCTTGGACTTATCCAGTGATCAGCGTTGTCTGTTTTTGGTTACGGTTCGCACTATCTTGGTATCAAAGCGAAGGTTTTATGTGAACTATAGTTAGTTCTTCTAAAAGTTCTATTGTGCTCTATTTTGCGTCTGTAGAACATAGTCAATTATTGTGTTCATTTGATTATTGTGTTATTGGCTGTTCACTTTCTAAAGTGTTTGTTTGAATTTGATTTTATAAGGAAAAAAATGATAGACCTAAGTATGAATGTTAGTGCTAGTGATAACGGTGGAGTTGTTCACCACAGACGACAATCTCAAGGAACTCCCAAAACCATTGATGAAAGACTTGATGAGGTGGCTAACCTCTTGGTAGATTTGACTTGAGCTATTCATACTCTGTCTTGTCGACCTATTAAGGCTGTGCAAAATACTCCACAAGTTGCTCAACCTATTAGAGGTTAGAACCCAACTCGACCAGTTCGAAGTGGAGGAGTTGGCGGACGAGTAAGGCGAAGGATAGACTTGAGGGAGCTTGATGAGGAGGAAGAAGAGTATTTTGAAGAGGAGTGTGTATGAGTCCTTAGAGCATCCGACCATGTGAAGCTTTAGATTCCAAGTTTCAATAGATTTGGGAATGCTAACAAATGGACTGGGAAGATAAGGTAGAGCGTGTATTTGATAACTATCAATATGAGGATTATGAGAAAGTTAGGACTGTTGCTGTTGAATTCTCTAGATATCCCGCCATGTGATGGAAGAATTTTTAGGCCATAAGAAGAAGAGAGGGGTACCGAGAGATTAACACTTGGCCTGAGATGAAGAGAGTGCTAAGAAAAAAATTCATGCCGAAAACGTATCTCTAAGATACTTTCACTTGACTTCAAGAGCTGAGACAAGGAGACCAAACTGTTGATGAGTATGTTCAAGAATTCTAAATGCTTATGATAAGATGTGAAGTGGAGGAACCATCAGCCTAAACAATCTCAAGGTTTACTATTAGATTGCGATGAGACATTTGAGACATTATAAAGCTCTAATGATTTGATACAATGGATGAAGCAGTTAGAATTACCCAGTGAATGGAGAGGCAAAGAAGAAGTCGAGTAACGAATAGAATGCTAACTAGCTGACCAGGATAGACTACTCATTGAGCTCAGTCTAGTATCGAACTGAGTAGAAGAGTTGATGTTAGAGCTGAGCAGAAAGGCTGACTTGAAGATGTAGTGCTGACCCAAACATATGGGAAAAGGGTAAGGGTCTAGGAGGAAGACTAGCTAGATCAAATGCTTTAAGTGTCAAGGATTCGGACGTATGACTACTTAGTGCTTGAACCAAAGGATGATGGTCATTAAGGGAGACATCCCGAAAGTAGAAGTAGAGAGTACGGATGAGGAACTCGAGGAGGAGGAGGTTCCTGTCGAGAAAGAAAGTGCCAAAAAGAACTGATTGAGGAGGACGTGTTTCTTGAGGACTTAGACCAGTTACTTATGGTTGTTCAGTGCATTATGAATGTAAAATCCTCATGAGTGGAGGAGCAGAGAGAGAACTTGTTTCATACCACCTGCAAGGTAAATGATTGAATGTGTACTCTCATTGTGGATAGTGGAAGTTGCACCAATATAGCATTGGTTGATCTTGTTTCAAAACTAAAGTTGCCGACTATTGCACATCCTAGGCCATACAAGTTGCACTGGTTGAGTGAGAAAGGAGCATTACATGTCACTTGGTAAATACTGCCGCCGATCACTATAAGGAATTACTCTAACCAAATCCTCTGCAACGTGCTACCTATATGCGCTTCCTACATATTGTTGGGTAGGCCGTGGTTGTTTGACAGAAGAGTTATACATGATGGCTACAAGAACACGTATATGCTGGAAAAGGATGACCGGAAGATCACGTTGAATCCGATGTTGTTGAGAGAAGTTCACAAGTTATAGATGAAACTCACTTGTAGATCGAAGAAAGCTCTGGTGATGAGTAAAGCCGAGTGATATCAGGCAAGTGTACCTATCGGTTTTAATATAGTGGATGTGAGTCTGAGTCGATCCCTCAGAGACTTCGAGTACTAATATTAACCTTAGCTTTATTATCTAACCAGAAAATTATGAAAGTTTGAATTAATTAAAAATACTAAAATTAACAAACTAACTTATTTATAAGACTTGATTAAGCAATTGAAAAAGCGATAAAATTAAGAACAACTTCAAAAAAGTAATAACGTATTTAGGAATTATTTCCCCTAGTGTTTAACATGTGACCGCTTAAAATATATTCAATTCAATTTCTATTATTCTTGACCGGAGGGATTCACAATTAAAGTTAATATCTTTCTCAAGCATATTAACCCTAATCCTAAATTATTTACCGGAATCTCTTCACTTAGTAATATAACTTAGAATTGCATTAATGTATAATGAATTCCCACACAAATAATTAACTTTCCGGAAGAAACATGTATCTTATCTCTAAGTATACATATAATTCTCTCCAATTATGTAAAGATCTAATTATACATGTAATTTCTCAATCAACATGTATAATATCATATATTGATATTCTAGAAATATCAATTAACAATTAAACGACATAATTGAATCAAGCAAAGATAGAAACTTTATTGAGAATTCTAAATCAACCCAAGAGTCACATGAGACCCTAGGTTCCATAATTTTAAATACATGAATTCTAAGCTATCATAATGAGACTAAAACCGAATTCTATCAAAAACATAAAATAAAACATGAAAAACCCCTTTGATTGATGAGAAATTTCTCCGATCTTGAAGTCGGTGTTGCTTTTGCCTTTTTCTTCTCCTTTTCCTCAAGTCTCTTCTCTTCTCTAATGTCTCCTCTGTCTTTTTAAAACCCAATATGTCTTTTTATACTGTATTATAAGGTTTTCGTTTTTTTTAACAGACATGACCTGGGACATGATCGTGCCCCCAGGTTGTGTAACTTTCTGCCCCTGGCCAATTTCCCTGCAAGGACACAGCCTGGGACATGGTCATGTCTCAGACTATGTAACTTCAAAACTTTATAACTTCTTCGTTTGAACTCCGAATTGAGTGAAACTTGATTCCTTTTCTTCGTTTTTGATCATAGAACGCGTTTAAACCTTGAAATAAAAAATTTACTCAATTAAGTATCAATTTCTTTAAAAAAAAACCAAAAATGTAATGAAAATACTATAAAATCACCATATGAAATATGTTTAAAATCAGAGTTATCACCGAGCTCTAAGAAGCCATCAATGTTGTTGAGTTGACCCTATTGTAGGTCAGGCGACTATTGGAAATGAAGGAGTGGGGTGATTTTCCCTAAGAAATCAAGGGGTTGCTAGATGACTATGCCGACTTGTTCTTAGAACAGTTACCTGAGGGGTTGCCCTTAACTCGAGGCATAGAGCACTACGTTAACTTATTTCCTGGTGTTGCAATGCCAAATAAGCCAGCTTATTGGATAAATCCTAAGCAGGCTTCTAAACTCCAACGTCAAGTTAATGAGTTGCTGGAGAGAGGTTATGTGAAAGAGAGTCTCAGCCTTTATGCTGTGCCTGTACTTCTAGTGCTGAAGAAGGATAGAACTTGGCGGATGTATGTTGACAGCCAGGCCATGAACAAAATCACAATCAAATATAGGTATCCAATCTTGAGGCTAGAATACATGTTGGATGAGCTGAGTGGAGCCAAGATTTTCAGTAAGATTGATCTTAAGTTTAGTTACCATCAAATCTACATAAGGTCTGGAGACTAGTGAAAGACTGCATTCAAGACTCGACATGGACTTTATGAGTGGATGGTCATGCCCTTCGGCTTACCAAATGCACCGAGCACTTTCATGAGACTTATGAACTATGTATTATGACATCTCAACGAGAAGTGTATCGTGGTGTACTTTGATGACGTCTTGGTGATGTCTTGGTCTGTAGTGCCGACATGCTGAGTCATTATGAACATCTTAAATCCGTCTTGGATATCCTTCGTGCTGAGAGACTATTCGACAACTTGAAGAAATATTGCTTTTGCTAGGAGGAAGTGGTATTCTTAGGGTATGTAGTTAGTGGAGGAGGCTTGCGAGTCGATGATGAAAAGATCAAAGCAATTGTTGAGTGGCCGAATCCTACTACTTGTGCTAACGTAAGAAGTTTCCATGGATTGGCTTCGTTTTATAGAAGGTTTATCAGGAATTTTGGTACCATCACTACGCTACTTACCAAGCTAACAAAGAAGAATACAGACTTCTGATGGAGAGAAAAGGAGGAGAGGAGCTTTATTGACATAAAGGAAAGACTGACCTTTGCTCTGGTGTTAGTACTACCTGATTTTGACAAAATTTTTAAGTTAGAATGCGATGCATCGGGTGTTAAAATAGGTGTTATCCTAATGCAGAAAGGTTGATTAATTACCTTCCATAGTGAGAAGCTCCTAGGACCATAACCAAACTACTCCATGTATGATAAGGAACTTTTGGCTCTAATCCGAACAATGCAAGTGTGGTAACATTACTTATTACGGAGAGAATTTGTCATATATATTGACCATGAATCACTGAGGTACCTTTGAAGTCAGACTAAGTTATCGAAACAACAGGCGAGATGGGTTGAATTCTTTAAGGGGTTCAATTTTGTGATAAGGTATAAGCAAGGAAAGAGCAATGTAGTTGTAAAAGCTCTTTCGAGGAGGCATGTGCTCTTATAAGAACTTCAGACCAGGTTGCTTGGTTTTGCGAGTATAAAAAAATAGTACTTCGGGGATCCACACTTTAGATCAATAATTTCGTGATACGTCGATGGGAGGATAGTGGATGAGTATTATGCGAAGGGTGGCTATTTGTTTTGAAGGGGGAGACTGTGCGTGCTGACTTGTTTCCTACGGGGATTATTAATCAGGGAAGCCTACAACAGAGGGCTCTCCAAACACTTTGGAGAGAGGAAGACTTATGAACTATTGAATGCTCGATTCTTTGGCTGAGAATGCGAAGAGATGTGCATCGAATTGTGGAAAGCTATGCAATGTGCAAAAAGGCCAAGTATCGAGCCGAATAGGGGAAAGTAATGCCGTTACCTATTCCGATGAGGCCATGGACTGAACTAAGTATCGAGTTTGTTCTTGGATTGCCGTAAACAGCTCAAGGTAAAGATTCTGTAATGGTCATTATAGATTAGTTTAGTAAGATGGCACACTTCGTGCCCTGCTTTAAAACTAATGACGCTTCGGCTATTGCTTCTCTTTTCATATAGGAGATTATGCAGATACACGGCATGTGCGAGAAGCGTAGTCTTTGATAGGGACCCGAAGTTCTTGAGCCATTTTTGGAGGACCTTGTGACGTCAGTTAGGAACCAAATTACTCTTTAGTGCCTCATGTCACCTCAAATTGATGGATAAACAGAGGTGGTTAATCTTACTTTAGGGTTATTGCTCTAAGCTATAGTAGGCAAGAACTTGGCTAATTAAGATGTCTACCTGCCAATGGTTGAATTCACCTATAACTGAACCATACATGATACTACTAAGTAGACTTTCTTTGAGGTGGTCTATGGATTCAATCCTGAGTTGCCCCTCGACCATGCTCCTATACTAGCACTAGCACAAGAGGACCATGATACCTTGACCAGAGCACAATCTGTTCATTACATCTATGATAAGGTCATTCGGCTTATTGACTAAGCTGCTAAAAGAATGCGAGAAAGGAGTAAGGGTAGGTTGGCTAAACAATTTCAGCAGGGAGACTTGGTATGGCTATACCTCAGTAAGGAACAGTTCTCGAACAAGAGGAAGAACAAATTATTTGCAAGAGCGAAAGGGCCCTTTAGAATCCTCTAGAAAATCAGTGACAATGCCTACAAGTTGGAACTGCCTGAGGACTATAGGGTTTTTTGATGCCTTCAACATTGCTAGCTTCAGTCTATGCCATCCTGATGGAGAATTGAGTGAACACCATTTGGATTTGTTCCCAAATCTAAAACAATCCGAAGAGAGTGATGGGAATCAAGCTACGGGACCTTTGACCTATAGCCGAGCCTGAGGATTAGAGGGATTGGCACGACGAATCCTTATGTTCTAACCAACCCTTGCTGAGGCCGAGTACTTACTTGCCAAGTGTCACCTTTAACGCCGTGTTAAATGATCTCCCTTTATTCTGTGTTATGCTTAGTTGATGAGTACTTTGATGTTGAGTCGACCAATTGCTCGGCATCATCTTGCCGAAAGGCTGAGAGATAGAGAAGTCGGATTGACTAGGCCATTCCTACTTGGATAAGCCTACTCATCCATACTTTTTATCTGTATCCCCTAACAATCTTACTATTGTAGCTTTGCTACATGTATAGTATCATAGGGAGAATCTGTAGCACCAATGATTGATTTCTTTGTATATTCATTTTTACCGTCTTGTATCATGTATATTACTTCTTTAGAAAATATCCTTATTGTCTTTTTCCTTTTAGGCAAGTTACCCTAACTCACAGGTATAAATACCCTTATACTTGTAATTGTAACAAATCAGATTATTTTCAATACACTTGAGTACTTTCTTCCTTACGTAAACACTGCTTGTTTACTCTTGGTATCACTCTTATTCGTTACCTTAAGAAAGGTTAGATGGCGAGTAACCTCACTAGACCAATTCGTGCGTCATATTGAATTGTGCCGTGAGTCTTTGGAAGTTCCTTTGGTGTGTCATATCCTTTGGAATTGTTCATGGGTTTTTGCTTACTATTCCATTAGTCTTTGTCACTCTTTTTGTACCTTTCCCCATTAACTCTTTTTCGAGCTTTCTATAAGCTTGGACCTATCCAGTGACTGGCCTTGCCTATTCTTGGTTACGGTTTGCACTACCTTGTATTTTGAAGGATGTAAAAAATAAACTTGTGTTGATTAACAAGAAGACCTTAATTAGTATGACATAGTTCCAAGCCTAAAAAAAAAAAAGTGCCTTTCCTAAATCCTTGATTATAAAGGCATCATGTAAGCAACACTTAATTTGTTCTATAGCTACAACATTAGTGCCTGTGATAAGGAAGTGATCAACATATTACAAAATGACAGTGAAATCATCACGAGTATGCGATATAAACAAGGAGTAATCGTTCTTAGATGAAGAAAAACCAAGCTTCAACAAAAATTGGCGAATGTCAACGTTCCATTGTCTAGAGGCTTGTTTTAATCCATAAAGCGATTGCTTAAGCTTGTAAATTTGGCTTGATTTAGCCTTAGTATATCCTTAGGGAGGCCACATATAGATTTCCTCATCAAGGAAACCATGGAAGGAGACATTATTTATGTCTAATTAGAACAAAGGCCATCGTCTAATTGTTGCAATAGCAAGCAAAATCTTAACAATCCCTAATTTTGCAATTAGAGAAAAAGTATTGTGATAATCTATCTTTTATTTGATTATGACCCTTTGCCAATAGTCGAGCTTTGTAACACTTGATACTTCCATCGGGTTTATAAATTGATTTTATAAACTCATTTACACCTCATAGCCTTCTTTCCTTAGGGTAAAGTAGTTAATTCCTAAGTATTATTAAGCTCTAAGGCCTCTAACTCTTTATTCATTGCGAAAACCTAAGTTTGGCTGCCTATGAATACCATGATGGCTCTTTAATAGTTAATAAAAGGGCTAAAGATCTAACGCACTTAGAAGGGTAATGGGAAAAGTGTGTTGTAGAAAAGGAATAAAGAAAAGAAGAGGAACTTGATTAGTTAGAAGTATGAACAATGTTGGTTACATAGTCTTTCATCTAATGTGGTGGTTTAGTAGTGTGAGAAGACCTGCGTATAGCATCAGGAGAAGAAACAAACTCAAGAAAGGAGGACTCAAGTATATTATTAATAAACGAAGCATGATTAGTGTATACAAGTTTTTGTATACAAGTTTTTGTACTTCGCAAACACTCAGTAGCATCTAGCTTTAGGATATAAATACCATTCTGAGGATTAACTTCAACAACAACTAGCTCAAATTTCTAGTCCTGAAATTATAGTTTTGAAAGATAAATTGTAACCATTAAATGGTTATCAAGAATAACTTTTTCGATTGACAATAAGTTGTAAGCAAAATCGGGTATATATAAGATATGGTGTAATATCAAATGCTATGTAATAATGACCTTTCCTATTAAGCTCATTGATTTAGTATTATCGTCAGGTAGATGGACTGTAATGGGTGTTGGTAGATGTGTGATATTTGTGAGTAGTGTTTTATGAGGAGTTATGTGATTAGTTGCCCTACTATTAACTATCCAAGAGCTTAAAGAGGTATTCATAGAGCTAAAATTGACGATTGAATTACCTATGTAATAAATCAAATTTGTTGTAGCATTTGCACTGGAAGATTCACTAATACTGCTCTTTCCTTTAAGTGCCTTCATGATTTGGTTACACATTTTATTAATTTGTTGAACCTGCTACTCTAATGTAGTTCCTCTTGTCAAACAAGTAGGCTTAACAATAAAATTAATAGATATTGTTTCTAAAGGATTATCATAAGGCATCATGATATCTTTGTTTGTATCATCTTATGCAATCATGCGATTCTGATTTTTAGTAATTCATTTTCCTTTGTACTAGTCAGGATATCCATTTAATTGGAAGTGATTCTTTATTAGATGACCTTCACTTTTGTAATGCTTGCAACTAGTTTATTGCTTTGTATCCCTCTCTATTTCCTTTAATCAAAACTTGCATTTTTGGTTTCATCTATAATAAATGCAACTGTATCACTCTCATTGTTGCCATAGTAGGTAATCAATTTCTACCTCTTGACTTGTTGCATGAGGTAAAACTCCTTATTGACTATTGGCAAGGGTTCCATGGAAAGGATTTGGCTGCACATAGACTTAAAAACTTTGTTAAGGCCCATCGAAAATTGAATGAGCTTACTTTGAGACTCATAAATTGCAATTTGCTCATCTAAAGCACAAGCGCAAAGATTAATCCTTCCACACTCATGGCTTGGATAGCCATTTAATGCCTCTAACTCGTCCTAAAACCTCTTGAATCTGTTATAATAAGAGCTAATAGAATGGTTGCCTTGCTTTAGGATTCACAATTTCACACTAAATTTGGTAGATCATATGACCATTTCCTTTTACATATTACTTAAAGATCTCTTTCTACAACTCATGTGCAGATGCAACATAGAGATAATTTTGTGTAAGCTCACTTGTCATGGAGTTAAAGCAACTAACAATGAACCATATAATCATTCTTAGTTCATTTAATCAAATCAGGTGACTCATTTTTAGGTTTTTGTATTATTCCTTCAATACCTCCTATTTTCAATTTTGCACAAGCCTTAGCTTAATTGCATGACTCCAAGCAAGGAAATTCATGCCATTGAAAATAATATTCCCTATCACCATCGAAGGATTATCCAAACTAGAAATGTGCAAAGGATCAGAATGAACATTATCGCTATTGACGAGACGATTAACAATATGACCATTCATCTTGCTAAAACATATTTTAGATCAAACAAAAGAGACAACTGTAAGCATATAGTACTTGAATAGCTCTAATACCATATAAAATTTATTGGAGAATTAGATCTTGCAACTTTCATTGATGAAGTTCAACTTCAAAGCATGTAGCAAGAAGAATTCGTATTTTGAACGAATACAAAGTGAAAACTCAATTAACTGAATATGGTTCTACTACATATATATACAACTCTGTCCCTCTAACTAACTCTAACAACTAGACTAATTATATATAGACAAATGGATAAATAAATAAATGACAATTGGCTTGGCTTAACTGATATCGGCACCATAGATATAACAGTACAAAAAGCATAAATCACTATACACTTTTTAGGCATATTTAGGAAAAAATTGATCATGATTATGCTCATTTTTCAAGTTCTTGATATCTAATTGTGCAATATATCAGTTTTAGATAATTCAAGAGTAAGGAAATGAAGTTTGCATAAAAACAATGAGATTTAAGGAAATTATGCTTGTAAGGAATGGAAAACTTTGAAGGAAGAATATCACTGCCACCATTATGGGCATGATCATAAAAGAATTGAGTGCCTATTGCCTATCACACCTTCCATCACGAGTGTGACCAAGGGAAGTGTTGTGATCCCCTTATTCATCACGCCCATGATTGTATATTAGGAGGGTGATCATTCTCTCTGTCATGGGCGTAATGAGATCAAATAATTGAGACAAGGAAATCATGTCCAACATCACAATCGTGATTGGTAGAGACTATTCTTTTTTGAGACGATCATGCCATGAGTCATGAGCATGATGGGAGTGGACACAATGATTCTCTTTAAACTATTTCGCATGAATCGGTACGTAGGATGAGTTTAAATATCAAGGGGTGTCTTAAAATGTTGTATTCGGGCATTTTGACTAGAAGAACATAAATACAGTACAATTTTTAGAAAAAGGAGGATCATTGAGAAATCTTCATCAAATATCACATTACATCACAAGACAATCTAGAACTAAGTTAGAGAGTTTTAATCACAACATATCTATTCATCTTTCTACCCATTTGTGTTTTTCGGTTTTTGTACAATCACTAGTGTTTATCATATACTATTCCCAAAATTACTCGAGAGAGTCAACATGACTTCATTGTTTATGTATTTGTGAGACTTCTATAGTGAAATCAAAAAGGTGTTTTTACTCTTTACTGTTCTATGTGTTATTTCTTATGAATTATGATTCCTATTAATTTATATTACTGTTTTATCATGTATGAGTAATAGTTTAAGACTTATTACATCCACTTAGTATATTTAAGTGTATGGAATACTAGGTTCTTGACAAATGTTAATTTTGATGAATTGAACTTAATGAATCTAAGTTCTGTGCAGTGTATGATACTAACTTAGGATAGATTTTAATAGAATAAGTCGAGAGACAATTATGTTGAATAGATCTAATTCATTGGAACAACTTACCCTTGATAATAGAGATATTGTTAGGAAAGTTGCTGCATTCTTAAGGGAATAGATAAATAATTATGATGTTAATACGATTTTAATTGGCTGTTAATTCAGAAGAGATTCTAATAGACACAATTAAGGTGAGGAATAAGTAATTCTGAGAGGAATAATTTCAAGATAGTAATTCCCTACAGGTAACGAATATTAGGATAAAAGTGTCTTGGTAATATCATGATAAGTGATGAAGCAAGTTAGCATGTTAATCATTATTTCGTTAATCGTTTCTTTATCCATTGTGTTGGATAAAAGTTGTTGTAGATTAGTGTAGTTTAGTTAGTAAATTAAACATATTATTCATTAATCACTTGATAATTTAGTTGCTACATCATAGGAAAATTAACTAGTATTAGTTCTTGTATATGTTCCCAGTTGAGATGACTCTATACTCATCAGTGTTATAAAACGATAGGTATACTTGCCTGTTGACTCGAGTTAAGGATAAAATATAGGCTTATAAATTTTAAAACTCAAAAGCTTTAATTAGAGGAGATTAAGTTTTTAGTGCTGTTGTTGGCGACCAGGATCATTAGGAAATCTAAAATTCTTATGCATCTAGCTTGTTTTTTTTTTCTTTTATTTGCTTTGTTATTTAAAAAATTTTTGTGCTCAAGTTGATTTCAATTTGCTAGTTTTTATAGTTTTATGACTCAAAGTAGTATAACTGAACTTGTTGACTTTGATTCCGAACCCAAGAGAATAGTTAGAAGCAATTTGAAGAAAGTTTGCGGATATTTTGAGAAGCAAGCATCTAGTAATAAGAAAGTGAGAGTGCGTGAACAATTGAGAATCAGAGAAGAGAAATCAGACTCCATCTAGAATGAATGACCAAAATGAGAATGTCGATTTGCCATTGGGGAATTAGTTTTTTAATCTTAAATAGAATATTCAAAGAGTTCTACCATTGAATTTGGACCCATCTCTCGATGGGAATCAGAATATAGTACACCCAAGGAATGAGCTAGGAGTAAATCCGCTTGTGGCTCTATGAACAATGCTAGATTATTGTAGACCCAACTTGGATGGGGCTAGCATTAGCATTGCTTAGCCTCACATTCGAGTGCGTACTTTTGAGGTAAAAGCTGAGTCATATTTAGATGATTCACTAGTGTGTCCAGTTTGATGTATTTAGTAAGGAAGACCCTAACAATCACTTGCAACAATTTTTAGAAATATGTAATGCATTGAAGATAAGTAATGTATTAGAAGATGATATCCGCCTAAGATTATTCCCATTCTCATTGAGGAATAATGCTAAGCAATGGCTGAACTCTATGCTAAGGAACTCCATCAATACTTGGTAAGAGATAGCAGAGCTGTTTATGAGAAAATATTTCCCACTATCAAGAATGGCCAAGATGAGAGCAAATATCTTTGTGTTTGGACAATGAGACATGGAAACATTATATGAGGTGTGAGAGAGATGGAAGGATCTGTTGAGGAAATGTCCTCATCGTGGGCTTCTAGAATGGCACCAGGTTCAAACTTTCTACAACGGGTTGAAATACACAACCAAATAACTCATTGATACAGCTACTAGTAGGAGCTTAAATCATAAGTCGCTGGAGCAATGCATCCAATTATTTGAAGACATGACCAGTAGCAACTATTGATGGTCATTTATGAGAGTTAGAGAGAAAAACTAGTGGAAAAGTATGAGTTGGGTGCTACTTCCTCCTTAGCTCATAAGGTGGAAGTGTTAGTAAGAAAGCTGGATAACTTAACTATGGGTCAGAACAAGGCTTTGGTAGTGGCAGATTTTGACTTTATAATTTCATCTGAATAAGATCAACTAGAGTAGGTTGACTACATGGGAAATCTTATCAGGCCTCGCAATGATCCATTTAGCAATACATATAATCTAGGTTAGATGAACCATCCAAATTTTCAATGGAGTAGTAACAATGGGCAAAGTTTGAACATGTAACCTCACGGATTTCAAAGATAAGTTCCCCCCCCCCTCCCCCCCTCCCCCCCCTCCCGCCCCTTAAGCTAAACTGGGATCATTGGAAGAAATGTTGGTTCAATTTATCAAGTCTTTTGTAGCACATCACTAGGCTACTGAAACCGCTTTAAGAAATTAAGGGGCATCGATCCATAACTTGGAAAACTAAGTTGGGTAGATTGCAAAAAACAACTTTTAGAAAGGGCTCTAAGATTTCTTCTTAGAAATGCTGAGGCAAAATCAAAAGAACAGGTCAAGGCTATGACTTTAAGGAGTGAGAAAGAGTTACAAGCTCTTCAGAGAGTTAAGGAGAAGAAAGAAAGTGAGGATGTTGACTTAGAAAAGCAATTAGAGCAAACCAATCAAATAGAAGATAAGGAGCATCCTATCCCAGTTAAGGATTACAAGCCACCCTTACCATATCCAACCCGGTTAAGAAAGGCGAGGGATGATGAATAGTACAATAAGTTTTTGGAATTATTCAAACAACTGCACATCAATTTACCCTTAGTGGAGGTAATAGGACAAATGCCTAAGTATGCCAAGTTTCTTAAGGAATTGTTATCCAATAAGAGGAAGTTGGAAGAGCTGTCTATTGTTACTCTTGGAGGAGAGTGTTTTGCTATGATTCTGAACAAGATACCTATTAAGCTTAAGGGCCCAGGTAGTTTTGCCATACCATATTTAATTAGTGATTTTCTGGTAGAAAGGGCTTTGGTAGACCTTAGAGAAAATATTAATCTCATGCCATATAGCTCATTGAAAAGATTGAATTTAGGTGAACCCAAGATGATAAGGATGAGTCTGTAATTGGTTGATAGGTCTATGAGATTTCCAAGAGGTGTAGTGGAGGATGTGTTAGTGAAGGTTCAAGATTTCATCTTCCCGATAGATTTTGTAGTTCTTGATATAGATGATGATGGAGATGTTCCACTCATACTGGGCAGACCATTTTTAGCTACAGTAGGAGCAGTAATTGATGTTATGGATAGTAGACTTGTCTTTAGAGTAAGAGGAGATGATATGGTGATTCAATGCTAGATGTTTTCAAGCAATCCATGACAACCGACGATAAATGTTTTGCTATCGACTCTTTTGATTTCATTATTTTGGATTTTGTACAAGAATTTTTGAGCAAGGACCCAATGGAGTTATGTTTTACAAAGACGAAACACTTAGATGAAATAGGAGAGATACATGAGATGGTTACCCATTTGGAAGCTCAAGTTATGCAAGAGAAAGATATGGGGGTAGAAAAGATCAATAGGAACAACATAGCTTTATTGAAGCCCTCTGTGGAGGACTACTTGAGTTAGAACTGAAACAATTACCTTCTTACTTGGAGTATGCATTTTTGGTTGACAATTCAAGACTCTCGATTATCATTTCATCAGAACTTAATTTAGTACAGATGGAGAAGCTTATATTAATTTTGAAGGAGCATAAAAGGATAATAGCATGGAAGATATCATATATTAAGCAGATAAGCCCATCTTTTTGTACTTACAAGATATTGATGGAGGAAGATTATAATTCCGTAGTGCAACCACAAAGGAGATTCAACATGAGCATGAAGGAGGTAGTGAAGAAAGAAGTGGTGAAATTACTATATGCATGACTCATCTGCCTAATTTCAGATAGCTCATGGGTGAGCTCGATTCAAGTAGTTCTTAAGAAAGGTAGTATAATTGTGGTGTCGAATGAGAAGAACGAGCTAATCCTGATGCATACAGTTATTGGTCGGAGAGTGTGCATTGATTATAGGATACCTAATGATGCTACCAAGAAGGACTACTTTCCATTTCCTTTTATTGATTAGATGTTGGCAAGGTTAGTAGGTCATGAGTACTATTGCTTTCTTGATGGAATGTTAGGGTATTTTTAGATTTCGATTGCACTTGAGGGTTAGGAAAAGACTACTTTTAGTTGCCCTTATGGGACTTTCATATATTGTAGGATGCCGTTCAAACTTTGTAATGTACCGATTACCTTTCAATGTTACATAATTGATATATTTGGTGAATTGGTAGAAGATGGGATGAAAGTCTTCATGGATGATATTTTAGTATTTAGGGATACATTCAAGAGATGCCTTGCTAACTTAAAGAAGGTACTTTAAAGATGTGAAGAGATAAGTCTAGTTCTCAATTGGAAGAAGTGCCATTTTATGGTATAACAAGGCATCAACTTGGGTCACAAGGTGTTAAATAAGGGGATTGAGGTTGACATAGCTAAGTTTGAAGTGATATTGAACCTACCGCCACTATTATCTGTTAAGGCTGTGCGCAGCTTCTTAGGACATACTCGATTTTATAGGAGATTTATTAAGGATTTCGTTAAAATAGCTAAACCCTTAACTAAACTTTTGAAAAAGGATGCACCATTTCAATCCAGTGCTAGTTGTTTGGAGGCTTTTGAGGTATTAAAAGAAAAATTGACAAATACTCCTATAATGGTAGTATTGGATTGGACTTTACCTTTTGAGTTAATGTGTGAAGCAAGTGATTTTACAGTAGGCGTAGTATTAGGGCAAAGGAAAGATAGATATTTTTAGCTTATATATTATGCTAGCAAGACACTTACTTAGGCCTAAGAGAACTACACCATAACTAAGAAAGAATTGTTAGCGATAGTCCTTACTTTCGGCAAGTTATGGACTTCCGGTCATATCTCATTCTTTCAAAAGTGATTGTCTACATAGATCATTCAGCTTCGAGATATCTTCTAACCAAGCCTGATGCAAAACTAAGGTTGATCAGATGGGTATTGTTGCTACAAGAGTTTAATTTAGAGATAAGGGACAAGAAAGGAGCCGAAAATTTGGCTGCCAATCAGTTATCTAGATTGGACAACCCACATTTGAAGACATTATAAGAGGAAGATATCAATGACAAGTTGAGGACCAGGATACTCTGTAGTTTGCTAATATAGCAAATTACTTGGTGGGAAAGGTTTTACCGCAAGACTTGGACTACTACAGGAAGAGGAAGTTCTTCTCTGATTTAAAATATTACTTCTAGGAGGATCCATTTCTATTTAAAGTATGTCCTGACCAGATCATCTGACATTATGTTTCATAACAATAAGGACAAAGGATCCTGTTCCATTGTCATAATGGGCTAATGGGAGGCCATTATAGCGCCAATAAAACAACTCAAAAGGTGTTGGAGGCTAGTTTCTATTGGCTAAGCATATTTCGGGATGCTTATGAGTATGTGATCGTTTGTGATAGATGCTAAAGGATAGGGAACGTCTCCAAGTGGGATGAAATGTCACAAAATATAAAATTATATTTTGGAATGTAGAGTCTTTGATGTTTGGAGAGTAGACTTTATGGGGTTGTTCCCTAGTTCTTTAGGGAACAAGTACATTCTGGTAGCAGTAGATTACGTGTCGAATTAGGTTGAAGCTCAAGCCTTGCTAAGGAATGATGCTGGAGTGGTGGTGAGATTCTTGAAGAAGTTATTTACTAGATTGGGAGTATATTGAGCATTGATCAATGATAGGGGGACCCACTTTTGTAATACTCAGATTGATCGAGTTCTCAAGAAATATGGAGTACATCATAAGATGGCTACTTCTTATCATCCACAAACCAATAGCCAAGTGGAAATATCTAATAGAGATTTTACAAGAATATTGGAAAAGATAATAGCTCACAATAGAAAGGACTAGGTTGACAAGTTAGATGATGCTTTAGAGCCATACCAAACTACTTATAAGATTCCCTTAGGTATTATACCTTACTGTTTGGTTTATGGAAAGGCTTATCATAGATCAGTAGAAATCGAGCACAAGGCTTATTGGGCTATCAAAATAGTCAATTTGGATCTTGAAACAGCTGGTAAATGATGAAATCTCCAACTCAATGAGTTAGATGAATGATGCTAGATGGCTTATGAGAATAATAGAGAATACAAGGATTGTGCTAAACAATTGCATGACTCTCAGATAAAACATCCTAAGCAGTTTAGAGAAGGTGATCCAGTGCATTCATACAATTCTAAACTCAAGTCATTCTCTAGAAAACTTAAGTCTAGATGGTTAGGTTCATTTGTAGTAGAGAGAGTATACCCTTACGAAGTAATGGAGGTAATACATTCAGAAAAAGGAACACTTAAGGTTAATGGATAGTGATTGAAAGTATGCCATGGAGAAGTTGATTGGAATGAAAGTAGAGAGGAGTTAAAACTTTTCTAATTCAAGAAATGAAGCTGAAATCCTTTGGGAACGTCAAGCTTGAGATGTTAAACAAGCATGTATCCTTTAATTAGATTTGTTTACTTGTGTTTGTTTTTATCACTTTGATGTTTTTTAAGTTTATATTACTTGTTTTTGTTATTGTTATTTGTTTATTTTGTTTTGAGTGTATTTGTAGATTGTTTGATGCAAAAAGAAAGGAAAGATTGAGTGGAAGTTAGGGCAATTCAAAAGGAAGAGAAAAATTTCATTAAAGTATAGAGACATAGATGGAGGATGGATATGCTAATACCCATCATGGCCGTGATGGGTTGAAGATGAAGATCTTAATCCTCATTACGCCTATGAGATAAGGTAATTCTTTACGACGAGATGATCATGGATTCAATCACAGTCGTGATCAAATAAAAGGGCTGATCTACCTATCTATCATGGTTGTAATAGATCCCTTAAAAATACTCACACCCTTGTTTACAGTTGTGATCCAAAGGGTTATACTTAAAATTTTTGCATAGCATTGGTCACGATTATATTCACACCCATGACTAGTGAGAGTTGTAAGCTTTGATAGTTTAATATTTTGTTGCCATAGTGCTAATCATGGGAGTTATCATGTTTGTAATCAAGCACAAAAGACCCATCACAACCCGAGTTACAGACATGATCGTCTCCCTAACGTACTATTATATAAGAAATTTCCCCCTCTCTCTTCTCATTTCTTATACTTTTTGAAACTCTACCCCGTGATACTCCCTACATGCCTATTTTGAAAAAAACTCTACCCTCATTTTCTCAACTTTAATAACTATTTCAACCATTTCTAACACTTAGACACCCATTTTTATCACTTGTACGGGCTTTTAAGGTATGATCTTCCCCTTTTTCCTTAGTTTTTCAACATTTAGCTAGATTTGGTTCATGTAATTTTAGGGTTTCTATATGTGTATTCATTATGATTTATAATTGTGTTGTGATCATCTTTTTAGTATTATTGGTGTAGTAATTAGACTATGATTTGCATGAATGTTGTGCTGAAATTAGGAATGACTAAGTTAAACCCCAATTTCTATTAATACTTGCTAAATTAGGGATTTCTGCAAATTAAGTCTAATTTGGTGATTTAGCCTTGTCATTAATAGTTAATTGTTATGTACAATTGTACTGTTAGTTGATTTTACATATGTTTTCATTTTGTATGTCAATTGGCCATGGGATAATGTTTATATGTTGTTGTGAAATTAGAATGTTGCATACTTAGTTGATAGAAGGGGAAATAGTAATACTTAGTTGTAGTTTTTGGTTGCAAGTGGAGTTTACAAGGAACTCACTTGTGTGACTCGAGCTTGAGAATAGGCAAGGGTTGATCATGGTTAGTTTGTGAAGGCTTTATGGTTAGAATTGGAAGAAGGTAGAATGGATATGTTGTAGTCTTAAGTACCATAAGAAGTGCATGGTTTTTATCTTTCTAGAATTAACATTTATGTTTGCAAATGGCACCTAAGAAATCATCTACAACTTCTTAAAACAAAAGGCTTAGGGTTGATCGCTCTTCTTCTCCTCTTTTTAGATGATTTGATGTAGCGAGCTCAAGTAAAGCAGTTGCTCCATTGACTGGTATGACTACAAAGCAAAAGGAAATGTTTACGGAGTTTGTTACTCTCCCGGTTTTTTTATAAAATTAAGTCTTCTTTAAACTGATCAGTATTAAACCTTACCCGTTTAATACTGATCCTTAACTAGGGTTTAAAGAAAACCATTTTTTTTTTCAATTTGAAAAGATATTGTAGTTGCTACTTGATCGGAGTAAAGAAAAAGAGTTAAGTTATCACCAATTGGATTGATTGGTTATAACTTAGCTACTGATCTATCAATTATAAAAAAGGTTTTTTGAAAATAAAAGATCTAGATTTAGGGGCTAATTTATTAAACTTTAAACAAATATTACTTTTTAACTTTTCGAATTTAACTTCGTTTTTCAAATATACCCTTTTTAATTTATAAACAACTAATCATATTACATGTGACTAAATTAATTAATTTATACAACTATTTATAAAAAATAGAAAAAATCAAAATCTCCATACTTTAAGTTGCTCCGTGCTTACATACGAGTGCCTACGTACATTTTATTTAGGATCAGACTTTTGTAGCTTATTCACAAAAAATATAGCAGGTCGAATAATTTTAAATTTAAAAAAAAATCGGGTTTACATTTTTACCTATTTTGATTTTGAAAAATTTTCCTAAATGGTCCTAAATTGGATTTTATTTTTGGTAATTCTAAAGCATCCTAATTTTGGAAAAAAAATCCATTTATTTTATTTTCGAAAAGTTATTTTTCCTAAGTGATAAAATGAATTTTATTTGCTCAATTATTTTACTTTATTTATTATTTACTTTTTGTTTTATTACATTTATTTATTTTATTTTCATTTTATTTTATCTATTAGACTAAATAAATAAACTACTTTTTCTTTCTTTTTTTTTCCTTTTTTCTTTTTCTCTTTTCCCTTTTTCTTTTTTCTTTCCTTTTTATTTGCAAGTACATTTACAAATAATTAAAAAAAAGCACAAAAGGAAAAGAAATTAAATAAAAATAATAATAATAAAAGGTTGGACCAAGCTAAGCAGATTGGGTTGGATGTTGCAATCAGGTTAGACTTGGGTTTTGGATTGAGTTAGATTTAGAGCGTAGGTTTCATGCGAGTTGGGTTGCGCGCAACAGCCACTCACAGACGTGCTTAAGGCAGTTTTGAGCTCCTAAATGGTGGGAAAAGTCACTTTTGTGGTTATTCTATTGGGGATTACAGGTTTGTTTTGATGCCATCATGTTTGGTGGTTGTTTGGTGGTGGTCGCGGTAGTAGGTGAGAAGAGGCCGAGAGTGAAGGAATGGGTTTATGTGAGGAGGTCGGTTTGGTGTAGGTTGTAGGTTTAGGGTGAAGGCCGAGAGAGGGAGGTTTATGAGTCGGTATGTGTGAGGTGGGTGTGACAATGGGTGTGGCATCGAGTGTGTACGTTGTCCAGTGGGTGCAAAGGTCATCGGGGAGTGAATTTAGCTATGTGCAATTGGGAATTTGGCCATGGTGTGCTTGTGTGTGCTGGAGACGTATGGGGGATGAGCTAGGTGTATACTGTATCGCTTGCTGTGTGTGTAGGATTGTGGGGGTTGTGTGTAAGTAGGTTCGGTTGAGAGATATTCGAGAGTGAGAGAGAGTGTAGTGGAGAGAGAGATGGTGTGATTTACTAAATGAGAAAGAGAGGTTTGTGTATGTATAGTTGTATTATTTTTTATTTCTAGCACCTTGCATGTGTATGTGTGAATTGTGGCTGTATGCTGCTGTTCTTATGAGCAAGAAAGAGTCAGTTGAGGGAAGGAGGAAATGGGTTGGTGTTTGCGTTAGATTGGGTAAGGTGAGAGAGGAGTAGTGGGGTCCCAACGTCGAGTGAGAGAGGTCGGGGAGTATAGCTTATCGTATATGTGGGTGTCATGTTCGGTTGAGAGAGAGGTTGAGGATGGCTTGAGTTGTGTGTGTTTAGGTCAAGAGAGAGAGTGATGGTAGCTAAAGAGGGAAGAAGTGGGTTCAGACTGAGAATGAAAGGGTCTAAACGAGAGAGAGTGAGAGAGATAGATGGTGGAGAGAGAGTGACGAGGGAGAATAATGGTAGAGAGTGAGAGAGAGAGATGGTCACAAGTTGGGGGTTTTTGTAGAGAGAGAAAATTCAATTTTAGACTTAGGGGAAAGATTTCAAACAATTCTTGATCCTGGAAAACACTCTAAGAAGCCCCATTTATACTTGTTGTAGCTTCATTATGCATGGAAAACTTAGATTTGCAATGAATGTAGAGATTTCGAATTAATAGGTATTTTGATGAATTGATTCAAAATCTATGTAATTTGTTGCAGTTTGGATGAAATGAACATTCATTGACCTTCCTTCTTGCATGAAATACTTCACAGAAACTGTGAAAATCAATCAAGAACTCAAATTAAGCGAATTCAATTCAAACAAAAAATTTAGGTTTTCAAACTTTCTTTGATTTTCATCCCACATTTTGACCTTCTATTCAAGTAAATCCAGATAAGTTTTTGGTATTGATTAAAAGAATGTCATGCGGTCTTCATGATTCTACCATTGATTTAGCAAAATTGTGAAGAAAGTCTAATCAAAATTAGCCACGAAGACAAGTGACTAAGTTGGAAGTTCGCTAGAAATGAGGAGAAAAATATAGAAAGTGCAGGAAAGGAAATTTGTCAACCAATGGCAATTCAACATGTGGAGGGGAAGGGACAAAAAATAAAGGTGTACATTAGGCACCCCTAGGATTCGAACTCGAGTCCCTTACGTGACCAAATACCCCCATATACTAGGTAAGCTATCTTTTTATCCATGTCAGGTAATGGAAATCAATTTTCCATATTTGAACTAAATGGTGTAGACTGAAATCAACCATAAAACATAATTTGAACCTACTTGATGCCAAATTCAAAGCTGTGATCGGGTACACACAATGTACTTTATTTATTTGTTTATTTACTTATTTTTCATTATTACTATTATTACAATTAAAAAAAAAAATCCTACCTTTCAAAAAAAAAAAGAAAAGAAAAAGGCACTTTGTACCTAGCGAGATTCAAACTCTAGATTGCTAGCTAATACCTAATGTCTAGTCCATGTGTTTACTCGTTAGATCTTTAGCTTGTGCTTGTACATATAGACTCGGTCAGCCTAGGTTAGATTTAAGTTTAAGCTTAGGTTTAACGGTCCTACTTCTAAACTTATTTCAAAATTAAAAATCTACCCTAATAAAATGTTATTTTCTAAAATTATTTTTTTCTATTTTTTTTAATTTTTCAATTTTAGAAAATTTTGTGTTTCTTATCCAAATTTCTTATTATTTTTTATTTTTTTGTATTTTTCTAAAATTCTTATTTTTTTTATAAATTTCTTAATTTTTTGGGTTTTCTTTAATTTCCTATTTTTTGTGTTTTTCCTAATTTAAGGCCTATTAAGAAAAGAAATAAAAATAAAGTAATAAAATAAATGGGGTAAAAATTGGGTGTCTATAATAGGGATGTATTAGGAGAGTACGGGTTGAAGATAGTTATGCAGAGGTTATTAGGGAGTGGGCCATGGTTGAAGTTATTTACGATTCAGGAGAAAATATACAAGTAAACCACATTAGTGTTCTTCTTGTCCTTTAAAATCAAGTACAAGTACATAGGCATGAATGGAAAACAAGGTTAAGTTCTTTGCCTTTAGGAGAACTCATACCTTTGTGTATGTAGTGGGTTTTACACCTATTGCAAACCGTAACTAAGAACAAACAAAGCCAGTCGCTGGATGAGTCTAAGCATGTAAAGAGCTTGAAAAAGGATTAATGGGGAAAGTGCGAAAGCACAAAATGAATAATGAAATAGTAAGCAAAACCTATGAACAACTCTAGAGGATATGATGTACTAATGGAACTTCTCAGGAATCATAGCACAATTCGATATGACGTACGAATTGGTCCGATGAGATTACTCACTACCTAACCTTGCTTAAAGGAAATGATAAGAGTATTGTCTAGAGTAAATAAATAGTGTTTACGTAAAGAAGAAAAGTACTCAAAAGTGTATTAAGAACGATCTGGTGTCCTTGTAGTTATAAGTATAAGGGTATTTATACCTATAAGTTATGGTAACCTACCTAAAAAAGAAAAGATAAAAGGGTATTTCCTAAGAAAGTAAAAATCAGGATATAAAAGGGTAAAAATGAATATACAAGAAAAACAATCATTGGTATAACGAATTCTACACATGATATTGTATATGTGGCAATACTACATTGGTGAGGTTGTTAGAAGATGTGGACAAAAAGTATGGACAACTGGTTTATCCGAGTAAGGATAGCTTCATTAGTCTGGAGTCTCTCTTTCTTGGCGTCTCGGTAAAAAAGATGTTAAGTAATTGGTCAGCTCGGGCGTAAGAGAGTAATTGTCAATTCAGCATACTATAGAAAGATAGATGGTCATATGCCTTTCCACGAAGGGTAAATCGGTAAGAAAGTACTGGGCTTCGGTAGGGGTTGGTTGGAACGGAAGGATTCATTGAGCTAGTCCCTCTAATCCTTGGATTTGGCTGTGGGTTAGGGGTCTGGCAGCCTAATTCCCATCATTCCTGCTGAGTTATTTTAGATTTAGGATCAAATCTACATGGTCTCCGCTTAATTCTCCGTTAAGGTGATGTAGACTGAGGTCGATAATATTAAAGGCGTCGTAAACCCTATAGCCCTTGGGAAATCCAATATGTAGGCATTATTATTTATCTTCTAGAGGATTTTGAAAGGTTCTTTTGCTCTTGTAAATAATTTGTTCCTCCTTTTGTTCGAGAACCGTTCCTTATTGAGGTGCAGCCACACCAAGTCTCTTGACTAAAATTGTTTGGCCATCCTACCCTTAGTCTTTTCTCGCATTCTTCTAGCAGTTTGGTTGATGTGTCGAGTGACCTTATCATAGATGTGCTGAAGGGATTATGTTTTAGTCGAGGCATCAGGGTCCTCTTGCATAGGTACTGGTATAAGGGTGTAGTTGAGGGGCAACTCGAGATTGAATCCATAGACAACTTCAAAAGGGGTTCACTTAGTGGTGTCATGTACTATTCAATCATAGGCGAGCTCAACCTTTGGTAAGCAGACATTCCAATAAGCTAAGTTCTTGCTCACTGTAGCTTGTATTAGTTATCGCAAAGTGTGATTAACTACCTTTGTTTGGCCATCAATTTAGGGGTGAAATGAGGTACTGAAGAGTAATTTAGTCCCTAACCGATCCTATAGGGTTATTTAGAAATGACTCAAGAACTTCGAGTCTTTGTCGGAGACTACATTTCTTGGCACACCGTGTATCCGTATAATCTCTTGTAAGAAAAGAGAAGCAATAGCCGAAGCATTGTTAGTCTTGGTGAAGGGTACGAAAAGTGCCATCTTGTTGAGCCTATCCATAATGACCATTACAGAATTTTTGCCTCGGGCAGTTTACGGTAGTTCGAGGATAAATTCCATGCTTTATTTAGTCCATGGCTTCGTTGGAATAGGTAGGGGTATTGCTTTCCTTTACATGGCTCGGCATTTGGCCTTCTTGCATACAGCACAGCTTTTGACAACTCGATGCATATTTCTCCTCATTCTTGACCAAAAGAAGTGGCCATTCAACATTTCACAAGTCTTCCTTTCTCCAAAATATTCGGAAAGTCTTCTATTATGAGCTTCCCTAATCAGTAGCTCCTTTAGTAAACAATTTAGCATGTATAATTTTTCGCCTTAGAATAAGTAGTCATCCTCCACATGGTACTCGTCCATTGTCCTCCCATCAACGCGTCGTGGATTGGTTTGAAGTGTGGATCCTCGGAGTACTGTTCTTTGATACTTGCAAACCCAAATAGTCTGGCCTGCAACTTTGATAAAAAAAAGCATATCTCCTCGAAAGAGCATCTGTAACTATGTTGCACTTTCCTTGCTTGTAGTCACAAAATTGAATCCTTTAAGGAATTCAACCCATTTCACCTACCACTTCGACAACTTAGTCTAACTTCGGAGGTACCTCAGCGATTCATGGTCAGTATATATGATAAATTCTCTTAGTAGTAAATAGTGCTACCATACTTGCAGCGCTTGGATTAGTGCCAAAAGTTCTTTGTCATAGACAGAGTAATTTAACTAGGGTTCTTAGAGCTTTTCACTATGGAAGGCAATTGGTCAGCCTTCTTACATTAGGATAGCGCCTATTCCAATGCTTAATGCGTTGCATTTTAGCTAAATTTTTTTGTCAAAGTCAGGTAATACTAACACCAGGGCAAAGGTCAATCTTTCTTTTACCTCGGCAAAGCTCCTCTCTTCCTATTCTCCCCATCGAAAGTTAGTGTTTTTCTTTGTTAGTTTAGTAAGTGGCATAGCAAGGGTGTCGAAATTCCTAATGAATCTTCTATAAAATGAACCCAGTTTATAGAAACTTCTTACATCGGCACAAGTAGTGGGAGTTAGCCACTTAATAATTGTTCGAATCTTTTCATTATCGATTCGCAAGTCTCCTCCATTAACTATATAGCTTAAGAATATTACTTCCTCCTGGCAAAAACAACATTTCTTTAGATTGCTAAATAGTCTCTCAGTACGAAGGATATCTAAGATTGCTTTGAGATGTTCGTAATGACTCGGCATGTTGACACTATATATCAAGATGTTGTCAAAGTACACCATGACACACTTCCCAATAAGAGGTCTCAGTACATGGTTCATTAGCCTCATGAAAGTGCTTGGGGCATTTGATAAGTCGAAGGGCATAACCATCCATTTGTAAAGTCCATGTCGAGTCTTGAACGCAGTCTTCTACTTGTTTCTTGGCCTAATGCGAATTTGGTGATAGCTAGATTTAAGGTTAATCTTGCTGAAAATTTTAGCTCCTCTGAGTTCATCTAACATGTCTTTGAGTCTTAGGATCGAATATTTGTATTTGATCATGATCTTGTTTATAGCTCAGTTATCTACATACATTCGCTAGGTTCCATCCTTCTTTAGCACTAGAAGTACAGGCAGAATATAAGGGCTGAGACTCTCTCTTACATAGCCTTTCTTTAGCAACTCATTTACTTGACATTGGAGTTCAGAAGCTTGCTCGGGATTGATCTGATAAGCTAGCTTATTCCGTAGTGTAGCTCCGGGTATTAAGTCAATGTAGTGCTTTATGCTTCAAGTTGGGGGCAACCTCGTATGTAACTGTTTGGGGAACAGGTCGGCATATTCATATAATAACTCCTTGATCTCCTAGGGTAACTTACCTTGCTCCTTCATTTCTAATAGCTACTTGACCAACAAAAGGGTCGACTCATTAGAATTAATGGCCTCTTAGAGCTTAACTCTATTCATCACTAGAGCCTTCTTTGATCCACGACTAAGTTTCGTTTGCAACTTATTAACTTCTCTTGACAACATCGGATTCAGTATGATTCTTCGGTCATCCTTCTCAAACATATATGTATTTTTGTAGTCGTCATGTATAACCTTCCTATCAAACAACCAGGGCCTACCCAGCAATACGTTGGAAGCGTACATGGTTAATACGTTGCAGAGGATTTGGTCAAAGTAATTCCCTATAGTAATCGGCAGTAGTATTTACCAAGTGACATGTAATACTCCTTTCTCACTTAGCCAGTGTAACTTATACAGCCTCAGATATGCAATAGTCAGCAACTTCAGTTTTGAAACAAGATCGGCTGATGTTACGTTAGTATAGCTTCCACTATCTATGATGAGGGCACACACCTAATCATTCACATTACAGGTGGTATGGAATAAGTTCTCTCTCTAGTCTTCCTCTTGTGAGGGCTTGACATTCATAGTAGGTCGGACAACCACTAGTAACTTATCTAAGTCCTCAGTAAACATGTCCTTCTCAATCGACTCTTTCTTGGCAAGAACCTCCTTTTCCTCAGGTTCCTCATTCGTACTTTTTACTTCTGGCTTCGGGATATCTCTCTTAATGACCATTGTCCTTCAATTCGGGTACTAAGCAGCCATGTGTCTGAATGCTTGACATTTAAAGCACTTAATCTAGCTAGTCTTCCTGCCTAACCCTTGCCCCTTCTCATTAGTTCGGGTCAGCTCTTTACCATCATGTCGGCCTTTCTGCTTGACTCTTACATAAACCTTTTTGCTCGGCTTTGTACTTGACTGAGCTCGATGACTTGCCTGTCTTAGTTGGCTAGTCGGCATCCTTGCCAGTACTTAGCTCCTTCTTTGCCTCTTTACTCATTGGGCAATCCTAACAGCTTCATCCATTGTATCAAATCGTTAGAGCTCCACATGTCTCGAATGTCTCCTCTAAACCCAGTAATGAATCTTCAAACTGTTCGAGTTGGTGGTTCCTCCACTTTGTAATAGATCATGAGCATTTGAAACTCTTGAACATACTTATCAATAGTTCGAACTCCTTGTCTCAATTCTTGAAGCCGAGTGAAAGTATGTTGGAGATAAGTTTCTAGTACGAACCTATTTTTGAGTATTCTCTTCATCTTGAGCCAAGTGTTAATCTCTCGATATCCCTCTCATCTTCTCATAGCCCAAAAATTTCTTACACCACATGGCAGTATATCTGAAGAACTCAATAGTAATAGTTCTCACATTCTCATAATCTTCATATTGATAGTAATCAAACATACGCTCCACCTTCTCTTCCTAATCCAGATAATCATAAGCATTCTTAGATCTATTGAAACTTGAAATCCGAAGCTTTACATCATTGGATGCTCTGGGGATTCGTATACACTCTTCTTCAAAATACTTTCCTTCTTCTTCATTAAGCTCTCTTATGTCTATCATTCGCCTCACTCGTTTGTCAACTCCTCCACCTCAAACGGGTAGAGTTGAGCTCTACAGGTTGACCAGCTTATGGAGTGTTTTGCACAGCTTCAATAGGTTGGCAAGACAGTACATAAATAGCTCGAATCAGATCTACTAAGAGGTTAGCTACCTCGTCAAGCCTCTCGTAAGTGCTTTTGGGAGTTCCCTAAGATTATCGCTATGGTGGACAACTCTATTGTCATCACCAATACCAACATTCATATTTGGGTCTGTCATTTTTCTCTACAGATTGAAAGCTTAAACAAACACTTCAGAAAGTTAACAGTCAACAACATAATAGTCAAATGAATATAGTAATGTGCTCTGTTTTGCACACGCAAAATAGAGTATAACAGAACTTTAAAAAGAACCATTACAATTCACACAAAACCTCTACTTTGATACCAAGATGTTGAGAACCATGACCAAAAATAGATAAGATCGGTTGTTGGATGGGTCTAAGCTTGCAAAAAGCTCAAAAAAGAATTAATAGGAAAAGTGCAAAAGGGAAAAATGAAGAATGAAACAGTAAGTAAAACCTACGAACAACTCCAAAGGATATGATGCATTAATAGAACTTCTGAGGACTTACGTCACAATTTGATATGACAAATGAATTGGTCCGGTGAGGTTACTCGCCACCTAACCTTATTTAAGGGAAAGGATAAGAGTGTTGTTGAGAGTAAACAAATAGTGTTTATGTAAGGAAGAAAAGTACTCGAAAGTGTGTTAGGAATGACCTGATGTCCTCATAGTTATAAGTACAAGGATATTTATGTTCATAAGTTAAGGCAATCTGCTTAAAAAGGAAAAGAAAAAAAGGACATTTCCAAAGGAAATAAAGATTAGGATACAAAAGGGTAAAATTGAATATATAAGAAAAACAATCATTGGTACAACCAATTCTATACATGATACTATACACGTGGTGATACCATACACATGGCGATGCTATATTGGTAAGGTTGTTAAAAGATGCAGACAAAAAGTACGGACAACTGGTTTGTCCGAGCATGGATGGCTTCGTCAATTTGGAGTCTCTCTTTCTCAGCTTCTCAGCAAGAAAGATGTAGAGTAATTGGTCGACTTAGGTGAGAGAGAGGAATTGTCAATTTGGCATACTACAGAAAGATGGGCAGTCATATAACTTGGCATGACTGGTGACTTGGCAAGGAAGTACTTAACCTCGGTAGGGGTTGGTTGGAACGGAAGGATTTGTTGAGCTAGTCATTCTAGTCCTCGGGCTCGACTATGGGTTCAAGGTCAGGTAGCCTGATTCCCATCAACACCTGTATAGAATTGGAGGAGGATGAATATGAGGATTTATTAGTTAGTCTTCCCAAGGGTACTTCTTTGAATAAATTTTGGAGAGAAATCTTCAATGAGAGTAGTTTCTAGGCAACAAGTCAAAAACCTCTACCTTAAAGAAAACCCATGCTTGGATCTTTCACTACATCCTTATAAGGATAATCTATGGGAAGCATGAAAGTTTTGAGCTAGTAGATGAACATGACCTACTATCCTTGTATAGTGTGCTCAAGGGGTATTTGGTGAATGTTGGAATCCTCACCGCATTTGGAATTTTCTGGCAAACTATCGACAAGAGTAAGGGTATCTTTGTTGGAGGTTTAATCACTAGAATTCTAAGGAACTTAAGGTTGTGGCATAGCAATGATAGGCCAAGAGACTCTTGTGCTGAATTGGAGCCGCTTCCAAGAACCCCTTTCAATCACTGAGGTATTGTAAGAGTCTCTAACCCCAACTTGGACGTTGAGGACCCTGGTGCTCCAGAATTTGTATTAGTCACATCAAGTTTCTTGGTTGGAAATTTGAAGAGCTTAGAAACTGAAATGGTTGATATCAAAGAAATTTAGAAGGGAATTGTTGAATTCTTGAAGAATATTACCATAGCTGTGGGTATAGCCATTCCCTCCTACTTCTCTCATCCTCAAAGTCAAGAAGATGCAAAACCTAGTAAGCTTCTAGTTCTACCATTAGTAAGTGGCCCCATTGCTACCTAATAAGTAGAAGGGCGTGGGTCAGAAGATGAGGATTCGAATGATGAAGAGGACAGGTTAGAAGAAGAGGATAGTGACGACATGAAGGAGACCCAAGGAACATAACCAGAAGTCAGAAAGCAAGAGATTAGGAATGATAGTTGGACAAAGAAGATGTCGGAGATGAGGAAATTAAAGTCGATGATGATTGACTGTGTTTTCTTTCTTTTGTTTTATTTTTCTTTTGTTTTTTATCTAGACTCACTAACTATTTGAGAGCTTAACTTTATTGATGTATTTTGCTAAAGACTCTCACTTCAAGTATTGTTATAGGTTGTTTTAATTTATTTAATGGTCAAGTTTCTTTTATATTCCAATTGTCATGGTGATTGAAGGATGTCCGTTTTGATGATCAATGACCTAATGCATTAATCAAACTTCAAACAAGGGAGTCTTGTTCTTCTTTTTGTTTGTTTTGCATTTTCCCTTTTTCTATGCCTGTTCTATGTTTGCCTTCCTCAAACATTGAGCTAAGTGTGGGGAAGGTTTAACTCTACTTATCAAAAGTTTTCTACTTAAGTTTGTTTGTTTTAAGTTGTGAATTGACTTAATAGATTGTAGATTTGACAAAATAGCAGTCAATTTTATGTGTTAATTTGTGCCTTACTCATCTCTTGTGGATTTAGTATACCTGATCAAAATTGTAGGATAAAATCTAAGTGAAGCATACTTACTTACCATTTAATGAATGAATTTAGAGGTTATAAGTAAAGAAGAGTTTTTAGTTCAAAGTTAAATGGCTGTGTTTATAAACTTACGGAGTAGTATATTTACTCTTTAATTACTTTTAGAGCTCATTTAATCTTAAATGGAAAGGGTAAATGAAATAATTCACTCATCGATGCTTCTTGAGAATCTTTTCAATATAAAGTAAATCAAAGTGTTTAAGGATTGAATTAGTAAGGGTAGGCTTTGGTTCCTCAAAAGAGCAAAGTTTGACTCCATTGTTAATTTTTGTCTTTATAACTTTACAATAAGAATATATAAGGATTGAGTTAGTAAGGACGGGTTTTAGTCCCTTAGAAGGGTGAAGTTTGATCTTGTTGCTAATTTTTATCCTTATAAGTAAGTTATTAAGGGCAAGCTTTGGTCCTTGAGAAAAGTAAAGTCTGACCTTGCTGCTAATCTTTAGTGTTTATTTTTCTATTGAAGAAAACAAAAAATAAAAAGAAAAGAAAAATTGAAAATGAAACATGTAAGTTATCATTAGAGAGATTAAATAAAAAAGCAGAATTATAGGAGAAAAATAGATGCAAAATAGTTTTCTACTAGATTATTGCATTTAAGAAGTGATTGAAGGGTTTTGATACACTTATGGAAGTGGATGAAGTATAACCAGATTTCTTTTGTTCTAATTAACTTTGTGTTTACTTTATACCTTTGGAAGCTACCATTAAATAGTAAAGGTGAAGTTTGTTTTACTTTGATTAGTCTTAGAATATTGATTGTTGTATTCTAAGAACATAATGTGGTAAGCGCAAAATTAAGCCCCTATGAATGCTTTAATGAATATACAATAAAAAATTTGCTAAGTTTCTTTAATTATTTTAAGTGTTTGCTTAAGGATAAGCAAAACTTAAGTATAGGGAAGTTTGATAAGCACAAATCACTATACACTTTTTAAGCATATTTAGGTAAAAATTAATCATGATTGTGTTCATTTCTCAAGTTCTTGGTATCTGATTCTGTAATATATTAGTTTTAGATGATTTAAGAGCAAGGAGATGGAGTTTGCACAAAAACAATACGATTTAAGGAAATCATACCCGTGAGGAGTAGAAAACTTTAAAGGAAGAATATTACTATCACCATTACGGGTGTGATCATAGAAGAATTGAGTGCTTAATACCTGCCATGCCCTCTATTACGGGCATGGCCAAGGGAAGTATTATGATCCCCCTGTTCATCATGCCTGTGATTATATATTAAGAGGGTGATCGTTCTTTCTATTACGGGTGTAATAAGATGAAATAATTGAGACAAGGAAATTACATCTAACATCACAGCTGTGATTGATAAAGACTATTCTTTTTTAAAACGATTATGCCACGAGTCACGACTATGATGAGAGTAGACACAATAATTTTTTTTAAACTATTTCGTATGAATCAGTACATGGGATGAGTTTAAACATCAAGGGGTGTCTTGAAATGTTGTATTTCGAGCATTTTGACTAGAAGAACATAAATATACTGCAATTTTCAAACAAACGAGGATCATCGAGAAATCATCATCAAATATCACATTACATCACAAGACAATCTAGACCTTAGTTAAAGAGTTTTAACCACGGCACATCTATTCATCTTTGTACCTATTTGTGTTTTCCGTTTTCTATATAATCACTAGTGTTATATTGTGTACTTTTCTTGAAATTACTCGAGAGAGTCAATAAGACTTCATCATTTGTGTATTTGTGAGACTTTTATAGTGAAATCAAAAAGCGGTTTTTACTCTTCACTAATTCTATGTTTTATTTCTTGTAAATTAAGATTTCTGTTAGTTTATATTACTATTTTATCATGTATGAGTAATAGTTTAAGACTTGCTACATCTATTTGGTATGATTAAGTGCATGGAATAGTGGGTTTCTGATAAATGTTAATTCTAATGAATTGAACTTAATGAATCTAAGTTTTGTTAAGTGCATGATACTAACTTAGGATAAATTTCAATAGAATAAGTCAAGAGACAATTCTGTTGAATAGATCTAATTAATTTGAACAACTTACTCCTAATAGTAGAGATATTATTAGGAAAGTTGTTGCATCCTTAGGGGAATCGATAAATGATTATGACGTTAATGTGATTCTAATTGGTTTTTAATTTAGAAGATATTCTAATAGATACAATTAGGGTGAGGAGTAAGTAATTTTGAAAAGAATACTTACAAGATAGTAATTCCCTATAGGTATCGAATATTAGGATAAAAATGTCTTAGTAATATCATGATAAGTGGTGAAGCAAGTTTGCATGTTAATCATTGTTTTGTTAACCGTTTTTGTAGCCATTGTATTGGATAAAAGTTATTGTAGATTAGTGTAGTTTAGTTAGTAAATTAGACATTTTAATCATTAATCACTTGATAATTTGGTTGTTAGATAATAGGAAAATTAACTACTACTAGTGTTTGTATTTGTTTCTAATTGAGACTACCTTATACTCATCTATGTTATAAAATGATAGGTACACTTGCCTATTGAACTGAGTTAAGAATATAATATAGGTTTATAAATTTTAAAACTTAGAAACTCTAATTAGAGGAGATCACAACACGTATACTATACTAACATAATATAAAAGGGAATGTAAATAAGAATAGCAAAGTCTTATTGCATCAATAAAAAAGAATCAGAAACTATACTAAAAATGTTCAGACCATTTATTGTTGATAAATTATCCTTTAGTTATCAACATCGAATACTCAATGCTCTAAACCTCCTTATAAGTCTTAAATAAGGCTCATCTTGGCTATATATACCCTAGACAATTTATGGATATTTTAAACTTTTTTTAGTATGATTATATAACTTTGTTCATCAAGTTCCTCTTTCATCTAACCCTATATCTTTTTAGGTTTACTTCCATTTAGTCTTAAACCTATGAGTCGATTTATGGGACCTTCATTTCCATCATGGGGTGTAAGGTCAAGATCAAAATCAAATGATAAATTTTTAATTCTAAAGGAATTTGAATCTCATAACTTTCCTTCTATCGTAACTTTTGCAAAAATTTTGTGTAATTAACAATCTATTTTAAGGTTTGAGATAAAATTTTAAATTAATGTTTTTGCTTGGATTTTGCCCATTAGGGTTTGGGGTTTGATGTTTATTTAAAGATTTTGGTTTAATTAGGATTTTGAAGGCTTGATTTTATAATTTAATTTCACTATTAGCAAATTAGAACTCTAAGGACTAACTACAACAATTAAAATCAAGGTATTGAGTTTTAAGATTTATTTTTATTTTTTTAACCGATGAACAAAAAACTTTATTAAATATCAAAGTTCAGGATAACATGCTCCTATCTTTTTCAAGCAAAGTAGTAAGCTAGGATCGGGGTTTAACAACCCAATAGCTACAGAGCATCCCATGTCTACCTTGAGCAGCCGCCTCATCAGCACAAGAGTTTGCCTCAAGACAAACTAAAGAAAAATAACAAAAATCAAACCAAGAAGCTAAATAACTAATATCATCAACAATAGAAAGAACAAACCAAAAAGGAGAAAGTTTCCTAGAAATGAAATAAAAAATAACTTTGGAATCCATCTCAACATGAAGTTTCTTCCATCCTCTTTCCTTAGCCAAGAGTAAACTTTCACTTATTACCATAACTTCTACAACTTCAACTGAGCTAGCCAATAAAGAAATCAATTTTGTAGTAATAAGGTTCCTGTAAGAACCCCTACACACAAGACCTAATCCTATACTATTAGATATAACATCAAGCAAACCATCACAATTGATATTAATAAAATCTGCTAAAGGAGGCTTCTACGATCTTTCTTTAGAAAACTTTAAAAATACAACCCTTTGTTGTCTACTTACTACCAACATTTGCTATCTCTGCTCACAAATGTCAGAAGGGCTAACTGCATCTTGCTGAAAATGTGTGGAGTTTGTTACAGGATGAGGCTCATTCAAATCACCATGGGAAGGAGCAAACATAATTGGAATAATCCTTTGCATAGCCTCATGACAAGAGGATGGCATCACCGAAGAAAAGCTGATCATCGTGTTGTTGTTAATTGCATTGTCGAACTCTGAATGAGATTGCAAGAGATCATTTGAATTCGCACCATCACAAGAAACAACATGAACCTCTTTTTGTATTTCCCTTGCCACTACATATGAATTTGGGCCATGAAAATAAAAAAACACAAGAGTTACGGTGAATCCAAATGTTCCATAAGACCATTGTAATTTTGTTGAGTAGATCAAACAGATTTGATTTGGTGAAACTTATATCCACAACCATCTTGCAAATCTAAGCATCAAACTTGTTAATCTATAAGTCCTCAATACGCATATTACAAGAAGCAAGCCGGATGGGCTTAACCCAATCATCATGAACAATTAGGTGTTCAATAGTTTACTTAAGATTGCAAAAAGTACAAAGAGGGTCTTGTTTGGCCTACCTACAAAACAAGTTGAAATTAATTGCAAGGGCATTCATACGTGCTCTCCATAAAAGATGGTGATATTTAGGAGCACAATTGATTGTCCAAATGATCTTCCATAGCCTTTTATTAAGCAAACAAGAAGAAGAAGCACGATATTGCTCTCCTACCTCAGAAGTACTCAACAAATTGTAATGAAGAGATTTTATAGAAGAACATCCATGCCTATTCCTATTCTAAACAAGACAGTCATCAAAAGGATGAAAGGCAACAGGAGTTTGATAAATAGCATATTTTTCTTCTTCATTCAAGAAATGATTCATAGAATCAAGTCTTCATGTTAAGTTAGTATGATCCATCAAATCACTAACTTTAAGGTCTTTTAATTCCTTATCAATAATTATAGGATTCAAACTGTGACCTTCAAGAGAAGAGATCCATGGTTGATTCCAAAATAGAAACAACATCTCCTTTTTCAACTTGCCACACAATATGTTTAGCAACAACTTTTTTCTGCTTGAATACTTTATCATATCCATGAGGCTCTACTTCCTTTCTTAGAATTTAGGAAATCTGATTTTGGGAAGTAAATACGTTTCATGAATCTACTAAGCAAAGTATGCGATTTTGATAGGATATGCCATGCTATCTTTTCAAGGAAGGCTTTATTAAACAAATGTAGATCTCTAAAACCTAGTCCTCCCACAAATTTGGATTTCATGACCCAACTCCAACTCTTCTAATGAATATGCCTGCCATTATAATGGATCGAAATATTTGGTTTTAGGATTTATTTAGAGAGTGTAATCTCAGGGGCTAATTCTCCTATTGCAGCAAGTGGTTTCTTACTGAACTAAATTATAATGGATCATAAGATTTTATAATACTTAAGATGGATTCTAAGCATGTTCCACGTTAGGGTAGCTTTTAAATGCATTAATTATATTTTAACAATTGTCTTATTGAAGTTTATTATTAAATTCGATACCCTATCCACTTATCATTAGCTCTCCTAGGCGTAACACATGCAAGTAGGCCTTAATGTATATATCCCCAACCGAAGAAGAGTGGATTCCAAGCATTTGAAACCAAAATCTACTCGATAGATACAATAGGTCCTTGAATTTTCGGATTGAATAAGTTTTCTTAAATCACGAAATTTTGCATCAATTTCATCAACTATGGAAATTTGACCTAATTATATTCATTATTTTTTCTTGTTAAGCAATCTCATATCAAATCAAAACTTGGTGGAGTTATTGCCAATGACCTAAACGGAAGGATTTTTGTGACTCCAGAGATGTTTTGGGCCATGTCCGAATTTCAAGGATTATGTTACAACTATTGATAATTTGATAAGAATTATTGATTACTCGGGAGTTGTTTAAAATTCATAAGAATAAGTAAGACACCAAAAAAAAATAGCTCTATTTTAATATTACAAATAAATCTGTGCAAGAACCAATTTCGAACCGTGAACTAGCTTGAGATCGGCCTGACTTTGTAGTGATTGGGCTAAATCACCCTAGCGAATCGTCAGGCTTTAAGGGCCCAAGCTATTTACCTAGGTGGAACTGCCTAAATCGATGGGCTACAAACCGTCAAGCCAATCCGCCATTGAATTGATTAGTCGGCTCGGCCGATTTATCTCCTAAAAAAAAAGAAAGAGAAAGAGAAAAGAGAGGCCATGAAGTTAGAAAAAAATAATTAGATAATATCTAATAAGTTATTGCATATTAAAGCTACTTTATTTGCGATGGTAAATGATAAGTTTTTAAACAATAATATTATAAAACTAATGATAGATAACTAATCATAAGTTAATTATGAATATAAAGAATAAATAAAAAAATTAATTTCAATTAATGTAAATCCTTTTTTAAAACTTATCAAATATTAAGGATTTGAATACAAGAAAAAAATAAAAAAGTCGGAATCGCATTAGATCAGAAATTAATAAAAAATTATTAATGAATTAATACACTTAAAAAAAGAGAGAAAGAAGATCATATTATTAGAAATTATTAATGTATTTTTTAAAAAATTAATAAAAAAATTAAATATTAAAAAAAACGATTCAAAAGTCTCAAACTGGCTCTTGAATCACCGAACCTAGTGAATCAACTCGAAATTGCCAACTCATTGGTCAGTCAGGATTCATTGTATCACTAACCTATAAACTAACAGTTCAGGGTTGGTTGGATCCGATGCGTAAATCTATTTATAAATGATAATCAAAACTTGACCTGCAATTCCCAAAGCATAATGGACATAATTTAACTTAGCTTGAGCTTTTTTGATGCTACAAGTTTGAGTTTTCTTTTTTGAAGTGTTATTATCGCATTACTAGTCATTTATCTGCAAAGCTTTATTCACAAATTAGTTTTAATATATTTTACAATTAGTTTGATACAACTAATATATATAGGGTGAGCACATATACTATGTATTTGATGATACAATCAAAGGAGCTTATAAAAAGCATAAATTAAGAACCGCATTTGGTTATACAAGTTCAAAAGGCTTTTGTTCAATTTAGCCAACTCAAAGGACTGCATTAAACAAGGGTTTGAATCTCTTTCATTTAAAAAAAATGGACGTGAATGTTTATAATATGGAAAGAATGGCGACGGTATAGAGTTATGATACATTATTACTAAAATCATGTATCATAAGGGTTGATGCCAATCTGCAGCATGATAGGTATCATTGATTTTGACCAGAAAATTCAATAACGAAAGAAAATTGTACCCGAAAACCAATATATTGTGAAAAAAGTGCTCGTCAAGAATGCAATTGTAATACAAAAAGGATGAATTTGGTAACAAAAATTAGCTGAGTTGGTGGGAACGAGCCACATGATCTATAAGGGTATGATTTGAATCTCACCGCTGACATAAGATTTGTATTAGTTAGTAAGCGCCTGCAATTCCAAAGATTGCCCTGATTCATGATGGCGATCGGACCCCGAGCCACCTAAACTTTCTTTTTATTGGAGAAAAAACAGAAAAAAAAAGGAAAAAAAGAAAAAAGGACAATAGATGAGGTCAAACCCCATCTGGTGCGGTCCCATTGTCTACTTGCTGAAAACTTTCTCTCCTTTTTATCGCCTTTTGGATCACTTCCTAGTTTCACTTTACACTTTCAGGGGTGGGATTATTGGCATGGGACAAGGGGTTGTAAACATGCATTTACTACAATCCGATGGGAAAAGAGGATTTTTGTAAATATTTGCAAATTAGAGCCTTTACATAATGAGATTCCCCAAGCCATATCTGTCTTAATAATACAGGTTTGCTGTAGAGAAAGTGATATTTCAACAGAAACGATTAACCTATATCATCGTATGTAAATTAAATAATCGAATATAAATTGAAGTTTTGATTTCACCATAAACACCGCCAATTGTCAAATAACCCTTAGTTTGGTCTTAAACATGAAACTTTAGCTTCACCGTAGGAATTTCACCCTCTCTAAAATATATTTAATATGTGTTAGGTAACACTGTTTTTTTTTTTTTCACCCCTTTTTTCCCTTTACTTTTTTTTTAAAGATGTACCCGTTTATTTCTCTCTCTCTCTCTCTATATATATATTATATATACATACACACACACACACATATATATATATAAGCAAATAAAAAGCAAAAGTGACATTATATGCTACCTTAAGTTACACATTCAACAAGATTTAAATATCTTACTCCAAGTCAAATGGAGTTCTTCTCTGCCGATAATTACAAAAACACTGTTATTTTAAGTTAAATAAAAGACAGTGCTTCTAACAATAGAACAAGCATAAACACCTTGTCAAGGAAATAGATGCTCCAAATCCCATTATTACACATCGTAACCTAAGATGCAACGATTCCGCTATGCATTTAATTATTTATAATAAAATATGAATGTACTAAAACTCATATACTATAAATATCAACAAAGTCTACCACATCTCACATTTAATGTCTCCTCAAATAACCGTTTGGAGGTAATAAATATTTACCGAAAATAATAAATTCTCCATGAATCAAAATATTTAATCCACTTTTAACTAAAACCATAAAATTAAAATAAAGATCCCCCATGAGAATGACATTAAACCAATTGTAGCAAAGTGTATAAAAGCACTACATTTAAGAAACCTAAATGCTAGAGATGGGAATTGGAACCAGGACTGTAGTCTGTAGTGGTCAGTTGGAGATGGGAATCGGAACCAAGACTGTAGTCGTCTTATGATGCGATCGTAAACCATGGGTTTAACTAATTTAGTTAAGACATTTTTTAAAGATTCTTTGACACAAGAGGAACAAGCGTTCTAGAATAATTTCATGATACATCATGTAAACTTGGGAAAAAGTTTGATAATGTTGGAGTTAGCTTCGACTTGTAAACTGTGTTTTTCCAGTTCAGTACTGGATTCTACTTTTGATTCACTTCCACTTCTGATTCTGCCACGAATCTTGCTTCAGAAGCAAGCTTGTCTAGAGTTTCTTATCAAGTGTTAGAGATTTTGTTCAAATATATATGAAATACCATGGAGATTTTGTTGCAGATATAAATCTCTATATTTTAGATAATAAATATTTTTTATAGCTACTTTGTTTCATTATTTGTATGTGATTCTCTAAATCGATCCTCATCCTTATATAGACTTTGTCTAAATATAAATATTATCATGCAATCCTATGGAACCATTATTGATCATTTAATGAATTTTCACGGGGGAGGCAACATGAAGTGTTGAATTATATTAGCCCAATAATTTAGGATAATGTGGGTAGCTCACTAAGTCTTTCACCACCTAATTTTTTTTTTTTAAATTTCTAATAAAACAAGTTATACCATTAAAGTTGATATGACAAAAGCTCATGATAGAGTTAAATAAATTAGGTGAGAACTTGATGTAAATGTGCTTTCATGATAGATGAGTTAACTAAGCTATGCTATGTGACTTTTGCATCTTATAATTATATGATTAATGGTAGGAGAATAGGTCGAATCAAGCTTACTTAAGGAAAATGACAGGGAGATCAAATTTCCCTACCTTTTCCTTTTAGTAGTTGATACTTATCCATAATTAGCAGTAAAGTGAATGGCATAGCACATTTGGCCGTTTAATAGAAATGGCATTTATTTTACCCACTCTAGTCTATTTGTAGAGGAAAAGGGATGAGTAATGTAAGTTATGCTTCCTCCTCTTTTGTGTTTGATAATAGATTGTGGAAAATTATGTAGGATCTAAACATCTTAAGGTCAATGGCATCACATACGCCTTAATTATACACCATAACTTTTTACTTGTCATATAACATGCCTACTTAAAACTTTGCTTGGCTCTATATATACCTTCGTTATCTCCATGTTATGTAATTAATCCATTCTGTAAAATGAGCCCACTACTATTTGACATATGTATTTCCTTTTTTTCTTTTTCCTTTTCTAACAAGCCTTTTTTTTTTTTATTCCATGTAGGAAAAAACATTTCCATGTCAATTGACAATAAAAAGATAAAAAAAACTATGCCTATAATAAGAAATATAAAAAAAACACAGATAATAGGAATTTAAAATCAAAACATCAATCAAAGCAAAGTATCACCCATTCAAACTAGGATATTGAATTCGAACATGCAACAATAACTGGTTTGTGAGAAGGATACAAAGATGCATACACAATGTTATCTACAGCTAAAGAACAATTGCTTGCTATAACCTCTAGTTACCAAACAATCTTTATGTTGTCCTCTAATTGAAGGACAAGTTAGCATCAATTATTGGTGAAATCAAAAGGAAATGCACACTATAGGAGGAAAAGCATTGGTCTAAGAGCTAGCAAATGTTTTAGGAATCAAGGATTAAGCATTGATTTTCCTAGCCAATATGAAAATATATTTGTATTTATGTCTAAAAGAAAAAGACTTGTAATACATAGATGTTGTTAGAACTTATACAAGAATGTTTCTCGTCATTAGTATTATATGAAAATATAATATTTTGCTCAAAATTTCCTTCTTATCCCCTGCCCCAAGAAACATTATCAACTATTATCAAACACAAAGTTATATTTTGTAGACATAAATAACCATGACTAAGTCATAAAGACTTCCATAAAGTTGCAGCTCATAATTTTACAATATCATTTTCACTTTCCAATTATTCAACCAATTGAAGCTCATAACTACTTAAATGAACCTATTGTGCTTTCAACCTTACAACCACATGCTAATGATAAAAATCTAAGTGATTATCAACTTCTCTCTACGCTTTGTGCCCTCTTCATTCATAGCTTATCTAAAAAAATTTAGCTATCCACCTGCAACATGATTATAGTCATGCCAAGATGCTTACTATAACAATTATAGAAAGACAATTGATTGACCACAAAATGTCAAACAAAAAACTTTCTATTTAATTAATTAATGTGCTACAACCAAACAATATCTATGTTAAAACAATTCTAGGTAAAGAACCTTATTGTACCACGACCATTTACAAAATCTCCTTCTAGAGTTTTCTTTTACCTTCATAAAGAAGATCTTAGCCTTCAACTTGCATTTGTAAGTTACCAGTGAGACACTACAACAATGGTAAAACTTTAATGAGCCAACTGAGTTTAAAGATGACATCTTTCCCATAGGATTCTCCTTAAGAACAATGAAATTGATAAATAAGGGTTGATTCCTCACTTTACAAAACTAGATTTCCATTTAGGTTTTTTATTTTTTAATGCTTCGATTTTTAGGGTTTACACTTTTTAGGATTAGTGTTTGGGGTGTGTGAAATAGATGAGAAATGGATTTTGCAATTGGGGTTTCAACTGTTTAAGTTAGTATTTCGATTGATTTCACATGCAATAAGGTTAAGGTTTTGAATGGCTTAGAGGTTAGGAGTAAGGTTTGGAATGGATGATGCTTTGTTTTAGTTGATGTTTTGATTTTAGGTGCCTTTAATTTGTTTATATGTGTATGTGTGTATATTTTTTTTCCTTCTAAGCAATGATTTTTATTGTTTTCTTTTTAATATTAGCGACAGTGGAAATGTTTTTTCCATCATGAAATAAAAAAAAAGGCTAATTAGGAAAAAAAAAGAAGGAAATACACATGTTGCACAATAGTTAGCTAATTATAATGATAAGATTAATAGTGTAGTAGTGAGATGATAGCAGTGTATGTGGAGCTAAGCATAGTTTCAATCGGATGTATCATATGACAAGTTAAAATCTAGGGTGTACAATTGAAGAAAACTGTAAACTTGAAGTGTAAATAATGCTATTGACCTAACATCTTACCAAATATTAAGCATTTTCTCTAGAGCATATGCACAAATTTAGTTACTTTTAATGCAACTCTACATAAAAACAAATCTAAACAAAATCTTCTTTATATTTTTTGTTCCCAAGTGGAAAAAGATGAACATAGTTTCTTGCTTTGTGATTAGACTCAATTAGTATGGTTTGTTGTCTTTAGACTTTAAGTGAATCCTAGTTCCATTAATAGAATAAGAAGATTGGTTTTTATATCTTGTTAACTTGATATGTCTAAATAGCTATGAATGAAAGACTCTAGATTAAAATGTAGATCTTAGATTGTGGTATATATAGAAAGAAAGGAACATTAGTGTGTTAATGCTACATCTCCCAATCACGCCTTTACAATTAGGTTAACTTATTGATCCGTTCATTAATTTTTCAATTGTTTGAAGTTGTTGCAATATCAGGTAGCTCTTTGAAGCACTACGACCTGGAGATGATTGACTATGCTAAATAGGCTCCATTAGTAAGTAGCGATATCAAATTATTGGCACTTATTCCTTCCTTAAAAACTACATGTATTATGATGATAGCCACAAATCATATTGGTGAAGAAATGTTGGCTAAGTCAAATTTAGTCATCTATATGGAGGGTTATGGAAGCTGAAATTTGAGCTATAAAGGAAGTTGCGATGTGTGCCATTGACAAGCAATAGAACAACATCATTGTGAAATCAAATTATTCTCTAGCTTATAAAAGTTTCAAATGTTCAAGTAAGACCAGTTTTTGTCAAATAGTTAAACCTCTTATACTTCATGTCAAATACTTATCTAGTCATTTTGAATCTATGTCCTTTTCTTTACTCAATCATAAAGCAAATGAATGAGTTGATTGTGCAGTATTCTTGGAAAAAAAGGGAATGAGCATATTTTTTAGGTTATCACAATCCTATCTCCTTTATATTCCATAAAATAAGCAAACTTAGAGTGTAGACTACTTGGATTGATTTCTTGTTTGTTTTCATCTCTTTATTTACAAAGTAAATTTAGCTAGGAAAAATAAAAACTCTAGTATCATTAACAAAAGTTTGATTATGTATGATAATTTTACCAACTTTAAATTTCAGATATAAAATTTCAAAAACTTATAAAGTTTAAACAGTAATTATGACATTATCCCTTATATTTTAAAGCAAATTTTAGGATTTTGATCAACAAAAAAGCTTAAGTGTTCGAAGTTTTAATCACATAGATTGATTCATAAGAAGCTAAGTGAAAGAATGTAGATGTTTGAAAGGGCTTTTATTGGGATGCCCTTGTAATAATCATTAACAAATTAAATAAACAATTAGTTCATATTGTATGAATTTATGATAACGGAAATTTGCCCTAGATTATAGCTTGGAACATTACTTATTGATCTAATCTACTTTGCCAAGGTTGACAATATGACCTGATTTGAGACCAGGGGTACTTTGAGCCTGGCCAATCTGATGGGTCAAAAAGCCCAACTTGGCCCATTCAAATACTTTGAATTTGAATAAAAGCACGAACAATTTATCATCTACCTAATATAACTACCTACTTCTCTTATCTTTCAGCCTGTGATAATTAAAAAGTTACTACGTAGCCCAAAACAAATGAATTACTTGTTACCATGATTCTTGAAAAAATGCCTATGAATATGGAAATAGTAATACTATAAGAACTCTCTACACTCTTTTAAGAACTCACTCGCTTACTTTATTTACTTCACTCTTCTATATACTAACTTAGGTATTAGAGTGGCTATACTTAACTAGTTCTAGCACCCTTTAGCCTAATATTGTTTCTCTCTTTCAAGAATCAATCTACAATACCACTTTCAACCAACAACATTTGGCGCCTTCTGTAGGAATCGAACCCATGATTATATGGTTAATTTGTAGAATAAGTACAAAAAACGATTACTTATCGACAAGTAATGTGTCGTTAGAACATGATTGCTAATTTTTAGAACGAGTATAAAAGGTCAACAACTAGATAGACAATATGGGCTAAAGTGAATAACAGTGATTTAAAAACTTACATCATACAATTTGGTAGCAATGTGGCCTTTTTTACTACTACCAACCTTATCAACATCCTTTCTCACAATCTCTTTGTCTTTTGGCAAAATGATCCCCTCCAGTAGGGCTAAGGATTTTGTCTTATCCCTTAAATTAGAATTAGTGTTTAGAATGGTATGACTCCAGCATGGCATGTAATAGTAACTCTCCTTGGTCTAAGGAGTGAAATTGGAAAATCTGATGCTTAAAGCTTTCTCTTAGAGAGCCTCCTTTGTAGAACATTAGGATAAACTAAAGAAGAAGGTATTGGGGGGAAGGGATGGATTAGGGTGGTGCTTTGGTGGTGAATTGAGTTTTAGGGAAAATTGCAATACTTTTCGAAATTACCAATTAAATACAATAACAAGAATGATCAAGACAATGATGAAATATCAGTAAGTAAGAAATTAAAAGAGATAGGGATAGTGAAATTCAAGGTTGGATATAACGTAGAGTTTGGACTACCTCCTATTTTCCATGAATACACAATGCCTCCAATCGAAGACTTTACACTACTTTATTGATTTCTTAATCCAAGCTCCAAGAGTTATACAGAGTTGATCCTTTACTGCAATATTTCAATATTCTCTTGTATTCTTATTGTCTCTTAGAGAAATTTGAAGTATAGTACCCGTAAGCTATTAATTGCAAAGTGTTGAAAGTTAAAAGAACTACATTAATAATCCTTGAAATTGAATTTTGTGTTGTAAGTTGAGATTATGATTTGTGTTGAGAGTTATGAGTATGAAACTTGTGTAATCAAGTTTGTGTCTTGTCCTTGGTCAGGTTATTGATCATTTATATCATCTCATTCAATTCTTTTTGTTATTATGCATTCAATGCTCCAATGATTAGTTGAAATAGGCTTACTAGCATGCCGGTACCTTACTCTTATCGGCATGACTGTAAGCAAATGCACTACCGACATGAACACCAGCAAGCGTATCGGTATGCTAACTCTTCAAGGTTAGAGAACTTTTCTTTTTGTTATTCAGGCCTTTACACAGTTAGCTTAATTCTTTCTTTTGCCGTCATGCTAGTAGGCTAAGTATCACTTGAAATCACTTTTAACACATAATGAACAAATACATTTTGCAATTCAACTTTAAGATCATTTGATCATTACTCAAAAGATTAAATATCTTGTCAAGTCAATTGATATATTTAATTATTAAGCAAATTAATTGATCTTATTCAATTAACTCAATATAGTCAAATGAAACTTAGTTTAATCATCTACTTTTTTTTATTCTCATCAAAATCAATTAGTGAACCTTTGGTTTAACAATCTCCTCCTTTTGATGTGGAAAAAACTCTTATATATTTAAGAAGTCCCCCTCAATCTAATCCTTACCCTTAATTTAGTACTTAATTTCAAGATATTTGAAAATTGAATAAGATTAAGTGAGTACTTGCAAAATGAAAGTATTGATTCTTTTGAGATAACTATTATCCAATCAACAAAATATATATTTTGACTCTCTAATGACTTGAATATTTCTTCTCCTTTGGCCTCATAAAAAGAGGAGTATCCAGGTGGTGAAGAGGGAAGATGATTCAAGTCAAAATTTTAGTATAATTCCGGCTTAAGCTTTAGGATATGCCCCTGCAAAAGTGAAATCAAAGAAGCTAAAAAAACCATGGCAAAAGATCTTTATAATGAATTAATCAAGATCTACCCATGCCATACCAAATGTTCAAAAACATTAGCTAACTATGAAGATTGTAATAACTCAATGAGATACATAAACTATAAGTAGTAAACACTATAGACAAGCAACAAAAGAAACAAAAGCCAAGATAATGGCTAATGCAAGATAATAGAAAATAATAGTAGTATTACCAATGGCCTAATTCTTAACATAAGATAATGTAATGAAGAGCATATGCAAAATAGATTGGAAGTTGGAAATTCATGCAGTTGGTGGATCATCATCTTGAGCTGGAGGATGGAAGGGGCAAGATGGGTAGTAATAGTTCATTTAGAAATGACTATAATTCATCAAGGTGGTGTTGTGATGATGGATAGGGGTTTGGTAAAGAGAGAAAGTTGTGTAAGGAAGAAGAGGAGAGTGTGATTTAAAGAAGTGGGGGGGATTGATGAGAGATTGTATAGGTTTGGAGATGATTAATAGGGGAAAATTATGATTTTGAGAGTTTGAAGATAGTGGATTGAAGAGAGAGAATGATTCTAGGGTTAGGAGAAGAAGATGATTTGGGAGTGGAAGTGAGGAAAGAGAAAATTTGAGGGTTTTCAAAAATAGTGCCTAGAATCTAATGTACTGGCATAATGATAAGTGAGATTACTAACATGATGGTTTAGAGAACATAACCAATTGCAACTTCTTATTTAGAGGGGTATATTAGCATGCCAATGATGGTATTTTGCAATTCTATAGAAACTTGATTATATCCACTCCAATTCTCTAAGTTGCTAACTCAAGTTTATTTTGATTGATTTAATGAGTGTTCCAACACTTTAAACAAGTTTATTTGAGTTTGTTAAAGTTTAGAAAAAAAAATTTCAAATATTTAGCCAAATTGAATCCTAAAAGCTATAGAGTTCATGATTAAGAAGAAATGTGCATATATGAGCAAGTCATGTGAATAGCCATTGAGTTTTTATGTATCGACACTTTAAGCAAATTTCAAATACATTTTTTAGCATGGTTGGAACACAATATAGCTTTAAGGCTTTATAAATTATAAAATTACTCTTTGAGTTCCTTATGATCAAATGTTAAGCATAAATATAGCTAAAGAGTAAGTATGAATTCTTTCTCAAATTCAAGATAAGTTTATACTTCAAACATGTTTGAAAGATATCAAAAAGTATAAAAAATGCATGATCAAACAAAGCAATATCCATATGGGCACAAATAGGCATGAGATATCTCAAATAGCACTTTGTTCCTTATAAGGGTTTAGAGAGTTCAAATTTGCACAAAATTGAGATTAAGCTAGATTAACCACTCAAACATGATTTATGGATGAAAATAAACGTGTGAAGCTCGGTCTTAGGCACGAAAACTAATGCATAATAAATTTGTGCATATATAAACTTAGATAAGCATGAATGACTTAAAGTATTCCCAAAACATATTAAACGCTATGTTTTATGCATGAAATCTATATGAGCATATTCTTTAGGTCTAATTGACTATAATAAGTTTGTATCTTAGCAACATTAGTAAGATTTAACAAAATTAAGTTATTAGTTACTATAAAGCTTGTTATTAAGCCATATAAATGCATGGATGACCAATTTTGAGTAATGAGACTTAGTTATGACAAATCAATACTTCAAGCAAGTTTCAACATCATATTTAAGTATGTTGGAAAGAAAATATTACAATAATGATTCAAAAGTCCTCAAATCACCACTTTAAATCAATAAAGTCAACTATTGAATACAAATTGGGCTTAATGTCACATATACATACTAAATCGAGTTCATGATAATTTGGTATTCTAAACAAGTTTCAATAGTACCTATAAATATAAAGGTAGCATGATCAAGACATATAGTATGCAAATGGACAAAATGATTATATGACTTCCCAAACAACAATAAGAGCCTAAATTGGGTTTCAGGGAGTCAACTTTACCTAAAATAAAAAAAATAAGCCAAATCAATTACTCAACCACAATCTATGGATGGAGTCGAATACAGTGAACTAGTTTTTCGGCATGGCATGGCAAAATTGTGTGCATATGACCCTAAATGTACACGAGTGACTTCAAATGTGCACAAAATGCATGATATTTGTAATTTAAGCTTTCAAGCTAGTTATAAATGCATATTTTGACATAATGAGAGTTTAAGCATGGCTTGCAAAGCTAACAACTACAAAAACATTAGTTGAGTCTCTAAATACTTATGTGATCTCAAATGTGGTTGAGGAAGGTCAATTGTGCATAGTTTTACAATCAAATCAATCCAACCATTCAAGCATGAAACATTAGCATATTTAAATACTAAAGAGCTAACATTTAACATTAAAATCAAGAGATAGCAAATATGTATACAGGGAAGCCTAAGTAAACATTGAGAACTTCAAGTGTACACAAAATATGTTAGTTATTGTATGGAGCCTATTTGAATGAATTTCTTGAATCAAATACCATGTTGGACGCATTTAGAATTTTCTTTGAGCATTCTCTATTTAAGTTTCTTGAGTTACTCCCATTTGAAGTTCCTACAAAAACATTTAATTGCTTTTTTGGTACTCATATGAGTTTAGGTCCTTTATGGTTAGTAGCAATGACATATTCTTGTCCTTTTGGAACCTAAACCATTTTACCTTTATGATTCAAATTGGTATTGCGACATATTGCACATGAACATATCTACCGCAATAGTTATAAGTCTTGGTTTTTGCTTTTATAAAGCAACTCTTATAAGACTTGTAAATATTTTCCTTATTATAGCCAATTCAGGTCTTGTCTAATCCTTGCTTTTGAGAGTTAAGGAGTTTATTCAAATTCTTTTCTTCATTTATGAACTTAGCTATAGTTTGTTTTGAATCATTTAGACTAGACTTTAAGATAGCATTTTCAATTTGAAGCTTTCTTAGCCTATCAATCATATTATCCTCATTTTTCATGCTTTCAACTTTTGTTTTAAGAGAACTGCACTTTTCTTTTGATTAATCATTTTCCTTATAGCACTTGATTGCTTCCTTCTTCTCCTTCCTTGATCGAGATATGTTTTCATCCTTATCTTTTACCAATTTCCTATTAAACTTCATGAATTTGTTGAAATTTCTCATGATCATGGTTACATCATCATCGTCCTCTCTTTCATCATTACTTGAGCTCTTCTCTCACTACTTAAGCTCTTCTCGATTGCCTTCAAAGAAATTATTTTTTTCTTAGATTGTTCTCCTTACCTTTTAACCATCTCATGAGTTTTAAGAGTTCCAAAAGTTGCTCCTTTAGCATTATGTTAAGATCATGAGCTTCCTCAATCACGGTTCTCTTGGCAAAAACCTAAGGATTTTGGAATTTATTTTAAAACTAGTAAATGTCTTTCCAAGAACACTTAAAGGATTGATAATATTGATGAATCTATTATGCATCTCATCAATAGTTTCATTTGTATCCATTCTAAAGTTTTCAAATTGTTCACATAACTAGCTTATCTTTATATCTCTTACTCTACTAGTTCCTTCATATACACTTTGTAAATCTTCCTAAATTTCCTTAACACTCTTCAATATATAAACTCTATTAAAGTCATTCTCAGTAATGGCACAATACAAGATATAAATAAGTATTTCATTTATATCTAACAACTTCCAATCATTATTGATGTAATTATTTTCTTCCTTGCCTTCTATCTTAAATGGTCCTTTCTCTACTACTTACCACAACAATCTATTTTGTGCTTTTAAGAATATAGTCATTCTACATTTCCAATAAGGATAATTATTCCTTGTTAATAATGACGATCTATTTATAGCTTGCCCTTCTATAAAGCCTAGTGTGTTCAATGCCATGATCCTTACTCTAATATGCAATTAAGCAAATAATTAGAAACTTGCTTTGATACTAATTGTAGAATAGTAGGCTAAACTCAAGAAGGGGGTAGGGGGGTTGAATTGAGCTTTAGGACAAATTGCAATTCTTTTTGAAATTACTAATTAAATACAATAACAAGAATGATCAAGACAATGATGAAACAACAATAAGTGTGGAAATTAAAGGAGATAGGGATAGAGAAATTCAAGCATGAATATAACGTAGAGTTTGGACTGCTTCCTATTCTCTACAGGCACACAATGCCTTCAACCGAGGACTTTACATCACTTTATTGATTTCCCAATCCAAGATCTAAGAGCTATACAAACATAAGCTTGATTACACAAGTTTTACAATCATAACTCTCAACTCACAACACAAAACTTAATCTCAAGGATTATTAGTATGGTGCTTTTAACTTTCAATACTTTGCAACTAATAACTCACGGGCACTACACTTCAAATCTCTTTAAATATTAGCAAATTAGGATATAAGAGACAATGAGAATAATAGACAATAAGAATGCAAGAGAATGTTGAAATATTGCAGTAAAGGATTAACTCTATCTTGTCCTTAGTTGGGTTGTTGATAATTTATATTATCTCATTCAATTCTTCCCCGTTATTACGCATTAAATGCTCTGATGGCTAGTTGAAATAGGCTTACGGGCATGCTAGTACTAGTAAGCAAATGCACTAATGGCATGAAGGCTCTTCAAGATCATAGAGCTTTTCTTTTTGTTATCTAGGGCTTTACACTATTAGCCTGGTTCTTCCTTGTACCATCATGCTGGTAAGCGAAATATCACCTGAAATCACTTTTAATACACAACAAACAAATACATTTTGCAATTCAACTTTAAGATCATTTGATCAACACTTAAAAGTTTAAATATCTTATAGATTCAATTGATATATTTAATTATTAAGCAAATTAATCTATCTTATTCAATTAACTCAATATTGTCAAATAAAATTTAGTTTAATTATCTATTTTTGTTTTGTTCTCATCAAAATCAATTAGTGAACCCTTGGTTCAACATTCTTGACTTTCTCATCTAACTCTTTGCTCTTCTTGGGGGGGGGGGGGGTGTTTGTTCTCCAACGTGTTCTTTTCCTTTCCTCTTTCTAGGGCTCACTATAGACACTGACTCTACCGTTGCTGAGTTGTCGATAACCTCAATTGGAATAATCTCCATAGCCACATTAGGAGTGGCAATTTGGCTAGACTCACCAATGGGATTCTCTTTAATCACATTTTCAAGGAGTGGTGGCATTTCTTTTTCTTTTTGCATGAGCTTAGGAATATTTTCTTATTGAACAACTTGCTTACCTTTTGGTCGAGATATCTCCTTTTTCTTCTTCTTGACAACTTATCCTTGTACTTCACCTTGATTTGGGGCAACTTTAGTAGCGTGATGATCAAGTTTTTGTTTTTTGGCCTTAACTTGGGCCAACAGCTTTCTTAGGCCTACATCACCTACACCCATGTTTGCAAAAGAAGAAGAATATTACAACTTCAAACTAAAAGTATATATAACTTATGAATCTATGTTGAGTGAAGCTCAAAGGCAAAAGATCTCCCCCAATGAGTTGCAAGGGATTCCTTCTTATAGCTCGACTCAATAAGATGGGTAGAGCAAGTAGTACCTTCCTTATCAGAAAATATTGGCTCCCCCTTGTTATAGTGCTCAATAATTCTCTTGGCATCCTAGAAAAGCATTTTATCAGGGCTACCTATCTTTGATCTTTTTAGTAGTTGTAGCATCGTTCGACAACACCTTTATTTCATTGGTCTTGATAGGCTATGTCCACTTACTCTAGAAATCAAGATCTATGTCCAACCTAACTAAGATATACTTATCATGCCATTCGTGAACTTACGGCTATGTTGTGTTGCTGCATAGAACCATCCACCAAGCTAACATTTGATTGTATAAAAGAATCTAAATAGCTATGGTATAACCCTGACTTTGATCTCCTTACATATTATTTCAAAAGCAACAAGGATCCTATATGTATTGTGAGAAAATGTATGCAGCGACACATGGAAATAGTTAAAGAATTGTTTTTAAAAATTGGAAAAAGGAAGATGTAACCCAAACTCAAAATATCTCAAATAAAGATGAAACTCACACTCAATCGAAAAACACACCCTTTCATCCTCCTTAGGCCTACGAAGATGAAACTTAATTGGAAGATCTTCAAAATACTTGTTATATCTAGAGATAATTGTCTTAATGGCATGCTCTTCATTCCATTAAGCGAATCAATGTTATATACTAGGTTATTGTATAAATACTTAGTAAGTGGCTCATCTTAAGGATAAACATCTATTAGAAGTGCATTTATGTGGGCAAGCTTCTCCCACCTCTCAATTGCATTATCTGCCAAGCTACTAGAAGTAGAAGCTGATTTAGTCGCCTTATGGATGGGTTAAGGGGGGGGGGGGGGGGGGAGGGGGAGGGAGGAGTAGCCTTAGAGTCAGTAGGAGTGGTTGAATGGATTTTTCTCCTAGCCATACCTAATGGAGTGTTGAAAACACGAAAGAAGAGAGAAAAAGTGAAGAAAGAATTTCAAAGTTTTATGCATAATAGTTTTAAGAGAGAAGACTATAGAGAATTGGGATAAACGAAGTAGAAAATGTGTAATGGAGCCTCTTAAAGACTTTTTAAGTATAATCCCAAATAAACCTTTTCTTGGAGAATGAATGGAAAGATGATTGGGATTTGGACATGATTTGATTTAATGGGTTGATAGAAGACATGTGTACATCATTAGAAATCCAATGGATACAGTAGTGTAATAATGACATAATTGATAGTTATCTCATTTGTGTGTGTGTAGAATACAAGTAGGTAGGAAAAAAATGAAAAGTTATGACCTTTGAGTTAAGAACTTGTGCAATGCATTATAGTGAATATTGAATGAAACATGAAGGCACCAATTAAAAGCCCAGTAGCCTTATTCGGCATTAATGTAACGATCCAAAAGTATAGGCATGGGTTGCTTGCTTGCTAATAAGAATGGATTGGAGAATGATAGTAGAATTTCTCCCCATAGTACAATTTGGCGTATTGCTTACTAAGTTGATCTACTTTACAAGGGTTGGTAATGCAACCTTTGAGTGAACTACCTGTTACGACGGTTGTTAGACAAATGCCTATAAATATGAAAACACCAATATTGTAAAAACTCTTTACGCTCTTTAAGAACCCATTCACCCACTTTCTTTACTTCACTCTTCTATATCCTGAATGAGGCATTAGAGTAGCTACATTAGACTAGCCTTGACACCCCTTAACCTAACTTTCTTTCTTTTTTCAAGAATCAATATGTAGCACTACTTTTGACCAACAACTATCACCCTAATGAAGAACACTTAGCTAGATTAGAGCATCTCTATGCTGATTTGGCTAAGGAAAACCAAGAAGTTTAAGAAGAATAATGAATTCTTAAATCTCATTTAGAAAAATAATTCACTTAATTAGAATCAAGGGCACGAGACAATAATGCCAAAGACTCTAATAGTTTAGTCTAATTACCTGAATTAGCAAGAAAGTAAGTCAAAGTGATGCATGGAACTTTGACCCCTACACTCAAAAGAATGGAAAAGGAAAACAACTGCAGCAAGCGTGTCGTATTAGGCCATCACATGTCAGTGTCCTCGCTTTGACTAGTCATTGGTTTACAATAAAGAAAAGTTCTTTTGTTCTAGAAATTTTAGAGGAAGTCATACCATGGCATGCCAAATTACCGAAGTTTGAGATGTATGATAGAACAAAAGACTCGAAGGATCATCTCGAATATTATCACACTCTTGCTAAATTGTACGGCTTGAGTGAAGCCATTGCATAGTTGAGGCATTTCCCTCAACTTTGCAAAATGTTGCAAGAACATGGTTCAAATGCTTAAAGTTGACCACTATCACATGTTTTGAGGATTTAGTAGAGGTTTTCTTACAACACTTCCTTGCAAGCAAACTCCTAGTCAAGGATTCGTTTGTCTTTAACACTATTAAATAGAGATCTAATGAATCCATTAGAGATTAATTGGCTCAGTTTATGGCCAAGTTGGTTTAGCTCCCAGAATTAGATGTGAGTGTTGCCTTGAATGTAGTAATGGATAGAGTGAATCCATAGGGACATTTCTTCAAATTCCTGGCTAAAAATAGTTCAAAGATGTTTGCTAAGTTTAAGGCTAAGGCCACCCCCAACATTCGACAAGAGGACAATATAAAAGCTTGGTGTGAAGTTGATCAAAATAGAGGTGATTGAAAAAATGATAAGAACAAGAAAAGCATGAAGGATAGACTTAGTGGATATGATGACCAGTTCTCGAAAGGTGGCAGTGGTGAAAGGAAGAGGTCACATATTCTAATCTATTTTGTTCACACTCCCCTTAATCATTCAATATCTGACATAATGATGGAAGTACAGAATTGGAGAGTAGTGTAATGGCTTGAGCATATGAGGGGAAACCCATTGCATAGAAATTCGGACAAATATTGTGATTTTCATTGCGATAGAGGTCGTAATATCGATGAATGAATACGGCTCAAAAATACTATTTAGGATGCAATCTATCAAGGATATTTGAGCATGTTCTTAGCTCACAATATTGAGAATATTGAATAGCCGACCCAGAAATGAAGAGATGAGCATGATAATGATGATCGGCCTCCTTTGGCTAGAAGGGGGTGGAGGAGGGTGCAAGAGAAGGAGGTAATCATAATGGAGCCCCAAATAGCATTATAAACACCATTGTTAGTGGACCCTTTAGTTTAAGCCAGAATGGAGACGAGGAGAATGTCGCGGAGGACAAAGTAGACTTCCTTGTTGTCAAATGCTAGTCGTCCTACAATATGATAGTAGGCTGACCATATCAAAACTTGTTTGGTACGATCCCATCAACAATGCATCTAAAGGCAAAATTCCCTACTCTTACTAGACTTGGAGTATGCAGGGGAGTTCACTAGTTGGCTAGATCACTATGTTTATAGTTGATCAAGCATGAGGAAGTTTTCCATATCTAGGTAAGTCTAAATAGAAAGTATAGTCGGTGAAGATCCGAGAGGAACTGATCAAGTTCCTTTGGGATAATACCGATGTTTTTGCATGGATTCCCTCCTATATACCCGACATCTCGAGAGAAGTGATGACACATAAGTTGCAGATAGATCCCAATGCAAAGGTTATTCAACAAAAGAAGAGACATTTTAGCCTTGAATGGAAGGTGTTGATCGAAGAGGAAGTTCAAAAGCTACTAAAGGCGGGGTTTATAAGAGAAGAGCCTTATCTAACATGGTTGGCTAATTGTGTGTTGGTCAAGAAGTCAAACAATAAGTGGTGTATATGCATAGACTTCATTGATTAGAATAAGGATTGCTCTAATAATTACTTTCTCTTGCCGAGAATTAATCGGATGGTTGATTTAACAACTAGACATGTCTTACTTTCTTTTATGGATGCATTTCCCAATGATAATTAGATCAAAATGGAGAAAGATGATGAGGTATACACATCATTTGTTATGAACTTTGGAGCATATTGCTATACGGTCATGCCTTTTGGGCTAAAGAATGCCGACATGGCCTACTGAAGACTCATAACAAAAATGTTTAAGCCCTACATCACAATGTTGAAGTGTAAGTTAATAATGATAGTCAAGAGCAAAGAAGGGGATTGGCATCTTGCTGACCTACATGAGACATTCAATACATTAAGGAGGTATAACATGAAATTGAATCGATAGAAATGTGTTTTTGGGGATACCCTTAGGCAAATTCTTAGGTTAAATGGTAACCCAACGGGGTATTGAAGAAAACCTGAGAAAGATCAATGCAATAAGGAATATGAAGACCCCAAGTACAATTAAGGAGGTGTAAGAGTTAACAGGCTAGATTGTTACCTTAAACAAATTTATTTCCAAGAGCAAAGATAGATACACAAAGTTTTATAAGATTTGGAAGAGCCCTAGGTAGTTTTGATTGACTAATGATGCAAGGCTACATTCAAAGAACTGAAGGATTTTTTCGGCATCGCTATAGTACTTTTGGAACTTAATAAGCATAAATCATTATACACTTTTTAGGCATAATTAGGTAAAAATTGATCATAATTGTGTTCATTTCTCAATTTTGCATCTTATTATGCAATAGATTAGTTTCAAATGATTTAGAGTGACGAAATGAAGTTTGCATAAAGACAATGCAATTTAAGGCAATCCTGCCCATGAGCAATGGAAAACTTTGAAGTAAGAATATTACTCTCTCCATCATGGGCATGATCATTGAAGAATTGAGTGCCTAGTGTTTGTTACGGCCGTCATCATGTGCGTAACCAAAAGTGAAGCTATTGTCTACCTATTCATCACGACTGTGATCCCACTTCAGAAGGATGGTCACTCCCTTCATCACAAGTGCGATGATGTGAATCAATTGAGACGAGAAGATCACGTACTTCATCATGGCCTTGTCGAGTGAAGAAAATTGTTGTCCAGGAAGATTACTCTTCGAGTCACGGGCGTGATGAGAGTGGGCACAATGATTCTTTTTAAATTGTTTTGCACAAATTGGTGCGTATAATGAGTCTTAACATCAGGGGGTGTCTTGAAATGATGTATTTCGAGCTTTTTGATGAGAAGAATATAAATACACTACAATTTTCAAACAAGGGACATCATTAAACATCATTAGATATCACATTACATGACAAGACAATCTAGACCTTAGTTTAATAGTTTTAACTATGACACATCCATTCATCCATCTTTGTACCCATTGTGTTTTCTATTTTCAGTATAATTTCTACTTGTTACATCGTGTACATTTCCTAGAACTACTCAAGAGAGCCAACGGGAATTCATTGTTCATGTATTTGCGAGACTTCTATAGTGAAATCAAAAAGGAGTATTCACTCTTTACTGATTCTATGTTTTTATTTCTTGTTAGTCATGATTTTTTTAGCTTATATTACTGTTTTACCATGTAAGAGTAATAATCTAAGACTTCCTATATGAATTTAGTATGATCAAGTGCATGAATTGAACTTAATGAATATAAGTTCTATATAGTGCACAACATTAACTTCAATAGAATATGTCGAGAGACAATTATATTGAATAGATCTAGTTTATTGGAGCAAATTACTCTTAATAGTAAAGATATGATTAGGAAAGTTGTTGCATCCTTAAGAAAATTAATAAACTATTATGATGTTAAAAATAACACCAATTGGTTGTTAATTTAGAAGACATTCTAATAGACATAATTAAAGTTAGGAGTAAGTATTTCTGAGAAGAATATTTACAACTAGTAATTCCTTGTAGATAATGAATATTAGGACAAAAGTGTATTGGTAATATCGATTTAGTTGGTGAAGCAAGTCTGCATGTTAATCATTGTATTGTTAGCCATTTCTGTAGCCATTGTATTGGATGAAAGTTGTCTGTAGATTAGTATAGTTTAGCTAATAAATTAGATATTTTAATCTTTTCATCATTCAATAAATTTGGTTACTAGATAATAAAAAGATTAATTAGTACTAATGCTCTTATTCGTTCCTAGTGGAGATGACCCTATAGTTATTTATACTAACAAATGGTAGGTATACTTGCTTATTGAGCCGAATTAAGGGTAGAGTATAGGTTTATAAATTTTAAGAATTAGTAGCTATAAATAGTGATCAAAGCCCATTTCGAAGGAAGATTTGTTCTTCTATTTATCAGTTAGTAGCTGAGCTATTTCTTTTGTCCTTGTTTGTATAGAAGGAAAAGAGCACAAGTCAATTTATTATGTGAACCATGTCTTATAAGGCCTAGAGCAAAGATACACTAAGATTGAAAAGTTTGTCTTAGCTATGGTGATCTTAATGAGGAAGTTAAAGCCGTACTTTGAAGCTTACTAAATTATAGTCCTTATTGACTAACCACTATAGTAAGCCTTGTAACAACTTGATGCCTTGAAAAGGATGATGAAGTAGGCCCTCAAATTGAGTGCCTATGGTGTATAATACAAACCTAGAACAGTACTAAAATCCTTAGTCTTAGCAGATTTTGTGGCTGAATTTATTGAAGAAGAATACGGTATTGACATGGTTGAGAAACTTATTTGAAACCTGTACATAGAAAACTCCTCCATAAGGGAAGGAAGTGGAGCAAGCCTTATCTTATAAGGATCACACAATTGGAAAATATAATATGTACTGAAGTTTGGATTCCTGACAAGTAATAATGAATTTGAGTATGAAGCCTTGATTATCGAACTAAAGTTAGCAAAGGAAGTGGGAGCTGAGAAAGTTGAGGCATAGTCAAATTCACAAATGATTGTGAATTAAGTAAAAGGATACTACATGGTGAAAGAAGAGACAATGAACAAGTATTTGGCTATTGTACGAATGCTAATGGAGGAATTTCAATCCTTCACAATCATGGAGATTCCTAGAGCTTAGAATATCACCATCAACAAATTATCAAAGTTAGTTAGTATGTCACATCTTCATTTGAATTTATAAACTCTTCATTAAATACCTATTGAGCAAGAGTTTAGAAGTGATAGGACAATGTTATGAGGTGTAGCCTTACCCAAAAGAGAAATCATGGATGGACCTGATTACTGTAGATTTGAAAGATGGGGTTCTACCTACAGATAAGAAAGATGCTTGGAGGCTCGTATATTGAGTCACAAACTATACTCTGATTGAGAACAATCTATATAAATGTGGTTTTGCGTAACATTATCTCTGCTGCCTTGCATCGAAAGATGCACAACTAGTACTTTTTTATTTTTATTCGAAGGTGTACAATAATTATGTGAAGGCTCAAACTCTATATGTTTAGGCATTAAGGCTCGACTATTTTTGGTCGACTACAACAGGGGATGCTAAGAACGTAGTATGACAATGCCCATAGTATCAAAAGAATGAAGTTTTGAGCCATGCACCTTCTAGTGAGTTACACAATTTGACCAGCCCTAGCCTTTTGCCCAATGGGAACTGGATATACTTGGTCCTTTTCCTAAGTCTACTATACAATGATAGTTTATAATAGCTGCGATTGATTATTTTATCAAGTAGGTGGAAGCTGAGGCAATAGCAAAAATTATGAGTAGAAGGTCGAGTAATGTATCTAACTTTATCTTCTTAAGATTTGGAGTCCCTTTTATGATAGTTACTGACAATGTTCTACAATTTGACAATGATAAGTTCTAAGATTTCTTTGACAAGCATGCATCCAACTAAATTATATTTCGGTGGCTCATCCCTAAACAAATGGACAAGTGGAGGTTGTTAATAAGACTATCTTATATAGCTTGAAGGTGAGAGTTGATCAAGCAAAAGGGAAATGGGCTAACAAACTTTTTAACATTTTATGGGGATATAAGACTACCTATAGAACTTTGATAGGGGAAACTTCTTTTAGGTTGGTTTTTGGATTGGGGGTTGTCTTACTGATCAAATTAGAGGTACCAAATTTACTCATTCAAAATTTTGATGTTATGACTAATCGAATTGATATAATAGCCAATTTAGATACCATAGAGGATATACGAGATATTGCAAGAGAGGAGGTTGCTACCTACCAACACAAGGCGGTGAAATATTACAATCACAAGGTCTAACAATAGGTATTTCGACCAGGAGACCTAGTTTGTAGGAAGATGGAAGCAACAGGTGCGTGAGACAATCAAGGGAAGCTTGGTACGAATTAGGAGGATCTAGTAAAGGTTCGGGAAGGCATAGGAAATGGGGCCTATAAACTAGAAAGGTCGGATGGACAAGTTATCCCTTGAGTATAGAATGCTAAGAATCTTAAGCTATTCTTTGAATAGTTATTCCTTGTTATTCAAGAACACTATGTATTTTCATTTAATATTTGTCTTAAAACAATGTAAGGTGATAGCTTGTTTTTGTTAATGTGAAGTGTTTTTTTCCTGATTTGTTATACGAATCTCTATATACAATCTTACTAATTCCTAATCTAACTACGGTTAATGGATGATGTAGTTCAAGCCTACATAGCAAATGAGCTAATACTTATGAAGTTCCGACCTATAATGGTTAATAAGCTCAATTGTAAGCGGTTAACAAGCCCAACTATTTCGAAAAAGGAGTATTGACTTAATTTGGCTTATGAACTCAAATTACCTCTAATAGGTATTAATTTAGTTAGACTAACGTACTTTAATATTCCAAATAAGTTTGAATCTTATACGATTAATGAACTTCTCTTATCCATATCTATTAATAAATAGACAAGTAAAACAAGTGTGAAATAAAATGCGCAACAAAATGAAAAATGCAAAATATTAGCAAAAATCTCATTATAGCCACCAAAAGGTCAACAATTGACCTACTCAAATGTAAAATAAAGATTAAAAAGAAAGTTAAATAGGTTGTGGGTATTGAGCTAAAAATTTGATTTTTTTTTCTTAACCTGATTTATATTAAGTCTAGCCAACTTAAAATAAATCTCTTAACCAAACTAAGAATTTTTTTTTTTTCAAAAGAAAAACTTTTTGAAAAAGGAGTTGCTACTTGATTGAAATCAAGAAAAAAAATAAAATTAGGATTCATGGGTTGATAGAATCTAATTTCAACTACTAGTTAACAAGTTTTCTTAAAAAACTTGAAAAAAAAAAATAGAAATTGAACTTTGGATTCGAAGGTTAACTTGTTAAAACATAATGGTTTCAATAAAAGAAATCCATAAAATCATTTAATGGGCCTTAAACAGGTTTTCAAATAAATTAAGTTTTGTTAGTAAAAGTTTAAAAGAAAAAGGTGAAAAACAAAATCTTTTAGTTTAGGTTGCCTAAAGTGTCTACATACCCATGAAGTGGAATTAAGCATACATAGTTCTTAGTTGATGAAAATTTTAGTTTATTGGTTCATTTTATTTTTGAAGAACCCTTTTCACTTTAAGTCCATTAAGTTTTATTAATTATAAAAAATGATTTTAGGTCCACTTGGAAAACTCTAAAAAGAACTCCTGAATTTTAGAAAATGCCAATTTATTTTTTATTTATGAAAACATTTTAATAACCTAATCATATGAGTTAATTATCATGCAAAACAAATATAATATACAAATTTATTAACCTAACATGTTAATTTATTAGCACGTTAGCAACTAAACACGTCAAAATGCTAATTTAATTATTATAATATAAGGTTTCAATTTATGCATTAAAACTATTTATTATCTAAAATCTAACATGTCAATTACCAAGCATACTAATTATTTATTAAAGACTAATCGCACAATCATACTAGTTATTTATTTGAATCCTAAACATGCACTCACACTAATAAATAGAAGTTTAATCATGCAAACATACCAATCATTTTTAAAGTCTAAGCATATGAAAATTAATTAACATATTAATGTAAAACACATTATTCAAGTGGCATTACAACCACAAAAGATTAAAACAATTTTTTTTCCAATTTTTTTTAATTATACCTATATATATTTTTATTTTTGAATCAACAAACAACACAACACAAAAAAGAAGGAAGACTTACCGTGTACGCTGATCAAACCATAGCTAGTTTTGGTGGAGGGGTCTAGCTAGTTCTCAGGGTAAAGCTAATGACTAGACTCTTAAGATGTCAATCTACAAAACTCCCAAGTTGATTTTTGGAAAAACCACGCTCATCTCTTGCAATTTCAAGAAAACTTTGAGTTGGTTATGAATAAACCCTAAAAACATCACTTTTAATTCAATTTAAATTACTCCCTCCAATCACGAAATTTTAACAATCCACCGGTTAGGTTTAAATTACTCCCTCCAATCATGAAATTGTAACAATCCATTAGTTGGGCTTTGTTCTAGAATGAATATAGATTGTTTCATTGTTTTTGGCTCTCTTGAATTTACTTGATAGTTAGAGAAATTGAAGAAAGAGAGTGGAATTAGCATTATGAACTACTTGAAGAGCAATTATCAATTTTATGTAATGTAGTGATTTTCAATGCTTAAAAGTTATTTAAATGTATAGAAGGGAATCCTATTTATAGTGTCAAATCTTGGTGACAATGGTAAGTTTGTTAATGTATCCTAGTTCCTTCCATATTTGGTCTAATTTGGATGCATTTTTGCATAAAATAATGGAAATTAAAAGTGCACACAACTCATTAGAAATGTTCTTACTCGTTTTATGTCAAATTATACCTTTAATTTGCAAAAAGAATCATCGATTTTGCTAAAATAAGCAAGGATGTATAATATAGGCATTTATTAGTCATTTGATTTTGTTATTTTTATTTCTCTTATTTCTATTAATAATAATTAAAATTTTGGACCTTCCTAAATAGGAGACTTCCCAAGCATTCATTTTCATATTTTTCTAGATTTTTTCACAACCAAAGAGTAGGTGAAAATGGGTAAAAATACACGAGTATAAGTTGTTAAAACAAAACCCAAGTCATTATTTTCCAATCTAATCTTCGAAATAGGAAACAAGAGAAGGAAGGTTAAGTCCTTTAACTCAATCAAAGCAAGCACCATGTAGTGCCCTATGACTAGGCCACATGGCACCAAGTGTTCGCATATGTGGTGCCACATCAACGCAATGTGGCGCAAACTTATGGTGTCATAGGTATTACAACCTTACAGTATCGTTGTCGTGGTAGATTACCATGTACTATATAAAGGCCTACTATCAACTCCCTTGTTGATAATAGGCTTTTCATACGGCACACAAGGCTCCTTCTACTCTATTTTATGTTACTACTAGGCTCATAAATAAGTAGTATATAACAATTTAACAAAATTTGATTTCTATGATGTAAATTAATTAAATAAACGTATGGACTCGTTAAGTTCCACACCAAAAGAATATTACAAGCAAATGAAATTTGTACAAGAAACTGCATCATAAAATTCAAACTGTATTATGAATGAAAATAAAAGTAAATAGTTATTTACAAAAACTAATACAAAATCTCCTCTCCACTCCCTGATTGCTCTAACTCGTCTCTATGTCAGACTCACCTTAGGCATTCTACGGCCCGGATGAATGAAGAGGTTTTCTTGCAATAAAAGAAATTTATCGGAGTATAAGATTAAGGTTAGTGAGATAAATGTTCTCATCAATACTGCATAGCAGAAATTTATTAGATGCATAAACAATTAGTATGCCAAACAACGCATGCAATGGCCTAGGAATTGCATACAACTTAAAATTATGCCCCCTATAGTCGGGGTTAGAGGAACTACATACGACTTAGAATTATGCTCCCTGTAGTCAGGGTTGGAGATAATTAACTAACCCCAACCAAAATTCGAGTTCTAAACCTTAGGTTTTATTTCATTTGCACTATTGTGCTTAAGTCAAAGCAAAACCATATATATATATACACTTTCTTTCCTGAACAATCAAATTATATTTTCAAAATCCTAAGTCTAGTAGTGTGGTGGTCCCCGTAGTCCACAAACATACGCTCTAAGTAGAAGCTACAAGACACAACCCCTCGTTGACAATTAGTATCTCTCAACGCCTAGTAAGCCCATCAACTTATGACAGAAACTCAATAAAATGATGACATAGGTAGTACCCCATCCTGTAGGAGGCCCTCCTCCTATAAGTCCCTTCCCATCTTTTATGTGAAGCAGTAATCGGTGTTATTCGAATGCAATTATGGAGAATGTATGATTCATTGAATTTCTTAATCATATAAGTGATTAATCCGGTTTTTCATGGTGATCAAACATGATTAACAAGCCATAGTATTCAACCAAAAGTTCATACACATGTATTTCCCATATCCCACAAGCATCCAAATTTTATGTATAAGTTTAGGTGTATCTATTCTATAAGCAAAATCAAGTAACAAGTCATTAGGAATTCATTTACTTAGCCATGTAGGTCAATCGAAGTAGTCTGGGGGTAAGTCGTCTCTGAACGGTAGGTCCCCTGGCAATCGCAATGATAATATTATAAGGATTTGAAATAAGACTTAGAAAACTGAGCTAAAACCCCTTAAGTTATATTTTTGACTAGTTTTTGTATTTTTTTGGTTTCTTACTTAAAGTTTAAAAGCGTATAATTTTCTCGTTTTCAATCCGATTTTTATGATGTTGTAGTCAATCTTCATCTTTTTCGAGTGTACTTTAACATGGTGAGGTTAGATTTTTGAGATGAGGTATACAAATTGACCCATAGGTCAGAATAGTAGCAATCTTATGATTTGGAGCGCTTTTGGGCTTTATTTGGTTAATGAGCTTTTTGGTGACTTGGGGAATCCTTTGGGCTTGGGCTTAAGATCTCATTTTAGGTTCAAAATACTCCTTAAGGTCAGATTCACAACTTTGATTTACACTCTTAAGGCTACCAACCACTTCTTGGGCTCTTAAGTGGGCTTAAGTTGTCAAATGGGTTTGTTTTTTTTTATCTAAATCAAAGATAATCACTTTCTTGGACTTAGGGGGTGTCTTGTGGGTCTCTTGAGAGTCTTAAAACAACCTTTATTATTGTGCTGAGTTATTGGTCAGAAACTTAAGGTGGGTTCAACTTGGTGTTTGGGGCCCGTTTTGAAAGTTTTAAACTCGGTTTTGAGTTTTAGGCTTAATACACTTGTCGTACTCGCCTTGATTGGTCTTTTCACTTTGTTTACTTACCTTTATCACATTTTTAAGTGCCCTTTACGAAAGTTCCAGATCTGGTTGGTTTGAGTGTAGGGGCTTTTAACTTAGTTTTCAAACTTATTTTACCATTTTCTTAAGTTTAGGTGTTAGATCACGAATTTAAGCTACTTGTATTCAAATCTTAACTTGACTTCTTTTCCATGAGATGATTATTTGGCTCATACTTTATATGAAAATAGAGGATCTCACATTTATCATATCTCTCATACCATAGTTCATGTCTTACAAAGTCGGTTTCCTCATAAAACTTCATGTGATAGATTTTTCCTTTACTTAAGTCTAGATTTTAGTATGTTTAACTCAATAAAAGTGAAAACAACATCCAAATGATTTCTAAACCCTCATGTCCAGCATGCTTCCCTTTCATTCAAGTTCTCATTTCAAGATTTTCTCAACTTAAAATCTTCCATTTTAAGTGTTAAACAAGTATCTCTACAAAACACTAACTTTATATGCTCATAATTCCCTTTTCGTATAAGAATTTCATGAGTTTGCTTCTTAGGATAGTCTTAGATGTTTTATCAACTTATGATTATACTTATTTCTTTAAGAAATTATGGCTTCCTAACATGAATACTAAACCGCAAACACAAAGAATACTTACTCGTCTATAAAGTAAAGATATGGTGGTTGTATACTACAGTTCCATCTAAGCTCTTTGTCTTACTCCTTCCTTCTTGTACCCCTCTCGGTTCTTCTTATAAAATTAGGTCTTTTCTAAATTGATTAGTACTAAACCCTACCCATTTAATATCGACCCTTGATAGGGGTTTAAAGAAAACCATTTTTTTTTTCAATTTGAAATATATCGAAGTCGCTACCCGACCGGAGTCAGGAAAAAGGGTTAAGTTATAACCAATTAAGTGGATTGGTTATAATTTAGCTACCGGTCTATCGATCAAAAAACTAATTTTTAAAACGTTTTTTTTAAAATTAGAGATTTAAGTCCGGAGGCTAATTTATTAAACTCTAAATGGTACCATTTTTTTACTTTTCGAATTTAACTTTGCTTTTCAAATACACCCTTTTTAATTTCTAAAAAGCTAGTTATAATACACATGACTAAATTAATTGATGTATATAAATATTTAAAAATGGAAAAAATAAAACTTTCTGTATTTTAAGTTACCCTGTATTGACGTATGGGTGCCCACGTACTCGCTATTCGAGATTAAACTTCTATAGTTCGTTCACCGAAAATATAGTGAGTTAACTAATTTTAACTTTGGAAAAATTATCGGGTTTATGTTTTTACCCATTTTGAGTTTATTTGAGAAAATATCTTAAGGGTCCTAAATTGATTTATTTTTGGAAAATCTAAAATGCCTTAGTTTAGAAAATGGTTGATTTATTTTTTTATTTTATTTTTGGAAAATTAATTTTCTAAGTGACAAAACAATATTATTATTATTATTATCTATTTATTATTCCTCTACCTTTTATTTTTAGTTATTTTTTTTGGTTTTTTTGGCTAAAAAAATCTAAATAAATAAATAAAACTAAACTAAGTATTACTTCCCTTTATCTTTTTTCTTTTCTCTTTTTTTTTATTTTTTCTTTTTTTGTTTCCTTCTTTTTCTTCTTCTTTTTTTCTCTTTCTTTACATTTACATTTACAAATAATAATAAAAAATTAACTAATAGTACAAAAGGAAAAGAAATTAAATAAAACAAAGAAAAAATGGAAATTAGAAACAAAACAAAAATGAAAGGAGTTGGACCAAATGAAGATGTAGGTTAGGAGCAATTCGAATTTAAGGCTTCGATTCGGGTTGGTCAAGTCGAGTTAGTTCGACCCCAGGTTGAACTGTGGCTCCATGTAGCTCAAAATAGGAGTGGCTAGAATAGTGTTTCGATGGTCAAAACAATTGAGAAAAAGCTGTTTTGTGAGTTTTCTATTAGGGAATGGCGGTTTGGAGGAATGCCATAGCTAATGGTGGTAGTTTAGGTGGTGGTTGGAGCTCAAAGCGGTGGTATGTATGGGTTCGTGACTGGGTTTGGTTTGTTATAGTGGTTGTGGGTTTAGGATGAAGGCCAAGAGAGGGTTAGTAATAGGTTGGTGGTTGTGCAAGTGGGTAAGGGTCAAGGGGTATGTTGGTCATGGCATTGGTGAATGGTCGAGAGTGATAGTGAGGGGGCATCGATTGTAGTAGTGATTATGGTAAAGAGGCGATGGTGGTTGTGGCAAACGAGGCTTGATCAGTGCATTTAGGTTGTGAAGGGCGATCGAAGATTGATGGAGAAGATGGTATCTAGTTCTTTGGTTTTTGGTTCGAGAAAGAGGAAGTAGAGAGAAAGAAACAATGGGGGGGAGAGGTTCAGATTGAGTGAGAGAGAAAGAGTAGGTCTAAAGAGAGAGACGCCGAAAGTGAGTGAAGCCTAGGTGTTTGCGTAAGGGGTGGTCATGTAACAATAGTGCGGTCGTAGGGTCAAGAGTGGGGTATTGTGTTGGTTGGGGTGGCAATGCAATAGTAGGTTGTGGCATGAGATGAGAGAGAGATGGCCGTAGATAAGGAAAGGGATTAGACGGTGGAGAGAGAGAGATTGAGGGGTTAGAGAGGTAGAGAGGAGTAGACCCAAAGAGAAGGAGATAGTGAGAGAGTGTAGATAGAGAGAGAGGGTCCCCCCCTTCCTTTTTGTGTTCTATGCGTATGTGTGTTCCCCCTTTTTTTTTTCTTTCAAAATCCAAAACCCCTCCTTTGTTTTGAATGTTTCCTACTATTTCTTGTATGTACTCCCATTGTTTTCCCCCTTTCCTGTGTGTTGTGTTTTTTTTTTTTAAAGAAAGAAAGAGAAGGAAATAATAAGGAAAGGGAGGAAAAAATGGGGGGAAAGAATGTATGTTGTCCAAGAGAGTCACAATGCGCCATGTGTTACAATTAGACATGTGGCTCAATGATGTTTTGACATATGGCAATATGTGGATTAAAAAAGAAAAAGATAAAAAATCATCCTCATGCCTCTAGTGAGCTTCGAACCCCTAATCTTTAGTTAATCCCAATTGCAATGTTCATATGTCTTACTGTTAGGTCGTTAGCCTATGTTTTATCCATATGTGCAATTAAATCCATATATGGATTACGTCAGCCTTTAGAAACTTAAGTTGTGGTCCTTTGAAGTGAGGTTTGAAGGATGTTTTAAGGATCCTAAAGGAGCATTGAATGTTGGAAAAAGCAAGACACAAGAAAAAGTTGAATGCCGTAAGGATTAGAGCTTGGAAGTGACAGCAAAGTGTTGAATTTTGTAGGGTTTTATTGTTTCCTCTTTTGAGTTGATTTTAAAGTGAGAGAAAAGGAAGTGAAAATGAAATTAAAAGTGAGAGCAATGTGAGAAAGAGTGGTTAGTTGAAAATGGAGTGGAAAGTGTGTTTAATGAGTTTGATTTTGTTGTCTTATAGTATATACAAAAGTCAATAATTGCAACTCTTGATAATGTAAGAATTAAGGGATAAATAGTGGAGTATAAGATAAAGTGATTGATGGATGAAAGACAAGAGTATAACCCCCCTCTCCTTTCTTCCTTGCAAGAACCAGCCATTAGGGTCTTCTTATAACATGGAGTTGTCTTGTCTTATTTGTTAAAATTAAGCATATAAAATCTTGTGAAAATTTGTCTATATATAATATAAGTTAATGGGTGATAAGGAAAGTGTTTTATCATTAGTTTTTTATAGGTTATCAATTGATAAATGACTTCAACTCTTAATTGATAAGTTATTAAGATGACTAGTTGGCCTACTTATTTACATATAAAGCTTAGATATGATGATAAAGGAATTGTCTTATAAGAAATTGTTTTAAGATTTACTTCTTAAATTGTTTTGTAAATGATGTTTCAATTCTTATAAAATTATGAAATTTTCTAAAGTTGAATGAAATTATTCAAATTAAATTATCGATTAGTCGCTTAGGGTTAAAAGTCCTTAATTGTTTTAGCGTTTAGGGTTTTAGGTGACTTTAGAGTCTACAATTTTTCATATTCGGGTTTTATCGATAATAAGCTTTTGAATTGGAAAAGTAAGTTCGTTTTTAATTGTAAACTTCAATTCTCAGTTTAGTTGATTCTTGGAAATGTTCAAGAAGTACTCTTAGTCGAATCATAGGCCTGCTAAAAGTAGGGTTTACAATAAGTGCCACATAATACATCAAGAGCATGATATGTATGCTGCTGCGTATCACTCTTTTTTTTTTCCCTTTCCCCCTGTTGTCTAAGTTTGTCCATCCACTTCTTCTCATTTTCAGTTCTTTTTTTTTATATATACAAAACAAGAATCAATTAATTCTCTAACTCCTAAAAAATCACATCATGCTTTTCAAGAAAAATGAGGAGTTTAATAAATATATGTTCAAAATATTTCTAGAAATTATCCAATTTGATCAAATTATCATCTTGATTTTTACCCCGCATTCAACTTTTATTTAAAAACATCAAATAGCCATAAATTATTTAGTTTAAATCTAATTGAGGTATGGTTTGAGGCCATAAACTCTTAAAAATATAAATTTTCAAAATATTTCAAAATGAGTTAGTCAAATTTGAGTCAATAAAATTCATTTTCAATAAAAGCCCATTTTTATGTGGAATTCTTAATTTGATCGAATCGCGTATATTTATTTTGACTCTAAAAAGCTGTTTTTTACCTTAAAAAATTATTTTTACCTCGAATTGAACTAAATGAACCATTGTGCGATACTTTTTATGATTTTTTAGTTTCCATTGGGATTTTCTTATTTTTTTGTTATTTTTTCTCTTTTTTTCTGTTTTTTCTTATTTTTTCAACTTGTTACATTTTTATTTTTCTGGCGTTTTCCAAAAAAAAAAAAGGGTTTTCTAAATTAGAGATAACCTAAAGAAGATAAAAATTGGGTGTCTATAGCTACCTATTTTTATGGTGAAGTTTGGTAAAAAAATTTACCACAAAAACTAAAAAGAGACTCCATTTTTACGCCAATAAGAGAAAGAGAATTCTGAAAAAGGGTCTTGATGGTAACTTTGAGATGTGAAATAGGTTACCTATAGAACGAGCTCCTTTGTTAAGCTATTAATCGAGGAAAGTGGAAAAAGCTACTTGCGATCTATCTTAGCGAAACCCAATGATAAGATATCCTTTATGGTCTATTTTAGTGAGATTCTTTAGTGAGATATCCTTTCCTAAAGGGAATGATAGCACTGATGCTATCTAGGGATGTGGTTTCTTATAATCTATCTAAATGAGACCTTTTGGTAAGATATTTTATCCGAACGGATGAAGTAAATGGAAGAGTTAGGCATTTGACTAGTTAAGGCTTTTATGAGACACCTTACCCTAAATAGAATTTGATGGGTTAGGACTCCTACAAGACATCCTACCATAAAAGGTGGATAATGTCCTAATAGGTTAGCAATTCGAAATATCTTTACAAGGATGGATGATACATAATGGGCTTGCAATATAAAGTTTTAAAGAAGGTGGACAACACTCCATCAAGTAAGCAATCTAGATATTTTGGAAAACGGGAAAGTGCTCCACCAAGCAAGCGGTCTACAAAGCGTTAAAATAGGATATTGCTCCATTGATCAAGTAATCTAGAGACTTTTAAAAATGAAACAGTGCTCCACCGAGCAAGTGGTCCATAGGATAGCGCTTAAGCAAGTAGGCGATCCTTGGAAATTTAAGATATCACTTTATTGAGTAGGCAATCCAAATAAAATAGAATAATGCTCCAATAAGTAAGCAATTCATAAGATAGCACTCTTTCGAGCAAGCAATCTATGAAAATTTTAGGAAAGTGCTCTACCGAGTAGGTTATCCAAGTAAAATAAGACAGTGCACCACCAAGCAAGTGATCTAGAAATTTTTGAAACAAGACAACACTCTACAAAGCAAGTGATCCTTAGGAAATTTAGAAAAGGATTGGATAGTGCTCTATCAAGCAAGCAGTCCTGAATCTTGACAAACACGTACCCTGAATTGGTTTTCTTTGAAAGTTGTTTTAGATGAATGGATGGAGATTCCTAATGTAACTATTAGGGAGTGAGCCCTTAAACTTAGGATGAACAAATTAACTTTAAAGAGAGGAGACCATTGAAATTGTAATCCAACTTGTATAGATGGACTAATTGCTATTTTAGATTAAGTTTTGATCAATAATGTAATCATGGAGGATTTAGTAGATATTGACAAAGACTTGGCCATCAAGGTCAAAAAAATTCTTAAATGGATTGGATTGAATTCTTCAAATCCTGGTCATGAGGGCCAGCTCGAAAGGTAGGTAGTTACTTGAATTAGGCTTATGAGAAGGTCTCAAAGACTTAAGTTTGAAAAGTTGTTTAAAATCAAAATTATTTTGAAAAATTTTCCCCCTTTCTTAATTTTTTTTTTTTTTTGAAAAAAACTTTCTTCTTCTCCTTCTTCTTCTTTTATGTGAAAATGAGGATTGTGCAAAAAATAAAAAATAAAAAATAAAAAATAAAAAATTATTGGTAACAAGTAAGAGGGTTTTACAGGCTCCAGAGATTGCCAATAGATGGTGGGCTTACCCTACTACTTGATAATCATTTGCTCTCTTACATGCATTATTTAAAGCTCAACCTTATGCTTAGAAGTTATAGTTAATGGGTCAGATCAGGTTCTTAGCTAACTTAGCATTCTCTTGATCCCATCATCACGTCTTTAAATTTTCTTAGCCTTTATCATGACTTTTTGATGAGATCTCTCCTTTGTCCTTTTTTTTTTTTATCACTCTTGTTGGGCTCCCAGTGCTATAGGCCTTAATTTTCAACATAGAGCAAATGACTAATTTGGATTATAAGTCTTTAAAGCTTTTTTGTCTTGAAATAAGTATCCCACTCATTTGAATTATCTAGTCTAAGAGGGCTTCCTCACTTTCTTGGTTCGAAATTCACTCTTGACTCTAGATTCTAAAAATTATGGTCAGTCTTACAAGTGATCTACCATGATCAATCAGCTAGGTTTTTTTGGGACTTGTAAAGCAATATGGGCTTTTAGTTAATGGTTTCAAAAGGATTACTGTATGGGCTTATTTGGAAAGAGTTATCTTCTCAACTTAGGTTTAAAAGTTAAGAACCTTACAAAAACTAAAACAGGCTTGCTACAATTTCATGAGTAATTTTTAGCCTAAGATAATGAAGTCCCTTTAATTAGAAGAGTCTCTTAGGGGTAGTGTCGCCAAAAGGCCCATAGAATGAGATGACCGTTGAGTTTTGAGCTATAAGTCTTGTCTTCTTGATATGCTCCAACTTCTTTAAGTTTTAAAAGGTGCCCTGGGATTTCTTCACTTTTTGACACTCTCTTTAAGCTTATGTCTCATGTGTTTTCTTTCTTGTTACATGGGAAAATACATCATTGATACCCCATTTTTTCTCTCATTTTTCTTTTCACTTCTTTTTTTTTCTTTTTTTTCTTCTTTTTCCATCTTTTCTTTTTGCCTTTTTCTTGATACTCTCTTTTTGGTTTTTTCCTCTCTTTTTCCCACCTTTTCTTTTCTCTCTTTATTTCTTTTCACTCATTTTGGGCTTCTTCTTGCAAGCTTTCAATGAAGGTAATGAGTTCTCCTTTTATCTTTTGATGGTATGGAGATGCTCACTTCTTCAACTATCTCTTATTAGATGGTTTACATCTCAAAATATGTCAATCTTATAAAATTGAGGCTCATCTTCCTTTCAATAGGAATGCATTATCAATAGTAAAATTACTCATGAATTGATGCAATTAAGGTAAACATAAATTAGTTTATCCTTTTTCTCCTAATTAATCACCATAGCCTCTTAATTGCCATAGTGTGGGGGTGGTTCTTGACATGGTTTAATTTTGGAGATACTTCTTTAAAAGACTTAAATGAGCTTACAATGGATAAATGTCTTTAGGGTAGAGAAATGAATGTCTACCATCATTTTAACTTACATATTAAGTATAAAATAGACCTCTTTTAAGGAATGAATCCAAATTCTTCACATTGATGTTGCTTAACTCTCGAGCGTGTTTAGGGTGAGTGTTTGGGACTTAGTTTATCTTTTTTCATCTTAAACTCTTTAATTGGTAGGATACCTTTACTTGTTGGATCTTTGATTTTTCCCTAAAAAAAAGCCCTAAATTGACGAATACATATGCCTCCATATTCATCTAGAAACTTGTTTGCCCCTTTATTTGCCTCAAAACTAGTCATCTGAGCTAGTCATCTAATCTCATCAAAATGCCCCTTAATCGAGATGGGTTTATTATTTAGCCATATAATTGCCATAGACAGATTTAACAGTTTGGGCTTAATTAACTTTCTTTAAGAGTTTATTGGTTCAAGCCAACATCTTTATGTTGCAGTTGCGAGTGATCCTATTATCTTCTCTTAGATTGATTGTTCCCCAAGTTTGAGCTTCTAACTTTGATGGGTAATCCCTTTAAGTAATAGTAGACTCTTGAGGGTTGTTCTTGGTAAGTCTTTCCCAATAGACTATCCTTTTTTACCCCCCAGCATTAGAATTCAATGGTCCCTTAGCATGCAGTTTATTTTAAGCTTCATGATTTAGAGCAAATGACTATAAGCTTTAGATTGGGCTGATCTATTGAAAAGCAATCCTTAAGTCGATGAGGATCTCTTACATGTCAATAAAAACCCCTTTTTTAAATTTTTTTTTTTTTAAATCCTAAAGGAAAGTTAAGACTTGATAGCATTTAGTGAGCTAGGTAAGATCATTGAAGAAGGGAAAGTGGCTTAGCTTAAAACCTTAAAAGATGATTAAAGAAGGAAACCATAAAAGATTACTAAAGAAGAGAAAGTGCTCCTATAGGCTAGCTTAGAACCATAAAAGACAATTGAAGAAGGGAAAGTGACTCTGTAGGCTAGTTTAGAACCACCAAAGATGATCATAGAAAGGAAAATACTCTAAAGGAAATGTAAGACGAGTGGAGCTCTATAAGTTGGCTAGGATCCTAAAAGATGATTGAAAGTGAGAAGTGCCTTTTAGGTTGGCTAGGAAGCTAAAAGGTAATTAAAGAAGGGAAAGTGCCTTATGAGCTTACTAAAGCCTAAATGATTATTGAAGAAAGAAGAGCACCTTGTAGGCTAGCTTAAGCTCAAAAAATGTTTGTAAAAGAGAGAGCGCTTTGAGAGCTAGCTAAAATCCTAACAGATGATTGAAGAAGGGAAAGCACCCTAATTAGAGAAGGGAAAGTGCCTTGTAGACTGGCTTAAAAGATAATTGAAGAAGGAAAGCACCTTGTGGGTTGACTTAAAAGACAATTAGAGAAGGAAAAGTACCATGTATGCTAGCTTAAAAGATGATTAAAGAAGGGAAAGCATGTTGTGAGCTAGCTTAAAGGACAATTGAAGAAGGAAAAGTACCTTATGAGCTAGCTTAAAACCTTTAAAGATAATTAAAGGAGAGAAAGCTCCCTGTAAGTTGGCTTAAAGCAAAAAAATATTCATGAAAGAAGGACAACACTTTAGGAGCTAGCTAAAACCTAAGAAGATGATAAAGAAAGCAAAGTGCTCGATAGGTTGGCCTAAAACCTTTAAAGATGACTAAAGAAGGAAAAGCACCCTATCAACTAGCCTAAAACCTTTAAGTACGATTAGAGAGGGAAAAGTGCCCTATGGGCAAGCTTAATTCCCAAAAATATTCGTTAAAGAAGGATAGCACTTTAAGAGCTAGCTAAAACCTTAGAAGATTATTAAAGAAAGGAAACACTCTATGAGCTGGCTTAAAACCTTAAAAGATTACTAAAGAAGGAAAAATGTCTTATGGGCTGGCTTGAAACCTTTAAAGACAGTTGGAGAAGGGAAAGTGCCCTATGGCCTAGCTTAAAACTCAAAAATGTTCATGAAAGAGGGACAGAGCTCTAGGAGCTAGCTAAAACCCTAATAAAAGTGTTAGCTATTTGTAAATTACAAATCCTAGATAAAGTGACAACTATTAACAACCTAAAGAAAAAAATTGAAGAAGGAATCAAAATTTTTACTTTTGTTTACTGGTCTTCCTTTTTTTTTTTAATAATCCCTATCATGTTGAGAACTATAGTCAAAGGTGTTAGTTTTTAAGAGAATAATCACTATTAACAAATTGAAGGGAGATGATTACAATGTAAGGTAAGGATAAATAAGTACTATAATTTTTTTGGATTTTTTTCTTTGATTTAGACAATTATTTAATGGGAGACCTAATAAAAAATAAATTATACCTACATATTTGTTGGATTTTATTAAAGAGAGAGTAATTTTATAAAAGGTAATAAAACAGAAAAGATAAACGTTACTTACATAATTATCAATTTATAAGATGGCCAAAGGTACTGAGACGAAATTATCAATTGAACAAGTGTGTAAATAATGGAAAAGGTGACAAAATGTTACTCTATAATGTGATGGATTAAACATAACGGAAAGCAAATTTTATTAAAGGATTACAAATATTTATAGTATAGGTTCTAAGTAACTATAAATTTACAATTACCTATTTATAATTGCATATTTGCTACTCTTTGATCATAAAGGGGAAGTATTATTTACAACCTAAGAACAAGACACAAACTCCTATTTTTTATTTTTTTTATTTCCTTTTTTTCTTAATTTAATTTTCAAAGAGCTATTCATAGGTCAAAAGATTAATAGAGTTAATTTGCTATCTTGAGGGAAGAAATGACAATTGAAGATGTTAATGATGTGACTACACAAAGGTGTTAGTGATAGAAACAGTAAAGGCATTTTCGATTTTTCTCATTTAACTTTTTTTAGCCTTTGTTTTCTCATTTTTCTTCAATTTTTTAGCTTCCATTTTGGTATTTAGGACTAGTAGGTCAAACTAATTATAAGAGCCTTTTGTTTTACATGGTGATCTAATGGGGGAGAGGTTTGATAAATAACATTTACATGACTGATAACTTATAAGGGAACTTATGGGTGAGAACTAATACAACCTAAAAGAAAGAATTATTTGCAAAGAAATGATTACCTAAAGGAAGAGGTTGATTTTGTTGTAAAGATAACAAAAGGTTACAAGTACTAGTGGAAAGAATACTTTAGTTTCTCAATATAATGAGTTGGAAAATCTAGTGGAAAAAAGATTTTATTTAAAGGTCACATGATATGTTACAAATTATCAATGGAAGAACTTTGTGCTAGTGATTACTTTACAATTATCCACAACTCCTTTTTATATTTTGTATTTCCTTACAACACTTGAACAAGAGTTAATACTAATGTTTATAAGAAGTGAAAGGAAAAGAATAGAAAAACTCAATTTAAAAACGATCAAGCCATGAAAAGGAAAAGTCAAATTATTATTTTATTTTTATAAAACCAAAGGTCCAATTAATTAATTTATGGACTTCTTTTATGACTAGCCCACAAATCGATCCCCAATAAAGTCACCAAATTGCTAAGTTGAAAATTCGACTTCTCTTTTTTCATATCCTAATTTATATTAAATCTATCCCACTTAACATAAATCTCTCGACTAAACTAACAAAAAATTTTTTTTATAGAAAGCATTTTGAAATAAGAGTTGCCATCTAATCGAAATTGGAAAAAAAAAAGAAGTGAAATTATGGGTCGTAGGTGGATAAACCCTAATTTTAGCTACTGGTTTACGGGCTTTCTAAAAAATATTTTAGAAAAATAGAAATAAAAATAACCCCAGATTCAAATGCTAACGTATTAAAACACAATGGTTTCCATAAAAAAAATTTATGAAATTGCTTAATGAACTGTAAATAGGTTTTCAAATAAAATGGGTAGCTTTATTAAAAACTGAAATACCTATGTACCCATAAAGTGGGATTAAGCCCAAATAGTTCTCAATTGATAAAAATTTTAGTTTATTGGTTTATTTTATTTTTGAAGAACTCTTTTCACTTTAAGTTCATTAAATTTTATTAAATTGAAAAAAAAAATTATTTTTGGTCTACTTTGGAAAACTCTAAAAAGAACTCCTAAATTTGGACAGGCCAATTTATTTTTTATTTAAGAAAACATTTTATTTTACGAAAAAAAAAATTGGGAGAAAGCCCATCCTTATTTGAAAACAAATTTACTCAAGCATGGCAAAACACATTAATAAGATCACATATGAATTACAACAATTATCAAGGCATATAAGTTAACCTAATCATGAGAGCTAATTATCGTGCAAAACAAATATAATATACAAATTTATTAACCTAACATGTTAATATACTAGAATGCTAGCAACTAAACATGTCAAAATGCTAATTTAATTATTACAACATAAGGCTCCAATTTATTCATTAAAACTAGTTATTAACTAAAATCTAACATGCCAAGTACCAAACACACTAATTATTTATTAAAGCCTAATCATGCAATTACACTAGTTATTTATTTAAAGCCTAAACATGCAATTACACCAATAAATCAAAGTTTAATCATGCAAACATATGAATTACTTTTAAAGTCTAACTATATGAAAATTAATTAACATATTAATATAAAACACATTATTCAAGTGAAATCACAACTAGAAAAGATCAAAACACTTTTTTTTTTAATTTTTAAAATTTTTTAATCGAAAACAACACAATACGAAAAGGGAGGAAGACTTACCTCATGTGTTGATCAAACTGTGATCAATTTGAGGGTGGTCCAATCGATTCTCAGGGTAGGGTTGGCAACTTTGGACTCATGAGATGTTGAATCACAACACTCTTAAGTTGATTTTTGGAAAACGTGAGCTCATCTCTTGCAATTTCAAGAAAACTTTAAGTTAGTTATAAACAAACCCTAAAAACATCATTTTTAAATCAAATTTAAATTACTCCCTCAAATCACAAAATAAAAACAATTCACCCATTGAGCAATATGGATTATTCCACTATTTTGGTTCTCTTTAATTTGCTTTATAATGAGAGAAATCAAAGAAAGAGAAAGGATTTAGCATTATGAATTACTAGAGAGACAAACTATTAATTTCATAGAATGTGGTGATTTTCAATACTTATGAGTTATTTGAATATGTAGAGGGGAGTCCTATTTATAGTGTCAAGTCATGATTCCTCCTTAAGAAACATCTATATTGGGAAAAGATCAAATCTTGGTGACGATAGCAAGTTTTTGCATGTGTCTTGGTTTCTTCCATTTTTGATCTAATTTAGACGCATTTTTGCACAAAATAATGGAAATTAAAAGTGCACACAACTCATGGATGATGTCCTTGCTCATTTTATGTCCAGTTATATTGTCAATTTGCAAAAAGAACCATTCATTTTGCTAAAATAAGTAAGAATGTATAATATGGGCATTTATTAGTCATCCGATTTTGTTATTTTTATTTCTCCTATTTCCTTTAATAATAATTGAAAATATGGACCTTCCTAAATAGTATATACTTCTCGAGCATTTTTTTCAAATTTTTTTTGTGACAAAAAAGTGGATGAAATTAGGTAAAAAAAATACCTGAATATAAGTTGCCAAAACAAAACCTAGGTCATTGTTTTCCATTTTGTTCTTCAAGACACAAAACAAGAGAAGGGGAGGGGGGAGGCCTTTGACCTAGTCAAAGTAGGGCGCTACATGGTACCCCATGACAAGGCTACATAATGCCACGTGGCACAAAATTATGGTACCACATGACACGTCAAGAGTATGTCCCTCTCTTTTTTTCTTTTCTCTCTTTTTTTTTCTCTTCCCCCCCCCACCCCCCTCCCCCCCTTGATCTAAGTCATCTATTTACTTCTTCTCATTTTCAATTCCTTTTTTTTAACACATGAAATAAGACCCGATCAATTCTCTAACTCTTAAAAAATCACATCCCACTCTTCAAGAAAATGGGTAGTCTAATAGGCATATGCTCAAAATATTTCCAAAAATAATCCAATTTTATCAAATTAGGATCCCGATTTTTATTTGTGTTTAGCTTTTATTTAAAAACTCCAGATGACCATAAAATTTTCATTTTAACTTCGATTAAGGTGTAGTTTGAGGTCATAAACTCTTAAATATTCATTTTCACTAGCTTTAGTTGTTTCAATTGGAACATTGGGGACCTCTTTCAAACATAAGGGGTCTCTTTCACGGCAGGCTATTCAACAGTTGTAGGAGTTTCAATATCAGCTAGTTAGTTGTCATTCTTCCCTTAACTTTCCACTCCTTCCTTGCTGCCGACCTCTCCATCTTCATCATTATTGGCATCATCATTATCTATGTCAACAAAGTTGAGGCAAAGGAGTTTATAGTCAGAATGAACTCTTAAAACCTCCTCCTTAGCCAATTGTACCTCTTCCAATAATTTCTTGTAGAGTAGTTTCTCATATTGGCAACTTGGAGTGATAAGTAATAATGCCTCCTCTACATAAGGCTTGGCCTTAAAAGCCTACTCCAGTTTTTGCAAACTTGTTTCAAGTTTGGAGTTCTTAGTCTCCAAGTCCATTATTTGGACCCTTACATTGTCTTCTTCCACACTCATCAAGGAAATCGTTTGCCCTAGGTTCTAACACCTTTCCTATCTATCCCATAGCTGATGCTTCAACTTCTTAGTCTCTTTAAAGAGCTCGTCATTTTTATCTTTAAAGCTTGTCACCTCGTGCATTGCCAATCCATCACTAATGACTCAGGTGGGAGCTTTCCTTATTGCTTTTCAACCTCCATCTTAGCCTTGACTTTTACATTCTCACCTACAATAGTTTGTGCTTTTGAGGAGTTGTAAGCCTCCTTTGTCTTTTGCACTAAAATGATAAAGTAATGGGTTGATCGGCATTTAAGCACATATATATACACATAGGACTAAATTTACCTTTCCCATTTCCTCTTCGAACTCATCTATGGACATCAAAACATGATTGTTACTGGCACCAACCCTATCAACATCCCTTCTGACAATTTCCTTATCCTTTGGTAGAATAATCCCCTCTAGTAGGGTTAAGGATTTTGTTCTATCTCTTAAAGCAAAATCGATGTTCAAAATGGTGTGACTCTAGCAAGGTATGTAACAGTAACTCTCCTCAATTTGAGGAGTGAATTAGGTAGATTTGATGCATAAAGCTTTGTCTCGAAGGGCCTTCTTAACATTCTCATCTAACTCTTTGCTCTTCTTGGATGTGGGTTCTCGAACATGTTCTTTTCCTTTCCTCTTCTTGGGGCTCGCTGTAGACGTCAACTTTATTGATGCTGAGCTAGCGATAGCCTCCATTGGAACGATCTCCATGGCCTCATTAAGAGCAATGATTTGGCTAGGCTTACCAATGGGCTTCTCTTTAGTTACATTTTTAGGAGGAGGTGGCCTTTCTTTTTCTTTTTGCACGAGCTTTGGAAAATTTTCCTATTGAACAACTTACTTGCTGTTCAGTCGAGCTATCTCCTTTTTCTTCTTTTAAACAACTTGTCCCTACACTTTTCTTTGATTTTGGGTAGCTTTAGTAGTACTCTAACCAAGTTTTTGTTTTTTGGCCTTAGCTTGGGTGAGCAGCTTTCTTGGGTCTACATCACCTGCACCCATTTTGTAAAACAAGAAGAGTGTTACAACTTGAAACTAAAAGTATATATAACTTGCGAATCGATGTCAAGTGAAGCTCAAAGGCAAAGGATCTCCCCCCATGAGTTGCAAAGATCGGCTTCCTTCTTATAGCTTATCTCGGCATGGTGGATAGATTGAGGCTTACCCTTCTTATCAAACAATATTGGCTCCCCCTTCTCATAACCCTCAATAATTCTCCTGATATTTAAGAAAAACATTTTATTGTGCCACCTCTCTTGGATCATTTTAGGGCAATAGCATCGTTTGACAACAACTTTATATCTTTAGTCCTACTAGGTTCTATCCACTTAGTCTATAAATGCAGATCTACATCCAACCTAATCGAGATATACTTGTCATGCGACTTATGGATCTTAGACTCTAGGTCATCAATGAACTTGTGGGTATACCTTACTACCACATGGAACCATCCATCAGGTTAGCATTTGATTGTAAAAAAGAATCTAAACAATTATGGTGTATCCTTAACTTTGAGCTCCTTACAAATTATTTCAAAAACAACAAGGATCCTATATGTATTAAGAGAAAACATACTTAGTGAATACATGGAAATAGTTAGAGAACTATTTTTGAAAATTAGAAAAATGAAGACGCAACTTAAACTCAAAATATTTCAAATAAATATGAAACTCATGCTTAATCGAGAAACATACCCTCTCATCCTCCCTAAGCTTACGAAGATGCCACTTAATTGGAAGATCTTCAAAATACTTGTTATATCTAGGGACCATCGCCCCAATGGCAACGTTCTTCACTCCATCTGGTGAATCGATGTTATACATTAGGTTATTATATAAATACCTGGCAGGTGACTCATCCTTCTCATCTTCAGGATGAACATCTATCAAAAGTGCATTCTCTCAATTGCACTATCTGTCAAGCTACTAGAAGTAGAAGCTAACTCATTCACCTTATAGGCTGGTTGGGGGTAGGAGTAGCCTTAAAGTCAATAAGAGTGATTGAATAGATTTTGCTCCTAGCTAAACCTGATGGAGCATTGAGAACATGAAAAAAGAGAGAAAAATTGAAGAAAGAACTTTAAAGTTTTATGTAGTTTAGTTTTAAGGAAGAAGACTATAGGGAACTGGGATGAATGAAGCAGAAAATATGCAATGGAGCCTTTCAAAGACTTTATAAGTATCGCCCTAAATAACCCTCTTCTCAGAGAATGAAAGGAAAGATGATTGGGATTTGGATGTGATTTGATTGCTAGGCGTTGATAGAAGACACGTATGCGTCATAAAAATTCCAATGGATACAACATCACTGACAGTTATTGAAATATGTAGTGTAATAATGACAGAATTGATAGCTATCCTACATGTACATGTTGAGTATGAGTAGGTGAGAAAAAATGAAAAGTTATGACCTTTCAATCGAGAACTCATGTGACGCGTTACAACGAACATTGAATGAAACATAAAGGACCACTTGAGAGTTTGATAGCCTTGTTCAGTAGTGGTGCAGTGATCCAAAAGTACGAGCATATGTTGCCTAATTCTTGATTAGAATGAAATGGAGAATATTTCCTTGTGTAATCCAATACTCAAATTCTTGACTATGGGAGTTGAGGTAGGGGAATGATATTGGAATTTTGCCCTAAATTACAGCTTAGCATAGTACTTGTGGAGCTAATCTACATTGCTAAGGTTGGCAATGTGACCTAATCTGATGACTAAGGGGACTTTAGGCCTAACTAAGTCCGATCTACCCCATTCAAATACTTTCAATTTGAATAAAGGTACAAATAGTTTATCATCCACCTAACTTAACTACATAACTGCCCACTTTCCTTATCTCTCAACATGTGATTAAATTAAGAAGTCATTACATGACATACAACAAATGAACTACCTATCACTATGGTTTTCAAACAAAAGCTAATAAATATGGAAACATCAATATCGTAAAAACTCTCTACACTTTTTAAGAGCTCACTCACCTACTTTCTTTACTTCAATCTTCTGTATACTAACTTAGGCATCAGAGTGGTTATGACAAACTAGCCTTAATACTCCTTAGCCTAACTTTCTTTCTTTCTTTCTAGAATCAATCTACAACACCACTTAAGACCAACAACATGACTTTACTTAATTTCCTTTTAGTTCACTAATTACATGAGCATCAATTGGTAATTTAATCTATACATCAACAACATTGGTGAAGTGGTATTTATTAAAGAGTTAATATTATGATTTACACCTCAATTTTATCATTTTTTACAATTATATATCTTAAATTTTAATTTATTTAATTATATATCCAATTGGAAGTTTTATTGTTACTGTCTACATCTTAGTTAATTCCGATTTACACCAATAGTATAATTGGAAAAATCAACCAATGTGGTTGCTACTCATAACTTTAAAGAGGTCACACGACCTATAATAGATAATTACTAGCCACCCTTTACAAAACAATGGTTTATGACCCACTTAAAAAATATGGATTATGAGACCCATTAGCGGCCTTAAGTGATTTTCTATGGTCTTAGAGAGGTTGCACAACCCTCTTAAGGTAATAGGTAGCTATCTCATTAGTTAATTGAGTTGGCCAAACTAATAGTGTGGATTTGAGTTAATTGAGATGTGAATAGTGATAAACAAATTCGTATAATTGGGAGAAATTAAAGTTTCAAGTATATAATTGTTAAAAGTATCAAAGTCAAGGTGTAAATAGTGATATTACTTCTTTATTTGGTAAATGAAAATAACAATTAATCTTCATTGATAAGCCCCTATAGGTAATAGGGGATGTTAATATAATTTTCCCTTTATTAATAAGTAAAATTAGGAAAAAATGTTATTTATAAGATGCTAATTACACCTTTACGAGTAAATCTCAAGTACTCAATGGATGATTTTAACGGATGCCCAATCACTTGATAAAATATATAAAGGATATATTCAATTGTTGTGATCTATATTTAGTGGAGAAATGATTCAAAGTTATTACATACCATGTATGTAATATATATATAGTATTTGTTACTATATATAATAGATATAAATTACGGATAGTAATTGATTTGGAAATTATACATATAATTATTATACGTGTTAACATTTTATTGATATTTATATACTATATATGCATAACATATAACGGTTAATACCCAATGAATCTTTTTTGTAGTGTCTACTATATCCTTTAATTTTGATAAATAAATGCTGCATTAATGTAAATAATAATTATTCGACAGAATGCAGCATGTGCTATAAGTGCAAGAAGTAAATTTTCATGTGTAATTCAACATAGATAGAGTAAAATATAAGTAGGTCATGGAGATTCTGCCTTCCTATGTTGTGTGCATAGAAAAAGGGCTTAATTGGTGAGTGAGTTATAATAGTATAAGAAAAAAAGTTAGATAATCCCTTCATCAATTTTTTGAAAAATGGAATAACGAAAATTTGTAGATGGATCCAATTTCCAATTTATGACCCCCATTGTCCTATGTACGGCCCCATTAGACGATAAATCACACAACATTTTCACCCTATGATACTTAGTTTTTTTTTTTCTTTTTTTCTTTTTTTCTTTTTCTTTTTTTATAAGGAAATATTACCTCAAACTGCATATAAATTTGACATTTGCACGCTAAATGGCTAACTAGTCAGTTAGCCACTAATCAATGTGCCCCAATATAGTTTCAAACCATCAGGTCATAACTGCCACAGGGTAGGACAGCCGTTTACATACTCCAAAGCAGCTTAACCGTTAATTTACTACTCATTTAAAGTGGAATAGTAATGGATATAGCTTACAGATTTATCATATCCCTCAAAAAAAAAAAAAACCCTCTTAAAGACGAGATTTAGATATTGCTGAGTGGCACCTAATAGTTTTCAGCTTGATAACATAATAATGTCTAAAGATATAGAAGTTATAGAAGCTGGCGAATGCAGTAATCCTTCAGCTAACAGAAATGTTGACATTTTTTCTTCACCGAACGTTGTGGTCCCAACGCAGAAGGTATATAAAAGTTCCAACTTTTTCCTATTATTTAATAATGGATAAAATTGCAAAAAAAGAAAAAGAAAATCTTCTTATTTTCAAACCCTAGGCCAAGAAGCCTCAAATAAATGAAAGATGAAACAAAGAGATTTATGACTCATTTTTTTTTTATGTTTTCTGATCTGTATGCATGTCTTTCTTTTTTTTTTTTTTTTTCTTCCATCTCGATCACGTGTATGTTATATGATATTTTTACAAAGAATTTAACGATAGCACGACAGAGAATAACACAGATCATGCGTTTATCAACTGAACGAATTAGGCTAGTTGACTGCAAAAGCATCAATCTTGTTTTATAATTTTCCTTTTTGACAATTGATCCATGTCTCGGTTGGCCGCTTTGACAAGTTTTATACTAACCAGTAAAACTATCCGTCTTTCCCTATCTACCAACATGGATATATTAGCTGGAACTTTACTTAAATTTTCTTGGTTTGCTTTCAACAGGTAATTGCAGAAGCAGTGGGGACATACTTTGTAGTATTTGCTGGATGTGGCTCTGTAGCTGTAAATAAAATATATGGTTCGATTACATTTCCTGGAGTATCTGTTGTATGGGGTTTAATTGTAATGGTCATGGTCTATTCCGTTGGCAATATCTCCGGTGCCCACTTCAATCCAGCAGTCACCGTTACTTTTGCCATCTTCCGACATTTTCCTTATAAGCAGGTCAATTCCAATGCGCTTAGCCTCGTATGAGATATTAAAGATTATTTAAAAAGTACTTTATACCAATAGACTATATAAAACGTTTTTATGTTATTCTTTCACGGCTTAATGAATTTATAAGATTTCACTAGAGACATAGATATGAACGAATAAATTTAAGATATGTATTACTTTTCTAATAAATTATTAAGCGTTTTATGACATGACGGTATGTATATAAATTTTTATTTACTTTCACTTACGACTAAATAGATGAACTATGTACAGGTGCTCTTGTACATCGTGGGACAATTGCTAGGAGCAATTTTAGGGAGTGGGACACTATGCCTTCTTTTCAACGTGAAATCAGAGGCATACTTTGGAACAGTCCCAACTGGATCAAACATTCAATCATTTGTTCTTGAGATCATCATCTCCTTCCTCTTGATGTTCGTTATATCTGGTGTTGCAACAGATAATAGAGCAGTGAGTAATTTGAGCTTTCTCCTGCCTTCTTCCAATTGCTAAGAAACAACTCATAAATGTCTCTTACGGGCTAAAAGTATTTACTATTGTTGTAATTCTTACTATACATTTATATTGTTTTGAAGATTGGAGAATTGGCTGGCATTGCAATTGGAATGACAATCATGTTGAACGTTTTCATTGCCGGGTAATTATCTCCTTTCATAATCCCTAATTTAGTTAAGGATAAATACCATATTTGGTACTTGAAGTTTATCCATTATTACAATTTACTACCTAAAGTTTGATAGTTTCAATTTATTACTCCGTATTTTTTAAGGTCATTTATAGTGTTTAAATAAGTAGTTAATTGAAAAAAAAAAAAGACAAGTTTAGGTAGCTAATTGTAAAAGTAGACAAAATTCAAATAATTAACTATATAAATAAGTAAAATTTATATACCAAACCGATACTTTTAAACTTTTAAGTAATAAATTGCAAAATAAGATAAATTTTACATATCAAATATGATATTTATCCTATAGTCAAAACAACTTATACAAACTCCAAGAAAATTATGGTTTTTTTTTTTTTTTTTTTTGGTAAGATTGAATTTGAATTTGAGTTAGGAATAATGTTGATGTGGTTGAATGGAAGTGCAGGCCGGTTTCAGGGGCATCCATGAATCCCGCAAGGAGCATTGGGCCAGCAATAGTGATGCACATTTACAAGGGGATTTGGGTGTACATAGTTGGGCCGTTAATTGGGACTATACTCGGAGGTTTAGTGTACAATTTGATTAGGTTCACCGATAAGCCACTCCGGGAAATCACCAAATCCTCTACTTTCCTATGGAGCATATCAAGGCGTAATAGTTGCCATGTCTAGGTTGATATTTATTTATTTATGTACATAATTGTCAATCTCTCCCTTTGGGAAACACATGGGTAGTTTCAGGATTATATCTATATTATTTTCAAGGAGAAAAATGAACTTCTTAGACTAAGTAGGTTTCTTTTGTACCTTTCCTCCTTTGGGTGGAAGGTTGTAGCTTAGCTTTTCCTGTATATGACATCAATGAAATATATTAATACTCAATCGCAAACTTCTCTTTTTATTAGTTTCATCTTGTGGGTTTGGTCCGTTTTTAGTGATCAAAGTAAGTTATAAATCCGTTTTCACAATGCATCTTAATCTTCAAAATTAATAGATCCTATCCCTTTTGGGGCATGTTTGATATTCAATTTTAAAAGTCAATTTCAAGCATATGCCTTTTTACAAGAAAAGGAAAAAAAAAAAAAACCTTAACTCTTGGATTTCAGTTAACAATCCATTATTTTGCAGTAGATAAAGAATAGAAATGAATTGTTGCTATGTGTTGCCTATGGATATTGGCCGATAGAGATTTAGTTGAGATAGATCTTCGCGTAACCATGTGAGCTTGCAAGATAAAAAATAGTGAGGCTCACAAAGGTGTTATTCAATGTAATCACTCCGATACTTAAATAAGATTAGTATACTAGGAGAGTAAGAGTACTTGAAGGTAAAAAGTAAGCTCTGGTATGTAAAGTATCAAATAGCTTACCGTTTAGTGATAACCTCATAGTTATAAAGGAACAGAGTCGAAATTATTATTTGTATTTAGCTAAAATTAGATATCTAAGCAAACTAGTGTAACTGACTTAGCACCTTGACTTGTATGTGGTATTGTCCCTTATAGAGTGACGTACTAAGATTTTGTACTAGTTTGTAGGTGCTTACTTATTTGGTAGATAGTTGACAAAAAGGCTTATTGAGACATGGGTTAGTATGCTAGAAAAAGAAGCTTCAGTCTAATTACACTAATGATATAGGAAGGTGAAAGTTTATAGTAGACTAATATTGCCAATGGTTGGTTCAATAGTTTTCCTAGGGTTATTTGGCTATGTCTTTAGACTCATGGGTTTTTAGAGAGTACCTAACACCAAATATATTTATATATTTGTATGTGTACTATGGAGTCATGAGTTACTTTATATCTTGGGATGCCAAAATTGTATTTTATAAAGTCTCCTAATTAAAGGTATTTGCTAACTATATGATGCATTAAAGTAAGTGTAAATGCATGTGTGTTATAAAGCTACCTAATTAAAGATAATAATTAATTATGCAATACATTAAAGAGCGAATGAGTATGTACAAGAGAGAGAGAGAGAGGTTAGACTTCATGGTATTTGCATGTGTTTATGGTGATTACATATTAACTAAGTCACCTCTTTGTGAGATATATTTTTCTAGGTATGACAAATAAAAGCTCATGTCTAGCTTTGATAATCAAACATGGGAATGAGGTTGATGATAGTACAATAAACATGACTTACCATATAAGTTTCTTTACCATAAAATTATGTAATTAAATTTCTTAATGGATTTATAACTATGAAGTACAATCTTTGCATACAACATAGTGCTGTGGGAGCTACAATTGTCTTTAATATTGGTAATTTGTGATTTTAGTGGGTTTTGAGCTTTACATGCTTATACTAATGAGTATAAAGTAAAACCTTTAATATCTCAATTTTGAGATGTGGCATATGATTTTTGCATAATTATCTAATTATTAACTTATTATAAAGCCAAGAGTAATATAAAAGTACATGTCCTTTTTTTCTTTTAAAGGTATAGAGGATTATTTTGATAATTAGGCCTTTGACTCAATTAAATGCCATGAATTAGCTTTTTGGGCTAGTGGTAAGGTCTAAGAAGTTGGGCCCAATTTTAGAGATATCTTAAGGAGATTTAATTTGGTAAGCTTCAAATAAATATCATCATACTAGGGATGCTACTGGGTAAGTTATTATAAGATTTCTAACCTATTTGATCCACTAAAAATCATATAGGGTTAAACCTCATAAGCTTTTGGGGTGAGTTATAGAAGTAGTTCTTAAATCCTATAGAGTTTCGGATCAAGTTTTGGGATTTAAAGAAAACTTAGCAGAAAACTCATATCGGGTTAAAAATAATAATATATGCAAATATGATATTATTAATTTAATATTAGCTATAAATAATAAAACATAATAATTAATAAAAAAATACCTTTTGTCTTTCATGTTTTTTCTTTCAAGAAAAAAGAAAAAACTCTAGTCCATCTCTTTTTCTCTCATTCAATCTCATAGTCTCACACTATTTGCAACCCTTTTCTCTCGCCTTTATTCTCTCTCTCAACCATTCAACCGCATTCCTTAATGCCTACTCATCTTTTTTTTATTAATCGTATATTAATTTAAAGTAAAAAAAAGTTGGTTTGGTCTTGAATAACCGTATGCCATTTGCTTTGTTTTTTATGTACACCTACAAATCAATTTTTCTATTTTTTTTTTTTTTTTGTATTAGCATATCAGGTTGATTTTTTTATGGGTTTTATTAAACTCTACAAAAGAGGATTTTGGAAACAGAATAAAAACTCTATAAAGTTGGTTTGGTCTTGAATAACCGTATGCCATTTGCTTTGTTTTTTATGTACACCTACAAATCAATTTTTCTATTTTTTTTTTTTTTTTGTATTAGCATATCAGGTTGATTTTTTTATGGGTTTTATTAAACTCTACAAAAGAGGGTTTTGGAAACAGAATAAAAACTCTATAAAGTACCCTATAAGGTTTTGAGAAGTCTTACAGGATATCGGGTTAGGTTAGGGTTTTGTAAAACCCATTTGGAACTTGCCCCACTGGCATCCCTACATTAAACTAGTTCATTTACTCTTGACTTTTCTTATCATCTCACAATGAAGAAAAGCCTTTCAATAAGTTTTGGTTATTCATTAGTCCTCTAGTCTTTTTTCAAGCTATTAGATCACTTCAAGCTTTGGCCTTCTTTATAAAGCAGGATTAAGAAAGTTTCATCTCATTTGTTGATTGTCAAAATTGATCTAATAGATGTTAGTAGTAGCTTATCTCATCCGTTCATCTCTAGAATTATCCAATGGTCAAGATCAAGCTCCAATATTTATAAATTGAAGCCTATTCTTCCTCATTTACATAATTTAGAGCATAAGAAAATATTCAAAAAATGTCAACACTTTACCAAAAGTACTCTACAAAAGATTGAGATGACTAATCGAGCAAGAACCAAAATAGAATGAGCAAGAATGCCCAATTCAATTTGCTCTCACACATCACTCTTGAGAAATTAAGTTTATCTTTTCCTCGTCTCATATCTCTCTCTAACAACATCCCTCCAAATGTTAAAGTTGAAGATATTCTAAAGTCCACTAATATGCATCTTGCACACATGATTGACCATTAACATCAATGCTACCCTATAAAAGGCATGACACTTGGATACATAATTCATTTGCAAAAAGTTTCCTTAGTATTATATATGTGTGTACTAGTAACATGATGGTAAAATAGCTAATGTACTGTTCATCAAAATATATTAGTAAAATAGCTAATGTGCTATTTAAGAAAAAAAAAACATAATTTTGAAATAAAAGCTCTAAACTTAGATTAAATAAATTATGTGAAAAAATAAAAGGGCTCTGTTGCACCTACAAGGACTTTTAGAGCGAGACATTTGTAACAACTACCAAGCCCTTGTAGCAACCTTACTTGCTGTAATTACCCTAGTGGGACAGGCTTTCAGGTTTCGTTATTACAATTGTAAGGCTAGTTTTTCTTCTGCAATATTTTATATGTTGTCTGTAGGGCAAATAGTGAGTTGAAGGAAAGCACCCAAGTATGGGACTAAAGATCCCACCACGTGGGGGATGTATCCTTAGCCTGGGAGGACTTCCATCATTAATGCCTGACCATAGAAACCTCTCTTCATCTAAATTTGACTTTTTAAAACATTTGTTGAGAGGAGTAAAGTTAACAAATTATTTCAATTTTGTAAACTTTGAAATTCACGAGGTTAGGCCATACTTTCGTACGACAGGTTTCAACTAATAAAAGTTAAATGTAGAGGTTTCATTCTTATTATTGATAATGAATCCCATTAATGGATATATAAAATGTATTCATATATATATATATATATATATATATACATATTATATTTCTAAGTCACACTGCCAAAACAAATGCATTTATTCAGCATTATAGTAAGTATCCTGAAATACCAACTAATACTTTTGGGATACGCTTGGGATAAGTCCCCAATTGACAATTTAATATTATATCTCAAATAATACATTGATTTTTTAGTAACAATACTACGAAATATACTGTTATGAAAACACAAAAGATACTACATTTTACCACTTTCATACATGTACCATTAAAAAGATATCAGGATATTATCAGAAAATTATGTAAGACTTAATGTAAAATCGCCCGCAGACTACTTACCCTAAAACAATATTTTCCCTTCGACATTGATTGTAAAGGTTGAGCACTCGTTAATCCGTTGTTTGGACCAATGACGTGCTCATGGCATTCCCTACATCGATGGCGATGAATGTATCTTTCCACGAGTCTCTATCCTTCTGCAAACGTGTTTTGACCTATCATCGTCTGAATTATTGTATTCATGCTCTTTCCAACCCATATGAGCAAAAGGCTCAAATACTTTTGGTCTAGACATAGCTGTGTCGAAAGTTGCTGTATGTGTCTTCTTCAGTTGAATTAATTTGTATAAAATATATCTACTTTATTCTTTTATTTATGCTACCTAAAATAGTTTTTTAACTCTCTTGCTTTTGTGACAAGTGACTCACGGCAAGCCAATAATCTTATCATCTTATTGGAACTTGGATTCTGCTGTATACCATATAGATTAGATAGGGGAGATTGAAGGTTACAAAATAGGTTTGTGTTCTAGTTTTTTTATATATACTTTTATATGATAGGATATAGGGTATAATTTCTCCATAACTTCTACCCATGATGAAACTTATACTATAAGATATTTATAGTATAGATTTAGGGTATACCGTACCTTCTTTATAAAAATTCATGATTAATAATATTGAGGATAATAAACCATTAAATTTTTTAACATAGAACATGCTCTACTCCCAAGCACATTTACCTATCGAAGATCAACGATTTCTTTCTAATCAAAGGTTTTATAAGTTTGCTTTATTTTTAATGTATTATATGTTTTGTTAGATGTTCTTATATTAATAAAAGATATTGTAGTGAATTTAATACTGTTAGTTATAGTAAAACTTATGATAGATTACATTTTTTTAATAATATTTCATGAAAAATTGTTTGGAGTTATTATCAAGTTCATAATATATGTCTTCAGGAGAAATATGTAATTGAAAAGATGTGATTAAATTGTGATGAATGTATTAATTATAAATACATAAAAAATTGATAGGTAGATATTTACCTAGAAAATTTACATCATGAAATTATAACAAAAAAGATTCACAACTTACACATTTATCCTATAGATTCTATAAGGTAAAAGTTTTAAGATGATTTTTGCATGATAAGCTCCAATTGCAAAATTTGGGAACTTATGTCTACGAGGTAAGATCTATGTCACTCCTTAAAAGTAACTAGCTAATATTAACATGTTATTCGTTATTTTAGTATTATATACCACTACACAGCATCTTTTGCAATTCATATGGAACTTTATTCACATTCCATTTACATAAGGCATCACAATTTTCTCGACCTCCCAAATTACATAATGTCCTCATCATGAGATCTTATCATTAATGCTAAATCTTTCTCCTTATTTTTGTTATCCTTGTATTAGACACCTACTAGTAAAGGGTTGACTCTAATATCATTTATAACATCTAAAGTCAAAAGTAGTTAATAACCTAACCATCAAACACTTATATACTTATTTTAAAGTTTTCAATTAGTGTTAACATGTTATATACTATTTGACCTTATATATCATTATTCAATATTTCCTACAATTCATATGGGACTTTATTCACGCACTATTTACATGGTGTATCACAATATAAATAAGGCTTTATGTAATAGCTATCTTGTATCCACTCACTCCTTCATGTGACGAAATGTATGACAAAGAAAGAAAATGATGAGAAAGAAAGGGAAGAGAGAAAAAAGAAAAAAGAAGAGAGAGAAAAAGATATTGAAGAAAAAACAAAAGAGAGAAATAGCTTTAAATTCATTACTTTTATGCCATAGCACAATAATTTGACAAAGATAGTGCATCATGGGAGAAAAAGAAAAAGAGAAAAAAGATAGTAAAAAAAAAAAAAAAAAAAAGAGGAGAAGAAAGGAGAGGAGAGGAAAAATAAGAGGAAATGATACTTCATAGCTAATAAGGGACTGAATCCAAATTGTATTTCTTTTTCCTATTTTGAATATGTAAAATTACAATTATATAAGAATTTGAATACTCTATTAATCAATAAAATGTAGTATTATTTTGATTTGTATATATATAGGGAGAAGCATGGGAGGAGGATATGAAGATCTCAACAACTAACTAGTGCCTATAATAGGTAGAGTTTAAAGTATCAACTTCATTATTTTTTAGCAAGGGTTACACATCATTTGATCAAGTATTTGATCCTTTCCAGTAGAGCTTCAATGGTACAAATGTGTTCATTTGATCTTCTAACTTGTGCCAAATGAGGAGGAGAAAAGTGTGTATCTATAAATTTCAGAGATCATCCTTGTTGGTCAAATGACTCCAATGATTGGGAGACGAGATTAATTCTTGCAACATGTATTAAATGGCTCTTATGAATGATGAACAAGATGCATATTCCATTTAATATAGACCATTATTCTTGGGTTTCATGCAATTCAAACCTAAGAAAAGCCGACTAAGCATGTAAACTTGCTACGAAAGGTTGAAAATGGCCAACCTAACCTAATGATCCCTATTCTAAGCACGTGAAGTCAGATCTTCTTAAAACATTCTTTATAGATAGACCTAATTCATAAGGCCTTTTCACTAGTCCAAAGAATCGGTCTAAGATTATCGATGGCCATGCTCATACTAAGTATCACATTGTCATTTTATATGAAGTAATTGTGTTAGATTGTATCTATTTCATCTTTTTTCAGAAATAGTAGTTCATTTATCAATGTGTCTTCCATTGTTTGGTTCAAAGGTATGAATTATGATATGAGAAAATTGAAGAAAAAATTCATGTTTTTCGCATTTGGTAATGGTGGAAAAATGAAAAGAAATAGATTTATGAAGAAAAGTTTCCCTTTAGATCTAAGGAATGTATTATCTCTAAATTATAAGAAAAGGTAAAATTACTACTTTACATTGAAAGAATGCGATATTTCCCATCCACAGTCATTGCTTCTAATTCTATCCTCGTCCAGACAAAGAACTTATACTTTCTCCGAGCTGTTTTCTTTCACTTCCAACTCTTTCTCTTAAGACTGGTCATCTCTCTATTCTTCTTCTCGCTCCAAAACTTATTTCTTATTTCTTTCCAATTTGAAAATTTACATATTTTTTATGAAAGAAATATCTTCACAAAAAAATATAACTTTAATTTGACGTTAAACGTCAATGTGATTTTAGTTTAACATGTTAAAAGCTCACCAAATTCCAAGGTTTAACGTGTTATATGGAGGGTTATTTGATGACGAGTGATCTCTTCGTAAACATCTGTACCAAGAAGAAGACTAAGTGCAATCCTGAAGTTAAACGTGCTCTCCTTGGATATTTGCTACACCAAGGATAATGCCATAAAATGTGATATGTTAAAATATACAATATTATGATTTATCAATAAATTTATAATATGTGAAAATATAATTAATATTTTTTTAAAATATATATATATTTATTAATACATACAAAAATTTTGTTAGTCTTATTAATTTACATAGTAAGTTAGAATCATTGAATTTTTTTTTTTTTTCCTTTTAGATTTTAGGTTTTCACAATGTAGTAGCTCCGTGCTTCCTTTCCAAGTATACGGAGCCGCAGAGGTTATAGTAGGAAATTCAGTTCACCGACCAAGCTACTGTTAATTCTGGTCAAATTTGATGTATTCTTTTCACTTTTTACCCTAACATCCCACAGATAAAGCAGTCACTATGCGTAAAGGAGTGGGATGGCTACCGTATTAAATAACATTAAATTGAAGTGGTCCATGATGAAGAACTTCGTGGAAAAAGGATAAGAACCAAACTAGAATAAGTAACTATCGGAGTGTTGCCGTTGGGAGTTGAGTAGGGATTATATATCCTTTAAAATGTTTTGGGTGAGTGGTTGCAAACAAAGCTCCAGAAAGCGCCTGTGTCAGGAGCACTTCATCCGGTGACCCTACCACATTTGTTTGGAGTTTGATCCAATCCCAGCCGGCATACGATCCTTTATGAAGAACGTTTTAATAATATTAATATTATTTATCTATATATATATATAAATATTAATAAATTTTTAATATATAAAAATATAAATAATAAATTTTAAAAAACTAAATATTATTATTAATATTTATATATTATTCATCCAACCACGTTATCTATTGATTTCTTTTTCTTCTCTTTTCACACCCTTTCCGGATCCAATAATTCCATGAGCGTGAGGGCTTGATTTCGATAACCGTTCAAATACTGACCCTCCGCTATCCACATGACTTTGGTATGGGCATCAACGAGAGCAATGGACCCCATTTGATCCATTTGGGCAGGGTGGCTCGTCAAATACATCACATCCATCATTATCTTTAACTATAATTATTCTCAAGAGTGTATTTTTCCTTCATTTAATAGGAGTTTATAATTATGATAGACCCAATCATTCATGTAAAAGTAAATCATTGGTATGAAATAAATACTTGCCTTGGTTCTCTCAAAGTTTATTATATGGTAATCCACCCATTCTAAACGTCATTATTAAGGTCAAACAAAACATGTGATTGTAAAAGAACGACACTTTTATGAACGAAATATCAATGATGCAAAAGAACTTTTGGTATTTGTCGTATTTATAAGAAACTTTCTAAGTACACCTATTTATGCTATGTATTTAACACTATTTATTCTATACATTTATAAAAATAATATGGACATATTTTACTGTACATTGAGTTGATTATTTAAATGAGACTATAGTCTTAACTTATGATTTTTTTAAATAAGAGGAGCTTAGAGTCATAGTTTTAACACCTACCCTTTAATCCTAACTCACAATGCTAATACCAAGTGCGAAATACATGAATCTTCTCCTCTGACAATGCCTTTGCCAATAAATCTACCACTTGATCATTAGTGTGAATTTTGAAAATTAATATATCCGAGAGCTTTTTTTTTTTTTTCACGACCATCATGGTAAATTGACCTGATATGCTCTGCTCCTGGATTTGATGTTAATTGAATAGCGCTTAAATTGTCATGCACGCTATGTCAACAAGCTTTTCCTCAATTTTTATGAGAAAAGTCTTCAAAAGCCTTTTCAACAAAATGTATTATCTTGAGTAAGAATACTTCATAAATTGATTGAGCCATTAGATGATGGTCTTTTATACACCGTGAAGCCGTGGAGCCAAAAACAGGACTTGTAGTTGATCCTCGAGTAGGCGGATCTTTAGCCCAATCGCAATCAACAAATCCTGGAAGAGAAAACAACACTGTTTTAGAAGCTCCAAAACAGATTGTGTTGTAAAAGTTCCAATCCAAAAAGAGAATATAATTTTGTATTGGTCAGATAGAGGTGGTTTCCGACAAGAAAATGATACCAAATCCTTTAAATCTTTTGCATGTAACTTAAGGTTGTATATGTTTGTTAAAACTCGATAAAGACAAAGAGAGCTAAATAATATAAGTAAAAGGTATATTAAATAGTACAAGTTGAAGGTATACAAATCTATTATAGTATATTTGATTTGTATAATATTGACTACGAATTTTTATAATGTTTTACATTTAGTATACATAATTACTAGACTTATTATTTTATTTTGATATTTCTACTCTCAATATTCTCTAATATTTATTTAATGATATTTTTATATTATTTAAAAAGTACAATTTGATTGGATTATTAAATTACATTTGTGATTTGTGAGATGATAAAAAAACTTATGTTTTTATCTAGTAAAGCTAAATTTTGTACCATATTTGTTAATGTAGATCTAATATTTATTAATTTTGTTCAATTAAATGATAACTAGGATTTTGTCAATTGAGTGTAGCATAATATAGGCTTTCACTTACTAAAAACTTGTAAAAAGTGTATAATTTTCCTATGTAATGAAAACTCCACCTTAATATTGACTTACTTGTTCCATCATTTATAGCAACTCTATCTACCCGAAGAATTTATCTTTTTTCCAATAAGCTTGGAATCATCATCTTCACATATTATATGATGGTTCACTAAAAAATTACATTCCTAGAGATAAAAATTCTATAATAACCCAATTTTTCAAGCTCAAGACTTGATTATAAGAGACAAGATTAGTGACTATTAATTTCTATCAAATTGTTGAAAACTCCCAAGATAAAAAGACTCAAACTTTAAGTTTGAAAATAATAATGCACAAAAGCCTAAAATGAGACCAAAAAAATGAGTGTCAAATATCAAAACCTTTGGAAACTTTAGGTAAGACTTTTGAGACATTAAAGCGAACTAACGTGAGATTAAGCTACTCTATAGAGGTTGTGCTGAGCATTACGTAATGTAAAACTTATCTAGCAAGTCTCTTTAAGTAACTTCGCTAGTAAGTTACTTCATCACCAATCATATCATGTATCATCAATTACAATTATTTTCATACAATTTTATGACTTTACAATTTTAGGAAACTCTTTTGAATTAACTTCGGTATAAAATTACTTTTTTTTTTTGTAGAATCTTATGTTTTTTATTTATTCTACATATCAAATTCAATAGAAACTTATATTTTTAATTGAGTTTGTTGATTCTATATAAATAAATTGAATAGGCAAAAAATTAAAAATATATATGTATATATAATTGGGTATCTACTAGTCTATTGACTATTAGGGCAATATATCATCTTCCCTATTATATTCTAATGTTTTTTCTATTTTTCTCTCTCCTAATCCACTGTTCAATATTCATAACATTCATTTGGGTTGAAGCTCTAATAAAAAAGTTTATAAGTATGATGGGAAGAAAAATTCAATGTCAACTTTGTTAGTCCTTCTTCTATAAATGTCGTATTATAAATTAAGAATTTTTTTTATAGAAAAAGAATTTGATTTCTTCATTTCTTTAATTCTATTGTGTATTTTAAGTATTTTGTAGCTATTATAAGCAAATTTATAGTTTCTTGAAAGTTATTTTATGCAAATTATAGAAACTTACGTTTCTATATTTCTATTTTATATTTTGATTCCATAGGTCTTCTAATGATTCTAGATAGATGCAAATTCGATAACCTTACTTACCACCACTTGAACTTAGAGGAGAACCTAAACAAACACCCATCATATCTATCTTCAGCTACCATATTTGATATGAGGGGGAAGCTAACCACTAACAACCTCTGTATTCACAAAGAAGAAGAAGAAGGGAAATTACCTTTAAGGTTTTGCTTTAGTTTGCTTTAAAAGAAATCCAACAATTTCTAGGTTATTTAACAAGTTTTACTTTTGGCTAAAGTAATAATCATTACAAACTTTTTAAAGCTAACCAGCAAAAAAAATAAATAAAGAAAGAAAAATTTGCAAATAGGGAAAATTTCACTAGTTAAACCCTTAACTAGTAAAATATTTCGCCAATTAGCTTCATCGATCAAGCTTTGCTCTAAAGGGGTGAATTGACAAAATATTTTGCTAGTTAAAAGATAAGCAACAAATTTTGCCACTATTGTTGCTACTTCTAGGTGGTGCTAGGCTTGGGCTAAAAAGAGGGTTTATAAATGAGAGTGAAATATGCAAAAGAGAAAACATGATATACGGGACATTGAAAGTATTTTTAGTATATATATTCCAATACTCAAGTTAGGAAAGTATTAAAGAAAGAGATGAGAATAACAACATCACCATATAAAAAATAGTTAAGGTTTTAGATCCCTCAGCTTGATGGCTTCGAGGAGCATTTATAAGCGTATGAGGAAGGATATGGCGATTAATCTATATTCCCATAATTCTGTTTGGGTAAATGACCAAAGAGGGGATTGTGGGATTGATGGTAATTGGCTTATTAATCGCCTAGCTTCTTACCTACTCCATATTCATGCATGTTTAATTAACCATGCTGTAGGCTTAAAGGCTTAAGGGCGAGATAGACTATCAATACTTGCCCCTCCATTCTTATTGGTAGCTTATTGACAAGAAGAGTCTACTCTGGTTGAGCCCTCAAGCACTTAAGAAAAATGTGATGAATGTTATGGTGCAAATTGTTCAGCCATAGGGATGGGGCCAAACCTGATATTTGGTTAGCTCTCCTCTTGGTGTTTGAGGCACCTACATGTCATTGAGAAGCATGTAGTGGCACATGGTTGGTCAGATTCTAAGTGGGGACTATAAATAATTTAGAGAAAGCATGATTATGACATGGAAAATTCTTGAAGATTTATTATTATAGTCAATGTTTTATTTTATTACAAAATATTATTTTACTTGATTATTATTTAGTAATTAGTTATTGATTATTTGAGTCCTCATCATCTTGTTGGATATTACCTATTTTGCCCCTAATGTTGATAGGGGTTTCATATAAATACACCATTATGACTCTTTTTCATAGTTAGTAAGTTTTAAATACTAATTCAAAATCTTTTATTGAGAGTCTCTTCTTTACAAACTCATTATTGAAATCTAATCAATCATATGTTATATTAAGTGACAAAATTTCAAACTCCTTTAATTTAAACAGTTGTCATAAGATCAATCGGTTAGATTAACACTCCGTTTGATTTAAATTATACATAATATCAATTGAAATTAAACAAACCATAAGTCTATCTAATTTTGGTATGTCAAACCATTAAATATGTTGTTCATATCCTTTGTGATTTTCCTTATTTCTTCATATTTAAAAAAAAAAGACTCATAAAATTAACAAAAATCTTTAAAAATCTTAAAAAAAAAAAAAGTTTTATTTCTTTCTACTTCCTTACTTCCCATGTTGTATCAAAACCTTACACTATACTAAATAGTTACTAAAATACTAGAGCGTAAAAAAAAAAAAAAAAAAAAAAAAAAAAAAAAAAAAAACATAGACAAATCCGTGGAGCTATCTTAGATGCAAGATCTGGACTTGGATATGCATTATACAACACCTGTTGGAAACTAGTCATAGAATTCATCATTGGACAGTAGTACAAACCTAGTAGGAGGATGTAATGGCTGCTGCTGTGACTGTTGGGATGATTGTCTATCTAAGGCCATGTGGATTTAGGCAAGGGAGGCCATGGATACATCCCGAGGTGGAGTAATGCTGTAATTGGCTACCTAAGAAAGTTCCTAGCGATGGCTACGATCATAATGGTCAGGATATGATGCCGAGCCAGGTTGGTATAGTGACTTAACCTCTTGGGGAAGAGCTGGAATGTTTCCATGCATACACTTCAGCAGGATTGTTATGCATATCCATTATCTCTCTACCATCTTCCATTTTAGTTTTGCCACCTCCTATTATTACATCTGCTCACTACTTAGACCCCTATGAGACATCATGCTCGCATAATCTCAAAGGTAGGAATGGTGTTGCTCTATAACTTAACCTAACGGTGTAGCCTGAGTAGCGTCTAAGTACCCATTCGATAATCACCATACCACTCTTCATCTTACCCTCGCTCTCTTATACACACCTCTTGTCCTCAGCTAATTTCTCCGACATCTTCGTTTGCATAGTACAATCAAACTTCTAATTACACCAACGTAGAATGTTAGAAGTACGTTGAGGAAATTGAACCTAGCTTTTTGGCAATTAAATTCATCGTTTCAATATTGTCCAAAATTAAAAGAAGCTTCGGGTTGAAAACAAAGATGTCATGTCCATCAGTCCCCAATTGTTGTTTGGCCACCTTAGCTTGTTGGGATCATCTTTATGCAGCAGTGTGCCTTCCAAAAGCCCACAATTTCAACTTTTAGCATTTCCTTTTATTCCCTTTAATTTGTATATGTTGTTGATTATCACTTGATAAAAGCCTACTTGATTAGTTGGTGATGCATGCTTGTAGTGCAAATCCTTGCGTAGGCTAATAACTTAGTCTAAATATACATTGTTTTACGTGTTAGAATTTGTCAACCTTTATAAATTTTATTTTAAGAAATAAACATTACGATATTACATTGTTTAAATTGTAAAGGATCGTCTTAACTTTCGATTGAAATAAGAGAATAATTTTTGAAAGCACTAAATTTACTTTTGAAAACCGGATGTACTATTAATCTAAGATAATTTTAAAAGAAATGACATTTTGAAATTGATAAATGAATCTATCAAACAAAGTCCACATATTTTCTACAGGGTTTTTCTACTCCAGAACATGCCAAGAGATGTGTACAACAAACTTGGACAAAGGGATAGTATCAAAGACAATTTCTGGACCATTAACTAGGTAGCTGCTCTTGAAAAGATATCTTCCAACGCTTTCTTTTTTGTGCCTTTTTTATAATTATTTGATATTTTTATCGAATTAATTATCATCAATACCTCATTTTTTTAATCTTTTATAGTTTTAATTTTTTTAGAATAAAAGAAAAATGGTCCTAATTCAAAAAATAATTAAAAAACAAAAATTTGAAAATTTGAAAAGTAGAAAAGAATTAAAAAAAAAGTATTAAAAGAGTTTAAATTGAATTAGTCAATTAATTTTTTAGAGTCAGATCAGACAATAATCGAAAGTATATTTATAATTTAATAAATTTAGAATATTAAAAAATTTTCACTTCTATTAAAAAATATCACAGTAAAATGTTTAAATGGATTTTTATTTAATTTGAAGATATTTTAATGAAATTAACTAAAATAAGATGTTATATTTATTAAATTTAAAAGTGATAGTAAAATAATGAGCGGCAAATAAAGAGCCTGGCATGGTTGGTGAGGTGCTTGGACACGTAATCAGAGGTCTAGGATTTGACTCTCATAGTAAGCAAAGGCAAGGTGTTATTTTTTTTATTTTTTATTTTTCCCTTCATGTGCTATATACATGATCATCTCTTTCAACAAATCTAAACAAGTTCGAAAGTGGTGGAAGAAAGTGGCTCAACTTGAATCTTCATTTGACTCTATCTGGTCTTCATTTTTTTTTTAAAAAAAAAAAGAAAAGAAAAAAATCGGATTCAACAAAATCTTAAGTAAATTGTTGGTAAAAACTTCAAATTTTCCATTGATTTGGATCAACAACAACTAAATCAAAATTTGATAAGATTGTGTAAGGATTCAAGTCTCATCAATGGTGGATTTAAAATCATTTGAAATTTGTCAAAAATATTCGATTTTCTTTTTCTTTTTTTTTTTTATAAATAAGCTGGTTATCGGATCTTGGAGGAGCCAGAGAGAACAACAAATTCATATAGCTTCTATTTATTGATCACTAGCAGCATCCCCGTTCACGCGACCAGCAACCTATGCACCCAACACTCAACCACGGCCTTCATCCACACATACCCCAATACTCATTGACCACAACCAACATTACGTCCACGACTGCCCCAATCACTGCCTCTGCCCATACACAACCCCATCCCAACTGCGCAACAGCAACTGCAGCAACCCCAAACACCAGGGAATATATGATACACAACCAACAAACGTAATCGCCACCATACTCTTGCGCGACTGCTGCAAACACCACAGTTCCCTCCCACGCAAGCCACGACCAACACCATCTGTGGCGCACACACACTCTCTCTCTCTCTCGACGCAGCCATCTATGCCCAACACAACAGCAAATGCGGCAACCCCGACACAAACTGAACACCTGCTCATCCACTCCCAGTCGCGCGACTACCCAACAGCAAACACCTAGCCATCAACCACGCACACGACACCACTATGACAGCCAACACCGAGTCACCCAACTGACCAACCAACGCAACTCCACACCAACGTATAGACCCTTGACCACCACTCTCTCTCTCTCCCCATACCCCAACCACTCACAGTGGCACAGCCCAGTTACGTATGGCCTAAACACCAATCATCACCATAACTCCTCATTGGACACTATTCAAACAACCACCGCAAGTCACGGCATTTGTGCCAATGGAATTTTTGCCAATCACTTTTTCATGAAAGTAAAACTTCCCTCTCGATCTAGCGCTTTGGAGTGCTTGTACGATCCTGGAGCAGTAGCTGTCCTTGGAGAAGAGATGACCCGATCCGACAACCCGATGCGAATCCGACCTACTCCAAGGACCTGTGCACGTGCTCCTGATCCAATTTCGCATCCTCTTGCTTTTCCATGTGCTTTTTTTTTTTCATTATTATTCATTTATTTCATTATTGTAAGTTTTTTTTTAAATCTATATTTTCTTCACTAATTTGCTGCAAGTTTTTTAAGAATTATTTTTTTAAAAAATTAAAAATAAGAAATAAAAAATGGTGTTTTATTACTTAGGAAAAAGTTTTTTGAAAATAAAAGAAAAAAAAAACAAATCTTTTCAAAATTAGGACTCTTTTTAGATTTTTTACAAAAATATACACTCGAGAAAATTAAGACCCTTTTGAGCGATTTTTATTAAGTAAAATAAATTGATTAGAAATGTAAACTTAATAAATTTTCAAAATTAAAAAAAAAATTAACACACGAAAATTTTTGGAACAAATTACAGTAATTCTAATCCTTACTTGAATAAGGAAACTTTTTTTTTTCCTCTTGTGAATAAATTCAAATTTTTTTGTTCTTTCTTTTTATGTAAATAGAATTAATTTTATTTATTTATAGATTTAGAATTATTTTCATACTAAAAGGTATATTTTAGAAAAATAAATTTAAATTTAGAATGTTAAGGTAGTACACATATAGAGTTTAATAAAATAGCTCCCGAACTCACAATATCTAATTTCTTAAAAATTTTCTAAAAGTTAAGTTTTCAAAACGTAAGCGGCTAAAATAGAATCGATCCTAATCAATTCTAATTTAATCACCTTTTCCTAATTAAATTGAGTAGTGACTCCAACATTTTTAAAAATAAAAAAACTTGGTTTTCCTTAATTTTAGTTAATGATTTAAACTAACTAAGTACAATGTTTAGTTTAAATTTGTTAAGGAAAACGAAAAACCAAAATATTCAAACTCGACAACTTGTTAAATCCACTATGGACATCAAAAAGGCAAACTACTTAAGACCTTCCGATATTAGAATTATTTTTCAAAATACCCGTTCCATGTTATATTTTCTTTTGTAAATATATTTCTTGATGGGAATCAACCTCCAACCATATCCAAATACTTTCCGAAGCCGAGTTATAGCTAGAAGGATGAGAGAAAAAAAAAATAAACATTCGGCATCAACTCTGTCGTCAGCAAGAAACCGTAAGGATGAGTACACTAAAAAACTACTCAGTACAGTACCGAAAGAATCATGCCGACTGATTTTAAGACTTGACAATTATGGGTTGACCTTTTTAATATCTTGACCAAGCAACGCAAGACTTTAGGGACTCCTTCCCGAACCCGTACATCCAATTGCCGACCCTGTCTAGTTTAGATACTATTCTTTCCAAGACATATCGAGTAACTACATGATGACTTCCCCTATAAAACATACAGTTTTGTACTCTTATACAAGTATTTTTTATTTTATTTATGGGCTTGATTCTTTGGAGTTTAAGACCTTGTGCATTATTTACAGTTTTATCACTAAAGTTTAAGACTTACTATAAATAATAACATTTATACCAAATAAGAAGATATACCAGATATATAAATAATGAAGAATATTCCCCCATACAGATAGTGAAACTTTCCTCCTTCGAGCGAAGCTATACTTGAGCTAGTAGAGCTTGTGTTTGTCAGATTATTGAGTATTAATCAAACTCTTTAATCTTCCTTGTATTCTTATCAATCATATTTCCAAGAATGTGGCGAGCCTTTTCATTTGAATCAGTTAGTGAGTTGCATCTAAGCTTCATTTGAATCCCGAGCAATATTTAATGTTTATGAGTTGTATTGAATCCTATTTCGAGCTCAAATCCCTAATTGTGTTTGTAGATTGGTGAGTTATATCCATTTACATTCACGATCAAAACCCTTGTTTTTGCTTCTGGTTCTTCATGCCCACTTAAGACCATGAATACCTATTTTTGTCCGTCCGACCCATTGCCATCCTGCCCTTAATTCTTATCATCTTAGTATTAGAGCTTTGGGGAGACATACGTGCTAATGTTCTTCAGAGTAGATTTGTGGTTCTAACATTTCTATTAATCATTAGTCTATAATGTAGTATACTGTTCGTAATAGTTGTAAGTAGCTGTAGAAGCCAAGTAGTGGCTATTTCTGGGTTACTATAATTGTGTTTTGTTAATTGTTCAATTTTTTGAAAAAAATTACTATACGAACAAGAATATCGAAGGATAGTGTCAATACATTGGTGATAATCCTTGCGGAAGTTTGAGGCGAGGTGTTGATAACTTAAAATACTAGATCTAGAATCTTACTGGGTTAGTCAGAGGCTACAGATGTGATGGCTGAGAAGGAAGAAGAGAGCAAACACCCGTAAGTGGAAATGGTTCTAATGAGCTTGAAAATGATGAACGATAGCCTAGAAGAGATGTCGAACTTAGAAGAAGAGAACACCATCTACTGCCGAGAAGAGGTAATGATAGGAGTGTTGACTCCTAGTTGAACCAAGGAGCCGAGAGAAGAGAACCGAAGCTGAGAAGAGATGTGACCGAGCCAAACCAAGGTAAATCTACCAACTCGAAATGCAAGGGATGAACCCTAAGTACCTAGTTAAGGACTTAACAATGCCAAGCTGAAACTGCGGACCTTCTATAGAAGTAACCGACCTGAAGAATTCCTTAACTGGGTTCCCCAAGTTAAGAAGTTATTCGAGTGCGATGACCAAGCAAAGGTTAAGCTGGCTTCCTTATCTCTTGTTGAATATGTAAGTCCTTAGTAGGATAAGCTAGTTGTTAAGCAAGATACCGAAGGAGAGGAGTTGATTAGAACTTGGAGGCTCATGAAAGATTGATGAACCAATGCTTTGTACCAACTTATTTCAAGTAGGAAATGCTCTATGCTTTCTAGTACTTAAAACAAGGTCGAAATACTGTTGAAGAGTATTTGCAAGAGTTTGAGACCTTAATGACGAGATATGAGATTGTCGAGCTATAGGACCGCACCATTGCTAAATTCCTAAGTGGACACTGAGATGATATTGTCAACATAGTTGAATTATAGCCATTCAACTCTCTAAACAAGCTAATAAATTTGGCATTGAAAGTTAAAAGACAAAGGAGAAGAAGGCATCAAAGGCCTAGTAGCCAACCTCAACAAGGTGGCCCTAAGTCTGAGAGGTATGTTGAGAGAAGGCAAGAAAAGAAGATAGAGAAAGGAGAGCCTAGCCAACCAACCCATACATAGAAAAAGATTACCGAGAAAGAAAAGGTACCTAGCAATAAGGCCCCAGAAGTGAAATGCTTTAAGTGCTTAGGCTATGGACACATTGCTTCTTAGTATCCAAATAAGAGGATTATGGTTTTGAAAGGTGAAAGACCTAAGACTCAAGTAGAGAGTCAGAGTGATGAGAGCTCGAAAGACGGATTGATCAAAGAAGATGTCTATGTCGAAAATCTGGATGAACTCTTATCCTTGACGAGCCGATTAGCCAACTAGAAGGTAAATACTGAACAAAGGGAAAATTTATTTCACATGCGGTGCCTAGTGAATGGGAAGACCTGTTCCCTGATTATCGATGGAGATAGCTATACCAACATCATCTCTGCCGAGTTAGTAGGAAAGATGAAATTTCTGACCTACCTAAATCCCCGACCTTATGGATTAAAATGGTCTAATGACAAGAGTATGGTCCATGTGCATAAAAGAGCGCGGATCGCATTCAAGGTAGGGTAATATGAGGATGAGATCGACTTCAACATAGTGCCTATGAATGCCACAAATCTACTTCTTGGCCAACCATGGGAGTTTGATCGGAAAGTATTCTATGATGGATTCCTCAACACTTACACTATTTGGAAAGATGAGAAGAGCTATCTCTTATCCTTAATGAGCATTGGGGAAATCTAGAGACACTCAGCACCCATGGTAAAGCGAAGAGGGAAAAGGAGCTTATTCGACATCCCGGCCCATACTCAACACTTAACATCGAGGACAACTTCCTTTCAAACCCATAGTAATGATGGGAATTAACCTCTAACTATATCCAAGCCGAGGTTGATCAATACTTACCGAGGCCAAGCTACAACTAGAAGGACGAGAGGAAGGAAAATAAATACTCGGCATCAACTCTATCGTCAATCAAGTTGCCGAGAAACTACAAGGACGAGTACTCGAGACCAAAGAACCACTCAACATAGCACCAAAAGAATCGTACCGACTAATTTTAGGACTCAGTAATTATGAGCCGACCTTTCTGGTGTCTTAACCAAGCTATACTAGACTTTAGAGACTCTTTCCAAAACCCACGCATCCAATTGCCAATCCCGTTAGGTTTAGATACTACTCCTTCCAAGACATGCTGAGTGACTGCATGATGACTTCCCCTATAAAACGTACAGTTTTTGTATTCTTGTATATATTTTCCTTTATTTTACTTATGGGCTTGATTCTTTAGGGTTTATGGCCTTATAAATTATTTACAGTTTTGCCACTAGGGTTTAAGACTTACTATAAATAGCAACATTTGTACTAAATAAAAAGATATACCAGATATATGGATAGTAAAGAATATTCCCCCATACAAAGAGTAAAACTTCCCTCTTTCAAGTAAGGCTATACTTGAGCTAGTAAAGATTGCGTTTACCGGATTATTGAGTGTTAATCAAACTCTTTAATCTTCCTTGCGTTCTTATCAATCTTGTTCCTAAGATTGTGGTGAGCCTTTTCATTTGAATCAATTAGTGAGTTACATCTAACCTTCATTTGAATCCTGAGCAACATTTAGTATTTGTAAGTTGTAAGTTGTATCGAACCCTATTTCGAGCTCAAACCCCTAATTGTGTTTGTGTCTTGATGAGTTATATCTATTCACATTCACCATCAAAACCCTTGTTTTTGCTTCCTGTTCTTCATACCCACTCAAGACCATGAATACCCATTTCTGTCCATCCGACTCGTTACCATCCTACCCTTAATCCTTATCGTTTCCTTTATTTATATATTGTACTAACCCCTGTAAGTTAATTAGGAGCACATATTGGGAGGAATTATTACACCATGAATCTATGGTAAATATGGTTAAAACTAAACTATCTTAAAACCTTAGGATGAGAGTCATTGTGTAAGTTTTAGATATTGTAGGGTAACCAGCTTTAGGACTTATCAGGCTACCTCACTTAAGTTTCAATGTAACCAATGAATTGCCTTTCTGAAAGCGTATGAGGTCACAAAGCTTAAGGACCTTTAGAACTTAGCCTAATTGTATTCACAAATGAAATTAACAAATAAACATGATGTAGCAACACCAAAAGATTTTTTGTAACTACAGAGTTTCCTAAGCTTTTCCTATAAATGTTTGCTTTGTAATTTTTCCTTTTCTTTGTAAAATATCAATATAATTCTCATGTAAATAGGATAGTTTGATGTAATGGCTAGTTTCTCCTATATACTAGCCTTGTTTAAGGAAACTTACATCTACAAGCCTTTAGAGCCTAGAGGAATACTTAAAGCATGGTTTCGATTTTTCAATCCAACCCAATTGAAGATAATTTAAGATAAGATTAAGCCTATCCTTTCATTACTCAAGGTTCGGGATAATATCATCCTAGTACAAGCTTTGGCCACTTTTAGGACCCTCATAAACTTTTTTTTTTTTTTTGGCCCATGTTGATTAAGCCTAACTATTGAAGAATATTCTTATCTATTAGGAGTCCCCTTTGCTAAAAAAGATGTTTTGTTCTAAATATCATGACTAGGCTAGCAAAATTTTTTAATAAACTATTGGGTCTCTACGAGTCCATGATCTACAAGATGTGGGCACATCCTACCAAGAGAATTATCAAGATACATGATGTTTTCACTTAGTTTGCAACTACTTCCAATTATAGTTAAGAACTTTTTTGCACCAACCATAAAGACCGGTAGCAATGTAAGAATAATGCTTACACCATAGTAGCTTTTGAAACCATTTTATTTCCTAATGGGGTATTTCACATACATCCTTAGATTGCAGAAATGATACTCCAATTCTTAGAAAGAAATTCCTACATCTTAATGCTATTTAAGGAGGAAAAAGATGGAGACTTGAAAGCTAACATGACCTTTCTTATGGTTTGGTTCATTAGCCATATGTGAAGTCACAAACTTGACTTTCTTCATAAGGAATGTGTCCCAAAAATGAACCCCATTGACATTTTTGCCACTACAATCAAGTTTCCTAAAGATATTACTACTTATTCTTAAGTTAGAGCGTTCCAAAAGTTTCATGCTAAAGATATCTCTCAAGTTGCATGATGGATGGAAGTATCTAACCTGAAGAAGAGAAAAAGGGTAGAAGATCAATCGGAACCCCATAAGAAGAGGAGGAACTAGTCTCTAGGATTTTCTTTTTTGTAATAAAATGATTATGTAGTAGAAACTTCGAAGTTTTAATATTAATAAAAAAATCCACTTTTTGCCGCACTATGAATTGTTTACCAATTCCCCTATGCATCTATATACTTCTGTTTGCATTCTCACATTTTTATCATTAATCAGCTTTTATTTCACGAATTATTTAAGCCCATTATAATGGCAAGTGTCGAGCCTAGTTTTTCACCCTCCCGATTCTTTTATAAAATTAGGTTTTCTCTAAACCAATTAGTATTAAATCCTACCTGTTTAATATTGACCCTCAACTAAGGTTTAAAGAAGACCATTTTTTTCAACTTCAAAAGATTTAGAGTCGTACCCAATCGGAGTCGAGAAAAGAGGTTAAGTTATAATCAATTAGGTGGATTTGTTATAACATAGCTATCGCTCTATCTATTAAAAAACCAAGTTATAAATATTTTTTTAAAACTAGAGATTTGAATTCGAGTACTAATTTATTAAACCCTAAACAGGTACCACTTTTAACCTTTTGAATTTAATTTCACTTTTCGATATCCTTTTTAGTTTCTAAAAACATCTAATTATAATACATGCAACTAAATTGATTAATTTACATAAATATCTAAAAATGAAAAAAATAAAAATTTCTATATTTTAAGTCGCCTCGTACTTACGTACGGATGTCTACATATCTGCTATTTAAAATTAGACTTCCGTAGTTCGTTTAATGAAAATATAGCGGGTTAATTGATTTTAACTTTGGAAAAATTACCAAGTTGATGTTTTTACCCATTTTGAGTTAATTTGAGAAAAGATTATAAGGGATCCTAAGTTGGATTTTATTTTTGGAAAACCTAAAATACTTTAATTTAGAAAAGATCTGTTTTATTTTTATTGAAAAAATTGATTTTCTAAGTGTCAAAAATAACTTTTCTATTTTTACTCCATTTTATTATTTTTATTATTTATTTATTTTTTATTGTTAGTTAGTTTTTTTTTTCATGGTTCTTCTTATTTAAATGTAAAAAATAAAATAAAATACTTCCTATTCTTTTTTTTTTCTTCTCCTTCTTTTTTTCTATTCTTTTTCTCTTTTATTTATTATTATTTTCTATTACATTTAAACAAAATAAAATAAAAAGAAAAAGAAAAACTTCGGACGGATTTAGATGCATAGGTCGGACCTAGGCGAGTCGGATCGAGTCGAGTCAGGTAAGCTCTACTAGATTCGAGTCGGGCTTCAATGCCTTCAAAGCAGTAACGGCGGCAAGGCTCAACTCGGCTTGTTTCATCCACCAAAATGAGCGGGTGACAGTTTTTTTTTTAGTATTGGATTGGAGATAGGGGGTGGGTAGCTTTAGTACCTTGGTGTTTTTGAGTTGTTTAGGTGGTTTTCGAAAGTTGGCCGTAGGTAACAGTGGTGGTTCGGCCGTGTAGGGGCTGTTGGGTATGATTAGTTGGTTAGGGTAAGTTTTTTAGAGTGTAGGGAGTTTGATTGTAGGCTTAGTTTCACTCGAGGGTGGTTGAAGATTGTGGTTTGAGGAGAGAGAGGGGGCGGTTAGGGTTTAGTGGTGGTTGCTTGGTGGCGCAACTGGAGGTCACAACAGAGGTCAAGAATGGTCACATTCGAGAGCTAATGGAGTAGGGGTCACAACCATGATAGTGGTCGAGCTTGGAGTTCGCTAGAGAGAGAAACCCAGGAAGAGAGAGATTGGTAGAGAGAGAAAGCGATCTGAAATGGATATTGATTTTGTTGGGTATGTATCCTCGTGTGTACTCCTTAAAGCTGCTTTTATACTCAAATTGTTCCCAGAAAACAAGGAAAGATTAGATCGGATTAATGAAGAATGTTTTAGAAAACAGCTTTTTTTTTTTTATGTTTGGAGCTTAAATTAAATGCTCCTTTGACTGCATTTAGACATGTTTTTTATACCGATTCACAATAGGCTATGTTTAGTGAAATTGCAATAAGAAAGAGTCCAAAAATCATGTTGAAGTGGGTGGTCTGAAGTGGAAAGTGCTGGAGACTTAGAGAAAGTCGAGGGAAATAGAAGGAAAGAGAGGGAAAGAGAGGGAAAGAGAGGAAAACAAAGGGAAAAGGAAGGAAAGGGAGGAAAAAGTACGCTGACGTGGCGCCACGTCAACTATGATAACCAACCCCGATGTGCCACGTGGCACTACGTCATTGGGCCATCAAATCCGATGATGCCATGTATCCAGCATAATTAAACCCTAACATGTGACATTCCCTGATGTGATTGAAAACCAAATAATAAGAAAAAGGTCTCTCTACCTTTACCAAGTTTTGAACCCAAAACCTCATGCTTAATGCTAGTACTTTGCCCATATGTTTAACCGTCAGGCCATTAGCCTGTACCTTATCTATATATGCAATTAAATTACACATATGGACTTGATTAGCTTAGGCTAGATTTAAATCTAAGTCTAGGTTCAACGGCTCAATTTCTAAATCTAAATTAAAATTTTAATCTAACGAAATGTTATTTTCTAAATTTATTTATTTATTTATTTTTTGTGACTTTTCAAATTTTTTATGGACTTTTCCTAATTTTTTCCATTTTTTTGTATTTTTATTTTTATTTTCCCTAAATTTCCTATCTTTTGCGCTTTTTCCTATTTTCCTATTTTTCTAAATTTTTTTAAAATTCCTTTTTTTTTTTGCTTTCTTTAATTTTCTATTATTTTTTTGAACTTTTCTTAATTTATAACCCTATAGCATAATTTGAAAAATAAAAGGGAAGGCAAAAATTAGGTATCTACAACAAGTAACCAACAAATGAATAATTAGAGGAGCAATAAGCTACCAAATGTGCTTGGAATCCGTAAACAACTACTACAAGCCTAAGCTACCTACTGGAGGCCAAGAGTTAGACATGCTAAAATTGTTAACTGAGCCTTGTTGGCCCAACTTCAAGAGAGTGAAAAGACCGTAGGTTAGGCTTTAAAGACGTTAAACAAAATTGTAGCCAAAATACAAGAGTTAAATTAGGATTTTTAAGATTATGGGATAAATGCCAAGTTTCATTGAATAAATAATAAATGTTAGGATCTTTTTCTTTATTCTTCTTTGTACTCTAATTTTTCAAGATAATAAAACTTCCCTTTTGCGTATCATTCGTTCTTCTTTAGCATTTCCCTTTTGTAAATAATTCTTCAATAGCCATTACTCTCTCCTACTCAAATAAGTGTAAAAATTTTCCTTAGACTTATAAATAAAACCCTAAGATCCCTATCCTCATTTGTATTTATATCACTAGGTTTTTGCAAAATAAGGCATTTTTCTCTCTTTTAAGAGAGAGAGAGAGAGAGAGAGAGAGAGAGAGAGAGAGAGAGAGAGAGAGAGAGAGTGAGAGAGAGAGAGAGAGAGAGAGAGAGAGAGAGAGAGAGAGAGAGAGAGAGGAAAAGTTGCTAATAGTTACAAATTCTTATACGATTCGGGACAAACACAACCATTAGCCCGTTAAGGTAGCCAACCTAAACATAAACCCTGGCCCGCTAAGGCAGCCTACCCAAACACAACTACTAAGCCCATTAAAGAAGCTTAGCCCAAACATGAACCTATGATCCATTCAAAAAATAAAGCTAGACATGATCTCAATCTCATTAAGATGGTAGATAAGATTGGAAACAAGGTAATCTTGAACTCAAGTCAAATGAAAGGTGTCTTCTCATAATGGGGAAATTTTAAGGAACATTTTTTAGGAACTAGAGGGAAAATTCAATCCCCACCTTGAGGCTAATTACAAACTCCTATCTAGGAAAACGATCACTCATTATTAAAAAGTTTGGGATGAGAAGAGACAAACTATATATCATATATTAACCTTTAAACACTTTAAGAGTTAAGTGACATCATGGTGAGGATTTTTTTTTTACCCATTCCTTAAAGGAAGCCCATTTTGAATTTAATACGTAAATTGAAATAAAGTTAGACATTCATTTTCTATTGTCCCCAAACACGAATATCCTTTGTTAACCTCATTGGGTCTATTTAAGGAATATTCTAAAATTAAACTTTGTCAAGAACTACCCAACAATTAGGATAACTTAGAGGTTAAGGTATTTAATTAGGAGAAAAGGATAAAAACTAATTTGTGCTTGCTTTTACAGTGTTGATTCAATGATAATTTTTATTTCTGATAATTTATTTTCTCTAAAATAAAGAAGAGCTTAAAAGAACCATATACACACAATCCAAACACATTATGGAGGTAGTTATTTTTGGGCCTAACAAAAAGGAGTAAGAAACAATGAGAGAACGGGGAAAAATGAAAAAAAAAATGATAATAATAAAAAAAAGAGAAGAAGAAGAAAGAAAAGAGGCCTGAAAATTAAGCTCGAATGTAAGACAAAATTCCTAAAAGATGTACCACATACTAGAATAGGCAACAAAACCTGAATCAAAAGTCCTAAAATCAAAGCCCAAACATTCTTAAGAAACACAAAACCCTTATATCCATTCTGAACCGCATTCTAAGCCCCAAAGCACAAATCCTCTAAACATATTGCCTTCCAAATCATAAACCTCTTTACCTGAATCTCAAACATAAGGCCTCCCCCCTCTTACAATACTCGCGTTATTTAATAAAGACTATTTTGATCATAGGAAATAAGTCATCTTAAATAAAAGTTGTTTTTAAACAGGGGCAATCACATTTTCAGTTTTTTTTCTAAGGGTTCTTGACTTGTACACCCGGATTAGATAATATTATTCTTTTAAAATAAACCTTCTCATAAATCCCTCTTGAAACCATTTGACCAAAAGCTTAATTCACAATGTTGAACCCCAAAAGGCTTAATAGATTGATCAAGGCATATTACTTACAAATGGGACCATAATTTTTAGAGTAGTAATCAAGAGCGAAATTTAAACTGAGAATACGTAAAGAAGTCTTCTTTAACTAAACTGATCTTGAGTTACTATTTCCTTATGAAAGAAATGCTCAAAATAAAAAAGCCCTACCTGTCACGCCCCGAAGCGGCAAAGTCGTAACAGTTCCGCCGTGTAAATCATCTTAAGATAGAAGTTGGACTTACAACCGCTATCTTAGACCTGATCTATACGAGGCGTCCACGATTAACCCACTTTGAAGTAAACAGTTTGTAATTTAAATAATTCATTTACCTAACAAACTGAGAAAAGTCATATATAATCACTATAATTCAGTTATTACATTATTCAAAAATGAAAAGTAATAACATATGTGTTGATTCTTCAATGTTTTTCCTCACTCCCCAAGATCCAGCAGTTGCTAGCTTCAAAATAGTTGTTGCCGCTTCTTAGCCAGCACCTGTATGACGTCTATAGGGATGTGAGCAACCACAGCTCAGTAAGTTAGGACAGAGGACTTAAAACTATATCACACATACAACAAGGTTTTCAATCACTTATTAGGTGCAATGCATGTACAAGCAAATGCCATCGCACGACGTTGTCCGGTCCATCGTAAGATTAGAGAAATTGTGCCCGCTCTAATCCGGGTTGAGGAGTTGCCGTTAATGCAACAGCTCACGACCAAACCCAAGCTTGTATAATGGAGACCTTGCTCCTCCCTCGACTACCTTCGAACTACTGTCTTCACCCTCGCCGCGACCTCCTCTCCTGTCACTTAGTTCGACTGAGGATAAAGAAGGGACCATTTTGTAATCCTGCGCTATCCCGTTCGAAGGGGTCGGTATTTGGCCGGAGAGTCCTAAGTTCCCTTAACGAGTTACCATGCATGTTCGATTATGATTACTGGTCATATATTTGATTAAGTCCAGTTTAGGGTGATCAATCATTTCATGCAAATCATACAATACATGCTAAAACAACAAACAGAATCATACCACATGTACACATCCAACTATCTAACAAGCACAACCAAGTACAACCAAGCATAACCAAGCATAATCTTAAGCCTCCCAAAATACAACATTATGTTAATCCCAACTTACCTTGACTCCTCGCTCACTAACTCGAGGTCCGATTTGCTCAAGCTATCGCCGATCATCCTTATAACACAAACGTGGTTTCAATTTTCATATAATGATTATAGGTTCATTTTATCCTATAACGCTTATTGTTAGGTTTTATTTAGGGTTTAATATGCCTAATTATTTAGGTCTTAAGTCTTTTATAATTATTCTAGATTTGGAGTTAGGTTTGGAGTTAGGTTCGGGTTCGGTTTCCCCATCGATTTCTAAATTAGGTTCTACTTCGATTTCTAAGTAATGTTTTATATTCCAACCCTAGAAATTCGTTTCAACTCATAATGTGAAATTAATCACATTACTTCCCGATCTCCTAAATATCATTATTACCCCTAGTCAGTATTTTATTTCATTCGGTACACTTATATGCTTATTAGTGTACCGAATTTACTCTTGATGTGAGAAATTTTTACATTTTTCATATAATTACATAAATTCAAGTTTCTTATTAGATTTATTATATATCCTTATTATTTATATAATATCAATTTTTATCCTAATATTTTCTATTTATTATATTTTCAAAAATTACATATTATGCATTATTGCCTATTATGTACATAATGCATTTCTAATATTTCTATCACTTTAATTACCATCCCTAAACATCAATTATCATTTCAAAATATCTAAATTCATCCTAAATCATATTTTACTCCTAATTTCCCTAATTTACAAAATTAACTTAAAGTTAACTATTTTTCCTTATTAATCATTTATTATATAATTAACCTAATAATTATATCTAACACCTTAAATGCTACGAGTATCATAGTCCATCAGATTTCAACATCCTCAAACATATAATTATTCACTAAATCAGTAATTAATCATTTAATTACTTAATTAACCCTAAATTACCCATTTTATGCCTCATTTTAGGACCTAAAAATTATCTAAAAATTTCAAGAATTAATTTTTGAAAACGGGTTTCATAGCACTGTTCTATATCATCTAAGTAATCTACAAAAAAGATTTGGGTTCAAAACTACACTCCTAAGGTCATTTATTTCTAAATCGAAACATGCTCGGTTTTGCACGATTTCTTAAGGACCTTATATCACGAGAAATATTTTTATCAAAATAATATATTTCCTAAAAACTAAATACAAAAATATTTTAGAATAACAAAATTCATAATTTTCTAATAATATTTACTATTTTTACAAAATTACACAAGAATTGGGCTAGAAATCGGACTCACCAATTTGGGTGGCTCCGACCACCGCCGGCCGCTGTGGCCTTGTCGGCCAGAATGGGCGTTGCCACCACCGTGTGGTGGTGGTGGCCATCCACTTCCAACTGCTCGTCTGGTAGTGGTTCCCTTTAAAGGCCCTAATTGCATAGTTTTTCTTATTTTTTTTTTTCTGTTTTTCTTACTTTCCAAACTGCTCAAATGAGCTCTGTGATTTTTTCTGCTATTTATAAGGCTTTAGGGATTTAATGTGCATTAAATAGGATAAGACAATTGCCTTATCCCTTAATTTTTGACTTTTATGTTGTCTTAATTTGATTGGCCAATTTTTTCTTATTTTTCCTAGCTGCCATAACCCAATTCTGGATCATTCATGATTTTTCCTGATTTTTCTTTATTTTTCCTTAATTAATTATGAATTTTCTTTAAGTATTTAGTATTATTTTAGTACATTTTGCGTATTTTATGTAATTACGCGTATTTATACTTACATGTAAATTCATATATAGTACAAATAAGTATTCATAAATATTATTTAGGTCATTTTATGATTTTTAGTATACATATAATTTATCTCTAGCGATTCGTCAATTATCGAAATGCATTTTACACATTTTCGATAAATGACGCGTTATATACTTAAAATTTGAAATTTTTATAATCTTTTATTTTATTACTTATTTTCTTAAATTCAAGTTTACGGGTCATTTTTACTAATATTTTTAGCTTCACTTTATAATTTAGGTTCGATCGAGTCTTTCAACTGATCGAAACCTCGAATGATTAGTTGTAGGGCTTACACTACCTACCAGGAAGCTCAACATATCACCATATTAGCCCTATTAGCAAACTTCGCCAATATGAAAAAAAGAAGAGAGAGAGAGAGAGAGAGTAAAAGCTTGTTATAAGTTTCTCTATCTGTGGTCAAATCTATGACAAGCTTAGTAGCCAAACTTTCAAACCAAGTCGTTTGCTTTCTTCCAATATGGTCACACATTTTATGTTAACCCTATCAGTTTTAATCTTTCTACCTAATGTAGTTTTTCCTCATGATTGATGTCCTCAAGCTCTTTTTCAAATCAAGAGACCTTATCTCTAATGCTTTTTTCATCATAAACAATTTTTAACTAACTTGTTTGTAAAATTTTCAAATTGGTTACATTCCTCATTTTTGCTTCTTTGATCGCCATTTAGGGTCTTAAGCTAACTCATAGGGCACTTTCCTATTTTTCAACCAATTCTTAGCGTTTTAGCTAGCTTATAGAGTGTTATCTCAACTCATAATGGGATTTTTAGCTAGTTAGTAGGGCACTTCTATTTCATCGATCTTTCTTTAGGGTTTTAGCAAACCTGTAAGGCGCTTTAGCAAACCTGTAAGGCGCTTTCCATCAACAATTTATCTCTTTTTAGGTTTTAGTTATCTTATAAGGTGCTTTCCCTTTAATAACTTCACTTAGGGTTTTTGCCATCCTGTAGGGCGCTCTCCCTTTGTCAATCTTTCTTAAGGTTCTAACCAGCTTATAGAGCATTGTCCCAACTCATATTCATCTTTAGGGTCTTAACTAGCTCAAGAAGCACTTTATCCATTCACTTAGGTTAGTCAACTCTTTATTTAAGGTTGTTAGTCTTTTAGTGATGCTCCGCCTAGGTCAGTCAACTAGTAAGAGCATGAATACGTTTTAAATGAACTTCTTGTTGCTAATCCTTAGAGATGCTCTCGCCTAAGTTAGTTATCTTGTAGGAGCAAGAACGAGTTTTAGATCAACTTCTTATTTAGGGTTACTAGTCCTTAGAGGCACTCCTACATAGGTTAGTCAGCTTGTAGGACCATAACCAGGTTTTAAATCGACTTTTTGCTTAAGGTTGCTAGTCCTTAAAGACTGTCCCGCCTGGGTCAGTTAGCTCGTAAGAGTATGGCTAGGTTTTAGATCAACTTCTTATTTAAGGTTATTAGTCCTTAGAAGTGCTCTTGCCCAAGTTAGTCAGCTCAAATGAACACAACTAGGTCTTAAATCAACTTCTTGTTTAGGGTTACTAAGCTCCTAGAGACGTTTCCACCAAGGTAAGTTAGTTCAGAAGGAGCACTACAAGGTTCCAAATCGATTCTCATTTAGAGTTACTAGTCCCATAGAGATGCTTTCGCCAAGGTTAGTCAACTTAGAAAGGCACTATTAGGTTTCCAAATCGATTCTCATTTAGGATTGCTAATCCCACAAAGATACTCCCACCTACATTAGTCAACTTAGAAGGGCACTATTTAGTTTCTAAATTGAGACTCATTTAGGGTTGCTAGTCCCATTGAGATGCTCTCGCCTACGTTAGTTAGCTCAAAGGGTCATGACCAAGTTTCAAATCGTTTTCATTGAGGATTACTAGTCTTTTAATAACATTTCCACCTTCGTTAGTTAGCTAGCTTAGAAGAGCACAGGTAGGCCCTAATTAAGGTTTTAGCTAACTCAAAGAGCACTTTACTCACCTACCTAAGTTAGTTAGCTTAGAAGAGCACAACTCCTTAGCCAACTCATATAGCAATATCTTTTAAGGTTCTAGTTAGCCCATAAAGGTGCTACCCTCTTTTCAGTAATTTTAAGGTTCTTGTTAGCCCACAGAAGCACTACCCTTCATTTTTATATTATTTTAAGGTTCTTGCTAACCCACAAGGTACTACCCTCCCTTTAGTACCTTTAGGGTTCTTGCTAGTCCATAGGGACACTATCTTCCTTTCAGTATTTTTGGGGTTCTTATTAATCCGTAGGGGTGCTACCCTCATTTCAGTATGTTTTAGTGCTCTTGCCAACCTATAAGGGCATTACCCTCCTTTTAGTATGTTTTAGAGTTCTTGCCAGCCCATAAGGATGCTACCCTCCTTTTAAGAATGTTTTAGGGCTCTTATTAGCCCATAGGGGTGCTATTTTTTTTTTTAGTATATTTTAAGGTTCTTGCTATCTTATAAGGGCACTACCCTCCATTTAGGCTCTAGCCAACTAAACCCTTTTAAAAAACTCACTCTTATATCTCCATTAGCTCTTAGAGCACCACTTTTCTTTTCAAAACTTTTTTTCATCAAATCCCCAATGGATCAAGTTTAGGACAATTAACTAGTTATAATACTTCTTAGGACAAATTTCTTTCCTAAGGTAAAAATGATGCGTCTTTTTATCTTTATAGTAAAGTTTTACTCAAATTTCACTATAAAAAGTAGAAATTAAAAGCCAATACATGCTTCCTTACTAATAATGATAGATAATCAATCATGCAGTTTTTAAAAGAAAAGACACAACTTAATTGATTGAAAATACTAAATTATAGGTCCTTTTTTACCCCTTTATTTCATCACTATTTTCTCTTAATATTTAATTAAAAAAATTCATCCATCAAAAAACCTAGACATGTATTACATATAAATACGCATGTATGTTTCAATTTTTGAAAAAACGAAGACCACCCGATAATAACAGTTGAATAACCCAAATTTTCCTAAAAGTTCAAATATCCATCTAAAACCTTTTGCACTTTTCTTGGTATGAGAGGATTTAATTTCTTTCAATTTGTTTGGATAAGAAGGGGCAATAAAATGAAAAAAATTAAAATAAGTACTAAAAGAAAAAGTGAAAATAATATAAAAGTACTAGTATCCCTAAAAAAAAAAATAATAAAGTGATAAGATCATGTAAAGAAAAGGTGGTATAAGAAGTTAAGTAATTTCTTTCACTTCAAACCACCCTACCCCCCATCCCCCACCCCCATTTTCTCTCTAATATGAAAGTGAACCAAATTTGATAAAATATATAGAAAGATTTCTTTCTTAAATTCATCAGTTCTATTTTTCTTCTTTTTTTCCAAATAATGAAAAATAAATTAGAATACATTTTTCTTGCCTTCTAATTTCATTTCCCATTACGAACATACTCTATTTGTGCAAGATTGGAGGGTAAAAAAAATTGTGAGTAAGAATATTTAAATTTTAAAGAAGTCATCATTTGAATCAACAATTAAGATTAGCACATGTCCTGTCAAGGTAAGATGCTCGCATGACTGAGGTGCATATAGAACGCATGCATAAACTAATTTGGAAATAATATTTCATCTTCAAAATCCAGAAAGAAAATCCCACATTCTTCGAAATTGTGTAAATTCATTTCTGCCCAATTTGATTTGGATCCATATTTAATGATCTTGTTGCTATTTTTAAGAAAGTGCAAAACCGTAATTTTCCATGATTTTTTTTCTTTTTTATCCCTATAGATTCCATAAGTGTGATTAAAATTTTAATCTAACAAATAATTAAAGACTTTTCAATTGAAATTTGCTTCATATTTACCTATGAATACCCTTTCCTTTAATCAATATGAGAAAGACTAATTTCTCTTTATTATGTACCAGTGTAGTTAAACCCAACTTGATCCACTTAGTTTAATCAAAACAATAGTAACCCTTGGTATAAAGCAAGCCAGTTTGATCTTAAGAACCTAAGATACGAGGATTAAGGGTGATAAGGGGGGATTAGGGTTTTTGAGTTGTGAGAACTCAACTAAGAAAGACAAAGTAAGGCATCCAGAGTGTTGTGACATGTTTTATGGAAATGATAAGATCCTGTTTGTAGAAGATGGGTTAGGTCAGGTTAAGGCCATAAGTAAAGTTGTAGTATAAAATTACAAATAAGGGTTAATGTTGCATTTGCTACTCGAATTTTACCAAATTGCTCAATTTATGACCTCAATTTTGAAATGTTCAATTTACTACTTAATTAAACTTTTTGTAGTCATTTATACTACTTAATATAATTTGGTTAGTCTCCATTTATTAACTTGAATGGACTAGACATATGGCACTACTATGAATTGACATGTAATAACTTTTACATATGGCACATGTTGATATGGCATGAAATGCCAAGTGATACCACTACAAATTGACACATATCCTTCATATGGTACTTGTTTACGTGTTACGAAATGCCACTTGGCAGTACAGTGAATTGACATGCAACAACTTTGATATGCAATACCTTTTTAGGGGAAAATATTATTTTTTGAATAAAAAATCTAAATATCAATATAACTCTAAGTATAAACCACTCCATGCATATAGTACATTTTTCCATTTAACACTTTGAGTTGTCGAGCTTGAATTTTCGATTTTTTTTTTTATTTTATTTCATTTCATTTAACACTTGGTCATGCCCCCTATCAACTGGCTAACCAAGGTGGACAAAGCGTTTCTTGAGCTGGCTAAGACCCTAAAGGATATTAAGAACTTGGTCACACCTCCTATGGGCTAACTAACCAAGGCGGACAATGCGTTCCTTAAACTGGTTAAGACACTAAAAGATGATTAAAACTTGGTTGTACACCTTGTAAGCTGATTAATTAAGGTAGGCGAAGCGCTCCTTGAACTGATTAAGACCCTAAAGAGATATTAAGAACTTGGTTGTACCCCTACAAGCTGACTAACCAAGGTAGGCAAAGCATTTCTTGAGGTTGCTACTAGTTAGCTTATGAAGCGTTGTCCCCATTCATTTCTTGAGGTTGCTAAAACCCTAACGAAGAAATGAATGGGGATAACGCTCCATAAGCTAACTAGAACCCTGATGAAGATATGGATGAAGGGTAAGCACCCTACAGACTTACTAAAACTCTATATGACAATTGAAAGTAAAATTGAGGAACACGATCAATTCGAAAAAAAAGAAAGAAAAAACTCATGATTGGAGAAATTTTACTAAGGAAGACATTGATAGAAACCATTTATAACAAAAAAGGCACCATGGATAAGGTTCATTATTTTGAAAAAGAATTGATAGACATAAAAAAATACATAAAGGAGAATGACTTAGAAGTAAATGACATGAATTCCAAAATTTAGCCACTCGAGCTGACTTATTATGACAAACCTTTAATTTTTCTCCTTCTTTTCTTTTCTTTTATCTCTCTTTTTCTTCTTCTTTTTTTCCTTCTTTTTTCTTAAAAGTTTGCTAACAGATACAAATTCTTATTTAAGAAACTAGTGCTATGAGCATCTACTTCCTTAGTAACCATGTAGGGCGTGTCATATCTATTTTAGTCTCTCACCTTAATACCGAAATTCTTGATAAGCCCTTATGATTTTAAACATTCATTTCCTAAGGAAAAGGTAACTCACGATTAGTCTAATTGAAAAATACTTCTTTGCACACTTTCAATCTAGATTTCGCTCTTGTCTACTATTCTAAAATTATAGTCTAGTTTGCAAGTAATATGCTTTAATCAATCTGTTAGGTCTTTTTCGATTTTTATATTTTGAATTGGGGTTTTGGTTGAATGGTTTCATAAAGGAATAATGAGAGGGCCTATTTTAAATGAAATACTTTTATCCAACTTGGGTGTACATGTCAAAAACCCTTAGGAAAAAACTAGATGTACACTTACCCCGGTTTTAGAAATAATTTTTATTAAACATAAAATACCCCTCAAGATTAGAAGAGCTTTGAGTGGGGAGGTCTTATGGGTGAGGAGGTCTTATGTTTGAGATTTAGGTAGATAGAAAGGTTTTGTATTCATGATTCGGAACATGATTCTAAAATGAATAAGGGATTTTATGTTAGGAATATGATTCTAAAATGATTATAGGGTTTTATGTTTTTGGTTGGAAATGCTATTCAAGACCTTATGTTTTTAGAGCAACTTGAGCCTCTAAGCCTTCTTTAGTTGGAGCTTTTCTCAAGCCCGATGTTTAAGCCTTCCTTCTTTCTTTCTTTTGGTCTTTCTTTTCTTTTCTTTTCTTTCTTTCTTTTCCTTTTTCTTTCTTTTCTTTTTTCCTTTCCTCTTTCTAACTTTGCCCCATTATTTCTTGCCTTTTTCTTCCTAGAAGTAATTATCACTTTTGTTAAGTCTTTGTCTTTAGATGGATCAAGGCCCTAAATCCATGGGTTCCAAATATATGGGCTTAGGTAAAGTATGTGTGGTCTCGAGGTGTTTGGCTCTTCTTTAGAGGAAACCATTTATCAAAAACAAAAATTATTCTTGAATTGTTATTACTAAGGTAAACATAAACTAGTTTTATCCTTCTCTCCTAATTAATTACCCTAACCTTCGAATTGCCTCACTATAGCGTGATTCTTGATAAGGTTTACATTTAAAAGAACCCTAAATCGGTTCAATGGGGTCAATAAAGGATAATTGTGTTTAGGATTTAAAAATAAATGCCCAATTTCATTTCAATCTACGTATCAAATTCAAAATGGACCTCCTTTAAAAAATAAGTCTAAAAATCCCTCACCATTATGTTAGTCAACTCTTAAAGTGTTTAAGTGTTAATGCGTGGGATATAGCTCACTTCTTTTCATTCTAAACTTTTCAAAAGTGAGTTACCAAGTCCCTAAGTAAGAGCATATGCCGATTTGCCCCAAGGTAGAGAATAACCTTGCCTACCTAATTTCTTGAAACATGCTCCCAATTATGAAACGATAATTTTCACTCGATGGAATTTCAAAGACCAAATACCTTACACCTTTCGCATTCTCATTTAAATTGGCCCAAACTTATAGGTTTTAATGCCCCTTAGCTCCCATGTGTAATTTCAGGCTCGATTTTTTAGAGACAAACGGACCAGTGTTGACGTCTTTTTAGGTAGAAGGGACTATGAATTGCCCCTCTTTTTTGTGCCAGAGATCAAACTTAAGATGGTGTTTCATTGCTTCATGTTTTGATTCGATTCGTTATTGAACTTGATGGACCAGGAGTTTTGAGTTAGTTTAACGATCTTGATGAGTTAGGGGTTTGTGTTTAGTTGGTTACCTTAACGAGCTAGGTTTAAGTTAGCTACCTTAATAAGCTAAGTGATTGTATTTGTCCAAGTCCCATAAGAATTTCTAATTGTTAGCAAATTTCTTTTTTGTTTTTGTTTTTTTTTTTTTTGGAAAGAGAGAGAGAAAAAGTCATGGCTTTTATGTTACAAAGATCGAGTGATGAAATTGAAAATGGGGAATTGCTTTCTTAGGATTCTATATACAAGCCTACAAAATTTATTTACCTATAGAATAACACTATTGAGTGTCTATTTACAAAAGAGGAATTCTAAAGAATGAAGAACAAAAGATTAAAAAGAAAAAAAATATCTAAATCCTATCTATTCTAAATGAGAAAGGCTATTTACAAAGTGCTAACCTATCCAAAAGAATGAATATTTATGGCTGGTAGAATACTAAGTAAAATTGTAACTACCTAAAATTATTTTATAGGTTTGATTCTTTTCATTTTGTTGTTTTGTTTATTTATTTATTTTTTATTTTTTACTTTGCGAGGGTTAGGCTCAACTAATGTGGACCTAAGCAAAAAAGCAATATATTCAAGCTCCTATAATTTTATTAAGGTATTACTAAGGTAATATTTACAGAGGTCTTCTATAGGGATAAAATGGGCCCAATCTTACTCTTAATAAATTCTTACTTATTTGGGCTTAAAAATCGAAACCACATTTAGAGTAATCTTTGAGGCCAACGAAGTGGGCAGACATGGATCTCTTCAAAAGCCCTTTAACCTGATCTAGCCATACTTATCTAAAGAAAAATTGAAATTGAAATTGAAATTAAAATTACAATCACAACCTATTCTAAGCTTTACATGGAATTATTATAGGGAAATATTTACATGGAAATATTACAACGGGACTATATAAGGAAAATGCAATATAACTTCACAACTACCCTAGACCATTTAGGTCTGCCATGTTATGGATTCTTGCAATTTTTTAAAAAGGTTTTCATGTATGCAAAGGGTGGATTCTAAAAGTTCTCAAGTTATGCAACCATTGTGTATTTTAAAGTAACGATTCTATAGTTACATTTGAAATTGAGTGAAGTAGCTTGATCAGCTCTGGAAGGTGGTTGCCCTATAACATCCAAAGTTTATACAATGGCCTCCCTCTTAAGGTCCTAAGACAGCATGGTTTCTAACCATATTTACTACGGGTTTATGATGTAGAAAAATAAAATAAAATAAGAAACCCTAAAACAACCCCCTTAGACAAGCTGCAACAAACATGTTAATATATTAAAAGATAAATTAAAATAAATAAATGAAAAATAATCAACTCAAGTATTTTTTTTTTTTCAATTTTTTTGAAAAACAATCCTAATTTCAGGAAATTTTAGTGGCTAGCTCTCTTGATGGTTCCTAGTGGGATTACTAAACTGTTAAGCCTAAATTTTTGGGGTTTTTTTTTATTTCATTGCATTTCATTTACCATTTTTCGTTTAGTACTAAACCCTAATCTATTTAATATTATTCCTCAACTAGAAAAATTCGAAAATTCTGGTTCTTAAAAAAAAAAAAAACTTTTAGAGTCACCATTTAATTAGAATCAGAAAAAAAAATCGTAATCAATTCACTTAATTAATTACGATTTAGCTATTGGTCTTTGATTTCAATTTGATAAAAACCAGAAGGTTCTAAATTCGTAGGCTAATCTATTAAATCCTAACGAGTATCACTATCTATATTTTTCAAAATTAGGTTTATTAATCAAAATTTTCCTTTTTAATATATTTTTAAGAAAATTTAAAAAAAGAAAAAGAAAAAGAAACCTAAGTTTCTATAGATTTTAATGTTTCCTTAAAGGTGTCTATATAACCGTTTGTCAAAATCAAATGACTATAGTTTTTTCCGAAAACCTTCATGTGTTGGTTTATTTTAATTTTGAAAACCGACCGAGTTTATGTTATTACCGATTCAGTTTATTCAAATAAAAACTAAAGAGTCTTAATTCTCGAACTCCTTTATTTTTATAAAAACTCCAAAAGTCCTATTTTTAAAAAGGGTAATATTTTTTTAAATAATTTTTCTAAGTGAAGAATTCTAAAAAAACTAAATGCTAAAAAAAAAAAAACCTAAGCTAATGCATATATATATAAATATATCTATTGATATGTCATGTTATAAACAAATAAATAACTAATGAATAAAATAATAATAAGTAAATAAATAACTCAAAACCGAACGTAATAATAAGCAAATCGCTGCTGCTGCGTGTCTTGCTGTCAGTGCTATTGGTGCTACTCATATAGTGCAGTACGGGGTGTGATTGAAGTATCAACTAGTAGCTTATCAATAGGTAGCGTACGTAGTGTCTGGATGCTACTGGTCGTGCACGTGACCGTATATACAGTCGAAGTGGTGACCAGAGACCTATATGTATATGAGTTAACTTGATCAGGGTGCGCGTTGAGTGGACAGTAGCCATAGTGTTGGTTGTGGTATGCCAATGAGCATGGAAGTAGTGTTGTTCAACTGTATCATAGATTGCGAAGAGGAATGCTATGGTTTCATTGGGCTCGGTGTGGTCATGCAAGCGCTGAAGTAGGTGTTTGTATCTATATATGATCGTAAGTGAGGATAGAGTAGAGGACGGGGTGCTCGAGGGTCAGTATTAATCCAGCATGTAACGTAATGTTGCATCCATGTGTGTTATTAACTAATTGTATTCAGCGAGTGAAGTTTGGCCTGGTCATGGATGAGGTAAGGATAGTTACCTGGTGTTGATTAAGGTTAGAGAGTGGCAGTGACTAGGTGTATCTGATTATTGTCACAGCTGCGTGTAAGTGAAGATTGTTGAAGTTAGGATTGAGGGCACGACAACGATGGGGATTGTGCGTAACAGTAGTTGTGCGTGTGTACGCTAGTATCGTAAGTGAGCACTAAAGTTGGTTTGGTGTGACTAAGAGTGGCCAAGTGTAAGACGAAGGAGAGGGCTATCTATTTACTTATAAACTAGTGAGTGTATTACCTGATGTCACGGACAGTGTAGCTTTGACTGTGAAGCATTGTGTCGTGTGTGTGTGTAGGAGAAGAGTCGTGTGTAACCAAGTGTGTATTGTTGTGTCAATTAGCATGTAGCCTTGAATGGATGTTTTGAGTAGGCTGATCGAGTGTACAGTTGTTGGTACTTATAAAACCTGAAAACAAATCTTTTGAATTTTATAAAATTGAATCTTTTTGTATTGATTTGGATCTGATTTGATAAAAATCAAATTAGACTTAGAATCTCACAAATCTTTATCATATTAGATTCAAAAGATTTGATTAGATTTGAATCCTATATACTCAACCGACCTTCATAAAATGAGAGAAAGAAAAATAAAAGGTAAATTGCGTCTAATTAGATTCTAACCCGTAATCTCAAGCTACCCAAATTCCAATACTAAAATACTTGTCCTTTAGGTCATCGACATATACCTCAATATTTAATACAATTAAATTGTACTTAAATTACGTGACTCTCTAAAATAAACTATTTAAATCTAACTAAAACTAAATCAATTGATCTTAAAACATTTTAATTTTTAAAAATCTAAAAAATCTTTATAATTTTTTTCTTTTTTCATTTATTTTATTTTTATCATTTTTCAATTTATTTATTTATTATATATTTTCTTTAATTTTTGAATTAGGACCCTTTAAAAAAAATGAGAGGACAAAAATTAAATGTCTATGTGAGTAACTTCTAATATATATGTCTTTTTTCCTTTAACATTCCATGTGGGACATATAATATGAGGACATGGTCTAAAGTATAAGTTACAACTTTCGTAAGATAAAAACTCAACTTTGACCCAATTTTTCTTACTTGATTCAACTTTCAATTTTGCAAACAAAAAAAAAAAATGCTCAATTTATATTCTACTCTATGATTACTTTAAGTTATACCATGATTTTTACAAAAAAATTCAAAAACATACTTGAAATTCATGTTAGAGCGAGCTCTTCAACTGTAAAGCCCCATTAGTTGTGCACCATCAATCTGCAATCTATAGTTAAGCTTGTTGCCCTTGGATTTCGTGAAAGTAAATCATCTAATTTTCTAAAATTATGAATCAATAAGCTAATATATATATAATACGCAAGTAGAAGCTTAGGTAGAATGTACGTAAAATCTTAAGTGGAACGTAAGTATTGATACATGTAGACATGAGATAAATTACAACCTCATAATACTAATGAATGAGTTATTTAAATTAATTTTGCATAAAAATGTAGTAGGGAGCTAAATAAAGTATAATTAGCTAATAAGAAAGTATTTAGCAATAATTAATTGATAACTAAATCGAGTAATAACCAAGGAAACTAAGTCACCTCTAGATTAATTGGACAACATAACATTTAAGGTGACTATTGGGACATATGGCTACATATCATTAGGAATATAATATAATATGTACCTATGACCTATAATATTATGGTGAAACCTCATAAGCTTACTAAACACAAAAATTTGACTACAATAATGAAGAATAACGAAACAATTTAAGTACTACTAAACTAGGAATATATGATGGTACAAATCTCTTTTAAACTAGAATAAGCTTCTTTTAACATAGGTTTCTTTTCTCTTCGAGTAGCTCTGTTTTTTAGCCAATAGGTTATAATTCTTGCATATTTACAAGCTTTAGGTAACATATTTGATTATTTTGAGGTACTTAAAGACTATTCTAGTTAGGTATAATTATCTCTAAGTAAGGGAGTTCTTATGTTTTACTATCTATTTGCTACATGATATACTTGTGTGATGCTGTGTTGAATGCTATTAGTTGTATGATTAAATGACTTTATAAATTGCATGCTATCATTTGTATGGTCACCTAATTAATTAGTAAGTTTAAGTACATTGCTAGAACAACTGGATACACATGTGTATGAAGTATTGAAAACGTAGTAGGGAATATCCAAGTTTTACAAATTGTTTTAGAAATATTTTTTAAAAGGGAATTTTACATAAAACTTGGTGTAAAATATCATAAGCCACCATGTACAAATTGATTTAAGTGCCAATGGACACCACCATTTAATTCGATTTTGAGAAGTATTAGGCAATTTTATAAAATGATTCAACAAAGCAAAGCTTTTAAAGACATCCATGATTAAGGCCTAAGTGGTACTATTGATTTGGGTTGTTTTCTCGAAAGTAATTAAGTATTAAATATTATTGATTCAAATTGTTTCCTTAGGTACAGTTAAGCTTTAAGTTGATACGATTGATTTGAGTTATATCTTCAAGTACAGCTGGTGAAGCACCAAATTAGTGTTATTGATTTTAAGATTTCACTAGGCCACATTAATGTAAGGTCTTCCCTAAGCACAAGTTCCTAATAATTGCATTGACTAGCCTTAGGTTGCATTAATGTAAGGTCTTCCCTTAGCATAAGTTAAGCGTCAAGTTTGTTAGCGTAAATCAAACCCATAGATAGCTTCATACAATTAATGTGATATATCAGCCAAAAAGTTAAGTATATTGGATTAATCAAATTGTAGATTATGTAAATCTATACCTTCTATGGTTCTATAACCTTATAGATGTGTTGCTCGCATTCATTACACATGTGTTACGTATTGGCTCCTCTTTAGTCCATTGCATAACACACTTAGGCTCTTTGACACTCTTATTGAGAGGCAAAGTTAGTATTTTAGCCAAACACCAAGTGTTCATACACTAAAGAGATAAAGTAAGAGAAAGAAGCTCTACAAGAGTATATAGGAATGCACATGTGTATTGGATGGATTATAAGAAGCCTCCATCCATGGACAATCGAGATTATTTCAATATAATAGTTATTATACAATCTTACCTAACCTACCTGATACTCTTATTGAAAGGCAAAGTTAGCATTCTAGCCAAACACTAAGTGTTCACACACTAAAGAGAGAAAGTAAGAGAAAGAAGCTTTGCAAGAGTATATAGGAATGCATACGTATATTGGATGGATTACAAGAAGCCTCCATCCATAGACAGTCGAGATTATTTCAATATAATAGTTATTAGACAATCTTACCTAACCTAGCCTAACTACCTACATGCTAAGACTTAAGGTATTTAAACACTTCTAGAACATTATTAGGTGTGGACCATGTATGAGTAAAAAAAGTGAAAAAAATAAAAGGCTTAAGGAATATCTTAAGACACAAGCATCTATATCGTATGTAGTCAAACTTTATTGTGTAGTCATTAATATTTAATAACTTACTTAAACAATAATAATGGAGAATGAAATCACTGAGTTATGGCCAATCCATACAAACATATTCATTTTATAAAAGTTCATAATGATTCCTCAATCTTATTATTTGGTGGAAGACACCAACTTTTTGCAGTCCTGAATGACTCAAATATTTTAATAAAAGCAATTAAATTTTTCCTTATCCATCTACAAGTATAAATTGACTATAAATAGATAATAGGTGTTTTGATAGAACCCTGTACAATCTAACAGATGACGTAGTTGTTACATAGTGGGTGCATACATAGAAAGATAACTCATAAGGATGCCATTACTAGGTTTTCTTTAAGGACATGACACAAGGTCTTGAGAACTAGCTCCATTAAGTTTTGGAATATTAGACTAACCAATCCCATCAAGTAGAAGATATCAACCCCATTGATTAAGAAATATAAATATCATTAATCCAATCAATTGCATAAAATAGAAGGTTTTGGTTTAATGATTGAAATCCTTAAGGGGAATCTCGAATGGAGGATTATTTTTGCCATTGTGTTTGTTTTCATACCATATTAATTATGGAAGAAATTCAACACTTATCAAGTTTAGGTTCCTTATTAAATTCTAGATTTGTCTAAAAAAAATAACCTGAAAAATAATAAAATTTTAAAAACAAACTCCAAACCTATTCAAAATTTTATAAGGTATTATTAGTCCAATTAGATATAATACCCTATTTGGACTCATCAGTTTGTATATCCCTCCTTGTAAAATCTGAGAAAGAAATAAATAGTTTATGAAAAGAGAGAGACGTATGGTTCCATCCATCTGGTTCAATGGAGGATAACTTGACATAAAAAGAGAGAAAAAAGGTTCTCCGCCAAAAAGCGCAGAGAAGGCACTTTGCATAAAGACAATCGGGCTCGGAACATGAAGGATAGGTCCCTCAATGTCGTTCCAATGAATTATTTGCTTCTTTTGGCGATTGAGTGCATGTCTTTATCTTGATAAAAAAGGATATGATATTCGTGAGACGAAGACACGAAAATGACCAAAGAGCCCTTTTCTTATCATAACATTCTTCAGTAGCTCCAAAACAAAGAAAAAGGACAAACGCATATAATTGCTCTATCATACGGACAATTAAAACCCAACACTAGGAATAAATGAAGAGCTAAAAAAAGAGGGAAAAAAAAAAATGCAGCTAATTCTTAATCCCCAAGCTTCTACATAAGTCCCATGAATTACTATATTGCCTCTATTGTCGCTTTGTAGCGAATTAATATGAAAAAGTGGACGTAGCAATTAGCATGAAGACGAAAACAAAACCTTAATAATTGTGTTTTTGACCTCGTTTTTCTCCTTACTTTCCTCTTTCATGGCTCCTTTCAGCAGGACAAGGCTTTAATTAATCTTCCTCTCAATCACTGAATAATTAGATGAAACTTTAGCCATTAATGGGAGTAATGACCACCCATATAAGTGGCTGGCTTTAGCTAGGGCTTTCTTCTTAAGTCAAACACGTTGTTGTTAGCTCCAAAGACTTTGGAAACATCATCTCATCCTCTTCACATGCAAATCACCAAGGAAGCTGATTGTGCTTCTTTTCCAAGAGACAACGAAGATCCTGTTGCTTCAAGAACTGATTTTCATGAATAATTTTGTTGCTTTACAGTCCAAGAAGGATGTAGTAAAGTAGAGTGATGGGCAGTGCTATCAACATCCCAAAAATTACCCTGCAATTAGCATTTTGATTTTTTATAATTATTCACGAAAAGGAACGAGATGTCAGTGTCGGTAAGTTTTTAAATGTAAAGAGTTCTTTACCCTGTGCTAAGAATTGCTGGATGAACGTTGTACTCCTTTGCGAAAACAAATGGGACTATTCCTTGTGGCAAGGCAGCCTGTATATCAAACAAGAACTCATTACTTAAAATTATTAAATATTACCGTAATAATCTCGGGACAATGATTACGAGTATATTTCAGTGATAACTAATAATAATAAGAAGTAAAGGTTACTGCTGATAGTTAGTGGAGGTGGTAAACCATGGAAAATGACAATAGAAAATTGTAAAAAATTATTTCCAGTTTTTTTTCTTTTTTTCTTTTTTTTTTTAATAAGAAAAGCAAGCATTTCCTATTTTTTATAAGACATTCTGCAGTTGTTAAACTAGCACTAATAATGATGGACCGTCTTCCATGAGACAAACACACTGTAATATTTCTTAAGTTGTTTAACCTACGCAGTAATCAAATTCTAATTGATGAAACTGCTTTATTAATAATATAATACACACACCAAACATCTATATTTAAAAAAGGAAAAAAAAAAAAAAGTCTACAACTACCCAGTGCACAAACTTTTTTCTTAGTCTCGTTTTCCTATCTATGATGTCTCTAATGAAGTCGAATTAAGTCAATTGATTGAAAGCAACATAAGATAAAATCTCAAATGCTATTTAAGTGTGTAATGTTATAAATTGATACCATATACCAACTACACTGAATGTTTTAATAATTTGAATTATTTAAGTCATGGTTTGGTTAAACAAGAAGCAAACTAACATTTTAAGGGCGGATTATTTATTTATTTATTTTTATCACCTGAACAATGGCAACACGAAGTAGGTTGCCTCGGAGGCCGATGATCATGGAAGCCACCGCCATCACAGCAGGACCAGTGAGAAACCTCACGGCCATTGAAAAGGTAGCCACTGTATTCCCACAAGCTATTATCTTTGGTTGAAGCGCCATAAATAGACCTATCACACCGTTAAACACATATCGCCATATCAGGACCATTTTTCATTATATTCTACAACTGATGATGGTACTACTATTAATATTTCATATATCCAACCACTTCGTGTAACACGGACTTGGATAGTATGGTATGGTATGGTATCAATTGCTAAGTGATGCTCCGTGACACAGGATCCCAAGCGGACGATTTCCAACAGGACCCACATGTCGGGTGGGTCGATCTCAATCCGTTTCTCATCCATAACTCATGTCACAGGGACATAATAACAATATATGGCTGTGAATTGCAAACTCATACATATCCTAGGTGACAGGGTCAATGTCCATATTAATACATGACAATGTACTCCAAAGCTACCAGGCCATAAGTTTGCCAGCATATAATAAGTAATTTTTGGTTTTTTATTCCGTACACAATTCCAATGTTAAAATTCCGTGGAAATATTCATTTCGAAAGTTCCCACTTTACCATTTTTTACCTAATACACAGAAAAAATTTTGGATAAATAATTAAAGAATAAGGAGTTAAACAATTTTTTTTTTTTTTTTTGAGGACAAAGATGATAGTACGTAATTTTTGCAATTTGGCAGTACTTCAACAATTTTCGAATACCTCATGACTATTTCAATGCATTCGAGATGATAATAGAGGGAAGAATAAAAATTAGTACTAGAGCTTGCATATTATGCAAATGAATTCCTTCCATTGCCATCCTCTCGATTTCTATGAATTCCTAAATTAATAACTAATAATGTGTAACTTCTCATATTATTTTTGTGATATCATCGTTTTTCTCTATTAATTATAAGTTAGAGTATCTAAATGGAGGAAATCAATAGAAATTCAAAGAACCCAAAAGGAAATGATTCAAATCCGGTTTTGTTGACGATGACTTATGTTAGGTTGGTGTGGAGTTCTCTATTTTCAATACTGACCACAAATGGCACATAAAAGCTGCATGGCCTTGACATGTCAACAATGTAGATGAGATTCTTGACTAACGCTATGTGACACAAAACAATTAAAGTATGAAAACATGAAAGGAAAAGATACTTGCCTAAGCTGAACATTGCCATTCCCAGACCAGCATCTGACAATATTTTGATTGATCCATCTATGATTTTGGGCATCTGCACATGCCACCTGTGTTGTTGAACAGTAAAATAAAGGAAATTGGAATACATGTGAAGAACAAAAGGAGATGTATGGTTCCATAGAAAAAGGAAATGTCAAAACTCACTTAAAGGCAATGAGGGACCATGCAATACCAATCAGGCTGGAGTAGGTATTGGGATTTCTAATCAACTTGCGCCACACCATGATCAATATCAGACGGGTCATAACACTCGTCGGAGGCATCTGTTTCCCACCACCCGAAGGCGGTGCTCTGGCGGCTTTTGGGTGTAGCTCAGCTGTGGAGTTAGAACCCAATTTATTAAGCCCTGCGGGACCCTCCTTTTCTCTCTCATCCTCCACCATTTCTCCTTTCCCCACAAAACTAAAGTCGTCCGTGCCAAATCCCTCTGTATCCGTTCCACCTTCACATCACAATAACATCATCCAACATACATTATAACCATTACAATAATATCAACAATCCATTGTCATTCACCAACTGAATAATCTAATCCAACTTTTCTTTTTCATCATTTGATTAAAATAACGGTGTCGTAACCAGTGATTTAATGACATGTTAAGAGCGTTTATTAAGAAAAGTTTAAAATCTCCAACACATATTTCATGACAGAGACTGGTAACTTGGAACCTTTATGGTTCCATCCGGCAAATACCAGTTAACTAAACAATTCAAATAAGTATTCCGCCGGATGTAACTAAAACTTGTCTGGAATTGTTAATAAACAAGCAGGGAATCCTCAAACACACCTTTGTTTTCTCCATTAGTTGTTGGGTTATCAGCAACAATCATCCTGATTTCCTTAGCACCGTGATCAGACCTTCGAGATTGGTCCTGAGCTCCCAAATCAGTTCCGCCGAACATATGGTCAGATACCGGGGATGCACTAGAGCTCCAAACAAACATGTGTAACTCTTTAGCATCATGACTGGCTTTGTTGCCATTATTGGACTGTTGAACCTGGGGATGCTGCTGTTGCTGCTGCTGGTGTTGGTTTTGGTAGTGAATGTTTTTACCATTACCTTTTCCAAGACCAGACGCAATGTCCGGGCTTGGTGCTGGATAGGCTGGATAAAACCCGAACCGGGGAGATGGGCAATTGTCCTCAAAGTTGGAGGGTCTAGGGGTCGGACCACGAGATGATTGAACCGAGTACAATTCAGCTGGGTTGAAATTGGACAACCTCGGAGGAAAACCGGGAACACCCATCATCGAGTAAAAGTCCGAATTGTTGAAATTCGAGCCTCTAGGAGTAGGATTTCTAGAAGAACTAAGACTATAAATCTCCACTCCCGTGAGGTTCGATGGTCTAGGAGTAAATCCAGAGTAAGACCCTGCTCCAAGTGAGCGTCGCGAAGCGTTTGACTTTCTGACAGTCACATGGAGCTTCCCGTCATCCCCAATTTCGGCATCGGTTTCGAGCAAGTCCCTCCCATCCAGGGACATGACGTCTGACTCAACTTTGAAGGATACTATGGATGCAGCAGTTTCAGGGAACTGCTCCATGATTAGGATCTTGGCACCGCGGTACTCGAAGAGGAAAAGGAGGAGAGTGTACCATATGATGCACTGCAACACCACCACCTGGATCATAAGCGAGGCTGCGTTCATGTGTGGTGATCCATACATGGCTTGTAACAGGGGAATGCCCATGATGAGAGTGTTTGGAAGTGTGGAGAGGGAGAATATCGTGATCATCCAATCCAAGCTTCCATGTTTCGACAGGTTAGTCCAGAGGATCAAACAGACCAACATTATGATCTTTTGGACGGTGTCTGCTGCGATGAATGGTAAGTTCATTTTGTAAGGGTCGTTTTGGGAGATAAAGTGGAAGGAAAGAAGAGGGACGGCGAAAACCGCAACGAAACGGTTTATACCGGAGCACTGGTCGGGAGAGAATATCTTCCACCAGCGAACAGAACCGTAGGCTAGGATCATGGCGACATAAAGAGGGATCATTGCAGTCAAGACGGTGTAAAGGTCGTGCCAAGTAATCATCGTCGCTAATATTTGCTACACAGGAAACAAATATGGTAACGTTAAGGTTGTCGGTCTGGTGTAATTTCGAGGAATTACGACTAAAAGGAGTTTGAAGTGGGAAAGGCTGACATGAGCGTCGGAGTACACACGCTGAAAAAAAGGGAAAACGTTAGCCAATGAAGTGAGAGAAGTATGTGTATGTACTTCGCGGTTGCATGCTTAGTCCAGCAGTACCAGATACGAAAGATGATATCAGAGGACTAGAGATTGAGACAGAGAGAGTTGAAGGATGTGTGTGAGTATGAGTGTAGTTAGGATTTAGGAAGAGTGATATATAGGGGCGGATATGTGTGGTGTGTAGGCTAGAGAGGTATTCAATTCAAGGTTCATACAGAGTAGACTAGTGCTGTGCTGTGATGTACTGGGGGTTGGGACCATCAAGGGACCACTGGATGGGGTGGTGGCCTTTAGAGGTGGGTCATCTTATGGACGCAACTTACCCACCGTGTCTGGTTAGGTTTAAACTCAATCTGAGCTCCTTTAACTCCATTGTTTTGTTGCACATGTCATGTACCTATGGTTTCCCGCATCTTCAATTTGGTCAATCCGAACAATGATCCCAGACGGTCTTCAGTTATTAATCCTTGCCAGATTAAAGAAATTCTTCGGTACTAAATTCAAGATGTATCATTTGAACTGTTTTTTTCCATTAAAGAAAATTAATAAGACATATAAATAAAATAATAGAGATAAAAGATAAAAGATGATCGAAGCTCAAAAAAATAAAGTGTATCATTAAAAATGCTAATAGATCAACAGCTTTATGCATGATAGTGCAATAAGATGATGTAAACTTTTTAGTGATGTAAATAGGTGATCAAGGTTATACAAACTAGTCTAGAGGAGTTCCATGCTTTGGTAAATAATAAATTATTTAGATTTATTTTAAGAGAGAGAGAATCATCATTATATGCATATTTGATAATTGGAAAATTACATACGAGAATATGAACGTTTAAGGTTAATTTAAATAGAATATTAAATTTTCAAGTAATTCAATTAGAAGATCAATTTTTTAACTAATTAAAATAGAAACTCAATATTATGATAAATGATTCATATAAAATATTAAAACCCTAATTTTATTATAATTCTAATACTTTATTTACACTACTTATCATAACATTGATTCTTTATTTTAATCAATTGAAAGTTTGATTCTTTATTTGAACCATCAAACATAACATTAATTATCCATTTGAACCGCTTGAAAGTTGAATTCTCTATTTGAATTTGACCTAAAACAGTGTTCCCTTTATATATTATTCTCCGATTTGATAATGTGTAAAATTATATGTTATTCCTAATTTGAAAGACTACAATCGTGTTTATTTCTATGTGAAATAATTTGAAAATTCATTAAAAGTGGTCAAATAAACACACAAATTAGTTGCTTCAAAATTTGTAAAAACAATTAAGGTCAAATAAACTCAATGTTATGTATATCCTAAATGAGTTTGAATAAGAATTCAGACTAGTGAGAGCGTAAGTGGCCAACCTAGTTAAGGACCATAAAAAATGGTGAGTTAGATTGATCAAGCTATCAATCTATGGGCTGTCAATCGACCTAAGTTGGCAAATCAAGTTTGATCACCCTTTGGCTATTTTCATTGAGAGCATGTTAGCTTGTTCTTGGTTTTTATATAACGTTTCTTTTTTTCTTTTATTTACTTAATTAGGCTTTTGATATCTAATTATTTTATATCGTTTTCATCTTAGAGATCTTTTTTTTTTTCATATCATTAATTAGGTTTTATTTCTTAAGCCTACAACAACAGCCAAGTCATATAACAAACAATCAATTTATGCCTTTGATCAATGAATGAGTTTATGAGACTTTGAGTCCTATTGTCGAATGTTCTAGTATTTCTTTTTATTTATTCCCATGTTTTTATCAATCCTTAACCAGATCATGGCGATCCATGTTATTTAAAATTCCGTACACAATGTATGATTCTATTTAACACTTCAATTGCTTTGGCAAAGTAAGCCATATCACTTATTCATTAAATCTGCTCTAGCTCGTTGTTAGAATAATGCGTAATATCTATTCTTAACTCATTTATATCTTTTTTTTTTCTTTTTGCTATTCAATTACACAAAAACCCAAAAATCACTTCATATTATTTAAGTCCATAAAAACCTATATTTAATTCCATCAGGGACATTGCTTAATTGAGAGTTGGGACAAAGCATAAATTAATCACTTTCATAAGATTTTGAATGCCACAACGAAAACCTTGATAAATTCACAATAATAAGAGTAAATACTAAAATGTTGTCAATTTATCGATTTATCTATTACAAGTCTTACTTCTTTATAAGCTCAATTTGTTCACATAAGGTTGCTACATTTTTATTATATACCACTAAACAAATTCATTAGTCCATAGTTTAATTTATATATTAGCCAAAATTATTAAACAAGAAGACCTTGAGATACCGAACTAAAATTATAAAATTTATACCATATATTTTTTTATATAAAAATCTATTTCATAATACAAAATAAATATTCATTCGAGATTCTAATAATAACCCCAAACCAAGTTATGATATCACAACATTGAATTTTTTTTGTAATTATAATATGAATAATTGATTCTTTTTTCATTTTATTACATTTTTAATAATAAAAATCAGCATCTAGTACTAAATATATAAAACATATTATAAGAAAATCATATTACCCAATTCTTCTTATATTATGCTATTTGATTCTTCTTGTATTATCCCACTCTACTAACCAAACATTACCATAAATTGACATGGAAAATAAGAAGATATTGATGAACAAAGGCAACTAATGAAGCAAGAAAGTGAGATAAAAGGAGAAAGAGGATAAATTCTCTCTAGTAGGCAAATTTGCTCAACCATGTTGAGAGTGTGATCGACCTAATATGTCATTCCCAAAATATGATTAACCTAATATTGATTCTTACTCACTTGTTTGTTCTAAACTAACACTTGATCGACCTATTGATCCTTCTGGTTAATTGAATTGTTGATCTGGTCAATCAAGTCTTCAACTAGTTGGTTTTGATTGATCTAAAAGCCAACTAGTCAACCAATTTAACTCTCTATGTCCTACTAAGCTTTCTAACAACTTTTTGCTCATCGCCTCTAGTCGCTCTGATAAGGAATTAAACCTAGGTTGGTGTGTGTTAGTAAATGATTTCATTATTCTATGCAATAATTTGCTTCTTATAGTTTGCTACAAAGAAGTATTTAGCAACTGAACAACACTATTTCAAAAAATGAAAAGAAGCCTCCATCGGAACATATAAAACTTAAGTACGACGGAGCCATAAATCATCAATTAAAGCATACTAGGATTCGTCTAGCAACGGGAGATGATAAGAGTTATTCTATAGTCGTAGAAGCTATGACCATTTAGCCCTTGAATGTGAAATCCTTTGGAGCATGAACATTTAAAGAGGCGTTGCAGACAGCTGTAAAGAAGGGATATCGGACGGTTGAAGTCAAAATGAACGGCACTAATGTTCTCCGAAGCCCAAGCAGTCCTTCTCAAGTGACATGAAATACGAAGACTATGATTAATGATGTAAAAAGGCTTTCGTGTTCCTTTGAGGATCATAATTTCTCGTTAATTAGTTAAAAAATAATTGCATTATTGCATATGCCGATTGAAATGTTATTCAAAGTATATATTCACAAGATTGACTTTCTTTAGTTAAGCTTTTATTCGTTAATTGTGCTTCAAGACCTCGATTCATGGAGCTTATTTACCTTCTTTCTTTTTTTTTTTTTTTCAGTGCAAATTATTATTATTACTCAACAATAAATTGACAGTTATCCTTAACAGAGATTGGGCTGTTCTTAGTTGTTAAAAATAAAATAAGTCTTTCTGGTGGTCTGAATGCGTTAAATTCACGACTGTCTTGAATATTCATTTGGTTGATAGTCTTTCATATAATGGGAATGATATGTAAGTTGAAAACAAAAGAAATTAAATATAATATATAATTAAAATAAGAATAAAGCTTGTTATAAGAGTAGGAAACTCTTTTTGATTTTCACACCTGAATTACTATAATTTAATTCGAATTAAGTAATTTTCTGTATAAGAGAAATGTGTAGAAAAAATTAGAAAGGAAGAGAAATAAGTGGAAATAAAATAAAATGTAATTTACACTTTGTATTTGGAAATATAAGCAGGAAATTGAGACAAAATTCCTATTTGGTTGGTTTTATAAAAAAAAAAAAAAAAGGAAAAATAAAGTTGGTGTTTATCAAATACCTATCATTCCTCGACACCTTAAGGCATGACAATTTCGCCATATATCCACAACGACCAAATCTCCAATTTCACCCAAAGGAAAATATGCCACATCATAAGTTCTGAAATCATCTAGATGACCAGTAAAGGAAAATTTTAAAAGAGGAAAAACACTTCAAAATCTCAAAAGATAAATCCACATGTCTAAAGTCAATTATTAAGATCTTATGAAAGTCCTTTAGCCTAGATACCACGTTACATTACTATCTTCTCACCAACTGCTATTGAACAAATCATAACCCAAATAGTCATAAAATCATAATCCTCAAAATTACTTGAAACGAAAATTACAAATGAGTGAGCAATGAAATCAAATACAACAATTACTACATGCAAACATGTACTAATATCACACCACATGTGCATTATTATTCCAATGCAACAGCCAATCATCCAGCAAAACACAATTTAATTTTAATACATATCCAATTAATTCAAACACCAAATAAACCATTTTGACTAGACCCTAAAGTTGATTTTTTGAAAGTGTGAACCCTTTATGTTTTAGGAGATGGGGTTTTGAAATTGTAAGAGCCCAATTTTTTTTAATATGAACCCCTAATTCATTGAGGAGACTAATGTTTTGAAAGTGTGGATTCTAACGAATCCCAAGACCTCGACTTCTGACGTGGATTCCATGAGACAAGGTTTTAAAAACATGCTGCAAATCCTAGGAGATCAATCTTTGAAAATATGAGATAGGCTAACTGATTTTTGAAATTATGGGTCTCCAATGGTCCAAAGATGCATATTGTATGCACTTTCACTGTCGTCCATGCTACATTTGTAATGGCCTTTATTGTAATCCATTTAGATTGGGTGAAGACGCATACACCATATAATATCTTTGCAACTTCTTAGCCGCCCATTGTAAATAATTATTTTTAAAATGGCCCTACATTCATATAAAAGCCTAATAATTTAAATTCTTCATATCTTTTATAAAGGATAGCAAAATGATGAAACACTTGTAATCATTCCAAATAAAAGCATCTACCCTAAAAATTCATTTGGTTTGATTAATACTATACACTACTTGTATATATTTATCAATGAACTTATATTTCATAAGAGTAGACTGCGATATACTTTAGAAAGTGAGTCACTCAACTCTCTCAGGTAGTAAGTGACTATCTACAATTGCTGAAAAATAATCCATCTTCACTCCAAGAGGGTTTTTTGATTTTTTTTTTTTCTGTTTTCTTCCCTTTAGAGACCCAAGGGAGTCACCAATGAGTGGCATGGCCAACTTGTCATGGAGTGGCCATTCTAGCTACCCTAAGGTTAGTTGGCAATCACTTGTAAAGAGTTATTTAACCCTTTTATTAGTGACTGCTGACCATCTCTTAATTTTGGAATGATTTAATATTTTATTTTTTATTTTTTCCTCATTTTCCTTATTATATATATATATATTATTGTTTGATTTTGTATTATAGATTTTTTTTATTCTTCTTTTTTATTTTTTATTTTTTAAATATTTTATTACATTTTTAATTGAAGAAGAACATGTAGACCCATCAAATCTCTCCATGTATTATCTTTAATAAAAAAAAAAGTAATAGCTAACTAGCGAGGACTTATTTATAAACTTTTACAAATGTTAAAGACTGGAATAAAAAAAATAAAGTTTAAAAACTCAATTAGAAAAAAGTAATAAAAATTGAGAAATAAAAAGATAATTTTCTCATCATACAGATTTATAGAAAATGCTAAAAAAGATTAAGCTATACATTTGGTGTAAAGAATGGATAGATAATATCACAATTTATGCCTTAACTTTATTGTTTTTTATAATTATACACCCAATTAAAAATTCAATTATCACCATTTATACCTTAGTTAATGCTTATTTATATCAATAGTCTAATCAGCATGATAGTATAGCTGTCGACAAACTTAAGGAGATCACAAGAAATCCCTTAGTGCCATAAGCAAGCTATTGGGTTTTGCAATCCGTATTCTTGAAATGGGGTTATGACTCATTATTTTGCAATAGATGGTTAATAGCTATTTAGAAAAGGTCGAGCACCCCATTGAAGCCATAAACGGTCACCTCATTAGTTAATCGTCTTAATTAGACTAACTGAATTAAGGTTAATTAAAATGTAAATAGTAATAATTAAACTTTTAATTAGATATATAATTTGATAAATCAAAACTTTAAATATATAATTATTAAAAAAAATAGTAAAATCGAGATGTAAATATCATGAAAAAAAGTGGATAAAGTTGCTGAGTGGACTTTTTTTTTTTAATTATTTAATTTTATTCTTATTCTTTTGGCCCAAGACGTATGGATTTGAATGGGTACACTGGTTGGATCGTTCAATTGAAGTATACAAAGCTCAAGTTGAAAGCCTCCAGGATGGTTTATTGGTGCACTAGAGTCGCAGACCACTGGACTAAGAACTCGGACTAGACTAGTGGAAGTCTCGGATAGGTGTATTGTCGCGTATAAAGAGCACATGATGCACCGCATTGATGAAGTACTGTTATGTCCTTGATGATGTTAGTTTTTCTTCAATAGCAACCATATTAGCTTCATTGATTAATGCAGCAAGATGAAGTCGATTCAAATTTTCACATGTTTCCATTTGCTCAATAGCACATAATCGTGCTAAAAATTTTGCTGCATTCTTCGCCATACCGCTCCCACTGATTATTCCATATCGTATTACATTCATCTCTACGTCTATTTTGATGGATCAAATTCATCTTAAAACTGAGATGCTTGAGACGAGCAATGCCAATCCCACCACTTCAGGTAACTCTTCTCCCCTTTATTTGTGATATTCCTGCTTGACTGTTGCGATCGCTGGAGGTTTATCATAAAATTAGAGTTAGCGTGCATGATCAAGTGAAATTATGGTTCCTTGAGTGAAATTAGGCTTTCTGCAATTAACACCTTCTCAGTTTGAGTTGAAATTAGGTTTTCAAATCGAAATCAAAACTATAGTTATGGCATTGAAAAGGATTTCGAATAAGCTGGACTTGTGCCTCTTGCACTACTGGTTCGTTTTTTTTTTTTTTTTAATTTTCTAATTTTCTCTGCTTGTTTATCATTTAATTCTTGATTCAGTTATCATATTTATGTTATGGTTTGACTTCTTGGTGTGATTTTGGATTATGGAGTTTTGTGATTACAATCTGCGTCCAGAACTTGATGAATAACTGAGCAAACTAATGGTCTGGGAGGAGCAAAGTCACTGAGAATGTTGAGGATAAAGAACTGCTTTTTTTCTTTTTTCTTTTTTTCAATTTTCATCATGGTTTAATCCTCTAAATTGGAGCATTTTCATTTTAATCCTCTGGATGTCTCTTTGTTTTGATTGTGGAAGTTTAAAATGATTCAAGGTTTTTCACGCCTCAGTTGAATTCTTCTATGAATTTTGCAGGGGACAGGAATTGAATTGGCGAATGCGAGATGTCACCTTTTGATAGGGTATCCTGGTTGTATTTTCCCCTCCTAGTTAACTGGCTACACGGTGTCTTCATGAAAATTTGATTGCTTCATGGTGCAATATTTTTTCTTTGTGCGTTCCCTCCCCAATGAATGCAGGCTTTCAATATTTGTATTCTTATTTCAGTTTCTCATACCAGATAGCAACGTCACTCTCCATAGAGCAGAGCTGTTGACTCTAGGTCCAAATCCAACACAGAGAGTCGTTGAATTTTAAAACCACATCTAACCGATTTGAATACGTATGGATTTCGTATTGTTTATATTTCAGTACACCCTTCTATTCAGGTCGGAGGCAGTGATTGAAGCCCATCGCATGAGCTGTGATATACATGTAATTACATCTTAAACAGCAGAAAAACCTGTGCTCTCTGAAAGATATACTTCTTTTTGCTGGCATTTTCGGTGTCAAACAAACATTTTCGTTTTTCCAATTTCAAGATTCATTGGGCTAATGTCCATGGAAACTTGAGGTACCGTTACCAATTATCGTGCTTTTCTCCTCCCTTAACCATGTGCTTGTAGAGCATATTTCCCATTACTATATGGATACATCATCATTTTTCTATAGAAAATCTAATTGTCCATCCTGCAGCATGTTATGTATACAAAGAAAACAAGAAAGCTTCGATCATCACTGTGGCCCGATGTGACTTCCTAGTGCAATCTGTTGGGAGAGTCTTCAGTTGGGTTTTGCCTCTCTGGATGCTGATAACCCTGCTTTGATGCATCACAGGAAAGAGCTACCAGATGAAGCAATCCGTGTGTCTGTAAAGAGTGAAGGAGGGACCAACAAGGTTACAAACTTATGGCTTCATCAGCTGCAAACTCCATTCACTGGAAAATAGATTTTGTCTAAATTGCTTGTCATTAGAATTGTTCCATCCTGTCCCTCTTACTGAATTTAACGCTTGTCCAATGAGCAGGAGTTTTGTTTTTTCACATTACACATTTCACACTGGTTTCTCATACTTCTCCTGTAAACCCACAGGTTAAGGGTATTGTTTCAGCTCTTGATAACACCCTGTGGTCTCAGTTTGCCAGCTTCATTTGAGTAGCAGAGGCAGAGAAGAGATTTAGACCTTGATTCGCAGGTATATTCTCAAGCAAGATATTAATGACGAATGGAATTTACAGAGTTGAGATAAGCTGATGATTTTATTCTTGGCTGACTGTAGCTAGACAGCATCGGAAATCAAAGGGACTATTTGATTATGTTGCTCTACAATGTTCATGCTTGGCTTTATTAAATTAGAATTATAACTTTTTTTCCATTTAAAATATTAGATATTTACACTTAAAAGATTTATGATCAAAGCTATGTATACTCAATAACATGGAAGGGTCTTATCCACACCAGTATCAGAGCACATACAAAAGCATTAGAATATTATTTTCCAAGGCCTGAAACGTACGGCCAAGGCATGTTTAGTCTCTTCATTTCAATTAATAAAATTTCTGTGTCATACAAGTTTCCGCAGTATTAGCTATACAGCATCTTTATCAACATAAAAAACCAATGCTAAACACTCCACTACCACCAATAGGTTGCAATCTTTGCCCAAGGAACAGTCCTCCATGAAAGACTGGTCCTCCTATATATATATATATATATATATATATATATTGACATTAGGCAAGCAATTGTTCTTTACTTGCTGCAATTGTTAGTTTCAACATTTTTTAATATTTGTATATATGTTTTATAATATAGGACTCATAAATAGTACAAAAGAAGTCTTAAGAAAACAGTAAAAGTCCTCAAATAATGGAAATTATTAGAATTCTAATATGATAACTTAAGAATTTTATTGGAATCCTCACCAATAAAGATGACCTTTATAATAGCTTTGGATTTTTAAAGTAGTTTAATATAATTTTTACAGGTCAGTCTAATCATGGTTAGACTCTACCAAACTCTTTATACCTAATTGTTGACCTAAATTTTCATAATTATACTTTTATTGTTCTTGCTCCCGAATTATATACATCTTTTCAGCTTGATGACCGACCTGTAGATGCCAAGATAAACAAGCTCTTCAGCAAATATAAAACATAGTGCGTTAAGGTTCATCGTCAAGCTCTTCTCTTCTGTTTTCTTGTTTGACACGTTGATTGAACTTGAGAAGTTTTTTCTGTAGTGTTAGGTGGTATTCCGAGCAAGGAATGGCGAGATTTTGCTGGTGAGAATGCGGGTTCTCGATTTGCTAGGGATGAGTCTTACTATTTGTACATTAACTTGGGTACTTTAAAGTTTTTGGTGGGCTGATGAGACGATTATTGGATTTGTTGAGTATGTTCAACTGGTTCTTGGTGAATTCACTATCTTGTTCTGATAAATAATTGTAGAATCTGTCTGTACATTACCAAAATCCATTAGAATGGTCAAATGGGTGCGTTCTGCAAATTAAACGCTGATTTCTTAAAAAAAAAATTTATTAAATATATGATTCTCTCTCTCTCTCTCTCTCTTTCTATATATATATATATGTGTGTATGTATGTATATATGTATATGTACATACCTTTCCCACGGTATCTTGTCCCGTGAATGTAAGAGTGGTGACATAAGTTTGGCGAACAAAAAAACGTGAGGGAAAAAGTCTCCTTTTTACTAGTAAAATAGGTTTAATAAACATATTAGAACCGGTAGCTAATATGACAATATCCGTGGGTATGATTTAGTCTTAGCGCAATCTGATATTAAAAAAACAGTTAAAAGAGAACCCCCATCGATTATGTGTTTGTCGATTGAAACCTTATCGAGACAAGTTGTCGAACAATTGGAACGCTGGGGAAGGAGAACCTCCTATTAAGCAATAATTTAGCTAGTGCTGATGCTTTAATTTGATCAGTGCAGCAAATAGATAAATTAGACCTTTTCAAGTTCATATGATTGAAATTGACGAACAATGTATGATGATATTGCCAGCGGCACTTAACAAACGTTGTATAATGTTAGCAAAATCCCTCGTCCAATTAATATGAAAGTTTAGAGAAGCAGATATGGATAAATGTGAAAATGCAGTTATTCGATTGCAGCTTGAGCCATATTAAAGTTTAAGGATTTAATTGTATAACATTCAAAAGTGTCGTACGTTTTAATTATGTATGGCATTGACCATCTCTCCACAATCGTGAAACTAAAATCCTAGTAAGGAAAAACATGGAAAGATAGGCATAACTTTTCTTTTCTTTACCCCTCACCCCCACATGATTTATACATCTTTCTTTCCTTTGCACTAATATAAGCCTAATACTACGTTTTGCAACATTGATACCTGCTAAGTGGTATTTCAATATTTAAATATTTAAAAATGATGGTAGAAATGGGTAAATTAAGATAAATGATTGAAAGCACTTCCACCTTCTAGTATAATTAATTTTACTTCCCTTTTGGCCATGGTCTCAAAGAAGGTAAAGTCATGTGCTTCCAATTCTACTCTAGTACTGATAATAGTTATAAATTACTAGCCAACCTTTGGTGCTCTATCCTAATTATAGGAATGTAAACAGAATAAGTCTGAGACAAGTTATAAAAACTCAGGACTCATCCTACCATTCTAATGAGGTTTTTAGATTAGTCCCAAAACCTAATAGAGTTTTTAGCTCTATAGCTAGAACCTGTCCCGTTACTCTAATAAGGTATCCATTTTTCGACTTGCAAAACTCGTTTATTTATTTATTTTGTTTTCTAAAGAACTATTTTTTTTTTGTTCATTATTCATTATATGGGAAATTGATTTGCATTATTTATCTTTATGAAACATAGGCAATGCAATGAGAAAATATTAGAGGAGAAGTTACAAAAACATATCATACTTCATCTATAATATATTTATAACACACTAAAATACAAAGGAAAAAAGAGTAGATACATAAAGACAAAGGAGGTGGATGAAGATTGGAGAAGAAACTAGGATTAAGGATATGAAATAATGATAGATACTTTAGTAACTTTATTTTTAATTTCCTTTTTATTTAGTTAATATTATATTCTTAATATATTATTTTTATTGGGTAACTATTCTACCAACAAGTTTTTTCTTAAATCCTAAAACCCTAATGAGTTTTTAACTATGTCTTAAAATCTGTTCCAAAACCCAATTTGGTAGTATTCTATAGGATTTTTAAATAGTCAGGCGGGTAAAATACCCTATTATGACCCACCTGTTTGCATTCTTACCTAATCAACTGGAATATAAGACACTTAGACAGACACTCTACAATCTCTCTATTTATGCTATTCTACCAATGGTAAGATTTCAAGTCTTTATAGGTCTTTATACTCTTAAGGTATAATGTACTGAAAGCAATGTGTTTCTTTCAACAACTCACTTTTTAACTTTGGTCTCAGTGGAACACATAGACTGCCTTTGCATATCAAAAACCTTCAACGTCAATTGTAAACTTTAGGGCTCTTCTTACATCCATCTTCTTTTTGATCTCCTGGATAATCATATCATCTACCAAAGCTACCATGATCTTGTCCATCAAGGTAGATTAGAACAACAAGTTAACCAATTATATACCTACCACTCTGGTTACCATTTCAAGTTCTAACCTACGCATCTCTTCAGACAAAGGAGGCCATAAAGTAATCAAATTAGCTAGGTTCCTTGTCCCTTCTTGCTTAAGGCATTAGCTACAACATTTGTCTTTCTTGGAGAATATTGAATATCTACATTGTAGTCTTTCGTAAACACTAACCATCGCCTCTACTTCATATTTAGATCTCTATAAGGCTCTTATGATATGTGAATGCCTTTCACTTTTCACTAATTAGATAGTGCTTCCAAAGCTTTAAGGTATGTATAAGCCCTACAATTAGGTGTTCAAGGTTTGATATGTAAAATTTAGGACAATCAAGTAAGTTGGACAATCGAGCTTAAATTTTACGATGAAGTTAAAAATATTAGTAAAAATGATCCTATGAATTTAGATTTTAAAAAATAAATAATTAAATATTATAATATTAAGTTATATGTATATTACTCATTATTTATCGAAAACATATAAAATGAGTTTCGATAATTAACGAATTGTTGGAAATAAATTATATACACACTAAAAATCATAAAATAACTTAAATAATATTTGTAAGTATTTATTTATATCATATATGTATTTGCATGTAGGTAAAAATAGGCGAAATTACTTAAATTACCTAAAATATGATAAAATAATACTAATTAATTAAGGAAAATTCATAAAAAATAAAGAAAATTCAAGAAATTTAAGGGAAATTGTAGAAAAGTCCAAAAATGAGGCGTTGCACGTTAGGAATGAGAGAAAGAAAATCAACTAATAGAAATTATCCAAATAGAAAGTGAAAAAAAGAAAACATAAGGACATTTGGCACAAGATAAATTAAAGGAAAACCCTAACTCACATTTTTTATTCAACAAACCCCTTCCAAACTTTATTTTAGATAGTTCGACAACCAGAAAAATTAAAGAGAGCTTAAGAAGAGAGGAGAGTGTATTTTAACAAAACAACAAAATAGTGTCTATTTAAGGCTTATAAGGTGTAAATTCAATGACCATGAAGGGAGAGGTGGCCACTACCACCTGATAGTAGACCCACCACTTAGTTGTGCCCACAAGTGTGGAGCCACCACCGGTGGCTAGAAGCCTATTGATTAGTGAGTTTCGATTTTTCTTCCGATTTTGTTTTATTTATTAAAAATATCAAATAATCGTAGAAAATTATGAAATTTAGTATTTTGGGATATTTTAGTATGGAAATTTAGGGGAAAATATTAATTTGATAAAATTAGGTCTTGAGATATACTGTTCTTAAGAAATTACTAAACCCACGTTAATTTTCGATTTTGATTTAAATAACTTTAATGATGTAGTTTTGACCTCAAAAATTTTTTATATACTATTTAGGATATATATTATAGTGCTATGAAGAGGTTTTCCAAAAATTTATTTTCTAAAATTTTACTTAATTTTTACATCCTAAAATCATGCATAATAGGCAATATTTGGACTCAATCTTGTGATTTAATGTAGTAAAAAATCGAATTCAGTATGTAATTAGATATTTTTAAATAATAGTTGCTTATGTAAGATGGTATTTATGGAGTTTGAAGTGTTGGATATATGTATTATGCATATTATATAATAAATATGTATAAAGGGAAAATAAGTAAAAATATATATTTTAAGTCAATTTTGTGATTTAGAGTTAAGTTCGTGTAATTTCTAATTTAAGGTGTAATTAAAAGTCTTGGAATGTTAGTTAATGATAAGGTATGATAATTATAGTGTTGAAGATGTTAGATGTGTACTTTATGTGTAATTTAAGTAGTAATAGGTAATATGTGAAATAGGAAGATTAAATAAGTGTAAAATGTTAAGTTAAATTGATAATAATATATTAATGGGAGAATATTATAAATTTGATTTTTCCATATAAATTTAGGAATTTATGTGAAAAATATAGGTTATTCTTACATTAAGAGCAAATTCAATAGTTAAATTAAGAGTATAGTGTACAGTACCAACCAAAATATTAGTTAAGAGTTAAATAGGAAATTTATGATACCCAAATATAGTTAGATGTATCTCACATATTTTTTCAGAAGAAATTCCTAGAGTTTACATATAAAACCCGTAATTAGAAACTGAATTGGAAGCTAATTCAAGAACTAATTCAAAAATTGAATCAAAAACTAATTTAGAAATAACTTGGTTATAGGTAATATAGAACTTAAGCAATTAAGTAAAATTATAATTTTAAACTAAAACTCATGATTTAAAACTTACACACACAGACACATATGTATGAGTAGTTATGTTGAAATATAGACAATTCTTGAATCAAAAACTAATTCAAAAGCAAAATCAAAATTAGGGCTAATAGAAATAAATTAGAGAGTTGATCAAAATCTAAATTAACAGTTACATTCACTAGAATAAATCATAGGAAAAAAAGTTAGAAGGCATGTATAAGAATTCAAACAAAGGATAATCAAAAGGTAAACTAGAAATTGATTCAAAGGCTAAATCAAAACAAAATAAGAAGCAAATTTAGAACTTAGCTAAACAAGAGAAGTAATCCCAAGATACATAAACTAGAATAACTAAATATAATAAGACCCTAAACTAAAGATAATAATTTAAATTATAAAATAAAATATATCTATAGTAGTTATGTAAAAACTAAGACAATATTTGTATTATAGGGATTATCGACGACAACCTGTTACGAGTCGCACCTTAAATGAGCAAGCGAGAAAAGTTTGGGATTAATACGTTATTGTATTTTGGAGTACTATTTTATAGTACTTGGAAGCTTATGATTCATACCTGGTTATATTTATTAGATAGCTTGCTTGTATGCATGCTTATGTATGCGTATTTTTGGGTTTGATTGTATAGTTCTAGTTTAATGCTCTAGACTAGTACTATTTGTCTTACATAAAATGGTTGAACACCTTAATCTAGACTTAATTAATTATACGACTTATAATTCTAAATCAAATCTATATGACAACCTATTAAGGGAAACATTTATTCTTCTCTTACCAAATATCGACCCCTTCGAAAAGGATTGCGTTAGATAGCTTAATGGTCCATTCTTCATTCTTAGTTAAACTGAGTGATAAGAGAGGAGATCGCAGCAAGGATAAAGTCAGTAGTTCAAAGGCACTTAAGAGAAGAGTAGGATCTCTATTATACAAGCCTAGGTTTGGTCATGAGCTGTTAAAATGTGCACTAAACTCTTCAACCTAGATTAGAGTATGTGTAATTTCTCTAATCTCATGACAAATTGAATAATGTTGTGTGATGGTATTTGTTTATTGCATTGCATTAAAATAACTGATTAATAACTCTATTTGTGCTTGATGTGTAGTTTTAAGTCTCTATCGTAACTTACTGAGTAATTAGTTACTCACATCCCTATAAATGTTGTTGTAGGTGTTAGCCAAAAGTAGCTTTTACAATTACCCTGATTCTACCAACAGCTGAATCTTAGGAATGAGGATATAAAAGTGAAGAATAGTTATATTTCTGAGGTTTTAGTTCTTAATTTAGAATCTTATATTGTTAAATAAAGTATTACTTATGTAAGATTATGTTACAAATTCATGGAAACATTACTTGTGATAGTTGAATTCTAAGTTATTATCTTCATACTTCTATAGGTAATTAATATTTTAGATGTATGAACTACTTACTTCAAAGTGAGTTAATCAATGACACTTTGTGTAAATCAAGTCTAAATAGTAGCTGAAAAATTAGCTTCTATTATAAAATGGTTTACACAATAGGATTGTTACAACTCCTTCACTTCGGGGCATAACAACATACACTACTGCCACCTGCTCCAATTCATGAGTTGGATAATTTTTCTCATATCGCTTGGGCTAATGGAAAGTATAAGCTATTACTTTACTGCTTTGCACTAGAACCCACACTAATCCTAAAATTAAGGGATTACTGAAAATTATAAACTCCTCCCTACTATTGGATAAGATTAAGTCTGGCACTAATCACAAGCTTATATTTCAGTTACTAGAAATTGTGTTCATACTTATCATCCTACTTAAACTTGACCCCTTTCTGAGTCAAGAGAGTTGCTATCTTATACAACCCTTCAACAAACTTCCTATAGTAGCTTGTTAAACCTAAAAAGCTTCTAATCTTTGAGATTAATTTCTATCTGGCCACTCTTCTACTACTTTTACCTTCTTTAGATGCACTGTTAAGCCATCCTTATTAACCATATGGCCTAAGAAGGTTACCTTGATGCAAACCATGACTAATAACAGATAAGGCCAGTCGTTGAATGGATCCACGCTTGCAGAAAGCTCAAAAATGAGTAATGGGGAAGGTACGAAAAGGTAAAGAAATAAAGAATGAAAATAGTAAGCAAAACCTATGAACAACTCTAAAAAATATGACACACCAATGAAACTTCTAAAGACTCACGATACAATTCAATATGACGTGTGAATTAATCCAATGAAGTTACTCGCTACCTAACCTTACTTAAGGGAAAGGATAAAAGTGATGTCGATATTAAACAACAGTGTTTACGTAATGAAGAAAAGTACTCAATTGTATTGAAGGTATTCCGATCCGTTGTAGTTATAAGTACAAGGGTATTTATACTCGTAAGGTAGGGCAACTTGTCTAAAAGGGAAAAGACGATAAGGACATTTCCTAAAGAAGTAATGTACATGATACAAAAGGATAAAAATGAATATATAAGGAAAATAATCATTAGTGCTACAAATTCTACATACAATACTGTACACATGGCGATGTTGCATTGGCAAGATTGTTAGGAAATGCAAACAAAAAGTATGGGCTGATGGGTAAGCAAGGATGGCTTACTCAATCCGATCTGGTCTCTCAACTTTTCAGCAAGGAAGATGCCAAGTAATTGGTCGACTTGGCAATAGAGAGTAATAGTCAACTTGGCAATAGAGAGTAATAGTCAACTTGGCAATAGAGAGTAATAGTCAACTTGGCATACCACAAAATAATGGGCAGTCCTACAGTACGGCATTAAAGGTGACTTGGCTAGGAAGTACTTGACCTCAGTAGGGGTTAGTTGGAACATAAGGATTTGTCGTGCCAACCCCTTTAATCCTCGAGCTCTACTATGAGTTAAGGGCCTCATAGCTTGGTTCCTATCATTCCCTCCAAGTTGTTTTGGATTTAAGATAAAATCCAAATGGTATTCGCTCGGTTCTCCATTAGGGTGATATGGATTAAGGTTGAAAATGATGAAGGCATTAAAAACCCCATAGTCCTTAAGTAGTTCCAGCTTATAAGTGTTGTCAGTAATTTTCTAGAGGATTCTGAAAGGTCCTTTCGCTCTTATAAACAATTTGTTCTTCCCTTTGTTCAGGAATCATTCCTTGCTAAGATTTAGCTATACTAAGTCTCCCTGTTGAGATTGCTTGGCCAACCTACCCTTGGTCTTTTCTCATATTCTTCTTGCAGCTTAATTGATGTACCGAATGACCTTATCATAGATGTGCTAAAGAGATTGTGCTCTAGCCGAGGCGTCAGGGTCCTCTTGTATAGATGCTGGTAGAGGGGCATGGTCGAGGGGCAATTTGGGATTGAATGTATAGACCACCTCGAAAATAGTTTACTTAGTGGTGTCATGTACAATTCGGTTATAGGCGAACTTGACTACCGGTAAGCAAACATCCCAATAAGCTAAGTTCTTGCTTATTGCAACTCGAAGCAATAACTCCAACGTACGATTAACTACCTCTATTCGGCCGTTAGTTTGGGAGTGACATGAGGTACTAAAGAGGAATTTGGTTCCTAGCTGACACTACAAGGTTTTCTAGAAATGGCTCAAGAACTTCAGGTCTCTATCGGAGACTATACTTCTCGGTATGCCATATATCCATACAATCTCCTATAAGAAAAGAAAAGCAATAGCCGAAGCGTTGTTAGTTTTGGTACAGGATACGAAGTGTGCCATTTTACTAAATTAATCTACGACGACCATCACAAAATTTTTGCTTCGAGCATTTCAGGGCAGTTCGAGAACAAAGTTCATACTCAATTTAGTCCACAGCTTCATTAGAACATGTAGGGGCATTGCTTTCCCTTGTTCGGCTCGGTACTTAGCTTTTTTGCACACAGCATAGCTTTTGACAACTCGATACACATCTCTTCACATTCTTGACCAAAAGAATAAGCCATTCAATAGTTCATAGGTCCTTCTCTCTCCAAAGTATCTGGAGAGTCCTCCACTGTAGGCTACCCTAATTAATAATTCCCGTAGGGAACAAGTCAGCACACATAGTTTCCCCCCTCGAAACAGATAGCCATCCTCCACATAAAACTCTTTCATTGTCCTCCCATCTACACATCACAAAATTATTGTTCCAAAGTGTAGATCTTCAGAGTACTGTTCTTTGATACTCGTGAAACCAAACAACATAGTCTACAATTCTAATAAGAGTGCATGCCTCCTCGAACAAGCATCTGTAACTACGTTGTTCTTTCCTTTCTTGTACTTGATCACAAAATTGAATTCCTTAAGGAATTCAACCCATCTTACCTGCCGTTTGGATAGCTTAGTCTGACTTCAGAAGTACTGTAGTGACTCGTAGTCAGTATATATGACAAATTCTCTTAGTAGTAGATAGTACTGCTATACTTGTAGTACATAGATTAGTGCCAAGAGCTCTTTGTCATACACGGAGTAATTTAACTGGGGTCCTCAGAGCTTCTCACTATAGAAGGAAATTGATTAGCCTTCCTACATCAAGACAACACCTATTCCAATGCCTAACGCGTCACACTTTAGCTCAAAAATTTTGTCAAAATCAGATAGCACTAACACCAGGGCGAAGGTCAACCTCTTCTTAAGCTTAGCAAAACTCCTCTCCTCCCTTTCTCCCGATCAAAAGTTAGTGTTTTTCTTCATTAATTCAGTAAGTTGTGCAGAAAGGGTACTGAAGTTCCTGATGAACCTTCGGTAAAATGAAGCCAGCCTAGGAAACTTCTCACATCAGCACAAGTAGTAAGGTTGGCCACTTAACAATTGCTCGGATCTTCTCATCATTGACTCGCAAGCTTCCTCCACTGATTACATAACCCAAGAATAGCACTTCCTCCTGGCAAAAGCAACATTTCTTTTGGTTGCCGAATAATCTCTTGGTACGGAGAATATCTAAGATTTCTCTGATGTGTTTGCAGTGACTCAGTATGTCGGCACTATAGATCAGGATATCATCAAAGTACACCACAGCATACTTCCTAATAAGATGTCTCAATACATGGTTCATAAGTCTCATGAAGGTGCTTAAGGCATTCAACAAGCCGAAGGGCATGACCATCCATTTGTGAAGTCCATGTTGAGTCTTGAACGTAGTCTTTCACTTGTCTCTTGGCCTCATGTGGATTTGATGGTAACCAAACTTAAGATCAATCTTGCTAAAAATTTTGGCTCCACTCAGTTCATCCAACATATCTTCTAGCCTTAGGATCGAATACCTGTATTTGATCATGATTTTGTTCATGACTCGGCTATTAACACACGTCCACCAGGTTCTATCCTTTTTTGGCACTAAAAGTGTAAGTACAACACAAAAGGTGAGACTCTCTCTCACATATCCTCTTTCCAACAACTCATTAACTTGTCGTTGAAGCTTAGAAGCCTACTCATGATTCATCTGATAAGTTAGCTTGTTCGATAGTATAGCACCAGGTACTAAGTTAATGCAGTGCTCTATGCCTTGAGTTAGGGGCAACCCTTCAAGTAACTGTTCCAAGAATAGGTCGACATATTCATCCAACAGTTCCTTTACCTCCTAGGGTACATCATCCCCCTCCTTCATTTCCAGTAGTCGCCTAACCAACAAGAAGGTTGGCTCATTGGCATTAATGGCCTTTCGAAATTCGACTCTACTCATCACTAGAGCCTTCTTTGATCCACGAGCAAGTTTCATCTATAACTTGTGAACTTCTCTCAGCGACATTAGATTTAGCGTGATCTTCTAATCGTCCTTCGCAAACATGTAGGTATTCCTGTAACCGTTATAGATGACTCTCCTATCAAATAGCCACGATGTTCTTAGCAACACATGGGACATGTACATAGGCAGTAAGTCACAGAAAATCTAGTTGGAGTAATTATTGATAGTAATTAGCAGTAGTATTTGCCAAGTGATGTGTAATGCTTCCTTCTCACTCAACTAGTGCAACTTATATGGCTTAGGATGTGTAACAATTAGCAACCTCGGTTTTAAAATGAAGTAGGCTAACGCTACATTGGTGTAACTTCCACTATCCATGATGAGGACAAACATCTGATCATTCACCTTGCAGGTGATGTGAAATAAGTTCTCTCTTTACTCCTCCTCTCATAAGGGTTCCACACTCATAGTACGTTTAACAACCATGAGTAGCTGGCCAAGTCCTCGACATACACATCTTCCTCAATCAACTCTTTCTCAGCATTCTCATTCTTAGCAGGAGCCTCCTTCTCAGGTTCCTCATCCGTACTTTCTATATCTAACTTCGAGATGTCTCCCTTAATGACCATTGTCCTTCGATTGAGACACTACGCAACCATATGTCCGAACCCTTAACACTTGAAGTACTTGATATGGCTGGTCTTCCTGGTAGACCCTTACCCTTTCTCATACTTTCGAGTCAACGCTACGTCTTCAGGTCAACTTTTCTACTCGGCTCTAACACCAAACCTTCTACTTAGCTCAGTACTCGACAGAATCTGGTGACTTGCCTATCCAAGTCGGCTAGTCGACATTCTAGTCGTTACTTGGCTCCTTCTCTACCTCTCTACTCGTTGAGCGATCCTGGTAGCTTCATCCATTGTGTCAAATTATTGGAGCTCCATAATGTCTTAGATGTCTCCTCTTAACCCAGTGACAAACCTTAAGAATGTTAACGCTAGTGGTTCCTTCACTTCACATCTTATCATAAGCATTTAGAATTCTTGAACATATTCATTAACAATTCGACCTCTTTATCTCAGCTCCTAAAGTCGAGTGAAAGCATCTTGGAGATAAGTTTCCAATACGAATCAGCTTCTGGGTACTCTCTTTATCTCGTGCTAGGTGTTAATCTCTTAGTACCCCTCTCTTCTTCTCATGGCCTGAAAATTCTTCCACCACATGACGGCATATTCGAAGAATTCAACAGCAGCAATCCTCACTTTCTCATAATCCTTACATTGATAGTAATCAATTATACACTCCACCTTCTCTTCCCAATCCAAGTACTTCCTAAATCTATTGAAACTTAGAATCCGAAGCTTCACATGGTCGGATTCTCTAAAGACTCATACACACTCCTCTTCAAAATACTCTTCTTCCTCCTCATCAAGCTCTCTCGAATCTATCATTTACCTTACTCGTCCGCCAACTCCTCCACCTTGAACTGGTCGAGCTGGGTTCTGACCTCTAATAGGTTGAGCAACTTGTAAAGTATTTTGTGCGACCTCAGTGGGTCAGCAAGACAAGGCATGAATAGTACAGGTTAAATTGACCAAGAGATTAGCTACCTTATCAAGTCTCTCGTCAGTATTTGTAGGAGTTCCCTAAGATTGTAATCCATGGTAGACAACTCTACTATCATCACTAGCATTAACATTCATACTTAGGTCTGTCATTTTTCCTCACAGATTCAAATTCAAGCAAACACTTCAAAAAGTGAACAGCTAACAACACAGCAGTCAAATGAAACAGTAATTTGCTCTGTTTCTCACACATAAAATAGAATATAACAGAATTCAAGAAGAACTAACTACAACTCACATAACCTCTACTCTGATACTAAGATGATGTGAACTGTGACTAAGAACAGACAAGGCCGATTCCTGAATGGGTCTAAAGTTATAGAAAGCTCAAAAAAGGTAATGGGGAAGCTACAAAAAGGTAAAGAAATGAACAATGAAAACAGTAAGCAAAACCCACAAACAGTTCTAAAGAATAAGACACACCAATGGAACTTCTAAAGACTTATGGCACAATTCGATATGACACACAAATTGGTTCAATGAAGGATAAAAGTGATGCCAATATTAAACAACAGTGTTTACATAATGAAGAAAAGTACTCAATTGTATTGAAGGTATTCTAATCCGTTATAGCTACAAGTACAAGAGTATTTATACTTGAAAGGTAAGGCAACTTACCCAAAAGGGAAAAAATGATAAGGACATTTCCTAAAGAAGCAATGTACATGATTCAAAAGGGTAAAAATGAATATATAAGGAAAACAATCATTGGTGCTACAGATTCTATATACGATACTGTACACATAGTGATGCTGCATTGGTGAGGTTGTTAGGAGATATGACAAAAAGTACGAACATAGGGGTTTATCCGAGTAGGATGGCTTAGTTAGTTTGGTCTCTGTCTCTTGACTTTTCGGTAAGAAAGATACTGAGTAATTAGCCGACTCGGCAATTGAGAGTAATTGTCAACTCGACATACCATAAAATAATGTATGATTATACAGTATGACATTAGAGGTGACTTGATAAAGAAGTACTTGACTTCGGCCTCAATAGGGGTTGGTTGGAACATAAAAATTAGTTATGCCGACCTCTCTAGTCCTTAGGCTCAGCTACGGGTCAGGGGCCTCATAGCTTGGTTCCCATCACACCTGATTAAGCTAAAACTCACACTTTATAAATTTAGCATATAACTTTCATCTCTCAACTAACCTAAAACCATTCTCAAATGTTCATCATGTTCTTCTTTGCTTTGAAATTATAATCAACGAACACCACCACAAAACCTATCTAGATACTCTTTGGTACTCCATTCATGAAGTTCATTAATGTAGCTATAGCATTAGTAAGTCCAAAGGACATCACCAAAAACTTAAAAGGTCTATATCTAGTTCTAAAGGCCATCTTCTCTACATCTCTAGATTTGATCTTTAATCGGCGACAACTTGAGCGTAGGTTTACTTTGGAAAGGACCTGTACCTCTTGTACTTTATCAAAGAGTCCATCAATTTTGAGGAAGGTATATCTATTTTTTATTGTCACTTGATTCAAATCTCGGTAATTTAAGCACATCCGTGTGCTACCATCTTTCATCTTCACAAAGAGAACTACTACTCCTTAAGGAAACATGCTTGATTCTATTTATGCCATTCTATAAGTAGGTTTGACAATGAAGCAAGACCCAACACCATATATATTCTGAAATCTATCTCCCTAATAAGTAGTAGGCCAGGTAGCTAATCTAGAAACACTTATGGATACTCCTGTACTACTATCACCTGCTCTAACTTCATAGTTTTACTAGACTCTACTATAAGGGCTGTTAGAGAAAGCCTCTCCTGTAATTGATAAGTGGGAAATTAAGTTGGCCTCTATGCTTCATTATAGTAACTGAAAGGGTCTTTGCTTGGAGGTTTAAAGAAAACTACTATGTTGTAGCTATCTATGGTTGCGTGATAGCTTGACAACTAGTCCATTCCTAAAATTATGCCGAAGTTTGACATCTATAATGGCAATAAGTTAGCTAGCAAAAATCTACCTTCGATCATGATACCAACTCCACTACAAACTCTATTTAGGGTAGCTCTACTTTTCCAAAGGCATGTTGATACAGACACACACATACACACACATACACAAACGCACGCACACACACATACACACGCACTCACGCACACGCACACACATACATACGCATACACACACGTACATACACATACACGCACACACACACTCACGTACACATGCATGCACACACGCATGCACATACACACACACGCACGCACGCACATGTATACACGCACACGTATACACACACACATACACAAACGCACGCACACACACATACACACGCACTCACGCACACGCACACTCACACACATACATACGCATACACACACGTACATACACATACACGCATACACACACGCATGCACACACACACTCACGTACACATACACACATACGCACGCACGCACATGTACATACGCACACGTACACACACACACACACATACACATACACACGCACGCACACAGACACACACACACAAACATACACGCACGCACACAGACATACACACACATACAGACACAGACACACAGACACACACACGCACACACACAC